>JAYEVD010000041.1:0-627085 GCA_036346405.1 Phyllostachys edulis | reverse complement strand
ATATTGTTACATATCACGTATAGTTTTTGTTATAACCATCTGTGATAATCGCCATGACTCTCGGCGAGTTTCTTCGCCGCCACCGGCGCGCTTCTTCATCGCATAATGCGCCACCCTACCTCAAGGCCTCTTCGCCTCACGCCCAAATTTATTCTTTGTTTTATAAAAGATCATCCGCCATCGAAGATGATCATCCCCACTTATACAAAAAAAATAGAAATGGTCGCTTTTTGTTTCCTTTTTGTCGCCGCATTGATGGCCTACCTAGTCAGACATCAGACGAGCACCTCTCTCATCAGACGTTGAATCAGTCATGGCGAAGAACACTGCTTCAACAAAGGTTCTCACTCCCTGTCCGAGAATTTGCCGAGCGGTGACGCCACCTTCCGCCGCCTTGACATCCTCCTCCGCCGTGTCTTCCAAGTGATCTCCCACTTTCGGCGAAGTTTACTGCGGCCATCGGCGTCGCCCTCCAAAATAATGTTCCACGCCTCCGTGAGGCTTGCCTTCACTTGGACTGCTTAATCGAGGTGACAGTGACCGAGTCGACCAGGCCGAGGCCCCTCAAGCAAGGGAAGAGAGCCTATGGGCTCAATTCTTCTTGGTTCAGTAGTCCGAGGGTCTTCAGGAGACACTCGAATGAGCGCGCCAGCGGGTGGATGCATTTCATGCTTCGTTCGATCATGAACCGTCCGCCCGACGCCGCCGCCACGGTATTGAAGACGGAGATAGCACTACCTCGCCACTAGAAAAACTTTCTTTATTTATAGGTTTCTACTTTTTAATCTTTTGTAAGTGACTAGCCACGCTGTTTGGCCATATATATATATATATGAAAATTCCAAAATGAAAAAAAAGTTTGGAGGTGAAGTTACTATATTAATTATATGTTGAATTATTACTATATATACCAAGATCAAATCGTATGATGATACCTCTTTATCTATTTGTGCATACTCCAATAATGATTATAAGATACCCCAAAGTGGGTTCCATGAAAATTTCTTTTAAATTCCACTTTTTATAGCAAACTTTGTGTATATACTTTTTATATATGAAAAAGGTATATAGCAAAAACAAAGGGCTCAAATGAATTTTTTTTTCAATCAAATCGCATTGGAGTATCTTATAATTGATATTTAAGTATACCAAAAAGATAAAGAAGTATAATATGTGCGCTATGGTATATTAGAAGTGGAGTACATACTCCTGTGAGTACTAAACTAAAGAGATGGTTTAGTGGAAAAATTAATTAATTATATATATATATCCGATCTGTGATATATATATATATATATATATATATATATATATATGTATATATATAGTTAAAGCAAATTTTCATCAAGATTTAAATGACAAAATTGACATATAAACATGTAATTTCTTCATGTCATGTAAGTTCATATACAAGATAAATATATATACTTGAGAAAATTTCATTAGACGGCTTCCATAATGGAACCGCTCTGTGATATGTGACATATCACTCGATGGTTCCATTATGGAGCCGTCAGGATAATTATCACGACGGTTCCATCATAGAACCGCTCGTGATAAGTCTTTTATTAGTAGGAGCCCTACCGCCAGGGTTTGCGCCGCCTCTAACTCTCATCACTCCCCGCCGCTTAGGGTTTGCGCCCCGCTCTAACTCTCGCTACTCCCTCAAACAAGATTTATTTACTCGACGCCATCCGCCGACCTCGCTGCCGCCGCCAAGCATGACATTCATTCGAATCGCACAAGACACTGTGCACGATAGTAGTCTTGTGCGCTTGAAGGGTCGTACACAAACCACGGTGACGCCGCCACCTGCCATCGGGCTTGGCCTCGCATGTCGCCTGCGCCGCCATGGCTTGGTTCTCCTGCTAGGCCTTCTACGCTTGGGCCCTGGCTGGGCTTTGCTTTCCCCATCCTCCCTCTATTCTCCTCTAGATCTGTTAGCTTAATGTCTTTTGTTGAGTTTGATTTTTATGCTTGAGCCTTAAGTTGTGTCTTGATATTTGTGTGATTTACGTAAGGTGAAGGAGATGGATGTGGGTTGTGCTAGTAGTGGGGTCGCCGCCGTGGTTGCACTGTACTGAGGTATCACCCTACCTTACTCCCTCTCTATCTCTACCCCCTTGCTCTGTGATGAAAATGGCTAGTGCACTACGATGATGCTGAGGCTATTACTGAGGGCTATTGGTGTATGTGCATTCTATGCATCTTGCTTAGTTCATGCTATGGGTTCGGATGGGGCTTGGCTGCAATTAACTTTTTAGATTTGTAAAGGTACGTCCTACCATTCCATTCATAATCTCTTCTCTATAAATGAATGCAATGATTGTGCACTTGTGTCGACATCGATTGTCAATGAGTGAATTCGTATGTAAGTGTTGTCCGCTATTGAAGTATTCGTATGTCAAGTGTTGTCTCTTCTATTGATATGTATGGGTTGTTGATATGTTATGACTTATTGGGTTGTTGATATATATGAGTTGTTGATATGTTATATTGTTATGAGTTATGACTTATTCGTATGTCAAGTGTTGTCTGCTATTGATAGTGGAAACTTGCCTGGTGAACCATGGGCCGTTGATATGTATGATTGATGATTGGCAAAAATAGATGTATAAAATATGTGATATGTATATTATGACTTATTTGTTGATTTGTCATTTTGTCAAGATGTCATCTGCTGCTTCTCGCCATTCATTTCATATTTGTCTCGGTAATCTGTTCATGCCGGGTCAAGTTCTCCTACCTTGCGCCCTAGGTACGCCCTACCATTCCATTTCTAATCTCTTCTCTATAGTCTCCAAGCAAAGGATCGTCAGTTTTTTAAAATCGGCATTATATATATATTATATATGTATTCTTAGTCCTCATTTAGAGCACTTTGATGCTAACCACGAAGCAACCTTTGAGCCGCCAGGACATCCATTTTGTTGTAATACATGATGCTACTTCCCACGAGTACCGCTAAGAAAGTGACGGATGTGCAGCATCCGATCGAAGTGACATCATGTATTAGCAACTAAGTAATTGGATGTCCTTACGCTTCAGCAACCGCATTTTTAAATTTCCAGGCTCAATGAGGTTGCCCGTGGTTGCTTCCTCTACTATGTCGTGGGACGCACTTCCGAAAGTGGCTGAGGGACTAGGACAATAGAAATATAATATATATATATGATGCCGGTTTTAAAGGCACAAGTAGTCACTGCTTGGTGGCTTTATAGAAAAAGTCATCACAGCATTTCCACCACAAACCGCTCAGGATATATCGCATCACGCACGGTTTGTGGTTGAAACCGCTCGTGATATATCGTACATCACGCACGGTTTGTGGTCGAAACCGCCTGATATATCGATATCACAAGATGCATCACGCATTTATTTGTGGCTAAAACCGCTCAGGATAGAGGCATCACAGCACGGTTTGAAACCGCTCGTGATGACCTCATGTCATCATCGATCTGATAAACTCGCACGGCTTAAGAAACCGCTCGTGATGACATTTTTGAACCGCTCAGGAAGATCTTTTTCGTAGTAGTGATCCTCAAGCCTTGCCAAGACACCTCGAGCCGCCTCTCCTCCTAGGCGGGTCTGCCCACGCCGGCCACCTTGCCACTACCACCACCACAGCCGCCAGAGGTGACGAACCACCCACCCCGTGATATACAAAGAAAGGTCCGGAGGACCCCTTTTTGCGGTACTTCCCGAGGAGGTTCACCAGACCTCCCAGAGGTCTGCAAGACCTCCCGGAGGTCGTGGCCAACCACCGAGGTCCACCAGACCTCCCAGAGGTCTTCAGACCTCCCGGAGGTCTTGGCCAACCACCGCTGGTAGCACCTCTTAGTATATCATAGAGGTCCGACAGACCTCCTGTGCTAAGTCCCGTGAGACCTCCCGAGGTCCCGCCTCTGGCACCGAGCTAGTCCTCGAACAGATTGGCTAGCTCAAGACAGATCCAAAGACAAGTGTAATCAAATCCATACACAAGCTAAGAGGAGCAAGAGACAAAACAATAAATATAAATATATTAAGGACCAAACCGCCAAGCTTACAGAGATGCCTCAAGGGCTACAATGTATCAACAAGAACAAATGGAAAGCAAAGCTTCAACGATAGGTCCAACTGATCAGCCCACTCGCTATCGAGTGGAGGACATCCCCTAGGTCTCAAGGTCTCCAAAGACCTCTTCTTCATCGAGCTTTGAGCTCCTCGAACCTCCTCGCAATGGCCGATATGAACAGAGGGCAAAAGCCATGAGTACATTGAATGTACTCAAGAAGCCGTGAGGAATGTATGCATTAGATAATTATGCAAGGCTTGCCAAAAGAGAGTCAGAAGGTTAGTTGCATAAAGCGTTGTTTGACAATAAGTAATAAGTAGATTGAAAAGCTCAAGTTAAAACATTAGTACATAAATACATTTGATTTCAAAGGGCCGTGGAGCACCCGCCACACCCAAAGACACCCCTGAGCACCCACTCCAGACTACCTGTTAACCAGGAGGTCTGGTCATACCCATGACCAGACCTCTCCCACGACCACCCCGAGCACCCACTCCAGAGTTCCCCAACCAGCCCTCGGACCAACTAGTGAGCCACCATGACCCCTCCGAGCCGCCAAGGTCTCTTCAAGGCAAAGCCATGACCTCTCACCCAAGTGTCCAGGGAGCACAAGTTCACAAAGCTACCCTTGCACCATTTCACTGAGCATGTCCATAACCAAGGACTTGGCTATTCAATAGATTTTACACTCGCAGAGGTGTACAACTTTACCCACAATCCACTATCTCTCAGCAATGACGGTTTCGGTCACCCTTGCTCACTCTCAAGGTGAGCAAAACCGAGAGCGACAAGGCTTTTTACAAAGCTCTGAATTGACTCAGAGCTGCCCGCTAAGGTTTCGCTAATCCCTTTGGTCTAGAAGTCCGCAAGGTTATGGGGTGCCCTCTTGTGCCAACGAATCACACGCCAACCCAAAGAGCCCCAAGCCAATCCATTGCTAATTATTCAGCCTGCACTATTACCATAAAATGATCTTGTGGTTGCAATCGATTGATCAGATCAGTATTACACAAAGTAAAGTCCTTATTTGTGCTCAGCAAGACATCCACAACCCCAAAATGAAGCATCCACTACTCACTCCCCGACCTTCTTGCCCGAGCAAAACAATTTGTAATTAACCCCGCCAAAAGACCACCCAAATCCCGACACAACAATTATTAATGTGATCTCGCACCACAATCAACACAACTTAGGCATCCTGCCATAGTTGCTTAACAATGGCACCAACCACAGGTTCCATATTTCAATTAGTCAAGATTATTAATTGATGAGGCATGATTCACACACCCATGGTTTCTAAAGCAAGGCTATGCATACAACATACGGTCCCAAAGTTGGCAATAACAAGGAATACCAACCAAAATATCCATCCTAAGGTGTCCAAAGAGTTCATGTCAACATGTTCAGTTCAAGTATATCAAGGAGGCATAATGTCAAGTAGGAGGATAGCTACTTGCCCAAAACATGCTTTATAAAGATAGCCATGCAAGTTTAATGAATCAAAATAGCTTTGCAAAGTGGGATCAAGATGATCAAGGGCCACGACTTGCCTCTGTTGGAGAAAGAAAAGCTTCTACCAAGGAGCTTGATTCACGAGTTCTCAACGATCACCCGAGATCTACACGCTCGCAAAAGAAACCAAATAAGCAAATAATTTCCAAGAAAACCAAAAGAACTTACTCAAAACCAAGAGAGAAGAGGAGATCCACAGGAGGAGGAGGAGATCCACCAGTCGTGAAGGAACCGAGGAGTTGAAATGAGGAGCGGGGGAGGCAATGGTGCCCTCTCGGTGCTCTATTTAAAGAGCAAGGGGAACAGAGCACCAACCCAAAGAAGCGACTGTGTTCAAGGTTTTAGGACAAGGGCACACCGCCACAAGGTACTAAAAGAAATAAAGAAAGCAAGGGATGTGACACAAAGTAGAAAAAAAGAGTACAAAGGTAGGGCAAGATTTAATGTGACTCACCCACATTAATGCACTAAGACCGCCAAAGGGCAACCAAGGTGCGCAGACTACCAAAGGACATGGTCCACGGTCCAAATAGGAGGTCCAAGGAGGAGGTCCAAGAAGGAGGTCTCATGAAGAGGTCCTAGGACTAAAGGAGGTCTAGACCGCAAAGGTCTAAACACAAAAGGGGAGGTCTAAACCTAAAGGAGGTCCAAACACAACAAGGAGGTCCGAACCTAAGGAGGTCCAAACACAACAAGGAGGTCTGAACCTAAAGGAGGTCCAAACACAACAGGAGGTCTGAACCCAGAGGAGGTCCAAACACCACCAGGAGGTTTTGAACCTAAGGAGGTCCAAACACAACAGGAGGTCTGAACCTCAAAGGAGGTCCAAACACAACAGGGAGGTCTTGAACCTAGAGGAGGTCCAAACACAACAGGAGGTCTCAACCCAGAGGAGGTCCAAACACAACAAGGAGGTCTCGAACCCAAAGGAGGTCCAAACACAACAGTGGAGGTCTCGAACCTCAGAGGAGGTCCAAACACAACAGGGAGGTCTAGACCACAAAGGTCAAAACACAAAGAGGTCCTAAGGATATGAGGTCCAAAAGACAAAAGATAGTCGGACTTCAAGGGGAGATCCAACCTCAAACAGATCTAGACCCCAAGGAGGTTTAAATCACGAGAGAACCAGACCAAAAGAGGTCCCAAGCGCAAGGGGTAAGGCGCCGAGGAGGCCCCGAGAGCAGTGGAGGTCCTGACGGCCAAAATCTCCCAAAAGGAAAATCCGACGGCCAAGATATCAAAAGGAGAGGACCCAATGGTCAAGATCAAAAGGCAAAGGGAGGTCCCGGCGCCAAGATCTCAAAAGAAGAGCCCGAACGCCAAGATCTCAAACGGGAGGACCTCACGGTCTAGATCAAAGGGTGCGGGAGGTCCCGACGGCCAAGGATATTCAAGATTAAAAGGGTGGTCTTTACAAAAGACCAAAGAAGGATCGAGGAGGTGGTCCTGCAAAACAGCCGGGAGGTCCCGGGATCAAGGAAAACGCTGCAAAGAAAGCGAGCCGCTCGATCGAATTCCAAGTGTCAGAAAGGAAAGGAACGCTTGGACCATCCAAACGCTACTGCTAGCTTGAGCCACAACCAGATCGGATGGCGCGAACGAGGCCGCTCGACCGAGCGAATGCAGACCAAAGAAGGCTAGGCTGCCTCGATTTAGATCGGACTACTACTAGGGTGAGAAAGGTAAAGCCTTAAGCGATATAAACCCACAAGAGTCAAAGAGGGTCCAAGCGCTAAGGAGGTCTTGGGCTCGAGGAGGTCTGGACCTTGGATCCAACGAAGGAGGACTCGACGGCTAAGATCTCCAGAGAGGAGGTCCTAACGGCCAGATCTCAACAAGGGGAGGTCTGAGCGGCTAAGATCTCCAGAGAGAGGAGGTCCTAACGGCCGATCTCAACAAGGGGGAGGTCTCAGAGTGCTAAGATCTCCAGAGAGGAGGTCCTAACGGCCAGATCTCAACAAGGGGGAGGTCTGTATGAACACAGGGGAGATCCAAAGAGGCAAGGGGAGGTCCCAAAGGAACTCTGGGACGCCCAAATGACCTCAGAGGTTACAAGAGAACGCTAAGAGAGGTCCACGGGGAGGTCCAAACAAAGAAAGAGGTTTAGACCAAGGGAAGATCCAAATAAGATGAAAGCTTAGACCCAAGGAGGTCTAAGCACAAAGAGATTCAAGCCAACAAAGGGAAAGTCCAAACAGAAGATTACAAAGAGAGGTCCAGAGAACAGAAGGGTTGAACCTATAAAGAGGTCCGGCTGGGAGGAGGTCTGGGCGAAAGGAAGGACCCAAGAGAGGATGTCTCCAAAAAGGGAGGAGAGACTAGCCTGGAGGACAAACAAGGCCAATAGAGAAAAAGAGGCTAAAAGCCAAAGAACAAAGAATAACTCCAAATTTCAACCAGAAGGGATTAATTTGAAGTTTGGTTAGTTCAAGTTAAACCTCCAAATTTCTGAAATCTTCAAATTAAGCTTTGAACTCTCAACAAAAGCGAATGGTTATTATTTTTACCAAATTTTCAAAATTCGAAAAACGGACGCTACACGTAGCTCCTCGCACCGCCTCCCTAGCCATCTCTTGCACCGATGAGTTCCTTTGGGCTTGTAGAAGCTCATGCTCACGAGTTAGGCGTTAGCATTGCTAGGTTGCAAAAGCGCGTGTTTAGCCGTAGCTTCCCGTCGCCAAATTACTTCGCGCCACCGCCACGGGTCATCGGAGCTCTGCCGGTAGTGCCAGTAGGGTCCTAGGTACTCAGGGTTTCCATTTTAGGCACTAGTCGCCGCCATGGGTCAATCAC
This sequence comes from Phyllostachys edulis, assembly GCA_036346405.1. Lineage (NCBI taxonomy): Eukaryota > Viridiplantae > Streptophyta > Magnoliopsida > Poales > Poaceae > Phyllostachys > Phyllostachys edulis. The sequence goes on along the minus strand of JAYEVD010000041.1, from coordinate 618,723 downwards.
TTATGCTTGAGCCGAGCAAATCAAGCTCTGTGCTCGCTCTGCTTGTCCTAATGAAGACACTCTATGCTAACGCAATTAATGGGGCAAATCTTTGTCCTTAGGGTAAAGTAGTGATTAGGAGTTAATTTGGAGAGGTTAATGCCGATTCACTTCACTTCCTTGTGGACCCGCAGACAAAAATCCACATGAGTTAATGCCAAAGCTTCTGTGTCGAGTCACAGCCCACGCAAATTCCCAATGACAATAATCGACAAAGGATCACCGTTTGAACCAAATACTATACGTATAGACTTCTATGAGGACCCCTGAAATTGATTACATTTCAAATTAAAAGATTATACCAAAGGTATAATTTTTAACAAGGAACGAGCCCAATTTCATGTTCCCGGATGTGTGTCTTACATTAATTCCCAAGAACAAAGATTAATGTACACACATCCTAAATAACATTGTACCAAGTCACACAAAGGCCATATATTTATAACAAAGCTTAACAAGACCTGAGTTTCAATCCATATATTACATATGAGACTAGAGGTCAGCTAAAAACAAAAGATTGCAACGAAAGCAACTATAAACACCAAAAGGTACCACCAAGTGTGCCTCACACCCTCAAGCAACTGAGTGGATGTAGAAACAGCATCATTCGTTAGCGTCGCCATAATCGGCGCTAACGGATATGTCGTACACATAATCGTCCTCACCTGCAATAAGTGGTTAAAGTAACTGAGTACATAAGGTACTCACAAGACTTACACAAAAATACTAAAAGAAAGTATTTAGTAGAACCTAACCAAAGGATTAGAATTTTTATATGCTTAAGGCTGGTCAAAGGGAAGGTTATAATGGCATTAGTTTTGCGTAAAGCAACAAGTTTTATTCCTACACTTGCTAAGTTTTACTAAGGCAATTTTATAAACTAGTTTGGATTAAAACAACAAGTACTTAAGAATTAATAGACAATCATGACAATGTCAAAGTGGCTATCCACTTTGACTAAATAACATGCCTGAACAACGAAGTTCATGATATACCAAGTATTCCTAGTTAATTTCTATTTCATAGTCTAACTATGATGTCAATCAAAACAAGTGTCATCCGTAACCATGGACACGACTATTCGAATAGTTTTAACCCTCTAGGGGTGTTCATCTTTACCCACATGACTTGGTCAGTCTGTAAGCCCCTAGGAGAGTAGCACACTACCTTCCCGGGAGAGTAGCACACTACTTTAGGTATGCTGGCCGGGTGAACCAAGACTCAGTATTTTTTAGCAAGAAAATCCCATTGAGTTAGACCACCCATGTAAGATGAACCCCAACTTAGTACATATGCACATAGCAAATGGTAAGCGGGCATGCACGTTGTGTCAAAGGGTCTAGTGTGAGGTAGTTAGTATGTTGGTTTTCCTCAACATAGGTAATCGTGCTCACTTGCACAGTATATATCACACTAGGTTCCTAAGGAACATAGGATTTCACGGTCTCTATGTCCTCACACCACCTGCGGTCTAAAGCAATGAAATCTTCCCCTTACTTGACCAAGCAATACCATAATACACCGCGCTTGGAAGCACGTAAGGTACTTGAATTGACAAATTTCAAAGTTCGGTCCTTAATGATCCGGACAAGACCACCACATTCCCAAGTCTCATGCACGAAGGCACCATCACTATCAAGCACTTGTCCAGATCTAAAACATGTTTTTAATATCCAAGATTTTAACTTAACTTCAGTTCAAGAATCTGAACAAAGAATCAAAATCTAAAATTTATTTATTGTCTCCCATGATAGACAAGATATGCTTGTAAATCAAACTATCGCTCTACTGACTTCCAAGGTTAAGCATTCATCTAAAGACCATTTTGTGCAACACAACATTTCTATCTTAAGCATAAGTGTATGAATTTGATTAAGGATAAGCCACAAAGATTTAAGATATAACTAACTAGCCTTACAAAAATATTGATATACACAAAATAACATGCACACCATTACCATTGCATTTCAAAATACTAAAACCACTAAAACTAGGATCAAAATGATGCAAGAGTATGCTTGCCTTGATTATAAACCACCTGTTCAATCTCAGGTTGATCAGAAGTGTATTTACTCATGTCGGGAAAACCAAAATCTAAAATAACAAGACCAAGTAAATAACAAGAAAAGAAATGACCAAGTGCAAAAACATAGTAAAATGCATGATAAAATTTTAGTAGGATGCTTCTAACTTAAGTGATTTTTAGTGAAAATTTTAGTTCATTTGGAGTTCATTTGAAATAGTTATGAATTTTAAAAGGTTAAAGCCATTTAAAGTAAAATTGAAATAATTAACAAAAATTTCTACAACAGTGACATGTTTAAAAAGCTATACTAGATTAAAGTTCAGTAAAAACTAAAACTAATGAAATTTGTTTCACTCAATTTGGAGTTAAAACGAAATACTTATGAATCTTTGAAGTTTAAACCAATTTTCAGTTCAAAACTAAATCAATTCGAGATTTTAAAATGCATTCAATACCTTTGCTATCGAAGCTACGTTAGCCGCATACCGATGAGTGGGCCCAGAGTCTAGGTTGGCTCGGTGAGCCTTGACCCATCCCATCCGCAGCGACGCGAAGAAAGCGGATTTTGGGAATACGCTTTCACTTAACACAAAGCGTATTACCGAAATTCGAGCAACTACTTAACCGACAAACCCAAATTTCACGTGTCAACAGACAAGACCGCATTTAGTAGCTAAAACACATAGGTTTGCGCATGGTCCCACCTGCCAGTGAGTCACAATAAGACACCATTAAAAACTAATCATTGTTTAACTAAAACCGACAGTGATTAGCAGCTAATGGCCCCGCTATAGTGTTGTCAGGCTGTCTGGCTGGCGCGCTGGCCTACGGCCACATGAGCTAGAAACTGAAATGGGACTAGGATAGGGTTGCGGTCCAGATGGTGTCCAGAGATTGGCCGACGGTGAACCCTAGAGGCAGCGCAACAAGAAATCGGCGGCGGTGCAAAAACAGCAAACGCAGCTACACCGATTTAAATGCGCAATGAGTGAACTAACACATGCTTAAGCTACTAGGGTCAAGAGGGACCTACCTGAGCTAAAAAGAGGGCTGGAGAAGCTCGGGATCTCGTCGGTGACGTGATACCAAAATGCGATCAAAGAGTGAATAGTCGGGATAGCTTACTTATGCACAGAAGAAGCTCATAATGGAAGGAATTGAGAAAAGACCCACCTGGCTGGAGTTGGAGACGAAAGTGGTGATTTCAGCTGGAAAAAGGGGAAATATGAAATCTGACAATCCTGTATAACCAAAGATGAAATTAAGAGAGGGGTTTTACTCATAATATCCTAGAACATGATATGACACAAAGAAAAACCAGAAAGAAGTTACCGAGCTCAAAATGGGCATGGTAGCGGCATTCGGTGCGTGCTCCGGTTGCTTAAAAAACAGCCCAGGGTTCCAATGCTACAAACAATGCTAAGGTTACCAATTAGCAAGATGATTAAGGCATGAGGATAGATGAACAAGGGTACAAGGATGAAGGAATACTCCTGAGTGACAAGGGAGAAACGAAACAAGATCGGGCTTGGCCGAGGAGGGAGGGATCGGTTTTTATGGCTTTCTCGCCGGAGCGAATGAGGAATGCTCGTGCGTGGCAAAGAAGGCAGCAAAGTGATGCCAAGTGGCGATTGCATGGCTAAAATGCACGGGCGTGATGCCACCACGCGTTCAGCATGGCGCAACGCTGGCTCGGCGCGGAGACGACAAAGGTGAGCCGCTGCCTTGTGGGCCCGAGCTATCAATGAAGGTACGAAGCGGTGCGGTCGAGTTCGGTTGGTGTGTGACGAGGCAACTGGCTCGAGCCCGAGTCTGGTCCGAATGACACAAAGCGATGTGAGCCGTACGATTGGTATTGGACGCTCCAGATTAGTGGCGAGTTCGGACGGTCCGAATAGCACAAGTGATGTGAGCCGTTCGATCCGCATAGGACAGTCCGCACAAAGATTGGTGCGATCCAGTCAAGTCCATAGGCATGGGCCACTATAGTGAAGAGAGGTTCGGTCTGAGCCCAATGTTGACCAAATTTAAATTCAAAACGTTCTACTTTGACTAGGGTGCTAAATATAGCAAATAAATTTGTAAAAATATGAAATTTTTCAAAGATGCTTTTGGGATTATGTAGTTCCCATAAAATTTTTGGAACACCACTGTTCATGTTTTAAATTACAAGATTAAATACTCTAACCTAATAGGTTTAAAAATTGAAGTTAGGTTTTTCTTGAGGTCAAGCATATCTCTAAAAATTCGACATAAAATATATTAATTTGTGAAAAATAATCTAGTATTTGATTAAAATATTTCCTAGTGTTCAATGCAAGCATTTACTTGTATTTTCTTTTGAAGCTTCAAAACTAGTTTTAGGGTTGGTTTCAAAAGTGAGGTTTTTAAAATGTAACCTTTTATACCCAAGTTCCAAAATGACCAAAAATGCTAGGAAAATGCATAAGATTACTGTTCACTAAATTGAGGTTGTTACAAACCTCCCCCCCCCAAGAGAATCTCGTCCCATGATTCCAAGTAGTTCAGAAGTTGGAATAGAATGATGCTAAGCAGTTCTTTTTTTTAGAAACACAACATCTGTTGTCTTTATTTCCTTCAAAGCTAGAACAGAAATATAAACAACATCTGTTGTTTTGATTTCCTTCAAAGATAGAAAGATATATAAACAACATCTGTTATCTTTATTTCCTTCAAAGCTAGAAAAATAAAGATCATTAAGAACAACATGGTGTTGTTATTACATCTTCATTTATATTGCTTTGTTTAACATTGCCTTTCTTTATTCGAAGGCACATCAATCATGGAAGAGGTAGGGGTGCTCAATCCTCATTAGATTTTCATGCTCCCAAGTGGCCTCCTCTTCTATGTGGTTACTCCACTGGATTTTTAAGAACTTGACAGTGCAGTTTCTTGTCCTCCGTTCCATTTCATCAAGGATACGCACCGGTTGCTCTTGTTAGGAAAGGTCTGGATGGAGATCAAGGCTCTCATAAGCAGTTGCTTCGGTAGGAACACGAAGGCATTTCTTCAGTTGAGAGACATGACAAATATCATGTACCGCTGAAAGAGAGTAGGGTAATTCCAGTTGATATGCCATAGCTCCTCGTTTTGCAATGATTCGGAAAGGTCCGATATAATGAGGTGCTAGTTTTCCCTTCACCTGAAATCGATGAGTGCCATTCCTACTGCAGAAAAGGCCTTCACAGACGGTTCAAAAACGTCATCACATACGGTTTCATGAGCCGTCTGAGTTTGTGCGTCAGTAATGACATGAGATCATCACAGACGGTTTTGCCAACCGTCTATAATACATAATATCACAAACGGTTATTAACTCAAAACCGCTCAGCGATATTCTACTATCGAGACAGCTTTGTAGATGAAATCGTCTGCGTGATAGTCGACTATCACTGCACGGTTTGTAGATGCAATCGCTCGTGATTATCGACTATCATGACGGTTTGTAGATGCAACCGTGCGTGATTATTGATTATCACGACGGTTTGTAGATGAAATGCTCGTGATTGTCAACTATCACAGATGGTTTCATCTACAAACCGCTCAGGATTGTCGATTATCACATTTGCTTTCATCTACAAACCGCTCGCGATATTCTTTTGCATTGCTAAATCTATTTTTACGCTTATTGGCTAGCCTCAGGAAATGCTAGCCATACCCTCTGAAACAAGCACATCCAATTCGCATTTATTTCACAAGCAAGCACATCAAATTCGCATTCATTTCAGAAACAAACACATCCAATTCACAAATCAATTAACTAAAATTAACCATTAATGTACATTTACACAGTTGTACCATTAAGTTCAATCTTATCCCAATCAAGTTCAATATTCTACTCTGTGGAATCTCCCATCTGGATTTATGACCTGACTGTTCAGGAATGACATAAAGTGTGATCGAACTTTTATGAGCTCGCTCTGTTCCAACGCAGTTTCGGCGATGATCACAACCTGTCGCTAGGAAGGTTAAATTTGTGCTTATATAAATTAGTAAGTATATATGAAATAATTGTTGCAAGATTGACAAACATGAGGATCATTGGTGATCGCGGAACCGATGAGTAGTTCCATGTTGTGGCAAACATAGTATCCACAGACATTACGGCCCGACGGCTGATGATGGCACTGCAAAAATAGAATTGGTTAGTTCGAGAGGCATTACTACGAAGTGTTATATAGGACTAATGTGTACTAGCTAGCGAGTACCGGGAATTTTAGATTGTGTGACAGCGTCCTTCCCTTGTTTTTTCGTCATTTAGCATAGTGCACGCCGAACGCCCTACGTAACTCCAAGTAGTTAGCCTTAGCCATTGCAAAGGAAGGAAAGACTACAATAGAGTTTCTATGGAGGAAATGAGCTTACCTGTTGATTAATTGCCGGATAACTGTGAAGTTGTGAGTGCTCCTCTGTAGGGAATCTAGGTATATTACCAAGCTCCATTTTGGTATAATTACAATTAGAATCCAATGGAACCTACACAGGTATGTCACATGATCATGAAACCTAAGTTCGTGTTGCTTATAAAGTACAAATCAATAAGTATAGCCAGTAGTGCAACACTTACTCCTGGTTGTAGGGAAAAAGTATGTATTCCTTGTTGTAGTGAGCCAGCAAGTATGTATTCCTTATTGCGGTGAGCTAGCAAAAACTCTATAACGTAATCCTCGACGAATGTTGCATTCACCTTGATGGTTTGCTCGAAGACCAAGTGTGGGTCGAGGAAACCTACCAGTGAATTCCTTGATTCAACTTCAGACATCATGTATCTATATACAAAAGCAAGGAGTTATATATAACATTTATCGGTATTATACAAACATTGACCATGATTGTACACACTTACAGTGTCCAGCATCGCATGAGTGAGACATCGAGTTGGTCGAGGTTGAGGAGATAGAACAAGTCCTCGAAGGTCACCATGAAGACACAGTCTTGAGCCTTGTGGTTAAAATGATTCTCGTTGAACTTGACAGTGACGCCCGAGCGTCGTTGTTCAGTTGTCTTGTTGGCCTGTTCCATGTACCATGTATGCAATGTCATGCAAGCTGGTCCTAGGGTAGGGCTGTCTAATCTCTCGACCAACAACAAGACCTAGCACCTAATTTCCGCCAACGACAGAAGGATATCGTAATCAGAGTCGACCATCTTCGATTTGCCCTTGCTACCTTGCTTTCCATAGGTCGACTTCACAAGAGTCTCCTGAGCACGAGGTGTAGATGCATCTGATGCACTGGGCCCTTGCCGCGTCGGTGAAGCTTGCCGGCCACCGATCCCGCAGACTTGATACCGCTAGGACATTCTCGTGAAGTTGACACCGAAGCGGTAGCTCCAGCAGATGCCCCCTTGGGCCATCGGATGAATGTTCCAACGGCTTGCTCTAGAGTCATGACCTCATTGTTTGGGGAATATGCAATGACGGCCTCAAATTGGCACAAACACCGCCCACATTCACTTTTATGGCTCGACGCTAGATTTTCACCGCACCAAAACCCCGACACCAAATGGATACACCGCCCCAAGCAAAGATCTAGGCAACAGAGGCATATCTCACTTGGAACTTGCACTTCATAGCCACCACATAATGATACAAAATTAGCTACTCCAAAGAAGTTTATCAATGGATCGAGCATTCCGAGATAATAATTATTACTGGATGTCATCGACAGCAAATCTGCCATCGCCTATTGGGGTAGGGTTAGGGATGGACGGCACTATTCGAAGTTTGGGGGGGGGGTCAAGCACAAGAGGAGGGGTGGGCTTGCAACTGATTTGGGATTTGCAATTCCTTAATCCTTTCCTCAAACCGTTGCGTCACAGCTCTGACGCGATCATCGATCTCATCTTTGAGGGATTCGGTGATCTCATCTTTGAGGGATTCACAAATATCCTCTAGTAGCTTTGCATCGTGCTCGGCTTTGGCTCTCTTCCTACTCTGGTACGATTCGGAGTCCACTCGGAACCAATCTGCCCATGTAACATAAACACCAGTGCCTCTCGTGCAACCCGGATGCTCATTGTTTCCTAGGGCCGTGGAGAGTATATCTCTTTCCCTGTTTGCCTGGATTGAGCCTTGGGAAGATTGTGCACTCAGCGTTACCTGTAATAGCCCGACATGTCATTTCACTTCCTTTGAAGTTATGGAGTAATTACAAACTAGGTAGTTCGATATCTTAACAAGCACCGACACTTCGGTCTCATGGGTTTGGAAAGGAGAATTTCAGAGATAGGGTACGAACCTCCCATTAAGCGCTTTAGGGCACGACATCGCTGATCTTGGAAAATGGCGGAGAGACATTCAACGGCTTGCCTGTTGGTCCTGATCCCTCCATATCGGGCTTGTACCCGCATACCCAGCAGTGCTGAGTCTGTGGGGGTGCTTGTTTTTTGCCTGGAGGGCCGTGTGCACCACACTTTCTCTCCTACATTCAGTTGTCGTCTTCTTCACCACAAACTCAACCCAAAGACTCTTCCAAGAATGGATACTTGTGGAAGGGCCTCGATCCTTCTCCACGAAGTTCTTGACAAGCGTGTTTTGAAGTTCTTCCATGCCTTGCACACCAGAGTAACGCTGTCGTCAGATAGAGTCCCGGTGTTGTTCCGGATCTCGAACGATTTGAGAATATCCATCGCAAAGACATCTTTCTCTTGTTTGGTCAACTCCTTCCACTAATTGTAGGTGACGTTGACCGTTCAGTGCAACTATTCTCGACCGCTCTCCTAATGCGACGCCGCTCGGCGAGGATTGATAGGGTCCAAGACCGATTGACCTCCGTGATGGTAAATCGCCCGCGGGCCTTTTCGATATTCCTCTTCTTCTACCGTGGTTGGATATTCCAGAGGATGGTGCATCATCAGACAAATGAGGCGGCGATGACGAAGAATGAACGGAAGACATCTTCACAAGAAATAAAAGTTCTGACACACATGAACATATTATCATAAGATTCGATCTCTATGTGTATGGGTATACACACCAATTAATAATAATTGGGATATGTAGAGAAGAAATTAGGACTAATATAATGACATAATTGACATAAACATGTAAATACTCCAAGTCATTTAAAAGGAATAATATGCTCAACACAAACATCATGCGAAGAAATGAAATCAGCACAAAGCTAAGATTTAACATTTTGATATTGCTATCAGATGTAGAGTAAGCATTCCAATTAGAGCTCAAGTTCAAACCCGATTATCAAAACAATTTTAGTACAAGACTATTATCATCACAGAGCATTCATCTCAATCCTATCACACCACATTGCAATATATTCCAATAGCAATACCAAAACAAATACCATATGAATAACTGACTAGAACAAATATGAAGGATGGAATGGGCGGATGCTCCACCGTCAAACCCGCTGCCATGGGCACTCCGAGCGCGATGGGAGCAGGTGAGGGACAAAGGAAGGTGACTTCGGGGGCGAACGCACGTTGGGCATTTAATGCACGCAGAAGGACCCATTGGCGAGGATGAGGAGGGGACCGGCACTGCGCTGTCCACGCTGCTGCTGCACTGGCCATGGAGACCGCGCTTGTGCGAGTGCGAGGAAGAGGATGACAGGACCGCCGTTGGATTCTAATTGTGTGGCTCATGCGCACGCGGGCGAACGCGACTCCGCACCACCAGGGACCGAGCGATGGAGATCGGACGGCTCATCATGAGCACACCCAGCTCTGCACTGCACAGCTAGGCGCTCGATCACACCGATTGGCTCGAGCCCGAGCTTGGCTCACGCCCAAGGAATAGTACAAACCATTTAGGGTTTGAATTTAAAAGCTGAGTTTGGAAGAATTTTTAGAGATAGCAAACTAACTCAAAATTTTCTAAAATTTTTACTAGAGGTTCCTCACTCCAAGATTAACCTTGCATAAAATTTTTAGATGTTTTTCTGCAAAGCATTTTTCTCAAGAAATTCCTCAAGGGTATGTTCTAGGGTTTGACTAATTGAAAAATTGGTTTGACTTGGCTCCAAAATTACCAAATAATTTCTAAAAAATGTGAAATAATTCAGAGGAGTTACCCATCATCCCTAGAACCTAGAAAAATATTTCCCAAGATTGGTACAAGATTTGTGACAAAGTTGAATAAGGGTTTGACTTTAGTCAACAGGATATTTGTGTTTTTGAATTCCACAACTCTTGACAAGAATTCTAGAAGAGTTAAAGAGTTTAAAGATGTGAGAAAAGTTTTAATTTTTACTCATTTAATTACATTTGAAACACACACCCATAATTGATTACATTTGAAACACAAACCTAGATTTGGTTCCATTTGTACATTTGGGATGTTACAGTCGGCAACTCGGCATTGGTTACTTTTGGGCCGAGGAGAAGGATGTGCAGTAGCAAGATCGGAGCAAGAGGGCTGCGTCGAAGGGGAGGCGCCACTGCCTCGGGGAGGAGGGAGCGAGGAGTTTAGAAACTTAATCGCTTGAGTGGGGCGGGGCAAACCCTAGAGTCCTAATATAAATAGGGATGGACATCACAGACGATTATAAAGTAGAACCATTCAGGATACATAATATCACTGCATCATTCTAAAGTAGAACCGTCATGATATATGATGTATCACGCACGGTTCCAATCCACAACCGCTCATGATATATGATGTATCATAGACGGTTCCAATCAACAACCGCTCAGGATATGTGTATCACGATTTGTTTTACCAAGGAACCATCTGTGATATATAATCACAGACGGTTCGATCTACAAACCACCTATGATATTATTTTGTATTGGTTAATCTAGCTCTATTTATTGGCGAGCCTCAGGAAATGCTAGCTATGCCCTCTAAAACAAGCAGAAAACACAACAAGCACATGTATATACATGCAATTCACATTCATTTCAGAAACAATCACATCCATTTCACAGTACAAATCAATTAACTCAGATGAACTAAAACTAACCATTCATCAGAACGTACATATACACAATTTGTTCAATTAATATTTAAAAATTAGCCCATCATGATGATCGACGCAGATGTAGCTAGTTGCGCCACGCTTCTTCTTCCTCAATTCTTATGCCATTTCCTAAAGGAGGCAACTCATCAAATTGATTGTATTCTTCCTCGCCCACTATATTCTCAACTCCGATAATCCTCCTTTTTCCATGAACGCTTCTTATTTGCCGGGTCGGGCTATATAGAAGACTTGAACAACTTAGTTAGCCAAGACGTAATGGCTCGCCTTTGTATCCGACACGCTCGAGGTCCACGTAGTGACGCCGCACTTGTTGACCTTCACCGTGGGAGATGGACCCAACGGCACCAAATAGGGGATCTTGAAAAGCACGAGTCGAGCTCCCATATCTCCTCTATTTGCCCATAGTAGAGCTCCTCACCCCATCGGCATCAATGCATCTATGCGACACCGTTGTTCGTTAGTGCTCTTATATCCCGAGTCACAGCGTATAGAATGTGCACCCATTTATATCATATCCTCGCCATGTCACAACTATAAATGTTGGCCCTTTTGCCAACCATGTCAAGATATCACTTGACGAGCTCCTAGCGAAGTCGCTTCTTTCTCAACCATTGGTTGAATCGCTTGTTGTGTTGTCTCGTGATCCAAACATTCAGCTGCACCGGATTCTGTTGCCAAAGCAAATATACGGGGACACTTTAGTCATGTGTTGCAAGACCATGAAATGGGCTTGAGCATATGCATCCGTATCTGAAGTGATTGCTTTCCTTCCGATAGTCCTGATACCCTCGAGCCTCCCCTCGTGGCGAGATCGACGCACACCTATCGGTTCAACCTGAGCTATGTAATCGACGCAGAACTCAATGACCTCTTCGGTTGCATAACCTTCGACGATGCTGCCCTCTGGCCAAGATTGATTCTGTACATAGGACTTCAGAATTCCCTTGAACCTCTCGAACGGGTACATGCTACGTAGGAACACGGGTCCGCACATCTTTATCTTCCTCACAATATGAACAATGAGATGGACCATGATATCGAAAAACGACGGAGGGAAATACATCTCAATATCACATAGAGTCATCACCACCTCATCCTGTAGAGCATCTAGTCCTTCGGGATCGATGACCTTCTGAGCAATTGTGTTAAAGAAATAACACAGCCCCATGATTGTCTCTCGGACCTTGATCGGCAAAATACTTCTAATTGCAACAGGGAGCATTTGTGTCATCAACACATGACAATCATGAGACTTCATGCCAATTAACTTCAAATCTTCAATTGAAACAAGTTTCTTCATGTTGGCGGAGCAACTGGACGGAACTTTCACACCATGCAAGCATCGACACAGTTTAGTTCTCTCAACCTTGGACAGAGTGTAACAAGCAGGGGGAAGATACATTCGTCCTTTATCGGTCTTTGTTGGTGCTAACTCAGGTCTGATGTCCGTATCAACCAAGTCAAGCCGTGCGTTGACACAATCCTTTGTTTTGCCACGAATGTTCAGTAAGAGACCAATCAAGCTGTCACATACATTCTTCTCACGCATGATGTCGATGCAAAGGGCTTAACTTCTAGGTGCTCCCAATAAGGTAAGACCTAAAATATTGATCTCTTCTTCCACACACTACTACGAGAAGCCATCACGCACGGTTGGAACCGTCCATCACGAATGGTTTTCAACCGCCTATATTTGTTGGTCTATGATAATAGGCGCTATCACGCACGGTAAAAACCGCTCGGGATACGCAATATCACAAACGATTTTTTTATTAAAACCATCTGTGAAGGATAGTATCATAGACGGTTTCGACTAAAAGTGTCTGTGATATGCGAATATCACAGACGGTTCTAAACAAAAACCGTCTGTGATTCGTGAATATCATAGACGATTTTTCTTGAGAACCGCTCGTGATATTCGCGTATCACGCACGGTTTTTATTTAGAACCGCTCGTGATATTCGCGTATCACGATGGTTTTAGTCAAAATCGCCTATGATATTAGCCTTCCTGCAGCGGTTTTAATGAAAACCGTCTGTGATAGTTCGCACTCTCGATCGCATTTTTTGTTTTTACGCTAGCCTCAGAATTGCTAGCTATGCCCTCAAAAACAAGCATGCACAAAAACAGATTCAAGCATGCACAAAAATAGATTCATCAGAGATAATCAATTGTTGACAACTCAAAGTGATCATTAGTCAAAATAAATTACAAAAGATTGCATTTGTTCAAGTATTATCGCTATAGTTACAACTGGATTACAATTGAGTCAATTGTTTGCGTTGAGAGGTGTCGGCGGGGTGATGCTCTGGGTTGGCGACGGATGAAACTCTCCGTTGTCATTAATGATTTCTGAGTTGATAAAGGTGCACAACTTCCCTCGAATGTCCTTGATCTCTTCCGCAACGAGTCCATCACATTGTAAATCCAAGGCCTGTCGCTAGCAAGAGTAAAGTGGTAAGCTATATATATTTAAATTTATAATTAGGAAATAATTATTTCGAGATTGACAAACCTCGTGATCCTTCTTCCTAGCTCTAAGGATTGGTCGATATGATAGCGCATTTAGATTGCACATAACTCATCATTTTTCTGTCAAGCGACCGCAAAAATAGAATTACATACATAGGTATAGTCACCGAGACGCTGTTATTATGAAGTATGATATAGGATTATCGTGTTGTAGTGCGTCTCGAAAATCCATCCCGTGTTAGTTACGCGTTCTTTCCATTGTATATTCCTTTGTTGGCAACATAATCGATGAACGACCTACATGATTCGAAAAAGTTATCCTCGGCCTTTTCAAACGAATGAAGACTATAATAGAGTTATGTAAGGAGAAAATGAGCATACCTCTCGAGTATTCCTCTTAGAACGCTGAAGTCGTGCTTGTTGCAGTTTAGGGAATCAAGGTATATCACATGGTTCCTCTTGGGTATAATAACTAAAAGGATCCAGTGGTACCTACTCATGTATGTCGCTATAGTCATTAAACCTAAGTTCGTGCTGCGTATAAAGTACAAATGAAATTTGTATAGCAAGTAGTGACACTTACCCCTGGTTGTAGGGCACCACTATGTACTTCATGTTCTTCTGACGAAGCAATGACCTCATTATGTATTTCTCGACGAAGGACGAGTCTTCTTGGATGGTTTGCAACGATACCACATGTGGGTCGAGGAAACCCACCGGTTCTTTCTATTCCCGGACATTTTTCAGCATGTATCTATACATAAGCAATGAGTTGTGATATTTATCGGTATTACATGAATGTTGAACTTGATTATACGCACTTAAAGTGTCCAACATCGTAGAAGTGAGACATCGAGGCCAACGAGGTTGAATAGGTCATATAAGTCATTGAAGCCCACGACGAAGTACCTCGTCCCATTGAAGAAATGCTTCTCCTCGTATCTGACGGTGATTCCAGTATCGCACCCCTTCTTTTGGGTCTTCTCCAAGTACCAGGCATGCAAAGCCTGATAAGCATATCCAGCGTGCATTAATACTGCGTTGGAGCACTACGGTTTTCCGATGATGTAGTTCCCGGGTATCGCGGACTTCCGGACTTGGGAGGCGCCTTAACGTCACATTTCGAATTGGCCTTAGCGATTGTCGGCGTCTTCTTGTGAGACGACTCGAACCGACACGGCGACACGCTTTTCTTTGTTCCTTGGCGTCTTCTCCACGGAATCGAAGAGGTGGCCTTCGAGGCGAAACATGAGGTGGAGTCATCGAGGGTCCCATTGGAGAGGAATGGTCATGTCCAGATCGCAAGATTTGTTGGGTCGAGCGATGTCCTTCTTGGGCCATCGATAAAAGAGTGGACGACATCCCTAGTGTTATGATCTCTCCGTTAAGCGAATCTTGATGGGACGGCTAGGAAATTGCCATGTACCATATCCACTTGGACCTGGTGTAACCTCGTCATACCGGGCACCGTCTCAGACCGCCCTTCCTCATATGGATACACCATCCCTGCAAGACCTCAATAGAAAGGGACCCATCCATCCTCACTTGGAGCTTGCGGTATGCCGGCCTCCTACAAAATGATACGCAATTAGCTAAGGCGTCCTATAGGTCTATCTTTGGTGCATTCCATAGATGTACGTTACCTTGATGTCGTCTATCGGTAATCGGACATCGTCATGTTCAGAATTATGCGCGGACGCGACGCTACTCCGACGTCAAGGAGGACTGCCTCCCAAATTAACGGGGGCAGCTTGCGACTGCTGGCTCAGGAGTAGATTCATTTGACTCTGCAATGCTGCTATCTTTTCTTCAAATTTGTTAGTAATCATCTGTACCAACCGGTCGTCGTGCTCGGCCTTGGATCTCTTCCTACTCCTATACATGCAGTAGTCGTCCACGAATCCATGACTCCAAGGTACGTTAACCCCAAGGCCTCGCGTCCAACCCGGGTGCTCCTTGTTTCCCAAGGCCGTAGATAGTATATCCTTCTCCCTGTCTGCATGGAAGGAGCCTTGGGAAGCTTGGGCAGTCAAGTCACGCTGCAAGAGGTCATCATGTTATTATAGACACTATGAAGTTATGGACTTATTAACTAGGTAGTTCGACATATTTACCACACGTTGGGACACTTCCTGGTTTGCCGGGTTTATGAAAGAGATGCTGCCCCAAGACGAGACTTTTGCCCTCGCTTTTAACCAGCTTAGGGAATGCGGGTCTGTGATATCAGGAAATGGCCCGGTTGCGTTCTCCTCCTCCGCTGCCCATTCCTCGTATTTACCCGCGTACCCAGCAGTTCCGAGTCTGTGCGGGTGAGTGTTTCGTGTCTGGAGAGCTTTGTGCGTCGCACTTTGCTCCTTAAATTCGGCCATCGTTTTCATAGCCACAAAGGTGTCCCATACTTCCCGCGTCAAGAATCTATACTACGCGAAGGGCATCTGACCCGTGTTCACGTACTTCATGACAAGAATGCTCTTGAAGGTCCTCCACGATTTATCCATCGTGAGCATCACCGTCCTCGCATGCATGCCACGTCTGCTTCTGGAATAGTGAACTTCTCTGAAAGTTCTGTCCACAGCGCGCCTTTTGCTTCTTTCGTCAGGTCCTTCCACCTTGGTGTGGTGATGGGGACCCCTTCCCTTCCAAGTATCCCGTAGATGGTCTGGAATCTCGCCGCTGATCTCTTGGGACTCAAAGGGACCCCAAAGTCACTGACCTCCATGATGACCATCGGCCAGAGGCATTTTCGATTGTCCTCTGCCATCTCGCTTCCACGTCATTATCGCCGACGGTGACGGCGGCCTCGCCGGCGCCTCTTCCATCTGCTGGCGTCGATGTGGCTGACCTCGTCGACGCCTCTTCCATCTGCGGCGTCGGTGGCGCGGCGAAGACAGTGCCTCTGCCATCTCGCTTACTTGCTATCTATATAAGTTACATATGCAATAAAATGGATTGCAAGTGTCCCAAATTAACATATACATTTAAACTTAATAATATGCTCAACATGTGCAATATTAGCAAATAATCATAATTAATTCCAAAGATAAATATGAAACAATTAATCTCGGGAAGAAGTACAAAGGTTGACTATAGAGATCAAGATGGCAAATGAAAAGTTGAATGAGCTCAAACAGACTACAAAGATTCCTTAATCCACTAGCTTCTCTAAGGAAATGCTAGGCAAAGATTTAATGCTTCATGTACAGAAAACTAGCCTTTAATGAAGACATAGAAACAAAATAGAATCAAGTAAAACTTTGCCCGAGCCCATATTTGCCCGAGCCTACTCAATCGAGGCCGACACACTGGAGTGTACCATTTGTTTCATGCCGTGGAGGACTAGCATAAAACAAAGGTACACTCAAGTGTGTTAGGATTGACGAAGCAAATGCTAAACAAAGGTATAATCCTGTAGGGCTCGCCGCCTCCCTGCTCCTATTCTAACACTCCTAACACTCCTTAATCCACTAGCTTCTCTTGTGATCTTTGTATAGATAGAAACTAGTGATACAAATCTTTTGCCCGAGCCTATCTTTGCCCGAGCCTACTTCATCGAGCCCGACACACTGGAGTGTACCATTTGCTTCGTGCCGTGGAGGATTGGCACGAAGCAAAGGTACACTCAAGTGTGTTAGGATCGACGAAGAAAATGCTAAGCGAAGGTTTAATGCTTCATGTACAGAAGACTAGCCTTTAACGAAGACATAGAAACAAAATAGAATCAAGTAAAACGATCGACGAAGGAAATGCTAAGCAAAGGTTTAATCCTCTAGGGCTCGTCGCCTCCCTGCTCCTATTCTAACACTCCTTAATCCACCAGCTTCTCTTGTGATCTTTGTATAGATAGAAACTAGTGATACAAATCTTTTGCCCGAGCCTATCTTTGCCCGAGCCTACTTCATCGAGCGCAACACACTGGAGTGTACCATTTGTTTCTTATCGTGGAGGATTGGCATGAAGCAAAGGTACACTCAAGTGTGTTAGGATCGATGAAGAAAATACTAAGCAAAGGTTTAATGCTTCATGTACAGAAGACTAGCCTTTAATGAAGACATAGAAACAAAATAGAATCAAGAAAAACTTTCTTTTTGGATTGTTGTAAAAAAATGCAGTTTTAGCGAAATTTCAGAATTAATCCCAACAAAATGAATTAGCATTAAAGCATAATTCCTAAAGAATTTAACACTCCTTAATCCACCAGCTTCTCTAAGGAAATGCAAAGGAATCACAGACGGTTCTTAATAAGAACCGTCTAGATTAAACTCTGAGCCAATAAAAGGTCTAGAGATTAACAAAGCCATGCACACTATTCCAACATATTGATTGATGATATTATGTGCTCTCGGAAGGAGTGTAGCTAAAGAACAAGTCTTTGCCATCTCAATCCTATTGTCTATACTCTTCATTAAATGAATATGATAATATAAATTCAAACTATGAGCTCTAAAGAATACTTTGCTTAATCATCAAATGATCTCAACTGTAATCTAAAAACAGATTAAACTTCCAACAAACAGAGGTTGACTATAGAGATCAAGATGGCAAATGAAAAGTTGAATGAGCTCATACAGACTACTAGAAGAATCACAAACTACTCATTAGATTACCAACGAAAACTGAATACTCTCAATAGAACTGAACATGAAGACACGGGTTCAGTGATAAAGCCAATTGGCTGACATAACAGTATCCACTTCAAATGTTAGAGATCAAATGAACCAGAAGAATCAGAATAACTAGCTTTCAACCAAAAGTAACCAATTAACAAAGACATCATATTGACGGTAGTAAGTAATACAACAGAGCTCAAGTATGAACTAACTATCACATTCAATCTCAGTATAAGACAGAGTTCATCACAGAGCATGTCAACAAAGCCCACTGATCAATTTGCAATATCTTTAGTATTAGATTCAGAAATCACAACTAATATAGATCAAGGTATCAACTAGCACCACAAATATATATATATATATATATATATATATATATATATATATATATATATGCAAAGATCAACCGAATCGCCACAGAGGAGCAATACTATAGAGATGATGCTGCACAAGAACTCACGGTGCAAGGAGAAGGCCGGTGCAGGGGAGGAGGTCAATGCGGGGAGGAGGGAGGTGCAGGGGAGGAGGCCGACACGGGGAGGAGGATGGCGTCGGGAGAAGGCCGGTGCAGAGGGAGGAGGCCGACACGGGGAGGAGGACGGCGCGGGGAGAAGGCTGGTGCAGAGGGAGGAGGCCGACATGGGGAGGAGGATGGCACGGGGGAGAAGGACGGTGTAGAGGGAGGAGGCCAACACGGGGAGGAGGACGACGGCGTCGAGGTCGGAGGCGGCGACGTCGGGGCTTACGGCCGGGGAGGTGAACGGGGCGTCGAGGTCGGGGCGGCGGCACCGAGGTTGAAGGTGCCGAGGTAGGGGGCGCCGAGGTTGGGCGCCAAGGTCGGGCGGCGTGCCGAGGTCATGTCGGCGGTGAGCAAGCGAGCCCTAAACCCTAGAGGAGGCGTAACGAGCCGAGAGCCTAAGGGGTGCGGGAGAGGAAGTGACGAGTGAGAGCAAAACCCTAGCGATTCCCACCTTATAAAAGGCATATCACACACGGTTCTATTAAAGAACCGTCTGTGATAAGGATATCTAGAACCGCTCAGGATATGGAAATATCACGAGGCGGTTCTCTCAAGGAAACCGTTTGTGATATTCTTATCACAGATTTGCCTATTATAAAACCGCTGCGTGATAGCCTAACAAAACCTCGATGACTATGTGTGATATCCTGACAAAACCTGGTGACAAGTGCTTGTCAAGTCCATATGAATCTGGTGACAAGTATGATGACAAGTTCATAACACATTTGACTTCAAAATTTCATATCTAATTCAACTCAACTCCAAATCAACTGAAACCAATTTTGATACTCCACATTACAATGAACGTCCACATTGACATCAATATCAAATATGACAAGTCCATAACACATCAACACATGACAATTTCACGTTGACATCAAAATATATGAGAGATTACAAGTCCATAACACATGATGTTATGGAATAAATTAATTACATTGGAGTAAATTCTTAATTAAAATATAGGCCTTCCTGATGATCGACGCGCATATAGCTAGCTTCCTCACTGGGTTCTTCCTCGAGCCTAATGCCGTTTTTGAAAGGAGGCAACTCATCAAATTGATTGTATTCTTCCTCGTCCACTACATTCTCAACTCCGACAATCCTCCTTTTTCCATGAAGAACTACGTGGTGCTTCTTATTTGCCGGGTCGGTTACATAGAAGACTTGAACAACTTGGTTAGCCAAGACGAATGGTTCGTCTTTGTATCCGACACGCTCGAGGTCCACGGTAGTGACGCCGCATTTGTCGACCTTCACCGTGGGAGATGGACCCAACAAACCAAATAGGGGATCTTGAAAAGCACGTGGTCGAGCTCCCATATCTCCTCTATTTGCCCATAGTAGGAGCTCCTCGACCCATCGGTCTTGAATGCATCTATGCGGACACCGCTGCTTACGGGTCATGCTCTTCCTATCTGAGTCAGCCGTATAAAATGTGTACCCATTTATGTCGATCCTTGCCATGCGACAATTGTAAATTGTGGCCCTCGTGCCAACCATAGCAGCAGATCATCACTTGATGACCTCCCGATGATTCGCACCTTTAACCATTCGCTGAACCGACGGTTGTGTTCTCTCATGATCCAAACCTTCGACCGGTCGGATTACATTGGTGTACCATGTCTTTGTGCTCGCCCATGTACGGGACACTTGGGTCATGTGTTGCAAGACCGTGAAATGGGCTTGAGCGTACATATCCAGATCGGGAGTGATTGATTTCCTTCCGATGGTCCCGATACCATCCAGTCTCCCCTCATGGCGAGATAGAGGCACACCTATCGGTTCCACCTGAGCCATGTAGTCGACGCAGAACTCAATGACCTCTTCGGTTGCATAACCTTTGATGATGTTGCCCTCGGTCGAGATCGATTACGACGTAGGACTTGAGAATTCCCATGTACCTCTCGAACGGGTACATATGACGAAGAACACAGGTCAAGATATCTTTATCTCTTTCACAAGGTGAACAATGAGATGGACCATGATATCGAAAAATGACGGAGGGAAATACATCTCAAGATGACATAGAGTCGTCACCACCTTGGCCTGCAGAGCATCTAGTCCTTGGGGATCAATGATCTTCTAAGCAATTGAGTTGAAAAAATAACACAGCCTCAAGATTGCCACTCAGATCTTGTTCGGCAAGATACTTCTAATTGCAGCAGGAAGCATTTGTGTCATCAGCACATGACAATCATGAGACTTCATACCAATTAATTTCAAATATTGCATAGAAACAAGGTTCTTAATGTTAGCGGAGTAACCAGATGGGACTTTCACACCATGCAAGCTCTAGCACAGTTCATTTCTCTCGGCCTTGGACAGAGTGTAGCAAGCTGGGGGAAGATACGTTCATCCTGTACTCGGTCCTTATGTTCATATCAACCAAGTCACGCCGTGCGTTAACACCATCCTTTGTTTTGCCACTAATGTTCAGCAAGAGACCAATCAAGCTATCACATACATTCTTCTCTACGTGCATGACGTCGATGCAGTGGCGAACTTCTAAGTGCTCCCAATAAGGCAAGTCCCAAAAAATTGACCGCTTCTTCCAGATGTTCTTCTCACGGGTTCTTAATTTACATCCCTTCCCAAGCACAACATCGATATCCTTAACCATATCATAGACCTCTTTCCCTCTAAAAGCCCTTGGAGCTGAATCGTTCTCCTTATTTCCGTCGAATTATTTTTCATCTTGCAGTATGGGTGACTCCTGGGAAGGAACCTATGGTGACGCATATACATAGTTTTGCGCGAGTTGTTCAGCCATACACTCTCCGTAGCATCTAAGCAGTGCGGACAGGCTTTGGTTCCTTTTGTACTGAAGCCCGACAGGTTACCAAGGGCAGGAAAATCATTGGTGGTGCAGAACAACACGGTGCGTAAAGTGAAGTTCTCTCGTTTGTACGCATCCCATACCTGTACCCCTTCGTTCCACAATGTCACAAGATCTTCCAGCAATGGTGCTAGGTACACATCAATATCATTCCTAGGTTGCTTCGGCCCTTGGATAAGTAGTGACATCAAAATGTACTTCCGCTTGATACACAACCAAGGAGGAAGGTTGTACATACATAGATTCACGGGCAGTGCTATGTTGGTGATCATGTTACCGAAAGGATTCATTCCATCCGTACTCAACCCTAACCTTATGTTCCTCGGTTCACACCGAACTCTTGACTCGATCGAAGTTTCTCCATTAGGCGAGAATCGGCAGGTGTCTTAGCTTTCCATCTCTCTACGCTCCTCTAAGTGCCAACGCAGCAATCTTGCCTCCTTTGGGTTCGCAAATAAACGCTTCAAGCGTGGGATCATAGGCGGATACCACAACATGTTAGCAGGAGGTCCTTGCTTCACCTTAGCAAAGATTCGATGCTTGTATCGGGATGCTTTGCACACGGGACATACATGCATGTCTGCATACTCTTTACGGTAGAGGATACAATCGTTCGGACATGCATGTATTCTTTCTACTTCCATTCCCAATGGACAAATAACCTTCTTTGCTTGATAGGTGGTGCTGGGCAACACGTTTCCCTCCAGAAGGATGTCCGCTAGGAGACCTAACAACGCCGTGAAACTCTTATCGGACCAACCATTGCTTGCCTTCAATTTCAGCAGTTCAAGCACGGTTGACAACCTTGTGTATTCCGGCTTGTAGCCAGGGAACAAAGGTCTCACGGAGTCCTCCCTTAAGCCCTCGAATTTACAAAACTCTCTCTCACTGTAGTTTTCTTCTGCATTGCGTAGTATCTGATCCAGATTGTCATCGTGCCACCTATCCTCATCAAAAGCACAGTCCACATCCGGCGAATCGTTGACTTCCTCGGCGATGTCGTCATTATTAACTTCTGGTATAATCTGCTCTTCACCGTGATTGGTCCAACATGTATACCCTTTTTTGAAACCCCTTCGAATCAAGTGCGCTTCTATCTGCACCGCGTTGTTAAACATCTTCAAATTACCGCAATCAATACATGGACAGTACATAAAATTTATCCCCTTCTTCAACATATCCTGCTCAGTGGCTCTTCTAAAAGCAATCATGCCATTAATGTACTCTTGACTCACACGGTTCACACCGTACATCCAGTTTCGATCCATCTACACTACGCATGTAACAAATTAGTGTCAAATTGATTAGCGATTAATTTATAGCAAACATGAATTTAAATATGCAAGTAGAAGACAGGACGTTTCACATGACAAAAGAATGACCCTATTTGCATCCCATCTACCTGAATTTATAGTGATATGCTGATATTACTTTGGACTAATTAATTTGACCTACACCAAGGTTGTTATTTGCCTACAAAACCACATATGCCTTTTCATAGACATTATAAAGAAAATAATCATATGCAATCACCTAGTGGTACTGCATATCAAATTTCATCACCAAGTATAATGGCAATAACATACGGCAGTTATTTAGTATTTACAGCGCTATGCCTCAAAATTCTAAATGTAGCCATCCATGGAGGTAACATAGTAACATGCATCATGCATTTGCCTCAACCACCTCTTTGCCTTGCGAACTTGCTTCAGCTACCCCTTCGATCTTGCGCGCATTGGCAGCTGTCATTGTGCACTTGCTTCTTCAACAACCTCATCATCATTGGCCTCTCTACTCCTCTTCATCTTCTTCAATACTCGCTACAGGGCTCCACAAGGACTTGCCATGCATATTGTTTCCAAGTTGCAACCTAGCATAGAATGGCCATCAAAAATCAACAAATAGCAATACACCATTGACCAGTACCTCAAATAGTCAAACTACAGTACCTTGCAACATACCGAGGAATGGGGATGTGGCCAGCAGGAAAGGAGGAACGATGGGGCAGTGCCTCACCGACGAGGGAGAGGACGAGGGCCTAGGGCGCACACGGCCACGAGAGAGGGCAACGAGGTGGCAGCGACCAACGAGCCTGAGGATGCGCACAGGTGAGGACGACGGCCACCGGCCTGGTGGTGGCAGCGGTAGTGCGGCAGTGGACACAGGTCCTCTAGAGCGGTAGTGCGGCAGAGGCAGCGGTAGTGCGGCAGAGGGATGTGTCGCGCGTAATTTATATGATGCCAGGATATCACAGACGGTTATTAATTCGCATCGTCTGTGATAACTAATTGTCACAGATGGTTCTAAACTATGTACTATCACAGATGGTTCTAAACTAGAACCGTCTGTGATTGGGGGGATTATCATAGACAGTTTGTTAATAGAACCGTCTGTGATTATTCACAGACGGCTCTATTAATAAACCGTCTGTGATAGATGACTATCACAAACGGTTCTAAAAAATACTATCTGTGATAGGCTGCCCGCGCCACATGCAGATCCAGACAGACCCAACACAGACGGTTCCAAAGGAACCGTTTTTGATGGGGCGTCTACTATAGCCTATTTTGTAGTAGTGACATGTTCTTCTTATGGGTCCTCGATTTACATCCCTTTCTGAGCACAACATCTAAATCCTTAACCATATCATAGACCACTTTTTCGTTTAAATGCCTTGAAGCTAAATTGTCCTCCTTCTCTCCGTCGAATTTTTTCTTCATCCTGCGGTACGGGTGAGCCCTCCGAAGGAACCTACGATGACGCATGTACATGGTTTTACACGAGTGATTCAGCCACACACTCTCGGTATCATCTAAGCAGTGAGTACAGGCTTTGGCCCCTTTTGTACTATGGCCCGATAGATTAGCAAGGGTAGGATAATCATTTATGGTGCAGAACAACAAGAAATGTAAAGTGAAGTTCTCTCGCTTGTACGCATCCCATACCTATAACCCTTCAATCCATAGTATTTTTAGATCTTCCATCAATGGTGCTAGGTACACATCAATATCATTCCCAGGTTGCTTCGGCCCTTGGATAAGTATCGACAGCAAAATATACTTTCGCTGCATACACAACCAAGGAGGAAGGTTGTAGATACAGAGCATCACGGGACAAGTGCTATGTCGGCTACTTATGTTACCGGAACGATTCATTCCATCTGTACTCAATCCAAACCTTATATTCCTTGGTTCTGCATCGAAATCGCAAACCTCCTATCGATGTTTCTCCACTGGGAGGAATCAGTAGAGTGTCTTAGCTTTCCGTCATTCTTACACTCCTTTGAGTACCAATACAGCAATTTTGCATTCTTTGGGTTCGCAAAAAACCGCTTCAAATGGGGAATTACAGAAAGATACCACGCCACCTTAGCAGGAGGTCCTTTATTCACCTTGATTCCCTCGTCATCATCTGATTGATTCTTACGCTTGTATCGGGATGCGTTGCACACCGGACATACATGCATGTTTGTATACTCGTTACGGTAGAGGATACTGTCGTTCGGACATACATGTATTCTTTCTACTTCCATTCCCAATGGACAAAGAACCTTCTTGGCTGTGTTGGTGGTTTTGGGCAACTTGTTTCCCTCTGGAAGCAGGTCCACTAAGAGACCTAACAGCCTCGTGAAACTCTTGTCAAACCAACCGTTGCTTGCCTTCAATTTCAGCAGTTTAAGCATAGATGGCAACCTTGTGTATTCCGCTTGCGGCCCGGAACAAAGGTTTCTTCGAGTCCTCCATCAAGCCCCTAATTGAACATACTCCCTCTCATCACGCTTCCTTCGCATCGTGAAGCATCTCGATCTAGATTGTCATCGTGCGGCCTATCCGAATCGGAACCACAATCGACATCATCCGGCGGCATATCGTTGACTTCCTATATAATATGCATATCGTTGACTTCCTGTATAATATTCTCTTCACTGTTGTCGGACCTGGGATTAACACCCTAAATCCTCTGTTCATTTCTGAACTAGTCGCATGATCAGTAGCTAGTTCACACAGTAAACAGATATGGTAACATCCATAAATCGCACAAATATATTAATAATCAACAGAGTTTATTACAAAAAAGGTTTACAAGCGAACAATAAAGAGCACAACGGAAGATGAAGAAGCAGTGGAGTCCAGTTGATCTGCCATAGGCAATAGACTGGGGTAGTGGCCTAGTCGTCGAGATCCACATCGGTAGCAAAGTTCTTCTCCTCTAAAATTTGTTTGCATAAAGCAAGAATGAGCACAACTTCCATGCTCGCAAGTTACACCCGTCAAGTAACAGATTGAATGCATGCATACAAGGGTATCTCAAAGGAAGGCTTATTGGTTGAATTTGCATAAAGAAATATTTTCTTTAAATACTTGTACTAAGTTCCAAAGCAGTTATTCTATAACTAAAATTCATTTTCTAAATCAATTTTATAGTCAGATAACATTCACACAAGAATGGTGAAGGATACCCTCCTATCACATGGCTTCCTGCCCAATTCCCTTTTGGATAAACCAGTTTGAAGAAGTCTTTTTAAAAAAAATCAAAGTATAACTTTGAGTGGCTTTGCTAGCATGTCCATGACCGTGGACACAGCTATTTGAATAGTTTTACACTCTGCAGAGGTTGTACAGCTTTACCCACATGACACGAATTCTCTAGTTTGTCCGACATAATCCTATGCCACCGCTCAGTACCTTAGGTAAGCGGTCTAGAGCAGGTGCCAAGGCCTTTACAATGCGCCATTCCACCATAGTTACCCGTCGCTAAGGTTTCTCCACCTTTGGACTGCCCATCCGCCGGGTTTGTGGCCCTCTCTTGCGTCAGGTGGGACTAACGTAGGTCGTAAGATGACTACCCACCGCATCTGAAGAGAACGACCACAGTGGAACATTGCAAATTAGTCAGCCAGGTCCCCTCCCCATACTCAGGACATGTGGTAGTACGATGTGGCTTAGCAAAGGAACGCTCAGAGGCCGGTCCTTAAATGACTTGGGCAACTTTCCACAAAACCCATGGGCCTCGATCATGGAAATGACTCGATCCCATGCATTGACATGCACCATCCAACCAACCATTTTGCCCAAGTATAAACCTTCATTTTATTTTATTTTTCAAGATCATTTATAAACTTCCATAACACACCAATCCCATGGATACAAATTAAATCATATTTGATTGTTTGCTGAAATTCCCCAAATCAAACATTTTTGGTCTAAGCATGTCATTGCAATATTTTCAAATGATCCTAGTTCATACTATTGTATCAACTAGGTTTTGTCTAGGGTGACAATGTATTTGATTCAATCATCAACTTTGGCCACACAAAGAATTTAGGCATATCTATGAATTTAAAAGCTGGAATTTAAATTACGAATATAAATAAGCATGCAATAATAATTTAAAATAGAATTTAAATAATTTGAAATAATGGGTACAAATATGGTCAAGAATGTAACTTGCCTTGCTAGATTAGTTGTTCTCAAATGGCATCGAATACTAACTCTCAAAGTCATCGAAATCTATACACGAAAATAAGCTAAATTCAAACAAAATTCAAATGATGATTCAAATGAACTCCAAATTAAATTATTTTAGTTTAGTTAGCTATATATTGAATTTATATGAATTTAGAAATTTGAATCAATGAAATCAGAGTTCGTATGAAGGAGAACGAACCCCGGGAAGTTTACAAATCACATGAAATGATGAATTTAGGATTTTCCCGAATTATTGGAGTTATTTTAATTTGAAAAAGAAAAAGGTGGAGCTGCTAATGTGTGGGACCCGCAACACAGTGGCAGTGCCATGTGGGCATGACACCCGTGCGCGCCACATCAACGAGAGGGCGAGGTGGCGCCTACGTGGCGTCGCGGTGGCAGCCACGGTGGCGTGCCACGTCGAAAATGGTTTCGGCGATTTGGCCATGAGCTCACCGCAAAAGGGTCTGCGACGGCGGCGGAGGGTGCCAAATGGAAGAGGGGAGTCCCACAAACCTGAGGCTCACCTTGGATGCCCGTGGACATGAAGAGATGGTTGGCGGCGAAGGAGATGAGCGGTAGCGGGTTCGGGTCTCTGGTGAGGAAGGTGCCCCGGTGGCTCTCTGAGTGGCGAATGCATGCACAAGGTGGCCCGAGTGACGGAGATGCTAACGGTGAGGTCGGGGTGTCTGGGGTAGGCTTGACGGCAGCGCAATAGAAGAAAAACCGAGCTTCGACGGTGCGAGTGAGAACTCAAATTGCCGGCGATTGGGGGGAGGAGAAGAGAAGTGGGTGGCGGGGTTGGAATGAGGAGGAACGGGGGCTCACCGTGCTCCCTTTTATGGGCCTTGAGGAGGCCGGTAGAGGGAGATCGAGTCACGCGGGATCATGGCGGTCATTTGTGGGACGTCGGCGAAACCGGCGCGAGGAGAGGGGATCAACGGCGGAGTAGGGGCGGCGAAACATGGGGGAGCGAGTGCGCACGCGGTTGCGGGAAATGGGGAAGGAGTTCGTGGCGTTGACGGAACTCTCGGTGGCCGCTAATGGCAGTCGGGGTCAGCGCGTGGGGAATAAAATGGGAGGAGGAAGAGAAGGTTGGGGCGGTTGGATTTTGATCTGACGACGCGGAACGGCCGTGTGGCGTGTAGGCGTGGTGGCCGTCCGATTCAAATCGGACGGTCGGGGTCGATGGAGGGAATCGGACCGAGCGGTACTGTGGAGTGGGCGAAATGGGCGGTCTTGTGTGGACTTTAACGGGCCAAATTTAGGATTCGGCCCAAAGTCATGTTGACCGAATTTCGAATGCTTTTCTATTTAATATAAAACTGATAAATCAAATAGGCTTTAGTAAATAGCAAATAAAATCCAAAAATTCTAGAAAAATTCACAGAAATTCCTAGAGTTATTTTGGACTTAATAAAATTGGTTCCAACTTATAATTGGTAATTAATTTTGCAAATAAATTTGTTTTGGCTTTAAAATAATTAGGAAAAAGCTTTTAAAATTCCGAAAATTTCATAAATTAATTAAAATTTTATTTTTCAACTTGAACTCAAATAAAACTTCAAAAACTTTAATAAATTTTATTTTTGACTTTTAAAATTTTAGAAATTCAAATAAAGCAATCAAACTCTTTCAAATTTCGGAAAATCCAACAAAATAATAACTTTAATTAATTTTTAAATTGGTAACAGAAGTTTGGGATGTTACAACCGTGACTGGTCCAACATGTATAACCCTTTTTGAAACCCCTTCGAATCAAGTGTGCACTCGGTTATTAAACATCTTCAAATTCTCGCAGTCAATGCATGGACAGTACATATATTCTGCCCCCTTATTCAACATATCCTCCTCGGCGGCTCATGTAAAAGCAAACACGCCATTAATATACTCTTCACTCATACGGTTCTCGGCAGACATCCAAATTTCATCCATCACACGGTTTGTATTGAAAACCACGAAATAAATAAAAGGGTAACCGAAAGCGTATTTTACGAGGCTTAATTACTCTTTCCAACAAAGAAAGCGTATTTTTCTCTGAACTAAAGGTGGCTTTTTTCATTTGTACATTTTTCCAGATTTATTAACTTACATGTGGGCCCTACTTGTTAGTGACTCATTTTTATTTTATGATTTTATTTATAAAATCTATGGCGGTCCCACATGTCATAGACTCGTTAGTTTATTAACTAAATGATTAAAAACAGTAGGATTTGAAGCTCAAATTGGGCTTAGGGTGACATCGTATTGCTAATAGTAGTGGCTCGAGGCCCTAAGGTCACCTAAGGCTAACCGACGGTGATGTCCTATGGCGGTGCCATGGGCTTCACTAGCGATTTCGGCGTGGCGCTTGAAACTACTCAAATTAAAGGATGCTTATGCTCGAAGAGCTCACCTCAATCACGAGGAAGGTGTCAATGAAGTCGAGGAAGGTCCAAGGTGGTCGGTGGTCGATCGGTGAGCAGGCGCGACAGCCGCAAGCTCCTTGGTGACAATAGCTAAAATGGACCACAAGAGCGGGCTCGGTGGGTGAGGCGATACTCAAACCGCACGGAGTGGCGATGGACTCACCGGGCTTGGAGATCTCTCATGATTCAGAGTAGCACCGAGATGGAGATCAAGAAGACTCTGTTGGGGAGCTATGTACCTTTGCACCGCTCGTGATGAGTTAATTATCACGGACGGTTTTCAACAAAACTGCCTGTGATATGTAGTAATATCACAGATGGTTCATGTTTAAAACCGTCAGTGAAGTATCACTGAGCAGTTACGACAAAAACCGCTCGTGATATTGGGTAATATCATAGACGGTTTTAATCGAACCGCTGTGATACTTCACGACGGTTTTAAACATGAACCGTCTGTGATATGAACTCTTCATAGACGGTTTTTAGCGTGGAAAATAACACAGATGGTCGGTAAACAAAAACCGTCTGAGATTGTGTTTAATACATACGGTTTCGATGAACCGTCTATGATAAGGCGTCCAGTCTTAGCATTTTTGGAGTAGTGCACGCCATTCATAGGTGATACTTTAATATAGACATGGTCATCTATCTCAAAGCTTAACTCTCGATGACAATGGTCAGCATAACTCTTCTAACGAGACTGTGTAGTACGCAGTCGGTCTCGGATCAGACGAACATGCTCTTCAGCTTCCACCACCAAGTCTGGAACATAGAACAGTCTTTCTCCAAACTCGGACCAGCTCAGAGGTGTCCTACAAGCTCTTCCATACAGTGCTTCAAAAGGTGACATTTGAATGCTCGATTAGTAGCTATTGTTGTAGGAAAATTCCACATACAGTAAGCACTTCACCCAGTTCTTGCTATATGATAGCACATAGGCTCTGAGAAAGATCTTCCATCACTTGATTCACCCTCTCGGTCTAACCACTGGTTTGACGATGATAAGCAGTGCTAAAAGAGAGTTCAGTCCCCATTGCTTGTTGAAGACAATTCCAGAAGTATGAGGTGAGCTGAGGGCCATGATCAGAGACAATGACCTTTGGTACACCGTGGAGACAAACAATTCTAGAAATATAGAGCTCTACTAGCTTATGGCCATTGAAGGTGGTTTTCATTGGAATAAAATGCGCTACCTTTGTCAGACGATCAATGATCACCCAAATTGCATCGAACCCATTCTGAGTCCTCGGAAGACCAGTAACAAAATCCATACTGATCTCCTCCCATTTCCACTTGGGAATAGGCAGCGATTGAAGAGTACTAGCTGGTTTCAAATGTTCGGCTTTGACCCTTTGGCAAATATCTCATTTAGCAACATACTGTGCAATTTGCCTTTTCATCTGGCTCCACCAGAATTTCTTCTTTAGATCTTGATACATCTTGGTACTCCTAGGATGTATAGAAAACCTGGAGTTGTGAGCCTCCTTAAGAATTAACTCTCTCAACTGGGGATCCGAGGGTACCACCAAAATGGTTGCCATACCAAATAATACCTTGGGCGTCTTTAGAAAATTCTTTGGCTTCACCCGCCTTCAAATTTTCCTAGATTTTGGCTACCTCAGCATCGGTTTTCTGAGCTTCAAAGATCTGGTCTTCAAGTGTGGATTTAACCTCAAGAGCAGGGAGAAATCCCTCTTCAACCATCTCAAGATTCAGGCGTTGAAAATCAGCACACAAGCCTTTCACAGAAGGTGCTACCAACGAGTAGTTGCATTGCGACTTGCAGCTCAATGCGTCGGCCACTACATTGGCTTTGCCTGGGTGATAATGAACCCCTATCATAGTCATTGATCAGCTAAAGCCATCTTCTTCATCTCATATTCAGATTAGCTTGAGTGAAAATGTATTTCAGGCTCTTATGATCAGTATAGATCTCGCAACGATTACCGATGCGGTAATATCACCAAATCTTCAGAGCGTGGACTACGTCTGCCAATTCCAAGTCATGAGTAAGATAATTTACTTCATGAGGCCTCAACTACCTGGATGCATGTGCCACAACTCGGCCCTCTTGCATGAGAACACAACCAAGTCCATGGAGAGATGCATCGCAATAAATATCGAAGTTCTTATGAATATCAAGCAGAGTGAGAACTGGAGCTTTGGTCAGAAGTTCTCTCAAAAGCTATAACTTTCTTCACACACTCGACTGACCATTCAAACTTCTTCTCCTTCTTCAAAAGCTAGGTCAAAGGTGTTGCAATTTTAGAGATCTACGGTAATAACCCGCAAGTCCAAGAAAACTTCAGATGTCAGAAACATTCTAGGGCTGACTTCAGTTTAGTATATCTTGTACCTTACTTAGATCAACTGTAATACCACCTTTAGATAACACATGTCCCAAAAAGTTGACTTTCTTGAGCCGAACTCACATTTGCTGATTTTGCATACAGTTGATGCTTACGAAGTGTTTCTAACACCGACCTCAAATCTTGCTCATGATCTTCATCGGACATGGAGTAAATGAGAATGTTGTCAATGAACACAATAACAAACTTGTCCAAAAATTCCATGAACACTGAATTCATGAGGTTCATGAAATATTCTGGTGCATTTGTTAGACCAAAAGACATGACAGTATACTCATACAAACCATAGCGAGTAGAGAATGCTGTCTTAGGAATATCCTCAGCCCTGACCTTGATCTGATGATAGCCCGAACACAAATCAATCTTGGAAAAAACTTGTGCTCCAATCAATTGGTCAAAAAGATCATCAATGCGAGGAAGAGGATATTTGTTCTTGACAGTGAGTTCATTTAACGGACAGTAGTCCACACACATCCGCAAAGTCTTGTCTTTCTTCTTGAGAAAGATGGCTGGGCATCCCCAAGGTGAGGAGCTCGATCAGATAAATCCCTTGTCAAGCAATTTCCCAAGTTGTTTCTTCATTTCTACTAGCTCATTGGGAGGCATCCGATAAGGTCTTCTTGATATTGGAGCAGTACCCGGGTACGAGTTCAATCACAAACTCCACCTCGTGATCTGGGGGCATTCCTGGAAGGTCTTTAGGAAAGACATCTGGATACTCACAAACTAATGGTACCATCTCCAATGTAGGGGTGGCATCAACTTTCAAAGAATAAAGATGAGAACCGACTATCTTGGAATGGAAAACAACTCGGCTGCCGTTTTCATTTGTGACAGAAATGGACCATTGAGCAAAATTAATTTGCCCCTGATTCTTGGATAGTCAATCCATTCCCAAGATAACATCCAACCCTTTAGAATCTATCACTATCAGATTTGGCAAAAATTCTACCCCCTGAATTTCTACCTTAATGTCCCGGCAGATTTGATCAGTTCTAAAAACTGATCCTCGTGATTTAATAAGATATGGTGGCTAGAGTGTATGCATATCTAACTGATGTTGAACATCAAATTGACTCTTCACAAAAGAATGGGATGCTCTAGAATCAAATAAAACAGTAGCTGGGCCAAAATTAACAAGGAGCATACCGAGAACGACGTTAGGTGCATCAATCGCCTCTTTTGTAGTAATCTGGTTCACGTGACCTCGGGCCTGAGATGGATTAACCTTGACAGGTGGCCTCTAAGGTGGTGCTGGTCGTACAAGCACTGGAGAAGGTCGAACAGGAGGCAAACCACGTGCCTTTCCCAAGCAGTGGTTAGCAAAATGTCCGGGATGCTCGCAGTGATAGCAGATCACACCCCGCTTGACATTGATGACAGTCTGTGGCTGATTCCCAATAGCTCTTGGCTACCCAGTGGGTGGAGGAGGACGAGGTGCAATCACTGGCGTCCTTGGTGGAGTTGGAGCTTGAGACCGGGGCAGCTGGGGTTGCCCGGTGCGCTTAGAAGTGACATCAGACCCTTGATCAAGGGATCCTTGAAGATCTTGACCATGGATGGTAAAAGCTTGGTGCTTCTCTAGACAAACAATTGCAAATTGCCCCATAGTGCCAAAAATGAAACAAGTAAATTTGGTATATTTCTAGTTTCGTTGACGACGGCTTATTAGCTTCTCTCTAGGTTGCCCTTGCATACCTTTTCGGCCAGGGGTCAATTTGATGATGGCTGCGTGGAAAATCCGTTGTTCTAATTCAACTGACTTGGTGATCATCCTGTGTAGATGACACCCCTTGGGACAATGATCGTGTCCCTCGTAGAGAAAACAAGTGACTTTGGTAGTCGGACAACTTCCCGGTGGGTGGTATTCGTCGCAGTTGGGACAATTTGTAGTGCACTGATTGGTGTAGTGCCCTTCCTCACCATAGCGCCGACAGACCTTGACCTCTGACATGGCCCTGTTCGGCTTCCTTAGTTTTCATTTGTGGGCGAAGTGCCCCACTTCACCACAGTAAAAACAAATACATCGGGTTTGCCGCTTCTCAGGGCAGCGGGATTCAGAGTGGTCCTCCTGGCTACCCCCAAAATATGCGACGGTGTGTTGAATCCCAAGGAATGGTGATCTCTCTCCTGGTAGAGTCCTTGAGCCATCTATTGCCACTCGAATAGTTATCAACACAGGGAAACTACGATCGAATGAGCGCAGAAAGAAGTCTAGATAGCAGGCGGATACTATTTAATCTAGCATGCACATGCACCAAAAATTAACACCAAAAGAAGATGCAAAGGCACAAAGGCCAGCATAAGATCATTAAAGCAAATCATAGTTTTTCAACATAATTGCTATACATACTGCCCGTAGGCGATGCACAATTACATGGAACAAAAGAGAGCGAATAATCACACTATAAAATCTAACTTCCACAAGATAAGGACTATAATTAGGGTGTATATAATCTAAGAATAATTCCTAACTTGACCCTAATATCACAATATGACAATGTCTTCTCGTCCCTTCACCGTTGCTCTTCTAGGTAACTACTAGCATGTCTATTTTTAGAAACGAGGGATGAGCAATGGAAAAATATTTTGCACAAGTCCAATGAATGGTGAGGTAAGAATTAGGAACTAGGATGGGTAAGGAATAAAATATTTTCATAACTTAAACTTTATGGAATTATTTTGCTATTGAGAAAATAATTCCATAGAAGACTCTCTAGTGCCAACGACCATGCTATTTCTAACCTACAGTCAGTATAGCTCTAATACCAACACTGTGAGGACCCCTGAAATTGATTACATTCCAAATTAAAAGATTATACCAAAGGTATAATTTTTAACAAGGAACGAACCCAATTTCAAGCTCCCAGATGTGTGTCTCACATTAATTCCCAAGTTCAAAGATTAATGTACTCACATCCTAAACAACATTGTACCAAGTCACACAAAGGCCATATATTTATAAAAAAAACTTTACAAGACCTGAGTTTTAGTACATATATTACATATGAGACCAGAGGTCAACTAAAAGCAAAAGATTGCAGCGGAAACTACTATAAACACCAAAAGGTACCACCATGTGTGCCTCACACCCTTAGGCAACTAGTGGGATAGAAATAGCATCATTCGTTAGCGTCGCCATAATCGGCGCTAACGGATGTGTCGTACACATAATCGTCCTCACCTGCAACAAGTGGTTAAAGTAACTGAGTACAGAAGGTACTCGCAAGACTTACATGAAACTACTAAAAGAAAGTGTTTAGCAGAACCTAACCAAAGGATTAGAATTTTTATATGCTTAAGGCTGATCAAAGGGAAGGTTATAATGGTGTTAGTTTTGCGTAAAGCAACAAGTTTTATTTCTACACTTGCTAAGTTTTACTAAGGCAATTTTATAAACCAGTTTGGACTAAAACAACAAGTACTTAAGAATTAATCAACAATCAGGACAATGCCAAAGTGGCTGTCCACATTGACTAAATAACATGCATGAACAACCAAGTTCGTATTGATACCAAGTATTCCCAGTTAATTTCTATTTCAGAGTCCAACTATGATGTCAATCAAAATAAGTGTCGTCCATAACCGTGGACACAGCTATTCGAATAGTTTTAACCCTGTAGGGGTGTACATCTTTACCCACACGACTTGGTCAGCCCGTAGGCCCCCGGGAGAGTAGCACACTACCTTAGGTATGCCGGTCGGGTAAACCAAGACTCAGTATTTTTCAGCAAGAAAATCCCATTGAGTTAGACCACCCATGCAAGATGAACCCCAACTTAGTACATATGCATATAGCAAATGCTAAGTGGAAATGCATGTAGTGTCGGAGGGCCAGTGTGAGGTAGTTAGTATGTTGGTTTTCCTCAACATAGGTAATCGTGCTCACTTGCACAGTATATATCACACTAGGTTCCTAAGGAACATAGGATTTCACGGTCTCTATGTCCTCACACCACCTGTGGTCTAAAGCATTGAAACCTTCCCCTTCCTTGACC
The DNA here is from genome assembly GCA_036346405.1 of Phyllostachys edulis. NCBI lineage: Eukaryota > Viridiplantae > Streptophyta > Magnoliopsida > Poales > Poaceae > Phyllostachys > Phyllostachys edulis. The sequence continues at coordinate 583,011 of JAYEVD010000041.1, read as the reverse complement.
AAGCAGCGCCCATACACCGTGTGTGGAAGTACGTGAGGTACTGGAATTGACAGCCCAAAGTTCAGTCCTTAATGATCCGGACAAGACTACCACATTCCCATGTCTCGTGCACAAAGGCACCATCAATATCAAGCACTTGTCCAGATCTAAAACATGTTTTTAATATCCAAGATTTTAACTTAACTTCAGTTCAAGAATCTGAACAATGAATCAAAATCTAAAATTTATTTAGTGTCTCCTAGAATAGACAAGATATGCTTGTAAATCAAACTATCGCTCTACTAACTTGCAAGGCTAAGCAATCATCTAAAGACCATTTTGTGCAACACAATATTTCTATCTTAAGCATAAGTGTATGAATTTGATTAAGGATAAGCCACAAAGATTTAGGATATAACTAACTAGCCTTACAAAAGCATTGATATACACAAAATAGCATGCACACCATTACCATTGCATTTCAAAATACTAAAACTATTAAAACTGGGATCAAAATGATGCAAGAGTATACTTGCCTTGATTATAAACCACTTGTTCAATCTCAAGTTGATCAGAAGTGTATTCACTCACGTCGGGAAAACCAGAATCTAAAATAACAAGAGCAAGTAAATAACAATAAAAGAAATGATGAAGTGCAAATACATAGTAAAATGCATGATAAAATTTCATTAGAATGCTTCTAACTTAAGTGATTTTTAGTGAAAATTTTAGTTCATTTGGAGTTCATTTGAAATAGTTATGAATTTTAAAAAGTTAAAGCCATTTAAAGTATAATTAAAATAATTAACGAAAATTTCTACAATAGTGACAGGTTTAAAAGTTATACTAGATTAAAGTTCAGTAAAAACTAAAACTAATGAAATTTTTTTCACTCGATTTGGAGTTAAAACAAAATACTTATGAATTTTTGAAGTTTAAACCAATTTTCGCTTCAAAACTAAATCAATTCGGGATTTTAAAATGCATTCAATACTTTTGCTACTGAGCTACAGCTAGCCGTATACGCTGACGAGCGGGCCCAGAGTCTAGGTTCACTCGGTCAGCCTTGACCTAGCCCAGCCGCAGTGACGCGAAGAAAGCAGATTTTGGGAATACGCTTTCACTTAACACAAAGCGTATTACCGAAATTCGAGCAACTACTTAACCGACAAATGGGGCCCACCTGTCAGCGAGTCACGATAAGACACAATTAAAAACTAATCATTGTTTAACTAAAACCGACAGTGATTAGCAGCTAATGGCCCCGCTACAGTGTTGTCGGGCTATCCAAAGAACAGAAGCGGGCGCGTGAGCTTGAACGGCTAGCTAGCAAGATGTCGACTTCTTGACGCGTGAGCTCGAAACTAAAATGGGACCAGGATAGGATTGCTGTCTGGATGGTGGTCGGAGATTGGCCTACGGCGAACCCTACCGGCGGCGCGACAAGAAACCGACGGTGGTGCAAAAACGGCAAAAACAACTACACCGATTTAAATGCGCATTGAGTGAACAAATGCCTGCTTAAGCTACGTGGAGTCAAGAGGGACCTACCTGAGCTGAAAAGAGGGTCAGAGAAGCTCAGGAGCTCGCTGGTGATGTGATACCGAAATGCAACAATAAGAAGTCCACGGTGACACTATGACCTGAGGAAGGATTCAAAGAGTGACTGGTCGGGATAGGTTACTTATGCACCGAAGATGCTCACAATGGAAGGAATTGAGAAAAGACCCACCCGGTCGGAGTTGGAGACGAAAGTGGCGATTTCGGCCAGAAAAAGGGGAAATATGAAATCCGACAATCCTGTATAACCAAAGATGAAATTAAGAGAGGCGTTTTACTCATAATATCCTAGAACACGATATGACACAAAGAAAAACTGGAAAGAACTTACCGAGCTCAAAATGGGCACGGTAGCGGCATTCGGTGTGTGCTCCAGTTGCTTAAAAGATAGCCCCGGGGTTCCAACGCTACAAGAAATGCCACGGTTACCATTTAGCAAGATGATTAATGCATGAGGATAGATGAACAATGGTACAAGAGCGAAGGAATACTCCTGAGTGACTAGGGAGAAACGAGCAGTGCATCAGTTTGGCCGAGGAGGGAGGGATCGGTTTTTATGGATTTCTCTTCGAAGAGAACGAGGAATGCTCGTGCGTGGCAAAGATGGCAGCAAAGCGATGCCAAGTGACGATTGCTTGGCTGAAATGCACGAGCATGACGCCACCTTGCGCTCGGCATGGCGTAGCGCTGGCTCGGTGCGTAGACGATGAAGGTGAGCCGCTACCTGGTAGGCTCTAGCTGTCAACGAAGGGACGAAGTGGTGCGATCGGGTTCGGTCGGTGTGTGACGCGGCAACTGGTTCGAGCCCGAGTCCAGTCCGAATGGCACAAAGCGATGTGTGCCGTACGATCGGTATTAGACACTCCAGATAAGTGGCGAGTTCGGACGGTCCGAGCAGCACAAGTGATGTGAGCCATTCGATCCGCATCGGACGGTCCGCACGAAGATTGGTGCGATCCAGTCAAGTCCACAGGCACGGGTCGCTACAGTGAAGAGAGGTTTGGTCTGAGCCCAATGTTGACCAGATTTAAATTCAAAACATTCTAGTTTGACTGGGGTGCTAAATATAGCAAATAAATTTGTAAAAATATGAAATGTTTCAGAGATGCTTCTGGGATTATGTAGTTCCCATAAAATTTTTGAAAAACCACTGTTCACGTTTTTAAAATACATGATTAAATACTTTAACTGAATAGGTCTAAAAATTGAAGTTAGGTTTTTCTTGAGGTCAAGCAGATCTCAAAAAAATTGACAAAAATTATATTAATTTGTGAAAAATAATCTAGTATTTGATTAAAATATTTTCTAGTCTTCAATACAAGCATTAACTTGTATTTTCTTTTGAAGCTTCAAACCTAGTTTTAGGGTTGGTTTCAAAACTGAGGTTTTTAAAATGTAACCTTTTATAGCCATGTTCCGAAATGACCAAAAATGCTAGGAAAATGCATAAAATTACTGTTCACTAAATTGATGCTGTTACAACTTCAGTCCACACACATTGTTTTGTGAACCAAGTGGCTGACAACGGGTCCCACCTGTAAGGTTTTGAAAGTACGCCTATAGTGTTGAGGAATATACGCTTTACATATTCGGAAAACATAAACCTTAAACAAGTTAGAAAATAATGCGCTTTCCATTTCTAGAAAACGTCATGCTCATAAGAACAGTGGTAAAATACACTTTCAAGGCTAGGAAAACGTATTTCTTAATTTATTTGGAATTTCGAATTGAGCCAACTTAGAACCTTAATAACTTTTTCTAGGAAACTCCAAATGAGTTGATTCTTGTCTCTAAATTCGTGTAAAATCATAATCTACCAGAATATGCAAAAATATTTTAATTTGGTTACTGTTTGAATTCTTTTTGCATTATTTAATTGATTTTTTAGCTCTTTTTGCAATAGACGTTGATTGCGCAAACGAAATCTTCGACGACCAACCAAGCCTATATTCAGAACAACTTGAGCAAGGCAAGCACCCTCTTTGATCATATTGACCCCAGTATTTTACTTATTGTACCTTTTTTTTTTGCAAATTCTATTATTGCATGCGCGTATGTTCAATATTAAATTGCTATGTTTGGGATAATGGTAGCCGTAAATCCTATTTGTTGCATGGATTCTTTTGACATGTTGATATCCCTACTTTGTTAACATTAGGATATGGGCTAGACAATATATAATGTCATTTGGAAAAATTTGAGTAAGATCTATCGCACAAATGGTTACTAGAACGATAGATTTTCTGGAAAGAGATGTAAAAGGACAATATGATAAATGTGAATTTAGGAGATTTATGAAAATATCCAGAGGGGAATGCCTCATTTATTTTGATTAAAATAAAAATGCAAAACCTGGTTTTAGACACGGGCGAGTTATATTATATTCTGGAAAAGTGGGAAAGGAATCTCACTAGTAGACAGGGGAGATTCTCGCTCGAGTCAATTAAGGACCGAACGCCAGTATATCTGACCTAAGCATAAGCGTACAACCACATATGTTGCACTGGACTTCCTTAGCTAATTAAGTCATCGAAAAACTAGCCTTGCACGTAGGTAGGCGAAGAGTGCAGACAGGGCCAAAAGGACCGGCATGTCTGAAGGGGCTCCCTCACCGAGGTGTTGGGAACAAAGTTTGCCGACACAACTGTGGAGCTTCGCTTGACGGGTATACCTGGGTTCAGTGTGAAAAACGTAGCAATGAGACGGGTATACTTGGGTGTAGTGAGGATCAAACTTCACTGGGCTAGTGCAAGGATAGGACTAGATGATGTAAAGGCTTTGACACATGCTCTAGACTGCTTACCTAAGGAAGTGAGCTGTGGTACCCCGGATACCAAACAAACTAGAGAAGTCGTGTTATGTGGGTAAAGTTGTACACCTATGCAGAGTGTAAATCTATTATAATAGTTGTGCTTGCAGTGATGAGCGTGCTTAGTGTAGTATTGTCAAGTATAGTCTTGATTTTCACAAAAAAACTGCTTTATTGAGAAAGTGTGGGAAATGGTTTATGATTTGTTGAGTTAACTGCCGAGTTATGGTTGAACTTGAAATGATGCTTGCAGCCAAGGAGGGTTGCGTGTTGTAGTTATTATTATTGATGATTCATTCAAATACTTACTTACTGTCCTATTATCTTTTTAAATGCAGATGCAAAGTACTACTTATGAATATTGCAAATAAAATCTGCTTAATGCAAAATAACCTGTAGTATAGAGCCTTCTCTTTGATAGCCTTACATCTAATATAACTCTTGCGATACACTACATGTCTTGCTGAGTACACAAGTACTCAATCTTGCTTATGTTATTGTTTAGAGTATGAAGAGGAGCCGATACCAGACGACGCGTTTTTCGCACCTAGAACCGGAGGGTTCAGTGATGGGTCTATCTAGGACCTTGTACCTTATCAGGTTTCCTGAGGGTTGGATGGGCAAACCACTGGGATCTTGCTGCTATTGTCTTTACTTCCGCTGCTACTCTACTCTGTTTAATACTTGTTTATATTTGGTCGGTCGGCCTTTGTAATGCAATAACTGTACGCTTAAGTTAAGTGCCCTTTTGCTTTACTTTTCATGTGAAGGTATGGATGTGAATGCCAATCGTTGTGAATGTGTGTACTAGCCACTAATCATGGGACTAGTACGATACACACATAAGGTCTTTAGGTATTCCGCGCCTGGGGGTCTTACATTGGCATACTAGATACATGGTAACACGTCCTATGACATTTTGCTTCATACTGGATCCCCAAAGTTTAACTTTGAGACATTGGTACAACTTGGTACTTCCAGAGGAAGTGGAATACTTGAAATCAAATGCGGGGTTGAGTATCAACTATTTGAGTTTCCTCTGATTCAGATATGCACGTATGCTCATTGATTCGTAGCGCATCGTGCTCGCCTGAGCACATCATTAAGACTTTCCATTGTAAAATAATTTTTGAAGTCTTTCCTAAAAACGGTCATTCTAACTAAGGTCACGACCTACATTCGATATGACTCTAATACCACCTTTGTTGGGACCCAAACATGGAAATTTGGACACTCTGTGTATACTGCACTAGTCTAGGAACACAATAGTGCACACAGTGGAAACATCGATGAAATACCATTCCATATGCAAAGATAGCTAAGGAATAAGCAATTAACAATAACTATCAGAGTAAGAACCTCAAGGTCAAAGCTTACAATTAATGCCTCAGAAGGCAAATATCTCAAATAATCTACAATGGTAGAAAATGAAATAACTTCAGTGAAGCCCATCCATGTGCTCATAGGCAATTGACCGGGGTAGCGCTATCTAGTTCTCCATGATCCTTGAAGTTCACCTTGTTGACCAACGCTGGACTGATGTAATCTTCATCCACTGAACAACATTTTTTATAGTAAGGTGAGTACATAGAGTACTCAGCAAGTTGCACCACATAATGCAATTAGAGATAATGCTTATTCCAAAGGATATGGCACCTATGGTTATTTTCAAAAAGCAACAGTTGTAGTTGAATATGGATAATAGATTGAAATAATAATTTAAAACAAATAAATACTAATAGTTTAACCAGTATTTTCACAAAGACCGCAAAGCCTAAACACTTTCTTTCACACAACCACATGAGTTAAGCCACACAGCTGTCCCTCCCAACTATTTTATGAAAATCTACCCCTCATGTGAAATCCCTGAGCATGTACATGACCAAGGATGTGGCTACTCGAATAGATTGTTAACACTCTGCAGAGGTTGTACACTTTACCCACAAGATACAATTAACTCATCATGTCTGCCATGACTCGCTATACGGAAGTATGTGATTGAGCAATAATAACAAAACCTTTCTAAAACTTGATTTTGACAGTTGACCCTCCTGATGTGCATGCCACCGGCACCAACCCTTACATAGTGTTTTGAGCCGATGCACACTGTTAGACCTTGAGACGGTGTACTGCCCATAAATGTGACCTTACAGAGTAGTCCGCACCTCCACCCATCACAGATAACTTAACCTATTGCCTGATTAGTTAATGTCGAGAATCCATAACTTACTAAGTTAGGCTTGTCCCATACCAGGCATGTGGTCGTATAGTATGGCTCAATTGAATGACACACCAAGTTAAGTCCTTAATTGACCAAGGCGAGATTGGCAATTTCTAACTAAGTCACCCCAATTCACATTTCCCAATCACAGAACTCCACCATATCACAAAGATTTCCAATCACATTAGTCTATATCTTTTCCCACCCTGTTGATTAAGTGCATCATATGCCATCAAAGGGTGACAACATACAACACACAACATTTTCACTACATGTTCCAGAATCACTTAGTCAAGTATGTTATTAATATTTCAAAATGACATTTGTCGGTGTTTTAGAACCGAACTTACGTAAAGATTGTTTGATTTGAGGGGTCTCCAAGACTCAAATCACGTAGAGAGAGGTGACACGGGGATTTTTATACAGGTTCGGGCCCTCTCCGAGGAGAATAACAACCCTACTCCTATGTGTATGTGTTGAGTATGCTGGATTACAATATCAAGAGAAAGACTAGAGTGGGATGTCTTGTGCTCCTAATGCCTCTCCCTCTAATTCCTGATGATTCTATCTTTTATATAGTATTCGGAGTGGGTTGCCGTTTCTCCAGTTCAAAGGGTGCCTTAATACTTCAAATTATGGAGCCGTTACCAGAGATTATTGTGGGAGTAGTAATGTTCCCACATTACTAGACAGTTATCACCATGACAGAGAGTTAAATCATGCCATTATTCCAGAGAATAACAACGTAATTGACTGCCAATATCCTTAGATATGGTACAAAAGATTCTCTGATCAACTAGGCCTACATGTCTGTAAGCCTTATCAACTAGAGACTAGTCGTAGAAGAACCTATGACCAGGTGATGGTCGTAGTAAAGCTTATGACCGCAAACCAATCGTAGGATGACTTACGATCAGGGGATAGTCGTATAAAGACTTACGACTATGGGATAGTCATAGAAAGACTTACGACTATGGGGTGGTCATAGAAGAACTTACGACCTCCAACTTCTCCCTTATAAATGTTAAGGGGTATACTCAAGAACCACATGATGGCAATATTATCTATAATAAGAATTACAGATAAATAATTAAATGAGGATTATTATATCCTCGTCATCTAGCCCCCCAGCTTCAAGTGAAAATAACTTACTTGAAAAAGGAATCATAGATGATCTTACGACCAATATGTGGTCATAGAAAGGCGCTCTCCATTTCGGCCGTTAGATCGCAATCAGACAATCTGAACGTCCCAAGCAGGGTGGATCGTTCGATCTAAATCAAACAGCCCAAAGACCATCCACTCCTTTCCATTCTTTTCTTTCGCCGACATGTGGGGCCGACGCTATAGCGTCGTCTTCCTCTTTCCTTTCTCATTCTCCGCGGCACTTTCCTTTCTCGCCCGCACGTCCGCCATTACCAGCCATCTCGAACCTTCCAAAACCTGGCCAAACCTTCATCAAATCCCGTGATTCCATGCGCATTTAAATTGCCACATTAATCCACCCCCATTACGGCCCTATCCTTTCCTTCCTCGGCTACGCTTTCCTTTTCGCCATTGATGTTGTCACGAGACCTTCCAAAACCCAACTCAATCTCCATCAACTCCTCTAATTCCACCGCCTTTAGGGCGTTGCACCATCATCGCGCCCGTTAGGACCTCCGTTTTCCTTCTCTGGCCACCAATCCCTAAAATATCGCAAGTAACTCCTGCAAGCTTCTTGCGCCCTACGAAGCTTCAGCCTTGCCCTTGCCCTATAAATAGATGCCCCGGTTTTGCCCTCCGTCACTCATTCCAATGCCACCATCGTTAGCCCTCCACCCATACTCTAGCACAAAGAATTCGAAGATCTTCGTCGTCGGCTGGAGTTGCTTCAACCTTCGATTCCGCTGCCGTCAAGCCCACTCCACCGACATCGTCTACGCCCCCGACATTGCCTCGACACCGTCTACCACATGAGCGCATCATCTCCACCGGAGCGCCATCGCCGCCATTGCCCTAAGTTCACTGCCGCTGTTGACGTCGCTGCCGGCCTTTCCTTCACATCCCCAAGCTTTTGAGGTGAGCATAAGACTCAGCATGTCCCACTCTTTCTTCTGGTACCCTCACCGGAGGCCAGCTCGCCGCCGTTCACTGGCGAGCCTTGGGCCCCGAGCGCCGCCGCTTAGTTCGCTGGCGTGGCAGCCCAGGTGGCACCATGTGGCGCCAAATCAGCACCAGCTCAACACCTACACCCTGAGTCAACACCACATGGACGCCCACGTGGCATGTTGCACCGACGAGCTGGTAGCTGAGCGTCGCCACTGTCGGCCTGTGTAGTCGAAACCTTCTTTCGACCAGGTGGTCGAAGCTCTTTTCGACCATGTGGTCGAAGCTCTCACAATTGGTGTTGTCATAGCTTTCTTACGACCAGTGTTGTCGTAGCTTTCTTATGACCAGCTGTTGTCATAGCTTTCTTACGACCAGTGCTGTCATAGCTTTGTTGCGACAAGGTGTTGTCATAGCTTCCTTTCGACTAGTGGTCGTAGCCTTTCGACCAGTGTGGTCGTAGCTTCCTTTCGACTAGTTGGTCGTAACTCCTTTCGACCAGTAGTCGTAACTTCTTTCGATTAGTAGTTGAAAATACTACGACCAGTAGTCGTAAGTTTCTTTCGACCGGGTGTGGTCGTAGATTTCCTTCGACCAGGTGTGGTTGTAGCCTCTCTTTCGACTGGGTGTGGTCGTAGTCTTCCTTCGACCAATATAGTCGAAATATTCTTTCGACTAGTGTAGTTGAAACCTTCCTTCGACTAGTGTTGCTGTAACCTTCTTTCGACCAGTACTCAATGTACAGTGCTCGATGCAAAGTGCTCGTTGAACAGTACTCAAGACTCCTTTTTGAGTATTTTCTTTAGTTTTGAACTTCGAGGGGTTCGTTCTCCTTCATACGAACTCTGATTTCATCGATTCAAATTTCTAAATTCATCTAAATTCAAGATATAGCTAACTAAACCAAAATTATTTAATTTGGAATTCATTTGAATTTTGTTTGAATTTGGCTTATTTTTGCGTATAGATTTCGACGACTTCAGAGAGTTAGATTTCGACGCCGTTTGAGAACAACTAATTGAGCAAAGCAAGTTATACCTTTGATCATATTTGAATCCCAGTATTTTAAATTATTTAAATTCTGTTTTAAATTGTTGCATGCATATTTATATCCAAGTAATTTAAATTCCTGTTTTAAGGTTATAGTTATTCCCAATACCATTGTATAGCCAAACTTGTTATTGGATTAGTCACCCCTTGACACCGTAAAGGAAAATCTAGTTTATGCAATAGTGTGAACTAGAACACTTTGGAAAAATATATGCTTAGTCAAAACATAGACCAAAAATCTTGATTTGGGGGAGTTTTAGCCAAAAGTTCAACTATGATTTGAAGATGATTCTATGGTATTGTCTTTACCATAGAATTGTATAAAATGATTCAACTTGTTAAACAAAATGAAAATTGGTTTGGACTTGGGCGAAATGGATGTTGGGATGGTGCATGTTGATGAATAGGATCGAGTTATTTCTATGATCGAGGCCTATGGGTTTTATGAAAAGTTGCCCAAGTCAGTTAAGGACTAGTCTTCGAGTGTATTTTGCTAAGCCATACCGTACTACTACAAGTCCAGAGTGGGAGGACCTGGCTAACTAATTTACAATGTTCCATCGTGGTCGTGCCATCCGGTTGCGTGGGTGTCTTTTATGACCTACTTTTATGTATTCCCACCTGGCGCAAGAGTGGTCTTGAACCCGACGCGTTTCTATCCAAAGGGGGTGAATCCTTAGCGAGGCATAACTACGTTGGGATGGCACATTGTAAAAGCCTTGTCATAATCTCTTAATTGCACACCTTCAGAAGTGTATGGGCGGACAGTACAAGTTGATTATCTCTTGTGGGTAAAGTTGTACAACCTCTGCAGAGTGTAAAATTATTTGAATAGTCGTGTCCACGGTCATGGACATGCTAGCAAAGCTACTCCAAGTTAGATCTTTGGTTTTTGGTTTTTTAAAAGACTTCACCACATGGTTTTGGATTTCTACCCAAATGGGAACTAGGCAGGTAGCCTTGTGATAGGAGGGTATTCTTCACCACTCGTTGATGAATGTTATCTAACTATAAAACTGATAATTTATAAAATGAATTTTAGTTATAGAATAACGCTTTGGAACTTAGTACAAATATTTAAAGAAAACATTGCTTTATGTAAATTCAACCAATAAGTCTTCCTTTGATATATCCATGCATGCATGCATTAACTCTGTTATTAGGTGTAACTTGCGAGCACGGAAGTTGTGCTCATCCTTACTTAATGCAAATAAATTTCAGAGGAGAAGGACTTCACTATCGGTGTGGATCTCGACGACTAGGCCGTTGCCCCAGTCCATTGCTCGTGGCGGTCAATTGGACTCTACTACTTCTTCATCTTCCGCTCTCGATCATGGGACTAATTCAAAAATGCACAGGGGATTTGGGGTGTTACTCCTGGTCCGACATTTTTTTACTCAACAAATGAGAATATTGTAATATTTTTGCTAGATGTTTTGGACTCAACAAATGTTTTGATTATCGTAATCCAACGCTCTACATATGCCCACAACCCACAATAATCTTTTGTGACCAATCCAATACAATTATCATCTCGTGATATTAATTACCTATATGGATCTCAAATTGCACTAACAAAATTGTAATAAATTTTTGTTAACATATTATACAAAAAGTGGACGTAATGGAAAGGTTAAATGTATAAACTAAAAATTACGATATCTATATTCAATAGTCAAGTCAGAAATTATAACCTCATAATTGCAAAATAAGCAAAGAACAAATTTCCATAAAAAAAACAGACCAAGTATTTGTGCAACAGAAAATATCTGAAATTTTAAAAATAATTACAAAAACAAGAAATAAAATAAATATTGACTTTTAATTCCTAGTTATCCCTTTTATATTTTTTTAGCACCTTGCACATTTACTCGGTACTTAAGATCGTGTGATTGGCTGGAAAATCTTGTGGGAATCAATATGCCTTGTTGAAAAGTTTGTCCTATTAATGATAGCAAACCATATTTTACAGCGGAAAACGACAGCCAAATAACCAGCCTGCTTTTTACCGCCCCCAGTAATTCATATGATTTTAATTCATGAAGATCTATCAGGTAGTTACAAAGGCCAATCAGCATAGCCAACTTGTTGCAGCAACGATTAATTAAGCAAAAATCATCGAGCACCTGGAATAGTTTCTTTCCACTAAGCTAGTGGTGTGCACTTTACATGGCAACGAGGTAATATTATATTAATTAGTGGGGAATAATTAATCAAGATCAGGCTTTAACAGGCCCATTTACGCAGGCCACTAAAAATGTCAAGGTCGATCTAGCTAGGCATATAGGTGAAATCAATTTTATCTTTAGCTTAGTGCTTAACATAGTAAGATTCCTAATCTAAATAATTAGGTAAAGAACAATAAGACGCCGACTGAATTAGGTGAAGGGAAGGGCAACCAAAGTATTAAGCAAGAAATTAACGATAAGTACCTCATGGTCATTAGTGCCGCTTAAAAATGGCCAATAATCGAGAATGCCGTCCTGTCAGTTAGGCGCGAAAAAGTAGTAATCCTTTTTTCCATCAAGTTTTCCAATGAGAAGTAAATTGAACGAATCGTCCCATACTAAGGTTAGGATAAAAAACCTTATAGAAGCAGCCGATTTCAGTTTCTTAAATGATAGAGGAAATAAGTAATATATACTCCCTTGGTTTCAGCATGTATAGGCTATTTTGTTGGAAAGCGTTGTTTCACGGTATGTCATCAATATAGGAAATTAAGAGTGTTTGTGGTTGAAGTTTGTCATTTAATTGGTATATGTATGGTCCAAACATGATTAACTTTTTTTTGTAGATTTGGTTTGTGTTCAGTCTTTAAGGTTAGTCGTTTGGACTATATTGTGAAAAAGGAGAGTATTAACATTTCCCGGAAATTGACATATAGTTTGTACATAAAAATATAGGAAATTTGAAGGAAAATGATTATTGATTAAAGATAGGAGGGAATGAGATACAGAAACACTGTACAAACTTTCCAAGAAAACTTAAGAACAAGCTGGAGTTCATGCGTGTTTATCTTCCGGTAAATTGTACTTTTTTTTTTGCGAGAAAGTTGTACGGAAGTTACTTTCCCAACGAAAAATTCTTTGGTGTAATGAAAATGTATATATAGGAATTTTTTTTCATTGAGATGCATTCCTCCGTTTTTCTCAAAAATTCGTTCATTTGTTACACCCTATTTGGTGACAACTTACCACAGCATAATTTTGTAGTAAGCATATTTTTTCATAATGTTCCACAATTTAGTAATAATAGTATCTGACAAATTATTTTATTATTTCATTTAAATTATTTTCTTACTAAAATTATAAAACCAAGTATTTGAGGCTATATACTGTATATGCATATGTGTGGCTTTTTTGGATGCATTTAGTGCAAAATAACATCACAAATAAATGAGACAGATTTGAACGCAGGCCGGGCTCTAGCTTTTGCACTCTCTGCTACATTCATTCTTAAATGGACGATGTTTTAGTACTTAGAACGCCGAACTTTTCAAATATTTGGCACAAACATACAAAAATTATTTAGATTTGTCATAGGGAAATTATGTTACTTGATCTATCTTCAAAAATACATCCATATATATACTTGTGAAATGGAAATGGCAATACTATATGTGATCGAAAATACTTGCATATCGATAACCTATAGTATATCTGTACCTGAGGACCGAGCTTTGCTCGGTTGGTTGCTTCGCCAGTCGTCGAGCAATCTGCCTGGGCTCGAGCCCAGGTTGCCTCACCTAGCCATTTCGGTGGCTTTAGGGTCATTCGGGTGGTTTTCGCATAGTACACATATGTGGGTGCATTTAATGGTCAGAGTGTGTGCCCGCACTTTGTGGGGTTTAAGCCCACACTCTCTAGATTAGGTGTGTGTTTGGGTGGGTGTGCATGAGTGGTGTGTGTGGAGTGTGTGGGTGCATGTGTGCGTCCGATGTATACTTAAAAAAAATACTATATGTGTACTCTCTGACTCTTCATACGATTAGTCTTACTTTAGTAACTATACATACAATCGTATTACTTTAGTACTATACATACAACATTCCACTCATCAGGACAAACAAACAAATGTAGAGCCGTTCTTTATGAGGTTACTAAAGATGGTTCGATTAACTAACTAAGCCCATCTTTATCAGATATAAAATATTAATCACATCTTTATATGGAAACTAACGTTTGCAACAGTACGTTCACTAGATGGGGTTATATGTTTATCTTGTCATGCAAGTGGTGATTAATTTTATATAGGAATAATTAGGTCAATAACATCGCGTTAGAGCGTAATCGGAGGAATAACACTCCATTCTCTTTAGGTTGGAAAATAACATCGCGAACATCGAAAAATTAGACAAATGACATCCTAGCCAGTTACCTCCGTTTCCAGAATTTTTTAAATATAGAAACTTAGCTCAAAAAATTATCAATGTTTTTGTGGAGTCTTCCGACACAGTTTAATTGCTTGTGTCTTTTTTTCAAAACTTTACACATTTTGATTTTGTCTCTAAAATTCATTTAATTATACTGTTTGTAGGAATTTTCTAATATAGAAAATGAGGTCCAAACATTATGATTTTTTTTCAGGCTCCTTACATAGTGGACTTGATTGTGTAATGTTTCTAGAATTTTTACAAAATTAATTAATACAATTTCATAATATCCTTACATTATGAAATATTAGACTTCTCACACAGTGGACATTATGAAATTGCATTATTTAATTTTATAAAATTTGAAAAAATTACATAATCAAGTCCACTATTTATGGAGCCTGAAAAAAAATTCATAATGTTTGGACCTCATTTTCTATATTAGAAAATTCGTACAAATAGTATATTAAATAAATTTTAGAGACAAAATCAGAATGTATAAAGTTTTGAAAAAATACACAAACAATTAAACTGTGTTGGGAGAATTCACAAAAAAAATTGATAATTTTTTAGCTCAGTTTCTATATTTTAAAAATTCTGGAAACAGAGGTAATCGGCGGGATATCATTTGTCTAATTTTTCGATGTTCACGATGTTATTTTCCATCCCGAGGAGAACAGTGTCATTTCTCCGATTACACTCTAACGCGATGTCATTGACCTAATTACCCCTTTTGTATATCGGGTACTATCAGCTTTCTTGAATCCATGAGGACCGAGCTTTGCTCGGTTGCTTGCTTCGCCAGGCGTGCGAGCAAAGTGCCTAGGCTCGAGCCCAGGTTGCCTTACCTAGCTATATTGGTGGCTGTAGAGCCATTCGGGTGGTTTTCGCATAGTATACATGTGGGTGCATTCAGTGGTCACAGTGCGTGACCGCGCTTCGCGAGGTTTAAGCCCCCACTCTCAACATTAGGCGTGTGTTAAGGACGCACCCACATGTGTGTGGGTGGGTGGGTGTGCGTGAGTGGTTTGTGTGTGTGTTTGGGTGGGTGTGCGGAGTGGTGTGTATGTGGAGTGTGTGTGCGTGTGTATGTCCGGTGTGTACTTAAAAAATAGTATCGGTGTACTTCATATGTATGCTGTTTTTACCTCGTACTCCCTGACTCTTCATACGATTAGTCTTATTTTAGTAAGTATACATACAACATTCCAATCATCAGGACAAACCAACAAATATAGAGCCGTTCTTTATGAGGTTACTAAAGATGGTTTGATTAATTAACTAAGGTCATCTTTATCAGATATAAAATATTAATCCCATCTTTATATGGAAACTAACGTTTGCAACAGTACATTCACTAGATGGGGTTATATGTTTATCTTATGATGCAAGTGGTGATTTTATATATCGGTGCTATCACCTTTCTTGAATCCATGCATCTTTTTCCGACAACAGCATAAATAAATCAACGGCCAAATGAAGTCAGCAATCTAATTGGTTCATTTTGGCATGGACGAATCGTGAGAATTCTTACTAGTAAAAGTGCAAGATCTACTTTTCACTAGTAATCCAATAAAGTATCGTGATTAACAGAAACAGATAACTTCGTGCTTGACTTGGTGTTGACTTTGGTGGATTTCGGCTAGATCTCCAATAAAATTCACTTTTAAACTTTTCCACGGTCGTTTTACAAGTATACATCGATTTAGTATGATTTTTAGTAGCCCATCGATGGACGATGAGATTTAACAACCTACTCTTTTAACCTAATTTTTGTTCTTTTTGACATTACGCTGTCTTGTTGAAGATTTTCAGTTTTGTATTTCGTTAATATATGTCCAGTGTACTATTTGGTGGTTTTAGATCTTATTTGAATTAATTTTTCACCTTTCTTATGATTATATTCTAAATTTAATTAATTTTAGTGCTCGCACTTTTTCAACCATCCATGTTTTTATATCTTCACTTTCAAGTTCACCTCCTTTTATTCCCGTGATTGGGAAAGACTTCTAGTTGTAAATATCGATTTAGTCGGTGGGATAGAAAAAAAATCACATATCTCTTCGTTCATCTTGGACATTTAAAAAAACGCATACACACCACATGTACATATACATGAGTGCGTTGTATAGCATACGTCTAGACAAATGAAGGCCAATAATAAATACACGGCCTCGCAAAATCTCAACTGAAGCGCACTCACTTGCATGTAATAGGTGGACACCAAGATTTACACTCTGATCGATAGTGTCATACATCCACCGCTTAACAAAAAAGTGGTTCCGATGACAAATACTTTATAGGGGAAATTAGCTCAGTGACATCGCGTTCAGACGTATTTAGAGGAATGACATTGCGTTCGTGAGGCACTGCAAAATAACATCACGAAGACAAGAAATACTGCCGAATGACATCGCCGTCACATTCCGTCCGTTAGTATACTGTTCCATTAGTTACTTCCGTTTGGCCAATTTTTAAATATAGAAAATTAGCTCAAAAAATTATGAAATTTTTTTTGGACCATCCTGATATAGTTTACTTGCTTGTATATTTTTTTTCAAAACTATATCCATTCTTATTGTTTCTCTAAAATTCATTAAATATACTATTTGTAGGACTTTTCTAATATATAAAATTAAGTCTAAACATTATGAAATTTATTTTTTCAGGCTCCTTACATAGTGTACTTGATTGTATAATTTTTTCAGAATTTTTTAAAAATTAATTCAACAACGGTCTTTTCAGGCTCCTTACATAGTGTACTTGGTCTATTGCTGTGCAGGTGGCTTGCAGGTCAATGACGGTCAACGGCGAGGAGGATTGTGACTAAGCTTGGAGAGCTGAGGTCCAGAACGATCATAGATGTCGGGTGAGGTCAGGTGACTCAAGCATGGTGCAGAATGGACGAGGTTGATCGAACGGACAGTTCAATACAGCTGGTTGGATCAAGCGGCGCGGGGGTCGGTGCAAATGCCATGGAGGTTCCGGTGGGATCCGGACGGGAGAGACTTGCCGACATGATGAGAGCCATTGATCTACCTACACGTGGCGGAGCAGGCGATTGCTTAGACAGGATTGGGCTCGGTCCATGGAGAAGGATCGAGAAGGGGTATTTTGGTAATTTCACCAAATACCGCCTTTGTGACTTGTTGGCTAAACCGCGGCACGGGTAGGCGCATGGTGAAGTGGTTTAGGTCAAGAGAAGATGAAAACGACACTTTAAAATGCGTGCGTGTGTGTCCCGTTTGTATTGGGCCTCAACGGGAGCCCATTAGGGTTAACTCTCTAGAAGCTAGGCCTCCATATAAATACGGGTGGCTGCTGTCAAACAGCACCCAAGCACTTCATTGGTAAACCCTAGTTTGTCTTAGGGCTTAGGAAGAAAGAGGAGAGGCTTAGGGATCTAGAGAGATGAGTTGATGTGTGTGCTCATGGATTGAGCTCTTCTCCTCCTTGAGGGAGTGGCTATAACCACGAATCATCAATCATCAGTCAATCCTTGCAAGTTCTCTGAGATGAGCCCTCTTCGTTCTTTTTCTTGTTCTTGCACTTTACTTTAATGTTTTGGTGATTTTGTTGATCCACTGGTTTTCCCTCGATTCCCTCTATTGCTTATGCTTGCTGTGACTTGTGGGAGACCATCTAAGGTCATCTTGATCATCCATAGCCCACGAGCAAGCCTAGGATCAAATTTGGGTATTTGACCTCTTTTTGAACCCTCCTTCGGTAAAATGCAAAAAGGTCAAAACTTTGATGTGGATCTTCTCGATTGTCACTTGGAATAGGTTCCTGACATCCTTAAGAAGGTGTGTTTCAAATTTCGTGGAGTTTGGCCAAGTGGATAAAAAGTTGTGCCACTTTTAGTTTTCGTCGTCGGGCTGTTCCAGGGAAATCGGTTCAACCGATTCTATAACTGTGGTTGAACCAATCATTGGTTGAACCGATTCTATAACTGTGGTTGAACCGATTTTGGTTTCTTTTGCCTATCCTTGTGTCTGTTGATTACTATGCCTGGGGTTATTGATTAGGATTCAATACAAGGGTTCCGCTATACTTGTAGATTGATCTTCATAGCTTTCATAGCTATTGAAGTGACATTAGTGTTGAATCCAAATCAAAGTGAAAAAGTGAACGAGCTCCTATTCACCCCCCCTCTAGTCGCCTTTCCAGTCCTACACGTTGCCGCCACCTTCTCCCCTATCCATCGCTATAAAATCCCTCCTGGGCGCGTCACCATGTACGCCTCGACCTCTTGTACCTTTTGCCCCTTTCTCTCTCACTCACTCTCTCTCTCTCACTCAATCGCTGCGGACAAGCCGAGGACCGAGTGCTAGATCTATCGCCGCCCCGGTGAGCTTCGACCTTTAAGATCATGACCCTTGGCAACACCTCATTCTCCTCTTTCTGATGCACCTCTTCGTTTTCCAGTTGGTGCACCAAAGCGCTGGTGCCCCTTTTGTCCTCGCCATCGGAACAGTGCCGCTACTGAGCCCCTTCTTGCCCGTTTCGTCTCTAATAAGCTCCTTCCTCCCTTCATTGTTTCTTGTTATGTTCTTAGCATCCGCAAGCCCTTTAGGCTAGATAGTGAACCCTCTACAGCACCACTGCCGCGAGCACCTTCTTCCTCGCTACTGACCACCGTAGTTTGCCACCGTTGTTACATCGCCATAGCACGTAGATGCTCACCCGCGCTTCATTCTCTAGCTTTTGGCATCGTAGCGTAGCTTCCACCGCAACACAGTTGTGCCGTCACCCACATCTCCGTCCTACCACAGCCTCAGGTCACCTCACGACGTGCCAGCGCTACCGATAGCTTCATCGTGGCCCCCGCATCCCATTTTTTCCCTCCTGGGTGTTAGTTGAGCCTCGCCAAGCCGACAACTATCTCCACCGAAGCCGACCATGGGCTTCCATTGTTTGTGCTTCGCCACATGGACCATCATTAGTGTTAAGACAAAAGATTAAGGTTAACTAGTTAGTTAGATGAGTGCATGACAGTGGACCCTACACCATTACTGAGTTAGTTAAACCGTCGAGTCAAGAAGTTGGTTCGTGGACTGAGTCCATGGACCCTTAGCCCTGACCAGTGGGCCTCATCCCTTCTGCGTCGTTGAGTGGACCAGGTCTAGTGGACCGAGGCCCCACCTGTCAGTCTCTCAGGATTTCCCAGTTAAAAATAAAGAGAAAATAAAATAAAAACCATGGTAGACCCCACCTTCTAGTCATAGTGGAATTTCTCCAAATAAAAAACAAATTAAAAAGAAAAGAAAATTCTAGTGGGACCCACTAGTCAGAATTTTTCGATTTTTTGGAATTTTCTCTTTGGCTAAAATTTGTGGGGCTCATTCTCTCTCATTTTAAATCCAAATGATTTGTTTTTTGTTTCTAAATTCAAGATCCTTCCAATAGTACTAAAATCATAATTTTGGGAATTCACTTGAATTTAATTGTTTTTAAGCATTTATTTGAAATCGTTAGTTTCACGTTAAATACATTCAAACGTCGCTGAAGACCTTGTCACTTCTTCAAGTCAAGACCAAGAGCAACCCACATTTGATCATGGCAAGTCCTTACCATTGATCATGTTGAACCTACTTTTCAAATGCTGAGTATTTCAATTCAAATTATTATTTGCATGGTTATTATTATTTATGAAATGCTATGTTAAATGTTGATGCCTTGCTATACCAAAGTTTTACTATCATTATGAGTCTCCTCCTTGAATGTTGATACCCTTATTACCTGTCACCCTAAGGATAATTATTACATGAGTAAACTCCCGTTGATTTAAAGAACAAGACTATTGGTTGTGCTTAGACACTACTTAGTAACATGGGTTACCACGGGAGTGAGTGATTTGTTGAGATCGATGCTATGTGCACGTAGTGGATCGGTGGATTATCTTTCCTGAGTTTATCAAGGATTGAATCATGTATCGCATTCTAAACAACTAAGTCATGCAACCAGAAGTCTATTATGGGATAGACCTGGTTAAATAATTACTGAGTCATCATGCTATTTCCCAATTGGGAGCAATCTGGGTTGGGCCGTTGGACATGGGCTATAGGAGGGCCTATCTATGTATACATACCCATGAGTATTATGATGGTACTAAGTCAGGATACGTCTACTCTCCCAACAGTGGTTTTTCTTCGAAGTTAATGCCATTCAAACACCTGAAGATTGATCCATTAGATTGTGTAGTCTTATGGCGAGTTATTGTAAAGGCCCAAGGAAGCGTGTCATGGCTGATATTATGGGTTGATCATATCTTGTGGGTAAAGTTGTACAACCTCTGCAGAGTATGTTTAAAAATCTATTCGAATATCCAAGCCCTCGGTCATGTGCGTTGTGAAGAAAGTCACATAGGTTAGTTCTATTAACTTAAAACTAACTTAAAATTGTGAACTAAAACACGTTAGCTAAACATGGTGCTGGTCATGTGCAACGTGCTGGATTAAGCATGGTCATTGTGAAAGAGACATAATGGTTTAAGCATGGCCGTCGGAAATTGAAACATACTGGCTTAAGCGTGGTCGTTGTGAACGGGACATGCTAGTTTAAGCATGGTCCCCAGTAATTCGACAAATATTAGGTCGATCGCGACATGTTGGTTTAAGCATGGTCATCATAACAATTGCTTATCCAAAATAAACTTTGTTTTGAGGTTAAACTTGGTAAGTCATAGGTTTGGAAAAATAACTATAGTATTGTAACATCTCGAATATAGGTTGTGTTTCAAATGTAACCAAATCTAAGTTTGTGTTTCAAATGTAACCAAATCTAGATGTGTGTTTCAAATGTAACCAAATATGGGTGTGTGTTTCAAATGTAAGAAAATGAGAAGAAATTAAAACTTTTCTTACATCTTGAAGTTCTTGAACTTTTCTATAATTCTTGTAAAAGAATTGTGGAATTCAAAAATCTAAACCTCCTGTTGACTAAAGTCAAACCCTTATTCAACCTTTGTCAAGAATCTTGTGCAAACCTTTGAAAATATTTTTTCTTGGTTCTAGGGATGATGTGTGACCCCTCTGAAAAATTTTATACTTTTTAGAAATTATTTGATAATTTTTGGAGGCAAGTTAAACCAGTTTTTCAATTGGTCAAACCCTAGAACAAACCTTGAGGAATTTCTTGAGAAAAATTCAGTGCATGAAAATCTCTGGAAATTTTATGTAAGGTTAACCCTGGAGTGGGGAAGCTCCAGTCAAAATTTCAGAATTTTTGGAGTTAGTTTGCTACCTCTAAAAATTCCTCCAAACTTAGCTTTCAAATTCAAACCCTAAACCTGGTTTGCACTGTTCCTCGGGCGCGCCCGTTCGCACTGTTGGACTCGAACCACTTGACTTGGTCGAGCCAACTAGCTGTACCGGTGCGGTCGATTCAGCGCGCGCACTGTGGACCGTCGGATCGTCATCGAACGGGCCATGTTGGCGCGGAGCCACGATCACCCGGGCACATGTGAACCGTTGGATGAAAATCCGACGCTGGGCCGTCGTCCTCTTCCTCTCGCTCGCGCGGCACAGCTCCAGTGCCCCGGCTACTTAAGCTCTCAGCTCCCTTTTTTGGCTTCCTTTCACCACCCCGCAGCTCTAGCTTGCACCCATTGTGCTTGTTGAGCTCAAACCACCCGAGAACCCCTCGGCCGCCATTGTTGAGCTTCGAGCTCGTCGGTGAAGGCAGTGCTCTAGTGGCTTTTCTCCCTCTCTCTTTGTGTCAGCTTGTGTCTCTCATCTAGGTGATCAAAACCCCTAACTTGATTTTAGGCGACTTAATTTTGAAGTTTGGATCTTGCGGCCGAAATCACCCCCTTTCGTCTCCATCGCCGGTGAGTGCTCCATTTTCCAATTGCTCGCTCTGGGACCATCCTTGAGCTGTGTTGGAGCTATCCCGATGACGTAGTCCCTCTCTTGATGCTTAGGTTGTCTTCCCCGCGTTGTCGCTGTCGATGCTGTCGCGGTGCTTCATCTCCGGCGCAACTCAGGCCACCTCCGAGTCTCTCCTGTGCTAAGGTAGCCCCTAATTAGTCCCTAGAGGCTTGGCACTCGCTTCATTGGACTGCTGCGGAGCTTTCCTTCGTTTTTCGCTTTCGACCGTGTTGGTCATCTCCGTTCTTCTCTGGCTTGCCAGCGTTCTAGGCCGCCGCCATCGCAGTGGGTGGTACCAACGTGTGCGCAAGTTTATTGCGGACTCAGTGGTGCCCTTGGATTGCGCCGGCGCGGTCCTCATCGCCGGTGAGGATCAAATCTTTGAGCTCGGCGCATTGTCGGACGGGCACAATCACTGTAGCTTCGTCATTTAGGACATCATTAGTGCTAATGATTGGTTAGAGCGTTTAATGGCTGTCCTAAGCCGGCTATGAGTCGCTTACATGTGGGCCGGCGTACTTTAACCCCCCGTGTTGAGTACACAGCGCTGAGATCCATTGTGGACCGTCCGTTTCTTGATCGACGGCTCAGATCACGTAAGCATTTTCTACCTCGCTCGCTCTGAGCCGTCCATCTCTAGATCTGCGGCTGCGATTCGTGCGGGCGTTCGCGTGCGCGAGATCCAAACGCGGCCAAGATCGTTTCAATCTGGACCGTTGGATTCAAAATCGACGGTCCACATTCACGTGAGTTCACGCAGGCGAGCACGCGTTCGTCCCGTGGGCTAGACTGTCCGATTCGATATCGACAGCCCAGGTTTTTCCACGTCTTTTTGTTTTAGGAAAATTCCCGAGAGGTTTATTTGTGAACTGAAAAAGGTAATAAACTTCAAAAATGCATAACTATTTCATTTTAGATCCAATTGAGTTGATTCAAATTTTGGTAGCTCTGGTTTGAACTAAGCTTTAATCTAAAAATGGTTGGAAGCTTAGTTCGGCTCCAGAAAATGATTTGATAAATTGGGTTAGAAATAGACTTTAAATGTTGCTCCAAAAATTGCATTTAACTTGTAAATAGCATAAGTAATTCTCTATAGATCCTTTTTGAGTGAAACCAATTTGGTTGGCTTCCTTTGTTAGTGTACTAAATGGTAGAATAAGTTTTAGGCAAGCCACTATTTTCAAAATCTTTGTTGGTGCATTTTGCTTTGTGCTCTTGTGCATGTCTTTGAAAAATCATAAAACATGCATCCTAGCTCCAAAGAAGGTGAATCCAATTGTGTTATTCATCTCATGAGGTTCTATGTTTACCATAAAAATCTCAGGTGCAACACCCCTTTGGAAAATTGTGCTAAAGAATTTAATTCGGATAAACAGTAACCGATTTGAATTTTCGAGCATTTTTCCAGCTGAGCAGATTTGTTTTGGCCATAACTTTTGCATTGAGAATCCAAATTAATTGGTTCTTGTTGCTAAATTCCTTAACAATCATTCTCTATCTTCTGTAAAAATTTCAGTGCATTTGGAGAAAGTTTACTGTTGAGTCTTTTCGGTATTCTTCGTTCTTATCGGTTCTTTTTTGCTTTTTCGTTAGGTGCCGACGAGTGCGTTGATCTTGAGAGTGTTCCTCTGCAGCATAGTGAGCATCTCCAGCAAGGCAAGTAGTTTGATCATATTCTATCCCATTGTATTTTAAAGTCTAATACTTTGTTTACAAATTGTATATATGCATGCTTTTGTGTCAAAGTAATTTTATCGATTAGAGGTAGTTATTCCTAATGCATGGTTGCCTTTAAATTGTTATCCTGCCACAAACCATAGGTTAATAATCTCACTGGTGAATTAGAGCCCGGTGATTGAATTATACTCTTTTATTGTCTTTTCGGTGTCATGCTTAGCTACCGGTAGAATTGGGCGGTCATCGACTTAGTCGATGATCTTGATCAGACAAAAACTATTATTCCATTATGTCCAGCACTTGTTCTTTGTTACTTTGTAAAGAAATAAAAATGAAAACAAAATTGTTATTGACTTGGGCACAATGGATGTTGGTGTCATCTCATGGTGTGATGGAATGGTGCCTAAGTCCCTAAGGACCGAGTTACTTGGGCCACTAAACTGAGCAATATTGCGTGCTAACCACGCGAGAGGGATATGGGACCTCTCTTGACTAAGAACTTTGGGGGGTGTTAATTATGAGCTGGCTGGTGGTGTTAAAAAGAAAAAAAATGTTATTATGATAGGAGGGGAACATCAGCAAATTGGCTTGAGCTGGCTGATGTGTCTTTCTCTTTGTTGGGTTGCGGCTCTTAATTAGCATCATCCATCGGAAATATCTCATAGGACTTAGTCATGCTGGCATACCAAAGGAAGTGTGCTAATCTAGTGGCGAAAAGGCGGTCCGACGTGTGGGTACATTGGTACACCCCTTGTAGGGTTAAATCTATTCGAATAGCCTCGTCCTAGGTTATGGACATGCTTGGCAAGGTCGTGCAAGAACTAGACTACAACATTTAATTAAAACTTGTTGGGTTGGTATGAATGGATGTTCATACTACTGTTGTGGTGATTATTGGGTTAGTCACTTCGGGATGTCTTTATCTTGTTGTTATTATTATTGTATCGTTGTTACTTCAACAATTAAAAATTGTTTGTCAACTTGCTTTAAATCTATTACATTATTGCAAATGAAAATTTGCTTTATGCTAAAAGTAAGTCTAGAGCTTCCTCCACTTAAATAAAGCTTGCATGTAGCTAATTATAGGTCATTACCCTTACATCGCCGGTCTTAGAGTACATTTTTGTACTCATTTGCTTTGCTTAATTGTAATTGTTGTAGAGGAAGAAGTGGATCCCCAAGGGATGCACTTTTGTGAGATGTGCTGCGGGTTCGACGACTAGGTTGGTGGTCCGGTTGGTTGTCTTGTGGGTTAAAGGCACACTAATTGGCTCTTTTGTTATTGCCATCTTATGGCTTTTGTTTCCGCTGTTTATTTAACTCTTTAGTTGTTTAGCTCTTTAGCTTGTATTTGGCCGGTCAGCCTCTTTTGTAATAACTCTCTATTATGTATGTCTTTGTTTAATCTAGTTCGTGTTTTGGCTCTATGTTTGTATGGAATTGATGCATGAACTTGTAAAAGGGTGTATGTACAGCACTTCTGGGATGTACATATTTTTCCAAGGCACGAGATATTTTGTTTGTGATGCTAGGGTCGGTGGTACGACTAAGCATCTCGAGCCTAATACCCCGGGGTCTCATTAGGGATCCTGGCAAATGACAGGAGGCCTCCCAACGGATTGCCTGCTCGTTTTGCTCCCTCCATTGTAGGATTTTACAAACATACTCAGTGGTACCGAGTCTATGAGGGTGCGTGTTTTTTGCCTGGAGGGCCCTGTGCGCCGCACTTTCCCTC
The DNA here is from genome assembly GCA_036346405.1 of Phyllostachys edulis. Lineage (NCBI taxonomy): Eukaryota > Viridiplantae > Streptophyta > Magnoliopsida > Poales > Poaceae > Phyllostachys > Phyllostachys edulis. The sequence continues at coordinate 557,649 of JAYEVD010000041.1, read as the reverse complement.
CTAAAATCACATGTTGTCTTCTTCGCCATAAAGTCTTGCCAGTCCTCCTCCACAAACGGATACTTCTGGAAGGGTGTCAGATCCTTCTCCATGTATTGCTTGATAATCGTGCTCTTGAAGTTCTTCCACGCTTGGCATGCTGCTAGCAACGCATGTTGTCGCACGGAAGCTTGCTGTTCTTCTGGGATCTCAAACGATCAGAAATTTTCCATCACCAGTGCACCTTTTTGAGCTTTGGTCAACTTCTTCCATGAATCATAGGTGATCTTGACCTGTTCCCCTGCAACTATTCCAACCGTTCTCCAGAATGCAGACGCTGCTCGACAAGGATTAAGAAGGGTCCTAGACGCAGCGACATCCGTGATGGTAAATCAGCCCTCATGGCCTTTTCCATATTTGTATTCTTCTATTGCACTTGGATTTTCCAGAGGACAGCACATCAGACGCATGTGGTGACGATGACGAAGAATGAGCAGATGACATCATCACAAGAAATAAAAGATCTGACACGCATGAACATATTATCATAAGATTCTCTATGTGTATGCGTATACACACCAATTAATAAATAATTGGGATATGTAGGGAAGAAATTAAGATACTTTCTTATTAAGTATATAGCTACCACAAAAAAATCCATACATGCTACATATAAGAAGATGATCAATTTGCAAAGTTATATAATTACTTATTATACTTGATTGCCACATGCTTCGTGAGTATCATAGTATTTCAATTTAATTACCCTTCCTCCTATCTCAATTATTGTAAAGAAGGCGGTTTTAGCATAAATCCATAATTAATTCCAACACAATTAATTGTAAATAAAGTATAATTCTAGCACCAATATAATGACTTAATTGACATATAAACATGTAAATCCTTCAAGTCATTTAAAAGGAATAATATGCTCGACACAAACATCATGTGAACAAATGAAATAAGCATAAAGCTAAGATTTAACATTTTTATATTGCTCTCAGATGTAGAGTTGCACAAGATTTAATCTTGGTCTTCTCATTGATTTAGTCTATAGTCTTCATTAATTGAGTTTGACAATATTAATTCAAACTTTGAGCTCTAAAATAGTGCTTTACTTATCTGCCGACATGATCTTTAAACAAAATACCACATATAATACTTTTGGCTTGGAGGTTCAACCAATTAACCAACCAAAAGTAGCAGACTAAATGCTAAAGATCAATCAATAGTAGTAAGCATTCCAATTAGAGCTCAAGTTCAAACCCGATTATCAAAACAATTTCAGTACAAGACTATTATCATCACAAAGCATTCATCTCAAGCCCACTACACCACATTGCAATATATTCCAGTAGGAGTATCAAAACAAATACAATATGAATCACTGACTAGAATATATCAAATGCAAAGGGGTAATTAAATTAAAATATTGTGAAACTCACGAAGCAGATGGCAATCAAAGCCACTAAGCAATCTGAGCAATGTAGATATTCAGCATGGATTCATTTTTAAAGGTGATTTTAGATCTGGGCTAACACAATCAACCTGAGGAGCAGGGCAGTGTCATAGGGGAAGGGGAAGGGGAAGGAGCATGACAGATTATTGATAGTAAGAGTGAGGGGATAGGGTGTCGGGGTTGGCAACTCAGAATTGGTTACCTTTTGGCGTCGAGGAGAAGGACGAGCAAGGAGCACCAGAGCAACAGGGCGGCATTGAAGGGGAGGCGTGCTAGGCTCGGCGGAGTAGGAGGCGACGTGTGCTCAGGGGAGGGGAGGAGGCAGGCTCGGGGAGGAGGTGTGTCGGTCTCAGGGGAGGAGGGGCGCCAAGTTCGGGGAGGCAGCGGCTTGTGCTCGGGGAGGAGGCGGCAGGCTCGGGGGAGGAGGCATGCCGGGCTCGAGGAGGAGGCGGCGTCGAGGATGGCGGCGATGGGCTCAGGGGAGGAGGGAGAGTTAGAGAAACATAATTGTTTGTGAGGGGGGCGCGGGCAAACCCTAGAGTTCGAATATAAATAGGGTTGGACATCACAAACGGTAAATACACATCATAGACGGTTCCAAGAAATAACCGTCTATGATAGCTTATTTATCATAGAAGGTTTGTAGATGAAACCATCTATGATAGCTGATGTATCACAGACAGTTTGTAGTTGAAATCATCTGTGATAGCTGATGTATCACAAACAGTTTCTCCTAAGGAACCATTTGTGATATTCTTTTGTATTGCTAAATCTATTTCTATTTATTAGATAGCCTCAAGAAATGCTAGCCATGCCCTCCAAAACAAGCAGAGACACAACAAGTACATGTATACATCCAATTCACAAATTCACATGACACATTCTCATATACATAAATGCAAATTCATATATGACACATTCTCATATACATAAATGCAAATTCAGAACATATGACACATAAGCATTTCATTCATCATTCCACTAACTTATTTCCTTTAAAAATTAGCCCTTCATGATGATCAACGCGCATGTAGCTACTTTCATCACGTTGTTCTTCCTCGACAGTTATGCCATTTCCGAAAGGAGGTAACTCATCAAATTGATTGTATTTTTCCTCGTCTACTACATTCTCATCTTTGACAATCCTCCTTTTTCCATGAAGAACTACGTGGCGCTTCTTATTTGCCTAGTTTTTTACATAGAAGACTTGAACAACTTTGTTAGTAAGTACGAATGGTTCATCTTTGTGTCTGACACGTTCAAGGTCCACAGTAATGACGCCATACTTGTCGACCTTCACCTGTGGAAGATAGACCCAACAACACCGAAACAGGGGGATCTTGAAAAGCACATAGTTGAGATCCCAAATCTGCTCTATGAGCCCATATTAGGACCTCCTCAACCCATCGGTACTGAACGCATCTATGCGGACACCGCTGTTCTAGTTGGTGCTCTTTATATCCTGAGCCTGCGTATAGAATGTGTACGCATTTATGTCATATCCTTGCCATGTCACAATTGTAAATGTTGGCCCTTTTGCCAACCATATCAGCATATCACTTGATGATCTCATAGCGAGTCGCTCCTTCAACCATTTGTTGAACCGATTGTTGTGCTGTCTTGTGATCCAAACATCCGGCCGCTCCGGATTCTATTACTGAAGCACGTCGTTGTGCTAGTCGATATACGGGGATACTTTAGTCATGTGTTGTAAGACTGTGAAACAAGCTTGAGCATATGCATCCATATCTGGAGTGATTGCTTTCCTTCCGATGGTCCCGATACCCTCGAGCCTCCCCTCGTGGCGAGATCGAGGCACACCTATCAGTTTGTCCTAAGCTATGTAATCGATGTAGAACTCAATGACCTCTTCTCTTACATAACCTTCTACGATGCTACCCTCTGGCCAGGATCAATTTCGTACATAGGACTTGAGAATTCCAACGAACCTCTCGAACGGGTACATGTTACGTAGGAACACGGACCTGCACATCTTTATCTCCCTCACAATGTGAACATTGAGATGGACCATGATATCGAAAAACGATGGAGGGAAATTGTAACATCCCAATTTTCTTAGCTATAAAAATCTTTTGATTAGTTAGTACTTGAAAAATTCACCCTTGAGAGTTTATTTGAATTTTAAATGAGCTTAAGATGGACCCCTGGCTGCTCTCTTTATTCCAAGGTGCACCGAGCCACTGCCATGTGGGACCACCATGTCAGATGCACTATTCCATAGACCCCTGAGCCCACAGACCAATATGTAGATCCTTGCGTGGACCCGGTCTATAGACCGTGGGTCCCACTGTCAGCCACACAATATTTTCTTTGGATTTATTTTAATTAAAAAATTACAGGGCTGACGTCAGCATGCGTCATAATCCGGTTTTTAAATAGGAAAATAATTTGGATATTCCAAAAATTCCAATTTTGAGTATTTTCTTTAGATTAGATCTTCCAAAGGTCATATCTTCTTCATCCGAACTCTGATTGAGCCCATTCAAATTTCTAAATTCATCTAAATTCGAGCTCTATTTATCTAATATTTTTATTTAATTTTTTCAGTTTTATTATCTCTTTTATTTATTTATTTATTTTGTTTATTTTCTTCATTTTATGGGTAGACGTTGATTCTTCGGGGAATTTTGAAGGAGTGTACCAAGATCAAGATCAATGCTAGGATCTATTCTAAGGCAAGTTGTACCTTTGATCATGTTGAACCTAGTTTTCAAAATTATTTTGATTCAAATTAATGCATTTACTTTAAGCATTTATTTAAATGCTTTTGGGTTTAGTTATTAATCTAATTTGATTATATCCACCTTGTCTATTATTGTGTCATAATATTTTGTCACCCTAGATTGGTTATTATTTAGTTGGTATTATCATAGCACCAACATGGGTTGGTTAGATACGAATAGATTGCTTAGCCATGCCACGAGTCATCATTTCATGTGAGTTGCAATTATGAACCTAACTAAGTGAGAAAACTGTGTGCTATTACTCGTTGATGCCATGTGTTGCACTTAATCAATAGGGTGGAAAAAGATTTAGACTAAGGCAAGTGGTGGATACTGTGTGATGTGGTGGAGCTTTGTGATTGGCAATGATATTGTTCATGGCATAGTTAAAAATTAGAAGTCTTGTCTTGGTCAATTAAGAACTTGACTTTGTGTGCCATGGAACTGAGCCACAACTATACAACCACATGCCTGGTATGGGATGGGCCTAACTTAGTAAGTTATGACATTGACTACTCAGGTTCTAGGTTAGGCTTTGTGTCAAGGTGGAGGTGTGTTTCAGTCTCTGTGGTGACTCACATCACGGGACGGTTCGCCGCTTCCCAGTCCAATAGTGTGCGATGGACTAATTTCCTTTGTGGGTGTTAGTACTATTAGCAAAACACATCGGGAGTATCAATGCTTGAGATGAAGTTCCTAAAACATTTTATTATGATTAGTGCTTGCAACACTAGTTATATTGTGTGCGTAAAGTGTACAACCTCTGTAGAGTGTTAAACAAATCTATTCTAATAGCCGCATCCGCGATCATGGACATGCTCGGGGATTTCACACGAGGGTTAGATTTTCATAAAACACTTAAGAAGGTAGCTGTGTAATATAAGTCATATGGCTGTGTGAATAATTTGATTAGACTTTGTGTCCTTTGTGAAAACAATTGTTAAATTAATATTGTCTATTTGTTTTGAATTATGTTTTAATCTATTGTTCGTATTCAATTGCAAATGTTGCATTTCTGCAAAAGAACCATGGAAGTCATTCCTTTGGAATAAGCCATCATGTATACATTGCATTCTGTGGTATGACTTGCAAGTACGGTTGTGTACTCGTGCTTGCTATAATCAATCAATAGAAGTGGAGGAGACTTCGCCCACATTTGAGGAGTTCTTACGAAGGTGGTGATCGCTAGGTTTTGATCTCAGCCGGTTGCCTGTGGCGAATCGATTAGTTCCCGCTGAAGTTTATTTCGTTCTGCTGCTGCTTATTTCATTATTGCTAGCCCTACGAGGCTTAATAAATGTAAACTCGACCTTAAGGTCACAACAGTTATTTGTTATACAAATTACTCATTTATTCTATTATTTCATCTTGTGTGGAACAATATTCACATGTGTTGACACTGTGTGTACTAGCCTGATCCTATACTAGTGCATTATACACAGAGGGTCCATAATTGCATTTTTGGGTCCTAACAGAGGTGGTATTAGAGCCATACTGACTGTAGGTCTTGACCATAGTTAGATCGGCCATCTTTGGACTGTCCAAACTATTTTATAATGCAAAATTAACTTACAAGACTAATTGAATTGCTTAACTCCTCTTATGTCTCTCTTGACTCAACTATTGCTGGAATTTTGCTCTCCCCGCTGATTAAATTGATTCTTACCCTCTTGTCTGTCTTAGCGGATGCCACGTTTCGAGAACTATGGCAAGCACAAGGGAGGACTTGATGCAGAGCTATCGAAGCTGTTGCAAGAGCTCGGAAGATTCGACCGACCCATGTACAAGGGCACTGACTGGGTGGTGAACGGCCAAAGCCATGTAGTGCTTTGTCGTTTAACCATCTATGCTCGGAAGGACACTAAAGCCAGCCGTCCTCTGAATATCTCTGTTCAGAGGATGACCTTTTCAGAAGGAATCCAGGAGTCCTCGCGCCTTGCTATCTTGAGGATCTGCAACATCAATGCTCGCGAGCTTCAGGATACTGTCTTCTGCTATCATCCCCATGCCTACGTAGTGGACCTTCCTACGCGTTACCTGTCTATAGATGGAGAGCGCAACACCACCGTGGTGCACCTTGCCCAGTTTGCAGCTGCTCAGGAGGAATCCCTGGTGTTGGCTATGCACAGAGTTGGAGTGCATCTATGAGACCCTGCAAATGGCAGAAGAAAGGATCGCCACACTAGAAGAAGCTCTCTATAGCCAGCACGAGCACGAAGGAGATCATGAAGAGGAATACCCTGAAGAAGAAGATCTAGAGGAAGATCAGGAAGAGACCAAGGAGCCACCAGAGGCTAAAGCACCGGAGGAGCCATTTGTGCCAAAACCAAGGATGCATGTTCCTGCTGCACCAGTTCTAGGGCACTAGGTCCAGTTTGCAAGGATGCCAGCGTAGTTTGAAGTTTATAGCAGGCAGGAGCACCATCGTGGTTGTGGAGGTTATCTCATCGAGTAGTTCACTCAGGATTAGGTTATTAGTTGAGGCTCAGTGTGTTCGAGCCGCGTCAGTTTAAGATTAGTAGTGTCGCCGTTTAGGCCGTAGTTTGTGTGTTAGGTTCGTTTGTTTTCTTGTGTGCGAATATGAGCTGCAAAGGCCCTTAGGCATTTGTTGCAGCCATAGTAAGACCCCTATTAATATAAGTATTTCAGTTGATTTCTTGAAGCTGTGTTGCTGGGTTTAATCTACCCCCTCGATTAGTTCTTAACTTATCTTGTGCTTGTTACCTTATCTAACCCATGGAGAATTCGCCAGATGGTTCAGACTCATCATGCTGCTGCCAGTGGATCCGGAACCCCTGAGTTAGAAGAGAATGAGCAGACACCAGCAGGATCAGTCCCGCTGCAAGCACCTCCAGTTGATTTGCATAATTTTGGAGCGTTCATTGCAGCTCAAACATAGATGATGCACACGATGATGAACCAGATGCAAAATATGAACAATAATCAGAATAACAATGACAACAACGCATCATCAGTGAACCGTAGTCATCATGGACCATCCAAGCAAGTAGAGTTCATGAGAACTCGCCAGCCAACCTTTTCTAGTCATGTGACACCAGTGGAAGCCGATGATTGGCTTCGTGTCATCGAAAGGAAGCTGCTAATCACCCAATGCAGTGATCATGAAAGGGTTCTATACGTCACCCATCAGATGGAAGGCATAGCCGCCGAATGGTGGGAAAACTTCTGTGCCGTGCATGAGACACCACAAAACATTACCTAGAAAGAATTTTCAACGGCTTTTCGCTAGTATCATGTACCAGAATGAATTATTGATATGAAGAAGGATGAATTTTGTGCCCTCAGGCAAGGAGGCATACCAATAACCGACTACCACAATAAATTCTCTCAGCTCGCCTGCTACGCCACGGAAGATGTCGCCACTGATAAGGCCTGTCAGAGTCATTTTCTAAAGGGAGATTCAAGGATTTGCCACTGTCCTTTCGTGTGAAATTCAGGATTTGCCACTATTGTGAGGATGACATGTGGTCCCAGGACCCACATGTCATCCTCACTCACAGTGGCAAATCCTGAATTTCACTCTTTAGCAGTGGCAAATACTCAATTATTCCTTTTCTAAAAGGACTGAACATTGGATTGCAAGTTAGATTTCTAAGAGCTCGTCAACAAAGCTTTGATCCTAGAGGATAAGTGCAAAGAGTTGGAGGACAACCGTAAGCGCAGAATGGCTCAGCAAGGGAGTCATCAAGCTCAACAGAAGCCGAGAACAGTTCTCCAACAGTTCACACATTTTCCATCACAGAACTCTTTCAGAATGCCTGCACAACCTCAGCACCTCGTCCAGCTGCTCAGAACTTCCGCAACCCTGCGACCGTCAACCCCAATCCAAGGAACAATCAGTAGAATAGAGCTAGTGTTTGCTATACCTACCATCAACCAGGACACTTCGCCAACCATTGTCCTTAGAAGGGTACAATGACTCTAGTACGCTTTAACCTTGGAGCTACACCGGCTAAGACATCAGCCCCAAGTAGCAACCAAGGAGTCTCTCAAGCTATCGGTCAATCCGGAGGAGCACCGCAGTCGGTGGTCCGAGGCTGTGTCAATCACGTCACTCTAGAAGGAGCACACGAAGCACCTGATGTCGTACTGGGAAAGTTTTGGTTAACTCAGTGCCTGCATCAGTTTTGTTTGATTCTAGAGCTTCGCATTCGTTTGTTTCTAGAGTTTTTGCAACTAAGAACAATTTGAAAGTCATGCATCTTAAGCATACTTTGTTAGTCTGATCACCTAAAGTAGAGTTAAGCTCTAGAGTGGGATGTTTAGGAGCTAAGTTACTCACAGCTGGAGTTGAGTTTCTAGCCAACCTTATTGTTCTAGACACCCAAACCTTAGATGTCATTCTTGGCATGGATTGGTTAACAAAGCACAATGCTGTGCTAGATTGTGGCCGAAGAGCCGTAACAATCGAGGATACCAAGGGAAAGAAGGTGGAGTTTCTAACCACCTCAATGCGTGATGGACATCTATTAGTCAATAGCCTGAAGACCATTGCTTTGGAAGATGTGCCTACTGTTAGAGAATATCCAGATGTGTTTCTAGAGGAATTACCAGGGATGCCACTAGACCGTGACATTGAGTTTCTGATCGATCTAGTGCCAGGAATAGCACCGATCTCTAAGAGACCCTATCGGATGCTAGCCAATAAGCTAGTAGAAATGAAGAAGAAGATCAAAGAACTTCTTGAGAAAGGTTATGTGAGACCTAGTTCGTCACCGTGGGGAGCACCAGTTTTGTTTGTCAAGAAGAAGGATAGAAGCATGAGAATGTGCATTGATTATCACGCTCTTAATGATGTTACCATCAAGAACAAGTACCCATTGCCCCGAATCGATGATTTGTTTGATCAAATGAAAGGAGCCAGAGTGTTCTCAAAGATCGACCTACGAGATCATGTTACCATCAGTTGAAGATTTGCCCGAAGGATATACCGAAGACCGCTTTCTCTACGTGGTACGGACATTATGAGTTCTTAGTCATGTCTTTTGGTCTAACTAATGCCCTTGCATATTTGATGAACATGATGAACAAGGTATTCATGGAATATTTGTACAAGTTTGTAGTTGTGTATATTGATGATATTTCGGTTTATTCCAAGATAGAAGAAGAACACGCTGAACACCTGAGGTTAATCCTAGAGAAACTAAGGGAGCAACAATTGTATGCAAAGTTCAGCAAGTGTGATTTCTAGAAAAAGGAAGTTGATTTTCTTTGTCATGTGATGACAGCCGAGGGAGTGGTAGTTGACCCTAGTAAAGTTAAAGAAGTATTACATTGGGAACAACCCAAGACCATTACTTAGATTTGCAGTTTATTGGGAATGGTGGGATATTATCGCCGCTTCATCGAAAGATTCTTAACGATTGCTAACCCTCTTATGCAGTTGTTGAAGAAGGATAAAAAGTTCACTTGGACCCCCGCTTGTGAAGAAAGTTTTCAAGAATTGAAGAAGCGTTTGACTTCAGCCCTAGTATTAACTTTGCCAGATATCCGAAAAGATTTTGATATCTACTGTGATTCTTCGTGTCAAGGACTAGGATGCGTCCTGATGCAGGAAGGAAAGGCTGTCGCTTATGCGTTAAGGCAATTTCGACCTCATGAGGAGAATTATCCTACCGATGATCTGGAACTAGCTACCATAGCGCATGCTTTGAAGATTTGGCGTCATTACCTCATTGGTAACCGCTGTGAGGTATGCACAGATCACAAAAGTTTGAAGTACATTTTCACTCAGTCTGATTTGCACATGAGACAGAGAAGATGGTTGGAATTAATAAAGGATTATAATCTTGGAATCCACTACCATCTCGGTAAGGCCAATGTCGTTGTAGATGCTTTAAGTCGTAAGGGCTACTACAATACTTTGGAAGTGAAAGAGAACTGTCCAAAACTTCATGAGGAATTCTAGAAGTTAAGGTACGAAGTTGTATCCGAAGGATTTGTGGCCAGCCTAGAAGTACAATCCACCTTGGAGAAGTAGATTTGTGAAGCCCAGCCAAATGATCTTGAGATTGAGGACATCAAGCTCGAAATGGAAGAACGTAAATTCAAGGACTTCACCAAAGACGATCAAGATATACTGTGGATTAATGGACGTATCTGCGTGCTAGATGTTGATGGTTTGAAACAGCTAATCTTAAAAGAGGCCCATGACTCAAATTATTCTATTCACCCTAGAAGCACTAAGATATACCAGGATGTTAAGAATAAATTTTGGTGGCCGAATCTAAAGCGAGAAGTCATTGAGTTTGTTGCCTTGTGCGATGTATGTCAGAAAGTAAAAGCAGAACATCCGAGACCAGCAGGTCTAATGCATCCCCTAAAGACTCTAAAATGGAAATGGGAAGAGATCGGAATGGATTTCATTATCGGTTTACCCAGGACTCAATTGGGTTATGATTCAATTTGGGTGGTAGTTGAGCATTTGACTAAAGTTGCCCATTTCTTGCTAGTCAAAACCACTTACTCAGGAGATCATCTTGCGGAGTTATATATATGTCAAGAATTGTCAGTTTGCATGGAGTGCCTAAGAAGATAGTGTCAGATCAAGGATCGCAGTTCACCTCTCGTTTTTGGCAAAGTTTGAATGAAGCATTGGGGACTCATTTGAATTTGAGTACTACATATCACCCTCAGATAGATGGACATACTACAAGAGTTAATCAAATATTGGAATATATGTTGAGAGCATGTGCTCTAGCAAATGCTACCAGTTGGGATAAAAGTTTGCCATTTGCAGAATTCTCGTATGACAACAGTTACCAAGCCAGTTTACATATGTCAGCATTTGAAGTTTTGTATGGTCGTGCATGCAGAACCCCTTTGAATTAGTTAGAAATAGCCGAGCAGAAGGTATTCGGACTAGACATTATTCAGTAAGCAGAAGAACAAGTGTCTATGATCAGAGAAAGATTAAAGATAGCTTAGTCAAGGCAGAAGAGTTATGTTGATAACCGTCATCATGATCTCAACTTTGAACCAAAAGATTTTTACATATGTCACCACTTGAAGCTTTGTATGGTCGTGCATGCAGAACCCCTTTGAATTGGTTAGAAATAGCCGAGCAGAAGGTATTCGGACTAGACATTATTCAGTAAGCAGAAGAACAAGTGTCTATGATCAGAGAAAGATTAAAGATAGCTTAGTCGAGGTAGAAGAGTTATGTTGATAACCGTCATCGTGATCTCAACTTTGAACCAAAAGATTTCGTCTATCTTCGAGTTACTCCATTGAGAGGTGTAAGAAGGTTTCATGTCAAAGGAAGCTTGCCCTAGGTATGTTGGTCCATTCAAGATTGTGAGTCGTCGGCGAAGTTGCTATCGACTTGAGGCTGCCGTGAGTCGTTAGTAGGAGTGCATGATGTGTTCCATGTCTCTCAATTGAAGAGGTTTCTCCATGTGCCGACAGAACAAACTCCTTTGGATTCGTTCGAGTTGAAAGAAGATCTCACTTATAAAAAGCAACCAGTAAAGATTTTGGATGTCATAAAGCGTCAGACCAGAAGCAAGACTGTTCATTTTTGCAAAGTCTAGTGGAGCAACCACTCAGAAGGAGAAGCAACGTGGGACCATGAAGAAGAGTGAAGGCCAAGTTTCCTAGCCTTTCCTCTAGCTAGCTTGAATGTCGAGGTCGAGATTCCTTTAAGGAGGGAGGTTTGTAACATCCCAATTTTTTAGCCTTAAAATCTTTTAATTAGTTAGTAGTGGAAAAATTCACCCTTTAGAGTTTCTTTGAATTTTAAATGAGCTTAAGATGGACTTTCAATATCAAAAATAATTTAATATGATTAATGCCAACATCAACATTGGTCAAAACTATTTTATTTGGGTTCTATGTGCTTGGATATATTTTTTAGATTTTTCTAGAATTTTTCTGAGTTCATTTGCTATTTTCTAATTGCCATTTGCATTTTCTAAAATTTTCTAAAACAGAAAATCTATTTAAAATCTCAGAGAAGCTAATGTGCGGCCCTATTCCATTTTCGGCCCGGCACTGTGCGGCCCAGCGCGCCTGCACCGACGCCCGTGCCTCACTGATAAGCGGTCCCCACTTGTCAGTCTCTCCTCTCTCTCTTCCGCGGCCGCATAGTGTTGGCCCCACCAGTCAGTCTCACCTTTGTCCTTTGCCACTCGTTTTCGCCCGAGCCTGCATCACTGATGCATGGGACCCACCCTACTTACTATTCATCATCCCGACACACGCCTGATTCTTATTTTGTCGTGCGCGCCCCGTTGCTGCTTTTGTCGCGAACTCTATCCATCCAGCCCAACTTAAAGCCCCACACGCACGGCACAAGGATCGCCTCAGCCTCCGCCACCTTTTCCCCAAAGCCAGAAACCCTAGATTCAAACCTAGCCAGCGGAATCAGAGTTGGAACCCTAGCTCCATCGCCTCGGTTCTTCGACGATTCCGCTGCCGTCGGTGAGCCCCTGCCCTCATCAAGTACACAGTCGACATCGCTGTGCCATGGCCTACATGATGTTGGGATACGGGTAGGCTACGATAGCTACAAATCAAAAATTTCTACCACACAAACCACGAAGCCAAGCAAGTAGATGATCACGGATCATTACCACCAGACGTGCAAAGCAGCGGAAGAAAGGGTTGGAGCAGCATGGTCCAACGTAGAGTGTGTCGATGTAGTGGTCGCAGTCGATCGTCCAGCGTCGAGCAAGTCGATGCAGTGGTCATAGTCGATTGTCTAGCATCCTCGCGAGTCGATCGTCTCCTCCAGCAACGTCTGCTGTTCCTTGTGAAGATCGCGGATCGTCCTCAAGCGCAACAGTCGTAGTAGCGCCTCTACGGTATCCACACGTCTAGGGAAGGAACAACCATACGTCGGTGTACTAGCACCAAGTCGCACGGCAGAGCTCTCTGGAAGATGGCGGCTAGGGTTTCAGTGGAGTAAAAATTACATCCCAAACAGCCTCATGCATCTCCTTATATAGTACTCGTGATGGATCCTATCCGAACACGTTTAATGAATCGTATCCGTACTGGTTTGTTCCAACTCGTTAAGTGTGTGACCCATTAGGTTTATGCGTAATCGGTTGTGACTCGGAAACCCTTTCCGACTACGAGTCGTAGCGGTTCCTAGTAGAACATAGCGATTCGCGAATACACACAAATTATATCGGACGAACCTTGATGCAATATGATCTACGACCAGGTCCTCATCACTTACGACCAGGTCCCATCTCCATACGACCAATTCGAATTTGGTCACGACCAGTTCGTAACTCCTTACGACCAGGTTACAGCCACTCTGTGATTACATTCGACTAGTCTACAACCAGCTCGTATTTTCATACGAACAGTTCGTAACTGATCGAACTGAGTGACCTACTCGTGTATTCTCCTTTTGCCTCGTGATGTCTGGTTGAACTCCAGGTGAGATGTTGTGTCATCCATGGACTGTTCAATACTTTCTCGATCGAGTGTTGGATAACTTCATATGGTCGAACACTTCGACCACTAGAGGCATGGCCATGCACTTTCTTTATCCAACCATAACGAGGGGTCCAGAGACATCTCTCCTGTTATGTTAGGAGGGGCAAATCCCATATCCGACCAGTCACATTCCTCTGCATGTTTGAGCATACCCAAAGTTACCTTTATAACTACCCGATTCACGGTGTAGCATTTGGCAACCCCTAAGAGTGCTATTACATATGTAGGAAACCATGCTGATCTCAGGTCTAAGGATTATATATCATCATTGCTTGAGACCAACTAACGACACATAGAATCATAACAATCTCAATAGTGTCTCAAGGTGGGTCTTATCCAACATCATGTTCTCTAACATGTGTCCATATTATTGGTTTGATATCTCCATATCAATGACCTGTGAAACATAGTTATTAACCAATACATATGCTAGTATTTTCATATATGTCCTCATATGTTTCCGACCAGGGACCGTATAAGAATAATTATCACAGAAACATAGAGTTCCACAATCAAGTCACATACTTGATAATCAATATTAACAATATTATTCTAGGAACAAGATAACATGTTATCCAATATTATGAACATAATGAAATATAATCATCTCTATGATTGCCTCTAGGGCATATTTCCAACAGTCTCCCACTTGCACTAGAGTCAATCATTTAGGTATCTAATACCGATAGCTCTTGTGTGTGCCTCATGCTTTGGCTGTGTGAGAGGTTTTGTCAACGGATCAGCAACATTTAAATCCATGTGAACATTGCATATCTTAACATCTCCTCTATCCACCAATTCGCGAATAAGATGATAGCGTCTGAGTATATGCTTGAACTTCTGATGGGATCTAGGCTCCTTAGCCTGCACAATGGCTCCATTGTTGTCACAATAGAGATCCATTGGGCTCGAGGCACTCAGAACTACACCCAACTCAGCAATAAAATTTCTTATCCAAACACCTTCTTTCGTAGTTTCAGAAGCCGCAATGTACTCGGCCTCCGTCGTGGAATCAGCAACCGTCTCTTGCTTGGAACTTTTCCAGCTCACTGCTCCTCCATTCAAAATGAATACAAAACCAGATTGCGAACGATAATCATCTTTGTCGGTTTGAAAGCTTGCATCGGTGTAACCATTTACAATGAGCTCTTCATCACCGCCATAAACTAGGAACGCATCCTTAGTCCTTCTTAAGTACTTAATAATATTTTTCACAGCTGTCCAGTGACCTTCACCGGGATCAGCTTGGTATCTACTCGTAACACTTAGAGCATATGATACATCTGGTCGAGTACATATCATGGCGTACATGATAGATCCAATAGCCGAAGCATATGGAATACCATACATACGGTCTCGCTCATCAGTTGTTGAAGGACACTGACTCTTGCTAAGACTTATGCCATGTGACATAGGCAAGAACCCTTTCTTGGCATCCTTCATGTTGAACCGAATCAACATCTTATCAATATAAGTACTTTGGCTTAATCCAATTAGCCTTTTGATCTATTTCTATAGATCTTTATTCCCAAGATATATGCTACATCTCCAAAATCTTTCATTGAGAAACTATTTCTTAATGAAGTTTTAACAGATTCAAGCATTGGAATGCCATTTCCGATCAGTAGTATGTCATCTACATACAAGATCAGAATAACAAGCGCGCTCCCACTAACCTTCATGTAAACACAAGGTTCTTCTTTGTTCTTGACAAAACCAAACCTTTTGATCTCCTCATCAAAACGTATATTCCAACTTCGAGATGCTTGCTTCAACTCATAAATGGACTTTGAAGTTTGCATACTTTGCTAGCATTCTTTGGATCGACAAAACCTTCAGGTTGTGTTATGTACACATACTCATCTAGGTTTCCATTAAGGAAAGCCGTTTTGACATTCATTTTCCATATCTCATAATCGAAATATGCAACAATAGCTAGAATGATCCGAATAGATTTAAGCATCGCTACCGGTGAGAGAGTATCATTGTAGTCAACTCCTTGAACTTGTCGAAACCCTTTTGCGACTAGTCGAGCTTTATGCATGTGAACATTTCCATCCATATCAATATTTTTCTTATAGATCCATTTGCACTCATTGGTTTTAACACCATCAAGAGGATCGACTAGGTTCCAAACCTGATTTTCTCTTATGGAGTCTATTTTGGATTTCATGGCTCTAAGCTATTTCTCAGAGTCTGGGTCCATCATCGCTTCCTCATAAGTCTTAGGCTCATCATTATTCAATAATAATCGTCATGCCCATACCTTGTAGGCAATTGGCGTGGCCTTTTAGATCTCGTGAAATTTGGTGTCTCATCTACGTGTTCAACAACATTTTGTTCATCGATGAGAGGTTCGAGAGGATTTGAAACACTTTCAGATGTTTCTGAATTTCTTTGAGCTGCACCTTTCTCCCACTGACTCCTTTTAAAAGAAACTCTTTCTCCAAAAAGACACCATTTCGAGCAACAAAAACTTTGCCTTCTTCATGGTTGTAGAAATAATATCCTTTGGTTTCCCTAGGATATCCTATAAAGAAGCATTTATCGACTTGGGTGTGAGTTTATCGGGCGTAAGCGTTTAACATAGACATCGAACCCCAAATCCTTAGTAAAGACAAACTAGGACTCTTCCCAGTCCACATCTCATATGGTGTCTTATCTACTGATTTAGATGGTACCTTATTTAAAATGAAAGCGGTAGTTTCTAGAGCGTAACCCCAAAAATACAATGGCAGATCTGATTGTCTCATCATTGATTGAACCATGTCCAACAAGGTCCTATTACGCCACTCGGATACCCCATTCCATTGTGGAGTGCCCGGTGGTGTAAGCTGTGGAACAATTCTACATTGTTTCAAATGATGACCAAACTCACGGCTCAAAAAGTCACCTCCACGATCAGATCGTAAGGATTTGATTGTCTTGCCAAGTTGATTATGTACCTCATTCTGGAATTCCTTGAACTTTTCAAAGGATTCCAACTTGTGCCTCATTAAGTAGATATATCCATATCTACTATAGTCATCGGTAAAAGTAATGAAGTACTGAAAATCACCTCTAGCTGTTGTACTCATTGTTCCACACACATCAGTATGTATGAGTGCCAACTAGTCGGACGCCCTTTCACTCTGACCAGTGAAAGGTGTCTTGGTCATCTTTCTGACAAGACAAGATTCACATGTTTCAAATGATTCCAAATCAAATGAGTTTAGAGTTCCATCATCATGGAGCCTTTTCATGCGTTTCTCACTTATGTGACCCAAACGACAATGCCAAATGAAAGTGGAATTCATCTCATTAGGCCGAAGCCCTTTCGCATTAATATTATAGACGGATGCATCAACAAGATTTAAAATAAACAACCCATTCAAAACAGGTGCATAGCCATAAAGCTCTTCATTCAAAGATATAGAACAACCATTGTTCTCAATAATGAATTTATAACCCTTTGCCATCAAACATGAGGCAGAGATAATGTTTCTACTAATGGCTGGAACATAATAACAATTATTCAATTCCATAATAAATCCTAAAGGCAAAAGTAATGGCAAAGTCTGGACGGCTAATGCAGCAACCCTTGCTTTATTCCCGATGCGAAGATCCATCTCGCCCCTTGTAATTCTCCTACTCTTTGTTAGACTCTTCATTGAATTGCAGATATGAGCAACCGACCCGGTATCAAATACCCATGAGTTAACAGAAGAGTCAGCAAGAAAAACATCTATAACATTAATACCTGTAGTGGAAGTTTAGTCCCACCATTCTTTTTCTGATCAGCCAGGTATTTCTTGTAGTTCCTCTTCCAATAGCCTAGCTCTTTGCAGTAAAAGCATTCATTCTCTTGAGTCAGGCCGGACTTAGTCTTGGGCTTAGGCTTGTTAGTTTTGATCTGATCTGAAACTTTAGCCTTGCCCTTTTTCTTGACCCAAGTCTTAGCCTTCTTCTTGAAGCTTGTAGTCTTTTGCAGCATCATCATATGACTGTTGCTTTTCTTAATGCTGTCCTCTGTTGTCTTAAGCATCATATGCAGTTCGATGAGATTCTTGTCTAAGCCATTCATATGGAAGTTCAAAATGAACTGCCATAGCTTTCAGGAAGCGAAGCAAGAATCAAATCTGTAGCCAACTCTTGACTAAGTGGAAAACCAAGTTTTCCAAGCTCTATGTGTAACCAACCATTTTGATCACATGAGGGCTCACCGGACCACCCTCAGCTAGCCTACACCCAAACAAGTTCTTTGAGATCTCATATCTCTCAGTTCTTGCTTGTGTCTCAAACATGCCTTTGAGCGCCATAATCATATCGTGAGACCTCAATGTTCTCAAAGCGCTTCGAAGGTCTGAGTTCATTGCAGACAAGCATGAGGGCAGCTAACATCAAGGATTCATCACATGCCTTTTTATAGGCGGTTTAAAATGCAGATAGCATTCTCTGCAGGCACATCTGGAATTGGTTCCTCTAGAACATGTTCCTTTTTATCTTGCCTAAGAACAATTCTTAGGTTGCGGGACCAATCTGCAAAATTTGTTCCATTCAATTTTTCCCTTTCAAGTATCGAACGTAAAGCAAAGCTGGATGTAGGTATAGCAGTTGGTGCCATGATCTACAACATAAAATATGCAAAACTAAGACATATGTTCAATCAAAGTAACTTCTATTAAACAATTTTAAAAAGATACTCCCACTAAATACCATATCCCTCTTATGACATTTTAGTGATTCAAGATCCATAATCATTTAATCTACTAGTGAGCTTTGGCATTACTGCTAGAAGACTAGTGAAAACAGTAAGCAACCCTTTGCTAATCATATCTCTATATGACTCTTGTTGTTGGGCGGCATCTATATGCTCCTGCACCCAACCCTTATGCCCCAAGGTCCACAACTGTTATGATAACCTTGTTAAGTTAAACTAATGCTTAGCGTGTAAGTGTCTGACACAAACCCATCCAGTCAAGTAGAGTTAATGGCACTCTGCTTTGGCAAGACCTACCATTAAAGTACATGACTTTGGATGGTGCAGCATATTTGGGAGGGCATCAATTTAACTTAATATTATGTGAGGGAATTTTACTTCTATCATGTAAAAAGCATTTAAAGCAAAAACATGTATAGAAATAAATAAACAAGAATATAAAGGCATTCACACACAATCAAATTGCATTGTGATATAGTATGACCCTTTCACATGGTGATTTCCATCACCATGCATCCTGCTCGCCATGTCTGCAAGTGGTCAACTCCTCCAAGTACTCCCACTAAGCCATTACTCCTAATAGCATATTAGTAATGAATCACAAGGAGTGAAGAAGCATCACAAATCGACACGTAGGCCGTTATACAAATATAGACTGCCTTGGGCTGCAATTAACATGACTCGTAGGTCATGAACATTACACACATACATGTCTCATACATGAAACATTATGGGTCATACTATTCACATCAATCCTTGCAAAAACAAGTTATGTATGGAATCAAATTCTATCGGGCAACATGAACACATACCACCTATAACACGCGGTACGATTAGCCAACACGCCAGAACATGAATCTTATTCATGTATCCGAGCCTTGGAAATCATCGGATTAATCATATTAACCCTATTTCAAACCACTCTGATCATTGCCTTTGATACGATCACACACTGCGGCAAACTCTGATGGCGGAATTCCGACCGGTAGGAGTGTTATGCAGAGTGGTCATGAACAAGCGCAATAAACCATCTGGTCCTGATAAACTCATACCTGCTCATAGACCCATCTACCACCACCGAGAATTGATCGATCTTATCGACCAGGGTCTAGATCGTCCCATCTATATGAACCGATCTAGATTACCAGACCCGACCAGTAATAGATCCAATCTACTACTACCACATATCAAGTATATGCGACCGATCCAGATCAAAAACTATGCAGGGTCTCTCTAATACCACTGTTGGGATACGAGTAGGCTACGATAGCAACAAATGAAAAATTTCTACCACGCAAACCAGGAAGCCAAGCAAGTAGATGATCACAGATCACTACCACCAGACGCGCAGAGCAGTGGAAGAAGGGTTGGAGCAGCCTGGTCCAACGTAGAGCGCGTCGATGTAGTGGTCGTAGTCGATCGTCCAGTGTTGAGCAAGTCAATGCAATGGTTGTAGTCGGTCGTCCAGCGTCCTCGTGAGTCAATCATCTCCTCCAGCAACGTCTGCAGTTCCTTGTGAAGATCGCGGATCGTCCTCAAGCGCAACAGTCACAGTAACGCCTCTACGGTATCCAGAAATCCAGGGAAGGAACAACCGTACGTCGGTGTACTAGCACCAAGTCGCACGACAGAGCTTTCAAGAAGATGGCGGCTAGGGTTTCGGTGGAGTAAAAATTATGTCCTAAATAGCCTCATGCATCTCCTTATATAGTGCTCGTGATAGATCCTATCCGAACATGTTTGACGAATCGTATCCGTACTGGTTTGTTCCAACCCGTTAAGTGTGTGACCCGTTAGGTTTATGTGTAATTGGTTGTGACTCGGAAACCCTTTCTGACCACGAGTCGTAGCGGTTCCTAGCAGAACATAGCGATTCCCGAATACACACAAATTATATCGGACGAACTTTGATGCAATATGATCTACGACCAGGTCCTCATCACTTACGACCAAGTCCTATCTCCATACGACCAGTTCGTATTTGGTCACGACCAGTTCGTAACTCCTTACGACCAGGTTACGACCACTCTGTGATTACATTCGACCAGTCTACGACCAGCTCGTATTTCCATACGAACAGTCCATAACTGATCGAACCGAGTGACCTACTCGTGTATTCTCCTTTTGCCTCATGATGTCTGGTTGAACTCTAGGTGAGATGTTGTGTCATCCATGGATTGTTCAATACTTTCTCGATCGAGTGTTGGATAACTTCACGTGGTCGAACACTTCGACCACTAGTGGCATGGCCATGCACTTTCTTTATCCGACCACAATGAGGGGCCCAGAGACATCTCTCCTGTTATGTTAGGAGGGGCAAATCCCATATCCGACCAGTCACATTCCTTTGCATGTTTCATAGCATACCCGAAAGTTACCTTTATAACTACCCAGTTACGGTGTAGCGTTTGGCAACCCCTAAGAGTGCTATTACATATGTATGAAACCATGCTAATCTCAGGTCTAAGGATTATACATCATCATTGCTTGAGACCAACTAACGACACATAGAATCATAACAATCTCAATAGTGTCTCAAGGTGGGTCTTATCCAACATCATGTTCTCTAACATGTGTCCATATTATTGGTTTGATATCTCCATATCAATGACCTATGAAACATAGTCATCAACCAATACATATGCTAGTCTTTTCATATGTGTCCTCATATGTTTCCGACTAGGGATCGTATAAGAATAATTATCGCAGAAATATAGAGTTCCACAATCAAGTCACATACTTGATAATCAATATTAACAATATTATTTTAGGAACAAGATAACATGTTATCCAATATTATGAACATAATGAAATATAATAATCTCTATGATTGCCTCTAGGGCATATTTCCAACACATGATGTGCGTGCTATCTTCTCCGAAGATTCCCTGGAACGCCGTCGCCATGTTGAGCCACACTGCTCCACCGCTGTGGTCGCCACTGGTGAGATCTAATCGCGTCACCAGTTTCCCCGTGTCACGCTCGTCTAGATGCGCACTTCCACTACCACTAGAACACCGTCAATCGCCGTACCCTTGGGTCACCAGAGCTTTACCGTCACCAGCCACATCACCCGTAGAGCTTACGTGTCGCCCATGTGTACGCTGAGTCAGCACCACGTGTGCATGTGTGTGGCACAATCAGCCGAACCCTCGATCTAAACCCTAGATAGATCTGTTCCACGGTGCACCGAGCCACTGCCATCTGGGACCCTCATGTCAGATGCACTGTTCCGTAGACCCCTGAGCCCGTAGACCAATAGATCCTTGCGTGGACCCAGTCTATAGACCGTTGTAACAGCCTAGTTTTTAGGGCTTCTTGAAAATTTTCGAAATAAATATAACCATTTGGTTTTGTTGAATTGCTAAAGCTTCACTTGGAGATTTTTGAAATTAAAAGTAATTTAATATGAATTAATCAAACTTCAACTAATTCAAAATTTGGTTTATTTTGAGTTTATTTGAGTTCTCTGGTATTTAAAATCTCATTTCTCTGTTTGTTCCGAATTCCTATCAGCCTGTTCCTTCCCCTGCTCCACCCTCTCGGTGTCGACCACCCTCTCGATTTTCACCACCCTCTTGGTGTCGACCACTCTCTCGGTTTCAACCACCCTCTCGGTCTCGATCACCCTCTCGGTTACGACCGCCCTCTTGGTGTTGGCCACCCTCTCGGTGCCCCCTGCTCCCCTTTTTCTTCCTCCTATCGCATCACGGCCGTCACAAAAGTCCTCCCGCATTAAATGCCTTCACCTCCGCTGTGCCTGTTCCCCCTCTTGTCTCTTCCCCTACCTGCCCCCATCCCCTCCCTCACCAGCCGACCGTACACCCAAGCCACGTTGCCTTGAATCTCGCTGCTCCATCTTGTTGCCTGGTCCTCCTCCTCCCTCTATAAATAGAGCACCAAGGAGCCCTCGCCCTCCTCTTGCATTCCCCTCAACTCTCCATTTCTCTATCTTGCCCTCGTTTCGCCGTGCTTCGAGTTTCATCGCCGCCGGCTAGAGCTAGTGCCACCGCCAATAGCACCACTGTCAAAGCCTCTCCGTTGATGTTGTATTCACCTCCGGCTTCGTGAGAGCGTGTTCTACCCGAGGCTCCCCTTGTCTTCGCCAGGAGTTCACCGGAGCGCCCATACCGTCTTCGACCGCCTCGCTGCCGCCACCATAAGCCTCGAGTTTGCCTCGCCTCCCTCTCTTCGCTGGTGCCCTTGCCGCCAGCCATCTCGCCACCGCTCTCTTCGCTGTCGGTAACCTTCTTCTTACCACCTGTAATCGTATCTCCTTCCGACCAGGTAGTCGAACCTCCTTCTGACCACCTGTAGTCGAACCTCTTTTTGACCACGTAATCGAACCTCCTCTTGACCACCTATAGTCGAACCTCCTTCGGCCAGGTAGTCAAAGTCTTCTGACTAGTTGAACCTCCTTCTGAGGGCATGTTCTACTTCATTCGAGCTCTGATTCCAGTGATTCAAATTTCTAACTTCTTCTAGATTCAGTACCTTTGTTTTGGTTCTAGTTTGGTAATTTTTGGATTTTAGTTACAATTGTTTTATTTATTTGGCTCTTTTTGCATATATAAATTCTAGCATTTCTGAAGAACTCATTGTTCCAAAATACAAAAGAGGGCAACTAAAACATAACTAGTGGCATATTACAATAATTTTACAGCTAGGTCCCACCTCGATTTACTCCTACAAAATATCTAAAGGTGCTCACTCCAAGGCCTACAGGACAGCTCTAGACTAACTACTTCAGCCTAGACATCCTAGTCGCGTGGGGCGGCTCCTGAGGACTCAGGGGCAGTGGAGGGTGGAGTACTCTAGTGCTTAGTGTCCTTAGGTCCAGCGAGGCGGTGGTGGTAGCGCTACAACGGTTACGGATGGTCCACTGCACCGGCATAGATGGCCATCACTCGACAGCGATGTTCGGTCATTGACATAAGAGGATGTTAGGTACGAGACTACAGGCGGATGATGGGCTAAGGCAACTCCTCGGTGAACACCAGAACTACATCTTCTCCATACAACAGCTCCCTGGAGAAGAAGCCCTGGGCCACCATGGAGGCTGCACTCGTGGGTGCACTGTAGATCGTGTGATTAGGACATCAACCCTCTGGATATGACCGCTACTCCATGTCATGGTACAAGGAAGGTCCCCACATTCCAAGTCAAGGAAGAGTTCCAGTGGGACACTTTCTGGAATCCGATTCGGTCTCCGGAGACAACACCGACTTCAAATGTGCATAACTTTCACATACGGTGCCCGTTTGAGGTCCATGAGTACTTAATGGAAAGCTTATCTCGTCCTTTTTCCAACGGATCTAGCCCTACCTCCAAATTCCTTCTGTGTGCATCGTAATCATCAAAAGAAGGTGCTGCATCACCTATTTTGGCCAAATTGGGCCTTGTAATGCTTGGGCCAAGGGAAGGCGCCACCCTAGGCGGCCTGTACTGTTCACAAAGCACTATTCACATGTGAACAATGCCATGAATAGTCCCAACCCCTATTTCTTAGCTTTGTGCGGCTCCCCCTCCCTTATTTAAGGAGGCCACACCCCTCTAGTTTTCTTGGATTTTATTTAGTTAAAAGTTAGCTTCGTGCAACTTCGTGTATTGACTTGTTTCAACTAGACCAACCATCACTACTACACAAAAGGCCTTCATAGGCGGTTCAAAACGTCATCACAGAGCGGTTTCTTGAGCCGGTTCGAGTTTATGGGTCGATGATGCATGAGGTCATCACAGATGGTATTCAAACCGCTCAGCATGATGCATACTATCACGAGCGATTTGACCACAAACCGCTCTGTGATGACTTAATATCACGAGCGGTTTCAGCCACAAACCGTCTGTGATGACTTATATATCACAAAGTGTTTTAGCCACAAACCATCTGTGATGACTTATATATCAGCGGTTTGTGGTGAAACCGTCGTGATGATTTCTCTATAAAGCCACCAGCGGTGGCTTGTGCCTTTAAACCAGCATCATATATATATATATATATATATATTATATTTCTATTGTTCCTAGTCCCTCAGCCACTTTTAGGGGGTCGTCCATGCAGCATGAGGAGGAAGAGACAGCAACCATGGGCAACCTCATTGAGCCCCTGCAAATTTAAGAAATGCACGTTAAGACATCATTACAGTTGCGTCGTGATGCCACTTCGGTTGGAGTACTGGCGTCCATGTCACTTTCTTAGCGGTACTCCGGCGTAATTGATGTCCCGATGCAACAAATGCTGTGTTTAAACTTGCAGGCTCAACGGTTGCTCCCGTGGTTGTTGTCTCTTCCTCCTCATGCTACGTGGACTACTTCCTAAAGTGGTCAAGGACTAAGAACAATACATATATAATATATATATAATGCAGGTTTTAAAGGCACAAGCGACCAACGCTGGAGACTTTATAGAGAAGAGATTAGGAATGGAATGGTAGGGCGTACCTCGGGCGCAAGGTAGGAGAACTTGACCAACATGAACACGAGCATACGCAGACAAATATGAAATGAATGGCGAGAAGCAGCAGATGACATCTTGACAAAATGACAAATCAACAAATAAGTCATAACATACATATCACACATTTTATACATCTATTTTTGCAAATCATCAATCATACATATCAACAGCCCATGGTTCACCAAGCAAGTTTCCACTATCAATAGCAGACAACACTTGACACTTCTGAATATGTCATAACTCATAACAATATAACATATCAATAGCTCATACATATCAACAACCCAATAAGTCATAACATATCAACAACCCATACATATCAATAGAAGAGACAACACTTGACACTTTGAATACTTCAATAGCAGACAACACTTAGACTTCTGAATTTACTCATTCAGCAATCAGCAATCAGCACAAGTGCACAATCATTGCATTCATTTATAGAGAAGAGATTATGAATGGAATGGTAGGATGTACCTTTACAAATCTGAAAAGTTAATTGCAGCCAAGCCCCATCCGAACCCACAGCATGAACTAAGCAAGATGCATAGAATGCACATACACCAATAGCTCTCAATTTACATCACAGAGCAAGTGGACTATTAATATGAACTAATTATCAATTCAATTTCAGCATAAGACTATTAACATCATTGAGCAGTTCAACAACAAGACAGCAAGACCAAGGGTGTCCAAACCCACCACACCAGTAGTAGCCTCGGCATCATCGTAGAGCACTAGCCATTTTCATCACAGAGCAAGGGGGTAGAGACAAAGAGGGAGTAAGGTAGGGTGATACCTCAGTACAGCGCAACCACGGCGGCGACCCCACCACCAGCACAACCCACATCCATCTCCTTCACCTTACATAAATCACACAAACATCAGGACACAACTTAAGGCTCAAGCATAAAAATCAAACTCAACAAAAGACATTAAGCTAATAGATCTAGAGGAGAATAGAGGGAGGATGGCGAAAGCAAAGCTCGGCCAGGGCCCGAGCGCAGGAGGCTGAGCAGGAGAACCAAGCCATGGCGGCGCAGGCGGCATGCAGGGCCAAGCCCAGTGGCTTGGGTGGTGGCGTCACCGTAGTTGTGGCACGACCCTTAAACTGCATAAGACACTACTATCGTATGAGTGTCTTGTGCAGTTCAGAGTGGTGTCACAACTGGCGGCGACGGCGCCGGCGTCGGGTGACGGCGTCAAGGTAGAGTAAATGCGCTAGGGAGTGACGAGAGTTAGGGCGGGCGCAAACCGAGTGACGAGAGTTAGGGCGAGCGCAAACCCTAGCGGCCAGGCTCCTACTAATAAAGAGACTTATCATAGACGGTTCTATGATGGAACCGTCGGTGATAATTATCACAGACGGTTCCACAATGGAACCATCCGTGATATGGGACATATCACAGACGGTTCCATAATAGAACTGTTCGTGATATGTCCCATATCACCGATGGTTCCATTATGGTACCATCTGTGAAATGGTTTTTTCTCAAGTATATATATTTATCTTGTATATGAACTTACATGACATGAAGAAATTACATGTTTATATGTCAATTTTGTCATTTAAATACTGCTAAAAATTTGCTTTAACCACGTTCTTGGCACGGTTGATAACGACTCAGAGTATGGTTTAGCGATTGCTTGGTGTCTGGTCATGACCGGTTAGGAGCCTGCATCGTCAAAGTCGTTCTCCTCCAAATCGAAGTTATCATCCTATCGGAAGATCGGGAAACCACTGTCTTATCAGGTGGTATCAGAGCTAAAGTTGACCGGTAGGAATTCTTGTATCTCTAGTTTTGTTTTGGTTTTTAATATCTATAGTCCAGAAAATTTTGCCCTACAAAAAGAATTAATCTCTGCTGTCCAAAACCCATTGTGCCTTTCAATCTATTAGTTTTGGTTTGCTAAATTGAATTTGTGTCCGTTTTAGCTTTGTCTAGTTGCTGGTCACATCTTTTGTCCTATAAAATCCAAAAAAAATTGAAACCCTAGCCCATCCATCACGTCCTAAACCCAAAAATAAGCTCCAAAAGAAATTCCCCAAGCCCAAATCCATCTAGAACACCCCAAACCCAAATTTCCAATTTCGGTCAGAAGACCCCCTTTTCTGCCGCTGCCATGAAGATCACCATAACTTTTGATTCCTTCATCCTTTTTTGAGTGAAACCAGCGCCATTAGATGAAGAATGTGAGTATCCATATTCCTGTAAAAAATCACCTCAATTCAGAAAGGCAGACAAATTTTATACACGGTGAAAGTTGACCCAATTTTCTGTTTGAATCTGAAACTGTCTGCATTTGTGATTTTTGTGCGAATTTTTTTGTCGGTATTAAGAAAGTGGCGTCAAAATGAAAATTGTATAAAAATACGTCAGGAAATAGATTTAAAAACAAGCGTTGAAAAAGAGGCAACTGACAAAAAGTTATGGCCAAAATACCGAGGTACTGTCTAGTGGATAGAAAACTACAGTTTTCAATGTTGGGTCAAGACTTGTGCTATTCACTCCCACTTGCATTCTATTGAATTATCTTGTGTCTAACACTCCTATACGTTGTTATACACCTGTTTTATCCTTCATCTTTCCTTGGTCGATTAGCAGCATAGGCTAAGTGTTAGATACGAACTATAATTCAATTATGTGAAATTTCTGAAATTAACTAATTGTTCTCCTTGCTAACTAATATTAAGCCTGTCCAAGCACCACTTTCTACTAACTTAGCAGATCACGTCGAACCGGCCCTTGCAATCACTCTACTCATCACTTGAGTCAAGTTTATCACGAACCAGCCACCGGTTGCACCACCTGTTTGTATTGGTAAGAACTTGCAAGAGCTTGGTAATAGCTTGAGTGTGTGTGACTTGATAAACTCCACATCCTACTAGTTGATAGGAACATATACTTGTGATTTGTTTCCTTATTTTCTACTAACTATGACAGGTTCACGTGATGATTTCCAGCTACATCCACGTCTTCTTCGAGCCATTGAATGGGAGCGCAAGAAAGTCCGCGAGGAAAATGCACGCTTGAGACAAGATCGTCCACCACGGAGGTATATGATCGTGATGATTTCAGTAAAACTAAACTCATTTGTGCCATCCTTTGTTTGGTAAATTTGATCCTCGATGCCTATGTTCACCGGGAGATAGCTTTAGACAAAAAAAATTTGAATATTATGAATGGTCTGATAGGCAAAAGATTAGAGCTGCCACTATTGTTATTGTTGAGGATGTCATACTTTGGTAGAAGTACTTACATAGACACGGAAGAGTGCCTCAAACGTGGCATGCTTTAAATAAACTTTTGAGAGATGAATTTGTTCCTAAATATCATGCTGATTATTTGTTAGCTAGATTACAATGTTTCAAACAAGGTAGTAGAACTATAAGGGAATACTATCATGAATTGAAAACTCGTTTGTTGCGTTGTGGCTTAGAGGAACATGTTGAAGCTACAGAGAATATATTCTTAAGTGGGCTTAATCAACCAATTCAGGACCTTCTTGTTCACAAAGAATATGGTTCTCTCCCTCATTTGTTTATACTTGCCTGTAAGGTTGAAAGTCAGATTGAGGAGAAATTGAGAACGCTTGATGATAGGAAACATGAGAACAAACCTGAGTTTGTGTCTTTTTCTGTGACTAACAACTTGGAGGAAGTTGAGAACCATACCGAAGAGGAGAATGAGCTGATTGAGACACAGACTCCATTGGTTGAGAAGGAAGATGAGGAGATGGCACTACAAGAAAAACATACATATAACAACACATAACTCACAACAGAAAGCCATGCGTTGCGGGAACACCTCATTATCACCTCCCACATCTAAATAAAACTGCTAGACTGCTCCCCTCTAAACACTTCCCTCTTTCCTTAGTCGGTTACTCCTTCCGCTTCATCTTCCTCTAAAAGAAATCCGCTTCCTTCCTTCCCCATTCCTTCCCCAGATCTGCACTGCCCGTCCCTTCCCCAGATCCGTGCCACTCCCTCTGCCGCCACCAGCGCCCACCCACCCACAACGCCTCGCGCTTGCCGTCGACCCTCGCCCTCACCCATCTCCCCGCCGCCTCCTCCTGCCACTCCCAGCGGGCCGCCTTGGCCTCCTCCCCTCGTCATGAAGTCGACTCGAGAACACCATGAGACGCCCTTGGCCTCCCCTCGGCGTGAAGATGACCCCCGGGATCCGAACCTCCTTCTCCTCCTTCACGCCGACTTCCCCCCCCACGCCGGTTGGTCTCCTCCTCCGCGCTATGAAGCCGCCTCGATCGGATCGAGCTTCCTCGTCCTCCATCTGCCCTTGCCGCCTCTTATCGGATCCTCACGAGGGGCCGTGGCGACGGCGGATCCGGTGGTGGCAAGCTGTCGCCATGGAGGAGGACCACGCCGCCGCTGCGGCGGCGAGGCAACTATAATGGGGCCAGTCGTGGCCCGTGCTAGAGGAGGCGAGGCAGAAGGTCACGGTGGAGGCCATGGCAAAGCCCGCGGCGGGCAATGCTTTGTGGCGGCGACCGACGAGGGAGCCCGAAAAGCAGGTGCCCTCCTCCGCCTCCATCGTAGGTATAATCCGCCGCCGGTATCCACGGTGAATGGTGTCCGATGGAACCTCGGGTCCCAGATCCGCATGCTCATTGTTAAGTTGTTATTTTTTGCCGCCACCAAAACCCCCGCAATCCGCCTCTCGTGCTCAGATCTGATCTGTTCCTGTAGGGCACCGGCAAGAAGACCATCTTTGAACAGACCTCTTCGGGCACCCCTGCCTTTGGTGGGCTTCTACCCGAAAGCAGCTCAGCTTTCTCTTCCTCCCTTTCTTCTCCTCGGCGACCTCTACTTCACCCACGTCGAGGAGGTCGATGGCGTCAATACGTGCCCTCCTCCCATCTCTCTCCATCCGTTCTTGGTCTCCCATAAATTGCAATGGATCGATCTATTCTCGCGATGGATTATCCACTTGAGAAGGTTTCTTGCAATGTTTCGATGATGGTCTTTGCAATCTTGACATTTGAAGCATTATGCAAACATCTGAATTTGCAAAGAAATGGGTTCCTTTCTTCAGTAGCATGGTCTGCTAATGTTATTGATATGATCTGTAGTTCCACCCTTGTGCTCATCTGTTCATTTGTTTACTTATTGAGATGGTGAAGGATTGTTCTCCAATTTTACAAATTATTAATAGGCTAATCGACTTGCCTCTTTTAATTATACTTACCTCAGCAAACTTCAATGCGGGCAAGGGTCCAAGCGCATGCCGTAGTATATATGGTGGATTTGTGAAATGGTGTATGGGAAAAGTAAGTGATCGGATTGTTAGTCCTTGGTTAAATGCATGTTTTCTGTTGAATAATGATTCATGAAGTCCGATTCTATGCTTAAAGAATGATGATGGAAGTGACAGATTGCGAAAGGCGACTTGCGATGAGACACATTGGAGTGATCTTGTTATTATCATAGCAGTGGTATGTGATCAATATTCCACATGACCTCGCACTACATATAGTATATCATAGTATTCTACTCATTGTGTTGTGTCTTCATTAACAGCAATACTGAAAATTGGCATAAAAACTCTTTGTGACTTTGTCATGTTTTATCCCAATCTTATTGTGCTGCATCTGACATCTTAAATAATTACTTTACATATTGCTTTGTGGAATTAGGTCAGTTCAAAGCAGAAGGAAACGAGTAGCACCGGTGGGATGCGAGACAGTGTTGAAACAAGTCCCCTCTTGCAACACAGGGCTCAGGTGATTATTTTTTCACCTTTTACTTGCGCTTTTGTGTTTCAAGAATCATTGAGGAATCATAATTTTTGTAGCTGCACTTTTGAAATAAATTCTTATTTTATCCTTCCAATCGCTCGGAACACTATCAATAGTTTTAGCAATTAAGCTGTAAGCTATGACCGGAAGTCTAGAACTTCTTTTTCTGCTCTTATTGTGCATTGCACTACTTGTTCTTATGTTCCGATTTGTAGTGCCAAATTGGGTGTTGAAAATGGAAGAGCATCAACAATCATGATTTTGAATCCTTTGCCGAGTTAACTTGTGCGAGATAGCAACCGGTTCCATGCCGTATGTTTGGACACGAGTCCTCCCATCTTCTATATGAATGATACATCACAAATGTATTTTTTAGCATTGCTTTGTTTTGGGATTCTATCCTGCTGAAATCGAGTTGAATTGTTGTCTCAACTTTGTTGCGGGATAATTAGCCTACGGAAGAGTGGAACCACTCGGAAGGAACCCCACAGTATATTCTGTTATCATTTAGCATCTTTTATCTTTTTGTTATTATTCTTAACTCTAGCCAGGCCGCCAAGGAATCTAATATATAGTCAATTACATTTGTGCTACCCTACTAGTATTGCTCCAATACAACACACCATCAAATAGGATTGGTTACACTTTGATGAATATATGGTAGTACAGTAGTTCTTCTTGCATTGACCAATACATGTATGGCTTGCATCATTCGATCCAGTAATTTAACTTCAAGAGTGAACCTTGGCAATATCTTTAAGATATTTCTTGGAATAGTAAAATATCGAGTAAGCTTCTAATGGCCCTCATGAAGATGTGAACTATTACTGTCGTTATTGACAATAGCTTTTCTGACTCCAGGTTTTTGATCTTATGGTTGTGAAGCCTTCTGACTTCGTGGAATATGCTTTGGCTTGTTTGGAACAACTTGCTAACTCTGGGATCATAGTGCAAGGTCTTATAAGCTTGCGATTAATTATTGGGAATTGCTGCTCTATGTATGTACCTGTCAATTATTTGGAAGCGTTGGAATGTTACATTTTACTTTAATAATGCATAACAAAACTGTATTTCTCTTTTCAGATTGAGAAGATATGTAGATGGTTTGGACTGTTCAGCAAACTTGTGTATAGAATGGAGAATGCAGGGGAATGAAGAATTTTTTTTATAGAACCACGGGGGCATAGAGAACCAAGACTTTTCACTAAAAGTATAGACATGTACTTACATTTATGTTTTAGGGCGTATTATGTTATTAGATCATGATGGTATCAACTGTGCATGCCTCAAGTCTAGACTTGTGAAGCCAGTTGGAACTTCTTTGTAATGAAACAATTTTTTCTTGATGTCAATGAAATTTTTTTGTTATACACTTTAATATGTATTTTGTTTAACCTCGTGGGCCCCAATTGCTGGACATAAAAATGACACCTTTTGCAATGATTAGATGTGTTGTAAACAATCCTGAAAGCGATTTGTTAGTGTCCAATGCCAACGCATATATATGTTGCCACTATATCAAAATATGCGTTGCAACCTTACAACGCTTTTATTTACATATTACCAACGCTTGTATATGTGTTGTCACAGACCTTGGCAACGGCCTCAATGGCAACGCATACTAAATGCGTTGGTATAGACCCTAACAACATTTATTTGGACTTCTACCAACGCATATATGCGTTGCTAAAGGGGTGTTCATGTTGTAGTGTGGATGCACCTACATCATCTGAGGAGAGCCAAAAAGGTAAAGATCATGGTGCTATCATCACTCAAGATGAGTATGTTTGTGACGAACTACAATTGTCCAATGTTCATGCTATTTTAGAGCAAAAATTAGTGGAAAACAACTCTGATATGCACATGTTTCAAGTAGAGAATTCAGACTGCATTGACTTGAGTGCACCATGTGATAAAATAATTGAATTACCTACTATTTTGAGTGTTTCATGTGATGAGTTAATCACATCTAATGATCATGCAGAATTGGTTAGACATAGAGAAGTTTTGACTAGAATTTCTCTTCCTGATTCTTTATGTTACATTATGTTGGATTCACCTATGAAATTGTCACATGCTATGGAGAAAGTTTCTAAAATTGCATGTTCGAAATCCTTGTCTAGTGCCTACACCCCTGGGTATAAGTTTAATTTGATTGGAGATTATGGTGTAGACAATCAATTTCTTGTATATCGAATATGCATAACTTGTGATCATGTGGATGAATTGAAGCTTGTTGCTTTGGATAACAATTCTTGTGTGCTGAATCTTGTTCAATATGAGAGGAAAATAAAATTTAGTACTCATCCAATGCCTATATGTGCTTCCCTTATTGCACCATCTAGTATTGACAATCTGAATATTGATGTTGAAGTATGGAAAAACTTACAAATCTTTTCACCTTTCCTAGATGAATTTGCTATTACTCAACTGAAATTTGATTATATGAATGTATTGTGCACTTTGAAATCAATTGTTGTGCTGCCCATTAACAGGGCAATGAATAACTCTCCCAAATATTTCACTTATACATGCAAATTGAGTTACAAACTGAATGCTATGGGAAAATGTACCTTTGTTGTAATAATACCCGAATTTCAATTAAAGAAAATAGTATTCGGAGAGGAAATTTGTTCAATATCAAATGCAAAATAGTTTAGAAAGGATTTAAGATAAAAATTCAGAATTTAGAGTGGTTTTGGACCTTGGGTTTCCGGCCCAAGGCTTCGTAGGCCTTGTGGGCCGGCCTTAAGAGGCCCATGAGAGGAGGGGCGCGCCCCACGCTCTCTCTAACCCTAGCCGCCACCCCTCTAATCCCCTTGGCCGAAATTCCCCTCCCCCTTCACCTTGGCAGCCGCCGCCTCCTGCCCTCTCCCTCAATTAGCGCCTCCACCTCCAGCTCTCAAGACAATCCCTCCATTGCTGCCATCTCCCGGAGGATTCCCTGCTTTTAGCCAGACGCAAGGAGGAAGGAGAAGAGGGGAAAAGAGGGGAGGAAGGAGGAGAAGAGGAGAGATTGTCTTCGTGGGTTTTGTTCAATATCTTCCTAGGGTTCTACAAGGGTAACAAAGTCGTTCCTCGCTGTTTGATTCATAATAGATGTGAATTCGATTAGGTTTATTGGATCGAATTTCCGATGCTAGTAGATCAGTTCTGTCTAGTATGTTGTGCGGTCGTTTTCATGTTCTTAGAAGTCGAATTAGAGAATACCATCTCCTAGAGTTATGTGGGATTCATTCTTAGCTTTCCGTATCCTCCAAGAACACTCAATTCTGAGTTACGGTTCATAAGTATGACAGATTCTTTCCTTCTGTCCTGAAAATCTGATGTCAATTAACTGTCAATTTGTCTATTAAATTATGATTAAGTTAAGGGCATATTCAGGG
The DNA here is from genome assembly GCA_036346405.1 of Phyllostachys edulis. NCBI lineage: Eukaryota > Viridiplantae > Streptophyta > Magnoliopsida > Poales > Poaceae > Phyllostachys > Phyllostachys edulis. The sequence goes on along the minus strand of JAYEVD010000041.1, from coordinate 523,694 downwards.
TTTTCACCCAACTAGGTTGCTGTAGAATTTTTGATAACCTTTCTATATTGATAAAGAACACCCAATTCGGATTTGTAGAACAAAAGATATGGTTTTTTCTTTACGGCTATGTAGTTCTGTTAGACAGATTAGATGTTCGACTTTCATTGGATTGTTAGCCTAGGTTTTTGGCCAAATTTGAAGATTCTGCCAACTAGACTTTTGTGGGGGATATCATTATATTTCCATAGGATATGAGAACACTCCGTTTTGAGTCTCAGAGTAAGAGTTGTGTTGCTTTTAGTACCGCTATCTAGTTTACCGTCCCACTAGACTATCGTTTAATTGGGTAGATCGACTATGTGAACCTTGGGTTTAGGATGCTGCGACTAAGCATTTCGTGTAGCGTCCTTTTCATGTTTTTACTTATTTAAGTAATTAATTTGTGTAGGAGAAGGGAATTCGAGATTAGTGGCTTCATCCTTGCCTCCAAATGCGTCGCAGTTCGAAAGGCAAGTACAATTGATTTGTCTTGTTTATTGTTTGTTCCACTTATTTGATGAATATGAAATGGGTAATTTCGGTATTCCTTGTTTCCCTTCATAGTTGATATACCATGATTCTTCAATAATAAGACTACGTTTATTATATTCATTCGTTCCTTCATTCCTGTTCACCCACGGGAGTGGGCAGTGAAGTCCCATAATTCCAATATGTGCAAGTACCTTGTGATTCTTATTGTTGGTGAATGCTGAGTGCTTGTTGTTCATACTGTTATTTCTATGATCCAGGAGTAGATTCAATGCTTCATGTTCTTTTCGCGTTCGTTAATCCATGTTTAATGAGATGATGTCTTTCATTATTCATAATTCATAATTCATTCCATTCATTCATTGTTCATGTTTTATCCACGGGAGTGGAGTGTAAAGACCCATTAATTCCAGTAGTGGCACGTAAGACCCACCATTCCAATGTGGGCAGATTTGGATCCCCGTATGAAACGTTCTTCATACAGGCCTTGGATCCCGCATTTTGTTAAATCTGGGCCTAAGTGAACACCGACGTGTGTTCTTCAGCTATCTGATATAAGCGATGGAGTTCATGCATTTCATTCATTCATATGAGTTACGATATTCTAAATTCATATTCTAAAGCTGTGACTATCATGTCCTTGTTCGTTCCTTCTACATTTGAAATCTATTATGTGTTGATATGTCCTTGTTCGTTCCTTCTACATTCGAAATCTATTATGTGTTGATATGTTCTTGTTCGTTCCTTCTACATTCGAATTCTATTATGTGATCATATGTCCTTACTTGTTCATTCTAATATGTTCCTATTCTGTATGGTTCAGTTTGTGCTATTGTACTTGCTGAGTCATGGACTCATTCTTGCCATGTTTACTTGTTTTAGGTAAACATTGAAGACGGCATGCTTGGGAGGGAATAGTCACGAACCATTCATTCACTTCACATTATCTTCTTGTTAATTAGATGAACTTGTTATTTCCTTTTCATTCGATAATCTTTGGATTGTAATAAATGAAGGTTGATGGTTGATGTTAACCTTCCTTAAGATATGATTGAATTAGTAATTGCCTATGATCTTCATATAATCTTTTGATAGTTTATTCTAATTGATTCAATATGATTGGATGATAGAGCTTGATATGTTGTTGAATTCTAATTCAATACTTATATTCATTCTATTAGATGTTGATCTTTTTATGTCATTAGTCGAAAGATTGTTGATATTATTCTGTATTGTGTTGGATGTTAGTCTTTTAGGTAATATCTTGGCTTCCGCATGGCCAGGGTGTTACAGTTGGTATTAGAGTAGGCTTTAGGTCTGTGATAAATAAAATATTAAAATGACAAACTATGCACAGTAGGTGGGGTTGGGTAATCCATTGCATCCGCATTTCTAGTGGTATATTTCATATTGCTGTACTGCATTAAATTGCTTCTGTACTTTTGTTCTTGTTGTTAATCTATGATATGTTATAATATTCTATATCTATGAATTTATTCTATGATTGACATGAGATGATCCTTTATATTCATAATTGATTGTATTTGTTATGTTGTTGATAACGGATGATTAGAAGTGGAGGTCATGGTTGTTGCTCTGGGAATCACCAGGTTACACCACCATTCGTGGTATGTGGATAGAGGAGTAGTTACCCCGAGTACCATAATTTCAGGTGTTGAGCGTGAGTTGCTTTAGAAGGTGTTCTCTTCCTTGATTTTTTTTTGAACTTGACCAATTCTTGTCCTCTGGTGGTTGATGAATTTTTATTGGGTTCGTGGTTCATTGTAGTTGGTGGGTTTTAATTGGTCTCTAATTGTTCTCTGAAACAATTATTGTTTTTCGACTGTTGAGTTGCTTTTATTACATGTGATAAATGCGTCAATTGGCGAGATTGATATCTCCATGGTTGTTCCTTCTTTCTTATTGGAAAAGGATGACTTATTTATTCGTTTGATATTTTGGATAATGAGAGTTTTCTATTGCAAGTTCGTTAACATGAGAAAGCTTTGGCTCCATGTATTTCCTTTGGATCATTCCAAGTGTTGAGGTTTAATGCATCCTTTTTCTGAAGGAAAGTGTTAAAATCTTTTTGTGATGCTTTATTGTGGTTAAGTCAGAGATTGTAATTAAACAAAATGGTTGGCTATGGGTTTCCATTGGTCCCTATTTGTTTTTCAGAACAACTAATGTCTTTCCGACTGTTGAGCTCTCTTTGCTACTTGTAAGCATTGTTATTTACAAGATTGTTCTCTTTCATGAGAATCCTATCTTTCTTGTTGATAAAAGCAACCTGGTTATCCGTTTGGTATTTTAGATAATGGAAATTATCTTTTACAAAGTTCATTGAAGAAAGTTTTGACTCTGCACATTTCTTTTGGAGCAGTTGGAGTGTTGGAGTTTAGAACCTGTTCATTGAAAAAGAAGGTGTCAAAACCCTTTGTAAAGTTTTGCGGTGTTAAATGAGAAGTTTTAAGTAAAGAAGATAATTGAGAATCTATGACGTCAAGTTGGGCTATTGTTTGTGTTAACTGAAATTATTCTAAATAAAATGATGTATTGGATTGTCCTATCGATTCTTAAGAGTTTGAGTGATTTAATCTTAAAAGCTCTTTGATGCGAGTTGTAGCGTAAGGTTGCAATCAAAGAAAATTATGTTGATCCTTTAAGAGGAGAATAATCGCTTACCCTTCGTGAGACCCGTAAATGAAAATGTTTGAGTTTTGTGGCTGAGATCGGTTGGATCTCATGTTTCATAATGTAGTGAACTATTCAGAGCAAGTATGGCGTGTTGAAGAATTTTATTGGTTCTTAATTAGTTCTTGTGGTTATTTGAATCGTGCCTAAACTTTCTGCTCTTTCCGCACAAGAGTTGTCGAGTTTCAATCGTAACATCATTTTCTTATTGTTTGTTATTTGCTATTCCTTTTAGAGGATGCATGCCCTCCATTGTGAACTCAACTTTCGTTTTCCAAGATCTTCGTTATCGATTATTTCTTTTGGTTTCACTTACTCGCTATGAGGAGCAAAGTCTTCCTGTGTGGCAAAACTTGTCTTTGTCCGCCTCTTTCTTTTGAGAAAGGATCAACAGTTTTGTGTTGCACAGTTTTACAAAGCGTTATTTGGCAAATATTTGGTGGTGGTTAAGTAATGGTAGTGGTGAGATTTTGCTACCAAGCTATTAGAAGAGTGGTAGAAGATGAATTGGTTTTGACCTATACCTCTTGGAGGAAATTTGATTCCAATGGAATGTATGGTTTCGAAGTAAAACTGAGTGGTGTTACGACTAAGTAGAACCTATGGTATAGTGTAATTCTAGAACCTTAGTTCATGTTGAAATTGTTGGGGATTATCGAAGGTATGGAAACGTTGATCAATTTTATAGAGAAACACAATTGGATAGTATTGTGAGATTGTGTGGGTGATTTCGGATGATGTTATTGAGTGAGTATGTGTAACACCGCAGCCCAACACTGAGCCCAGAATGCCACTAACCTAACCCAACTATCAATTTTACCAACATTTAACACTGATTTATAGCAAACATAGCAAGATAATAATCTAGAATTGGCACAAAACCAATAGAGCAAATTCTGTGGAATGAATAAACACGACCTAATCAATCATCTAAGATTATTCAAAATCTATCATGTCCTAAAAGATATTCCATCATAATGAGGTAAATGTTTATTATGACAAATGAATCAAGTTTGAGAGAATATAATTATTCCACGTGCGCTAATCCCTCCCAGGCGAAACGCCATCAATGGTCACCTAAAGACAACAAAGAAGCAAGGGTGAGTCAACGACTCAGCAAATGCATCAATATACAATAAGCAACGATAAATCAATAGTATACAATAACTTCATTATCATCACATGTCCTTCTATTAATATTTTCATGCCATTCTCTTCTCTTTGTTTCCACACACATTCATCTCATATCTCAATGCAACCATACTCTATATGTCCACATGCACTTCTTTCGCGTATACCGGTATAGCATGAGTGAACGCTCACGACAACGTTCACTCTCAAGCCCATTCCTTCTCAAGGATTGGAGACCTCCTCCACTCCCATGGAGTTGTGATCAACCATGATCACCTTCTCATATGCAAAGATGCTTATGAATGCAAAGATGCATAATTTCATCATATTCATCATATCCAATTTTCCTCATGTTCGTTAACAAGATATAGTCATACCATTCCATTGCTTGCAATTAAATAAAAATAAAAGCACAACAATAATGGTAATGAACGATAAAGAAATACATGATCAATCATTGATCGTTGTCTACCATGCACTTGCCTTTACTAGTTGCGACGCACGGTCTGGCTAGAATATGGCAACAAGCACGACGTCTCTCCTACAAAAAACACCCAAATTTCAATACAAGCTACAGCATCACAAGAAACAACAGTTAATTGACATCGCTCCTACACGTTCCCCACATCCGCAACGCTTCCCCAATACCGAACCGTCACCCCTTGTTGTTCCAACAAAACATGCTAGCTCCTCACTCTTCTTTAATATTCCAGAGAAACACATAAATACGAAGCATGTGGCACTAACTGGCTATTGTCTCATCTTTACTATTTAAACATGCATGCATGCATCCAAACCAAACAAGGTTACACTACTAATTAATTTCTAGTGCTAGTAGCCAAACTGGAAAGGTATCACGATTCTTTGTTCGGCATGCATGCAACTCTAATTAACTAATACATCAGCACTATCTATTTTCTCTCTCTCTCCCTTAATTCTTCAATTAAAAATTCATAGCAATTAAATATTCATGGCAAAGCATCCCTAACCAGTGCACCTAATCCATTGAAACGCATGCATGCAAAGCATTTGCACTACTAGTTTTCTAGCACTAGCAGCCAACACTAATTAACTACTAAAAAATATGGATGCATGTGTACTAGTTAATGCATCCCTCTCCCTTAACTAATTAGTCCTAGGAGCTACGAGAACACACACACACACACGTGAAAAGTAGAGCAATTAAACATTCAAGGTAGTGCATACATGCATCTCCAATTAATTATTCTACCAGCACATGTATCTCCAATTATTATTCTAGCAGTGCATCACCTCCAATTAAATATTCTCCATTAACTAGTAGTAGTAACCAGCACTATCTAATTCATCTCTAAAGCAATGTTGCCCACATCTACTGCTGCCACCGCTCTGCCAATCGTACGCATGCATGCACCAAAAGACAAAACCAAATAAATTACTACTGCATCCATTACCTCTCGCAAGAACGTAGCAGCAGTAAAATTGGAAAAGCTTCCACGCGGCTCACGGGATCAGTTGGGAACTCACGGCTGGCGGCACAACCATGCAGCGGTAGCGCAAGGAAACCACGCGGCAAAGAAGACACACGTGGTGGCCGTGCCTCAGAGGCGTGGACTTCACGAGAACAGCGTGTTTTCACAGATCGAGTGGCGGCTGGCGATCGGGACATGAACAAAAGCGGCGGCGGCGGAAAGAAGAAAAGAAAGACTAGGGTTCTCTGGATTCCTTGCCCCTCACAAGTCTTTTAGATCCTTTTAACCCGATACGAACCAACTCCTCCTAAAATATCCCATTTTTACGTATCCCCTTTCGTCTAATTACACGTAGGCCCTTAAGGGTTAATTTCAGGATATTACAGTATGTTAGAATTGTGGGGTTGTTAGAGATTTAATCTGATGATTTCTCTATCGGTTATAAGAGAGGTTCGTTGTAGAGGTCTTGGAGGTTAAATCTAGGCTTTGCATTTCTATGCTAGACCTTTGGACGCCCAAATGATTGTGTGTAGACAAAATAGAATAATAGCGTTTTCTGAGCAATGGAATGATCATTGATAGAACCCTTCTGATGTAGTACATGAGCATGTGTACTGAGGATTCCGAGTTGTTATTTTTGAAAGTTGGGGGTGATGTGATTACGTGGGATCTATTTTGAGGTGCTTTGGGTGCCATCTATCAACTTAATTTCATCAGTAGAAGGAGTTGTCTAGAATGTTTCTGTGGGAACAAAAGAGCCTCTCCATAAAGGTATGGATGATGTATTTTGGTTTGAGCATAATTTGAGGATGTTAAATTAAGAGGTTTGAGCTCGTATGATATGCGATGAATTCGAATTCCAAGGTTCAAGAGAAGTTTTATTCCTAAATGAGAAACTGAGAAAAAGGATGTTTCCTCGGGTAGTGAAGCCTTTTCTTGATTCTTGTTTGAGTTTTGTGTTGTTGACTGATGTCTTCTGCAATTTGAGTTGGCGTTGTGTTGGCATGTTTAATTCTTTCCAATTCAAACAAACCAAAAGAAGTATTTGGTTTGGGCATTCGAGTGATTTCTCCTTTGGCTTTCGTGGTGTTCATTCATAAACTGCCTTTAGAAAGTGGAATTGTTTTCGTGATGATTGTCAATTTTGGGATTTGACCCTTTTGGTGGAGAGTTGGCATTTACGTGGATGCGTTCAGAACTCTTTATTTTCAGTTGGATTCTCTTTGTAAAATAGTTGTTTAAGAACGAGTTCTATTGTGCATTCTTGATTAAAGGAGGTGCCCCTTGTTAGATGAAGAGTTCGATTTTTAAGCAAGTTGTGCGCTTTCGTACCAAAGGGGAGTTTTGGCCCAGGTACATTCGTTCATTTCCGATAGTTGCAGAAATTAGGAAGTTGGCGTATCGCTTTGACCGTCTCGGGTCCATATGCGAAGAACGCAACGTCTGGTATGTTATGGTGTTGAGTGAGTAACTGAGCCATTCAAAGTTTGAGATTTCGTTAAAGACGTTGTCCATCGAGTAGGGTCTTACCTTCGATCCTCTTCTAATGAGTGTACCTGGAAAGGTCAGGTTGAGTGTTAGGATAGACGTCGTTTTATGTCCTTGTGTTGTGGTCTCATCAGTTCGAGAGAGAGGCCACTTGGGGAGATGGAGTTTCGTATGCGCGAACAATATAAGGATTTGTTCGCAATGGATATGTGTTTGTCTTTGGTACAATTCCAGTCGCAGTTTTCTTCTATGTAGATCGTTGAGTAGATTCGGGGTCGAATCCTATTGAGGGGGGTAGAATGTAATACCCCGAATTTCAATTAAAGAAAATAGTATTCGGGAGAGGGAAATTTGTTCAATATCAAATGCAAAATAGTTTCGAAAGGGATTTAAGATAAAAATTCAGAATTTAGAGTGGTTTTAGACCTTGGGTTTCCAGCCCAAGGCTTCGTAGGCCTTGTGGGCCGGCCTTAAGAGGGCCATGAGAGGAGGGGGGCGCCCCACCCTCTCTCTAACCCTAGCCGCCACCCCTCTAATCCCCTTGGCCGAAATTCCCCTCCCCCTTCACCATGGCAGCCCGCCACCTCCTGCCCTCTCCCTCCCTTGGCGCCTCCTCCTCCACCTGTCAAGACAATCCCTCCATTGCTGCCATCTCCCAGAGGATTCCCTGCTTTTGGCCAGCCGCAACGAGGAAGAAGAAGAGGGGAAAAGAGGGGAGGAAGGAGGAGAAGAGGAGAGATTGTTTTCGTGGGTTTTGTTCAACGTCTTCCTGGGGTTCTACAAGGGTAACGAAAGTCGTTCCTCACTGTTTGATTCATAATAGATGCGAATTCGATTAGGTTTATTGGATCGATTTTCGCTGATACTAGATCAGTTCTGTCCAGTACGTTGTGCGGCCGTTTTCATGTTCTTAGATGCCGAATAGGAGAATCCCATCTCCTAGATTTATGTGCGATTCGTTCTTAGCTTTACGTATTATCCAAGAATACTCAATTCCAAGTTACGGTTCATAAGATATGATAGATTCTTTCCTTCTATCCTGAAAATCCGACGTGAATTAACTGTCAATTTGTCTATTAAATTATGATTAAGTTAAGGGCAGATTCAGGGTTTTCACCCAACTAGGTAGTTGTAGAATTTTTGATAACCTTCCTAGATTGTTAAATAACACCCAATTTGGATTTGTAGAACAAAAGATATGATCATTTCTTTAGTGCTATGTGGTTCTGCTAGATAGATTGGATGTTCGACTTTCATTGGATTGTTAGCCTAGGTTTTTGGCCGAATTTGAATATTCTACCATCTAGACTTTTGTGGGGGATATCGTTATTTTTCCACAGGATTTGAGAACACTCCATTTCGAGTCTCAGAGCAAGAGTTGTGTTGCTTTTGGTACCACTATCTAGTTTACCATCCCGCTAGACTGTCGATTTAATTGGGTACATCGACTATGTGAACCTTGGGTTTAGGATGCTGCGACTAAGCGTTTTGAGTAGCATCCTTTTCACGTTGTTACTTATTTAAGTAATTAATTTGTGTAGGAGAAGGGAATTCGAGATTAGTGGCTTCGTCCTTGCCTCCTAATGGGTCGCAGTTCGAAAGGCAACTACAATTGATTTGTCTTGTTTGTTGTTTGTTCCACTTATTTGATGAATATGAAATGGGTAATTTTGGTATTCCTTGTTTCCCTTCATAGTTGAAATGTCATGATTCTTCAATAATAAGACTACGTTCATTATATTCATTCGTTCCTTCGTTCCTGTTCACCCACGGGAGTGGGTAGTGAAGTCCCATAATTCCAATATGGGCAAGTACCTTGTTATTCTTATTGTTGGTGAATGCTGAGTGCTTGTTGTTCATACTGTTATTTCTATGTTCCAGGAGTAGATTCAATGCTTCATGTTCTTTTCGTGTTCGTTAATCCATGTTTAATGAGATGATGTCTTTCATTATTCATAATTCATTCCATTCATTCATTGCTCATGTTTCATCCACGGGAGTGGAATGTAAAGACCCATCAATTTCAGTATGGGCACGTAAGACCCACCATTCCAATGTGGGCAGATTTGGATCCCCGTATGAAACGTTCTTCATACGGGCCTTGGATCCCCGTATTTTGTTAAATGCGGGCCTAAGTGAACACCGACGGGTGTGTCACTGGCTATACCGGTATAAGCAGAAGTGGAGTTCACGCATTTCATTCATTCATATGAGTTCTGATATTCTAAATTCATATTCTAAAATGTGACTGTCATGTCCTTGTTCGTTCCTTCTACATTCGAAATCTATTATGTGTTGATATGTCCTTGTTCGTTCCTTCTACATTCGAAATCTATTATGTGTTGATATGTCCTTGTTAGTTCCTTCTACATTCGAAATCTATTATGTGTTGATATGTTCTTGTTCGTTCCTTCTACATTCGAATTCTATTATGTGATGATATGTCCTTGCTCGTTCATTCTAATATGTTCCTATTCTGTATGGTTCAGTTTGTGCTGTTGTACTTGCTGAGTCATGGACTCATTCTTGCCATGTTTACTTGTTTTAGGTAAACATTGAAGACGGCATGCTTGGGTGGGAATAGTCACGAACCATTCATTCACTTCACATTATCTTCTTGTTAATTAAACGAACTTGTTATTACCTTTTCATTCGATAATCTTTGGATTGTAATAAATGGAGGTTGATGGTTGATGTTAACCTTCCTTATGATATGATTGAATTAGTAATTGCCTATGATCTTCATATAATATTTTGATAGTTTATCCTAATTGATTCAATATGATTGGATGATAGAGCTTGATATGTTGTTGAATTCTAATTCAATACTTAAATTCATTCTATTAGATGTTGATCTTTTTATGTCATTAGTCGAAAGATTGTTGATATTATTATGTATTGTGTTGGATGTTAGTCTTTCAGGTAATATCTTGGCTTCCACATAGCCAGGGTGTTACATTGCTGATTTGATGCATGCACACTCACCTTTAATTTGCAAAGCTTTCTCTATTTCTTTGCCATATGTTGTTGCTAACAAGTTGCAGAAAGATGAGAATGTGTTGCTACAAGTTTTAAAGTTGTTCTTGGCGCTAGATGATGAGCGTGAGTCGAGGATGACTCAAATGCAAGAAGGGGAGGATGATGAGGACATCAACCCTCTGGATACGACCACTACTCCATGTCATGGTACAAGGAAGGTCCCCACATTCCATGTCAAGCAAGAGTTCCAGTGGGACACTTTCTGGAATCCGATTCGGCCTTCGGAGATAGCACCGACTTCAAATGTGCATAACTTTTACATACGGAGTCCATTTGAGGTCGATGAGTACTTGATGGAAAGACTATCTTGTCCTCTTTCCAATGGATGCATCCTCACCTCTAAATTCATACTGCATGCACTCACAATCATCAAAAGAAGGTGCTATGTCACCTGTTTGGGCCAAATTGGGCCTTGTAATGCTTGGGACAAGGGAAGGCGCCACCCTAGGTGGCATGTACTGTTCATGAAGTACTATTCACATGTCTAACATCATGAGGAGCAAAATCCCCCACTCGATTTGAGGAATTCCGTACCGAGGAGCCGCGCACAGGTGTTCTTCCTTAGCTCCGGCCGAATCCGCCTCCACCATCGCCGCATCTCCTCCAGCAAGCCCGAGCTCGATTCCTAACTCCGTGAGCACCCTCTAGTTCCCCTATACCCTCTTAAACCACTCACTTGGGCTCTTTTCTTCCTCAGCGCCGCCTCCACGATGAACCGGCCGCACCGACTATCATCACCGTTGCCGGCCCACCTCGAGGCTCCTCCACTATCGCCAACCACTTTGGCGAGTTCCCCACACCCCTTGGCCACTCATGCTTCCCCTAATTAGGTCCCAACCTCACCCGTGTGGTGCCGCACCGTTTCTTCTCCATGGCTGGCTGCCGCTCACCACCGCGTGGCGCCACAGTGCCTCTCCAGCCGCCCCAAGACCACCCCTAGCTTCCTTGTACTCTGGGCAACCCATTTTTGTGGTTGCCGTCACCTCTGCGCCTCCCTCGTTAGCAACGAGGTGATAGCCGAGCCGGCCGAGCTGTTCCTTGTTCGTTCTGACCTTCTGTTCTTTGTAATTAAGACTTCCACTTTCTATCTTGTAGGAGAACTAATCAAATTGCAATTAAATCTTTTAAATGACTGATGGAATCACTTAACCATATTGGCAAACGGATAATTAAATTAGTGGAAAATTTAGTTGTCAAAATAGTAGTCTTTTGGATGAACTGGAGATCAGAGAAGAGTGAGTGTTGTAAAAGGTTGTTTTGTCAGTGAAACTCTTTGGCAAAAGCCACAGTTTTCACTATCAGATATTGAAATTGTCAAATGAATGACTCATTTGAGTTAACAAGTTAGAAGTTTGAGTTTAAAGGAAGTGGAGTTAATAGCACTTTAGTTCAGACTTTTGCTCTGTTGTAGGTATATGAAAATAAAATGTTTTAGACTTGGGCACAATTGTTGGCTGGTGTGCTTTTCGGTGTGTGCTTGGTGCCGAAGTCAACAAGGACCGAACATCTTGTTACACTGAACCAAGCATTATTGCGTGCATCCACATAAGGGTATTGGGAACCCCTCTTAACTTAGTACTTTGGCGTGCATTAGTTTCGAGTCGTAGGTGGTGGGTTTGTGTGTCTTGTGTTGAAAAATAAATGTTCTGTGTGTGTTGGGTGTGCGAGAGTGGGTTTCTGTCCAGGTTCTCCACAACCCGAGGGGGCGGGCATTGGCAGTTGCTACGGCTGGGCCAATGTCCCGACACAGCGTGTGTATCCTCCGTGGGAGCCTCGTCTGCACACACAAGGGCGGTTCACGGAGGGTTCCACCCATGCGGGCGGCTCGTAGCTAATACACAATATTGGAAAACATCTCGTAGGACTTAGCTCTACCGGCATACCTTTGGAAGTGTGCTTTATCTCGTGGCAAAAGGAGCGGTCTGACATGTGGGTAAAGTTGTACACCCCTGCAGGGTTTAATCTATTCGAATAGCCAAGTCCTTGGTTATGGACATGCTTGGGGAGGTCTTTCGAGAGTTAGACTCAACATTTTGGAATTTAAACTTAAAACTTGATAGGTGGTATCGAGAAGGGTTTCTCATGCTATTGTTGTCTGCTGCCGGGGCAGCCACATGTAGATGTTCTGATAATGTCTAATGTTAATTACTCACCGTTATTTGATGTATTAAAAATGTTTGCTAACTTGCCATTTGAATCTACTGCATTGTATTTAAATTGAAATATTGCTTGCACTGAAAATGGACCCTATAACTTTCTCCTTTGAGTAGAGCTTGCATGTAGCTATGTATAGGCTTGGTAAAGTCTTGCGGAGTACATTCGTGTACTCACTGTTTGCTTTTATTTATTAATCTGGATAGCAGGTATTGAGATCAATTCGGGTAAGGAAAGCTGCGCATGAAACGTCGATTTGCTAAGGTTTTAACCCGATCGGTTGCCTGCGAATTATGGCAAGCCATTGGGACTCCATCGCTGGTTAATTTATGATTTTATTTCAATTCATTTATTGTTTTCCGCTGCGTACTTGATATTTTATCTTGCGATATTATGATATCCTATGTATGGTTCGATACTGTTTGTGAAGCGGTGTGTGTGTACCGCTCCTAGGAGGTACATAATACATCGAGAGTGGGGAAATTTAATTTGTGATGCTAGGATCAATTGGCGGATTAAGCATTACAAGTTAAATCGCCTGACAGCTCTCACAAGTATGGCCACTACTACAAAAAAGGCTAATACTAGACACCTCATCACAGATGGTCGATCAAAACTATCTGTATTAAATACAATCACAAATGGTTTTGGTTTAGCGACTGTCTGTGTTACTAGCTGTGCTAAAAACCTTCTGTGAAGAAGTAATATCACAGACGGTTCATGTTGAAAACCGTCTGTGAAGTATCACAGACGAGTCTGAACAAGAACCGTCTATGATATTACTAAATATCACAAACGATTCTTGTTCATCAACATAAATCGTCTGTGTCTTCCTGTCCTCATCACAGACGGTTTGTATTATAAACCATCTGTGGTAAGTAACTCTATGATTTTACCATGACTTGAAATCACTAACTATGATTTTTCCATGGATTGAAATCACTAACTCTATGATTTTACCATTTACCATAGCTTGAAATCACTAACTCTATGATTTTACGATGGCTTGAAATCACTAACTCTCTGATTTTACCATGACTTGAAATACTAATCCTCTGCTGCGTCCCTGTCGTGGTAGCCAATCCTTTGCTATGCCCCTACCATGGCACCTAATCCTCTGTTGTGGTAGGGTTTGGCAGGGCGATGGCTTGCCGTGGCAGGGCTTGGTAGGGGTGCGGCAGAAGATGGGGTGCCACAGTAGTAGCATTGCAGAGGATTGACTGCCCAAACCCTACCGTGGTACCTAATCCTTTACTACGGTTGGGTTTGGTAGGGCGACGACTTCTTGAGGCAGGGCTTGGCAAGGGCGCGGCATAGGATTGGCTGCCCAAACCCTACCGCAGCACCCAATCCTCTGCCGCGGTAGGGTTTGACGGGGCGACGACAGAGGATTGGTTGCCACGACAGGGGCGCGGCAGAGGATTGACTGCCACGACAGGGGCACGATAGATGATTGGCATTTCAAGTCATGGTAAAATCAGAGTGTTCAATCCATGGTAAAATCAGAGAGTAAGGAAAATACCAAGCCATGGCAAAATCACAGATGGTTTTTGTATGAAACCGTCTGTGAAGTATTACGGTCATCACAGACGGTTTTTGTGTGAAACCGTATGTGATTCGCAACGCTGGAGGGCGAAAATTTTTGAACGTGGGCGTAGGAGGCAAAATGTTTTAGCACTGTCCTTATATATTATAGCCAGCCCAACCTTGTCTTCCATCAGTCTCTTCCTCTCCCCTCCCCACACCGAGCACCGACAACCACCCTCGATTCCCCGTCGTGGTTCGGCGAGGAGACACAGCCGACGATGATGAGGGGGAGGGATGCAGAGGAGCTCCTTGTTTGCCGCAGGAGGTAGCTCGACTGCCGGAAGGTACGTGTACATCCCCAAAACATACACAATTTGTTGGCTGTTTGTTGTAAAAAAAATGATCTAAATTTTGTGTTACCTAAGGTTGGAGTGCTGCCGAAGGTTTTCAGTCGTCTCTCCTTGCCGACCAGCTACGGTCGAACTCAGATGACATGCAAGAACAGCTTGTGATATGCTGGTGAGGTACAGAGAGGAGCTCACAAGACCAATCCAAGAAACCAATGAGTTCTTCAGGAGCTTGGAGGCATAGATAGTTTCTAGCTAGTTTAACTTTGTAACTTTATTCTTTTTTTCCCATTCGGAGGGGACGTTGTGAAACCTTTTGGTCTCCCTTTACTATAATGTGTTTGCCATCATAATTTTAATTGGATTTTAGTTGTCTTGCTAGAGGTTGTATATGGAAACTCTTGTCCGACAATTGATTGGTTTGGCTCAAAATCTGATTTTTTTTGCAATAGAAAAACTATCACGCATTTATTCTAAACAAGATCATGCGTGATACTTACTATCACATACGGTTCTTGTTTAGAACCGTCAGAATAGACTATCACGAGCGGTTACGAATATGAACCGTTTGTGATAAATAATATCTAAGCGGTTCTTGTTCGAGAACCGTATGTGATAGCTTTTTTCAGCGGTTAAAAATCGTCTATGATGACCTCATGTAATTCTTGACCCATATACTCGGATGACTCACGAAACCGCTGCGTGATGACATTTTTGAACCGATCAGAAGATCTTTTACGTAGTAGTAGGCTCGATACCAATATTTGTCGGACCCCAGGCGTGGAATACCGAAGACCCTATGTGTATCTTGTGGTAGTCCCGTGATTAAAGGGTAGCACACACATTCACAATATTTGGTAATCACATCCATAAATTCACATGCTAGGTAAGTAAAAGGGTATTCTACTTAGCGATTACAAGATTATTACAATTGTATTGCCAACCGCCAAATAAAAGCGATCATCAAAGTAAAACAAATAGCATTGGAAGACATATAGTTGTAGCAAAACTCCAAGTGGCATGCCCATCCGATCCGTGAGGCAACCGATAAGGAACAAGGCCTAGGTAGACCATCCTTGAACCCTCCAAAGGCTTGGAGCAAAGAAATCATCGTCTGCATCTGTGTATCCTCGATCTTTGAATAACAATATTAGCAAGTTTGAGTAATTGTGTACTCATCAAGACTTGTAGTGTATCGCAAAAATTATATTAGATGCAAGGCTGAAAAATAAAAAGGCTCTAATCTACAAGTTATTTTGCTCAAGGCCATTTTTTTTTCAATATTCATAAGTAATAATTTGCAACGGGATTTGAAAGAGCAGTATAAATAAGTACAGGATAGTAAGAACTAAACCAAATAATAACAACACCTGCAAACCCTACTCGGTTGCAAGCAAAAATATAATCATATTCTGCCGTAGAAATGGCACTGACAAGTTCATGTTCAACCATAGAAATGGTAGTCCTGCTATAGACATAGCAAATCGGCCATAGAAATGGTAGTTCCGCTATAGACATAGCAATCTAGCTATAGACATGGCAGTTAACTCAACAATTGAAAACCCCATGTCATTACCCCAATCTTTTTTGACAAAAACAGTTTGAAAAGTAAATCTACCGCCATACCAGTCGCACTAAGCTTGCTCATGACCACAAGCGTAGCTATTTAAATATATTTTTCACTATGCAGATGTGTAACCTTTACCCATAGTATACGGTATTCCAGTGGCCTGGAATATCTCTATGTAAGACCCGGGATTAACACTCCCGAATCCTCATGCATTTCGAACTAGTCCCATGATCGTGAGCTAGTTCACACAAGAAACAAATATGGTAACAAAATCATATCACAACTTTATTAATAAATATCAACGGAGTTGATTACAAAGGAGGCTTCAGCCAACAATAAAATAAACACAATGGAAGACGAAGAAGTAGTAGGGTCTCATAATCGCCACGTGCAATCAAGCGGGAGGCGGCCTAGTCGTCGAGATCCACACGGTAGCAAAGTCCTTCTCCTCTGAAATTGTTTGCATTAAGCAAGAATGAGCACAACTACACGTGCTCGCAAGTTACACCGCCAAGTAATGTAATGACATGCATATATGGATATCTCAAAGGAAAGCTTAATATGGTTGAATTTGCATAAAACAAAGATTTTACAGAAATACTTGTACTAAGTTCCAAAGCAGTTATTCTATAACTAAAATTCATTTTATAAATCAATTTTATAGTCGATAACATTCACACATGAATGGTGAAGGATACCCTCCTATCACAAGGCTTCTGCCCAATTCCCATTTGCATAATCCATTTGATGAAGTCTTTTGAAACCAAAACCAAAATCTAACTTTGAGCGATTCGGCCAAAGATGTCCTTAACTGTGGACACGGCTATTGAATAGATTTACACTCTGCAGAGGTTGTACAACTTTACCCACAAGACACGACTTCTCTAGTTTGTCCCAGGCATATATCTATGCCACCGCTCACTACCTTAGGTAGCAGTCTAGAAACGCGTGCCAAGGCCTTTACAATCGCCATCCCACCACAAGTACACCCCTTAAGGTTTCGCATCCCTCCTTGGATAGAAATCCATGAGTTTGTAGGGGCCCCTCTTACGCCAATGGGACTAAGGAGGTCATAATATGACCACCATCCGAGATGGACCCACACAATCCTCGGGATCGACCGTGATGGCACTTTGCAAATTATTCAGCCAGGTCCCGACCCATACTTGGGACATGTGGTAGTACGATTGTGGCATAGCCCATTATAGGCATAGCATCATACACTCGAAGACCGGTCCTTAACTGACTTGGGCAACTTTCCAACAAACCCATGGGCTTCAACCCTAACCGAGATTGAGCCCGTGCATTGACATGCACCAACCAAGCAACCATTTTGCCCAAGTCCAAACCATTTTCATTTATTTCATTTTTCAGAGTCGTTTATAAATTTCCATAACACACCGATGTCATGGAATCTAATTTAAACCACAATTGATTTTTTTTGGCTAAAAATTCCCAAATCAAAACATTTCTGGGTCTAAGCATCGCTAAGCATAATCTTTCTCAAAATGTTCTAGTTCATACTATTGTATCAACTAGATTTTATCTAGGGTGAGGTTAAATGTCCAAGACTTGTCAAGAACGAGATCGGATGTAAACCATCAATATTGTGATAATCCAATCTTCAACAATCCAATATCCATTAGTCCAATCTACACCATATAGGTCTAATTCTATGATCCAACATCAATTGATCCAAATATTTAACTATACTCTAATTTTATAATCCGATATCTATCAATCCATTATTCCTTAATAAACTATTTCTACTAATTCAACATCAATCTAATGACTAAGTAACATCAATCTAATGACTAAGTAATTCTTTAGATAATTTGATATCCAATAGCAATCTAATTCTAGAATCGATATCAATAATTCATGATCGACTATCTTGTTTATCTATCATCTATTTTTCTAATAATCCCACATCAACAATTATCTATTTCTACAATCCTATATTCAATAATTGTTTATTTCTATAATCCAACCATAATGATCATGTATTTCTAATAATCCAACATCATTCAATCCAATATCCAATAATCCAATAATAATCTATGTCTATGATTGACATCTAATCTCCAACAATCATATAACTCTAATAATACCACAATCCGATCCTTAATAATAATCTATTTCCATAATCCAATACCAATAATTACCTATTTCTTTAATTCAACATCCATTATCCATTAACAATTTTCCTCTATCTTCACACATCCATTCACAATATTCTTTTATCATCCAAACTCCAAAATATATTGCATTCGATAATAGTCTCCATACCACCTCTCTTGACAATAATTGGACATACAAAGGCATTGGGAATAACTATAAAGCTTAAAACAGGAATTTAAATTACTTGAATATAAATACGCATGCAATAATAATTTAAAACAGAATTTAAATAATTTTAAATACTGGGTGCAAATATGGTCAAGAATGTAACTTGCCTTGCTTGATGATGTTGTTTTCCTTAACAGGTCAACTAGTACTCACAAACACTCTCTCCAGGTTGCTTGTGTGCACAACCACGATGATCATACAGTCAAAATCAATCCTCTTATATGGTCTCCAACTACGTTGAAAATTGACTCTCAAGTCGTTAAATAAATCTATCTATCTGTAACGATCCAAATTCAAACGAAATTCAAATAACAAATCAAAAGGCAAATCAAATTAACTCCAAACTAAATAATTCTATTGTATTCATTAGATTATAATTTTATAAAATTTTAGAAGTTTGAAACTCTCAAATTGGTGTTGGGATTTAAAGGATATGAATTTTACAAGTTTTAATCCTAAATCGAGATTTAAATGAATTTCTAAATACCAACAAGATTCAAATGAAGTACAATTTAAATAATTTTGGTTTAGTTAGCTAGATCTTCAATTTATATGAATTTAGAAATTTGAAACACTTAATTTGGAGTTAGGAAACAAAAGATATGAATTTTACAAATTTTGATCTAAATTTGGAATTTAAATGAATTTTAAATTCTAAAACAAGACTAAACTGAACTATAATTTGAATGCTTATATTTTATTTAGTTAAACAATAATTTTCTAAGATTTTAGCAATTTAAATCATCCAATTTGGATTTGGGATTCAAAAGATATAAATTTTACAAGTTTTAACCTATCTCTGAAATTTAAATAAATTTCTATGTTTAAACAAATTCAAATTTAAATAATTTTGGTTTGATTAGCTAGATCTTGATTTTATATAAATTTAGAAATTTGAAACATCCAATTTGGAGTTTGGATGCAATTATTATGAATTTCACAAATTTAATCCTAAATCTGCAATTTTAAAGTATTTCCCGAATTATTTTTATAAAGGAAACTCTAATTATTAGCATGATGATGTCAGCCTGATATTTTCGGGATTTAAAGAATTAAAAGAATTTTTCCGACACGCGGGCCCCACTTGTAGTGGCTCGGTCCTCATGGACCAAGCCCTTCAAGGCACACCATTGCCACATGGCGGGGTGACAAGGTGGCGCCACGTGGGGCGCCACGTGGGCGGACACGTGAGCATCGGGGTGACAAAGGCGCTGCGTGGGCGTGACATGGAGGTGCCACGTCGGCGCCGGACGAGGTGGCGCCGGAACCCTAGAACCGTGAACGGCGGCGAGTTGGTCTCCCATGAGGGCACGAGGGGAAAGAGGGATTGTGGTGAGTACGGTGCTCACCGCTGGTGCGCAAGGGGCAGCGGAGTGGCCGTGGCGAGGAAAATCTTGGCGGCAGCGGGCTCGCGACAGCAAGCTTCTCGATGGTTCCCGATGCAAGTGAGTGGGAGCACGGGTAGGCGATGAGGCGGCAGAGCTAGTGGCGAGGTCGGAGCGGTGGGGAGGACTTGATTGCCGGAGAAGGCGAAGAACGAAGCTTGGTGCCAGCGAAAACCTAAATTCGGCGATTGAGAGAAAGAGGATGGAAGAGGTTTGAGGCGTTGAGATGAGGTGGAGAAGGGGATTAGGCGTCCTTTTATAGGGCGAGGCGAGTGGGGAGAGAGATCATGGGCGCGGGTTCTTCGGTGGCCGTGGCGGAGTTCAGTAAACGGCCACGAGAAGAGGGGAGACAGTGGTAATGAGGAGGTAGAACGTGGGGTTTTAATGCGCATCATGGCGCGAGTTAAGGAGAAGAAATCGTGGCGATTTGGAGCTCAAGCGGCCTTGACAATGGTGGCGGTTTAGTGCGGGTTGGAGAAGAAGATGGGAGGAAGAAGAAGGTAGCCACGGCCGTTGGATGTGGATCGGTTGGTGGAGGGCGCATGTAGCGTGGCCGATTCTGGCGTCCGATGCACATCAGACGGTCAAGAAAAGGTTAGTGGGATGGGTGGCGGTGCGGTCGGGCGGCTTGGGCACTTCAGCGTGAGAAAAAAGCGGGCGAACTAATTTCGGCCCTAAAACTGATGGGAAGTTTTTATTTGCTTTAACTTTTAAATAATCCGATTAATTTTAAAAAATTTAGAAAATAGTAAAAAGAGTCCAAAAATTCTATAAAAAATCTCATAAATTCTTAGAGACATTTTAGACTTGATAAAATTATTTCCAACTTAAAATTGATAATAAATTTTGTAATTAAATTATTTTAGCTTTAAAACATTTAGGAAAAAGCTTTTAAAATTTTAGAAAATTCTCCAAATTAATTAAATTGTTATTTTTCAACTTTAACTCCAATAAAACTTTAAAAACTTTAATAAAATTTTCTTTTGACTTTTAAAACTTCAAAAATTCAAATAAAATTCTTTCAAATTCGAAAATCCAACAAATTAATAACTTTATTTAATTTTATTTTGGTAATGAACTTTGGTTTTACAAACTACCCATAAAAGGAATCTCGACCGAGATTCAGAGTAGCTAGAAAAAAGCTAGGGATACAAGGTTTTCAAGTGGAGTTGTCTTCGTCTGCATTCTGCTCTTCATCGGACAAGGCCTGAGCTGTGATGTTGTACAGACGTCCTCTTCCAGAATTCTGCGGCTTCCTATTTGCTTGCATTGTGTTGACCTTTGGAACTTGAGTTGGATGTATTCATTTGCATGTCGCTTCTTTGGGCATATATTGGCATAATGCCTAACTCACGACAGTAAAAACACGTGATGCTGCAAAGATCCCGCCGCTTCTTCTGACGGCGATAGAGGTTTTCAGGATCGGTTTCCAACAGAGGTGTTGGGGAGCAACAAAATGTCCGTGGTTCACGGTGATTTCTTGAGGCATTGGCAAGCCTAAATCTATATATTTCTGCAATGGAACATGTATCTTCTATTATTTTTACCTCCACTACGGTGTTATTGTTGCGCTCAAAGTAGCTTCTGGAATGTTGTCTAGAGTGAATCTCGGATATCTTTGCGAGCATTTATTAGCAAAATTTCCCTTTTTCTGACACTTGAAACATTGCATTCCTGCCCTTGATATTTTGTTTTGCTGAGATTGGCCATCCTTGATGTTGCGGAACATCTGCAACGGTGGACGTGGTACTGATCCTGGAGTCTTGAGTGCGGTCGTCGCTGGTGCTTGGTTGGGTTGAGGTTGAATCACACGAGCCTTGGAGTTTCTTGTAACATTCTGCTCTTGATCTTCTATCTTCCTTTTGTGAAGATTGTCCGTCTTATGTCTGACTTGGCTGAAATTTTGTTTATCTGAGCCTTGAGCTTTTTCTGTACTAGCTTGATTCACTTGGCTTCTTATGATGGGCTGGGATATCCTCGCTGCTTGATGTGTCGTCCGGGATTCTTCTGTCCTGTCCTCCAATGCTGAAGTTGCTTGTGCCAAGAATGCTTGCAAGGGGCATTGCTTGACAAAGTGTCCTTCATTGCCACAATGGTTCTGAGACTTGATACTGGATCACCTTCTTCTTGGGACACTTGGTGAAATAATGTCCAATGCTATGGCAGTTAGCACAATGGACTTCTTGTCTTGGCTTTCCCTTTTGAGGGCATCTGTAGGCGAAGTGTCCTGTTTCCCCACATCTATAACAGATAACATACTTCCATGGATGGTGACTTTCAGGAAGAAAGTGGCTCACGTCGTCATTATGTGATACTTCGGTGACTTGATCTTTTGTAACTCATCGCAGAGCACCTTGGTCATGTCTTTGAAATGTGATGGTTGTGGAAATATTGTTGTTGTTGTTCATTTGTTGCATTATCTGCTGCATTAGCTGAGTCTGGGTGACGAAAAACTGGTTCAAATTCCGAAGGGTTTCTGTCGTCAGCGGTTGGTTGGCTTCATTACTGGCATTTCTAGGGACCTTGTTGTCTTGATTGTTTCCACTTCTGAGCACGAGTGTTCACCATCTGTCAGTTATTCCAGAAGGTTTTAGAGAAGGAGACCAAGGATAGGGAAGAGACAAATAAGAAGAACTAAGGAATAGAGCGAAACAACTCTCCAAAAAGAACCAACTCAAAAGATTTCAAGGAGACTTATTAGCTTTAAACAACGTTCTATCGATTGAAAATCGAAATCTGGTGAAACGACTCAATACACAGAATGAGTCTTGGTAAACTGAGACTATATGGTTTGGCTGACAAAACGATCTTTGATTCACGGTCTTCGATGATCCTTGATGATGATGCCTTCTTGAAAGCTTCATGTCTTTCAGTCTTCAACACAAGGGTTAAGAACGTGTTGACCATCTATAGAAGTTTATAAGGGAAGAGAATCCATTTAACATTATAAAACGGTGAAGAGAGAATTAGGTAAGAAAGAATTGCTATAAGGAAGCTATAGACAGATGACTTCGGATGAGGAGAGAACAATTTATTCTTTTCTTGTTATAAAATAAGTTTTGAAATTTTCAACTAACGGGCATTCTAACTAGGTTACGACCTCACAATCGATATGGCTCGATACCACTTTGTAAGACCGGGATTAACACTCCCGAATCCTCTGCATTTCGAACTAGTCCCATGATCGTAGCTAGTTCACACAATGAAACAAATATGGTAACAAAATCATATCACAACTTTATTAATAAATATCAACGAGTTGATTACAAAGGAGGCTTACAGGCCAACAATAAAATAAACACAGCGGAAGACGAAGAAGTAGTAGGGTCCTGTTAATCTGCCACAGGCAATCAACTGGGGAGGCGGCCTAGTCGTCGAGATCCACACCGGTAGCAAAGTCCTTCTCCTCTGAAATTGTTTGCATTAAGCAAGAATGAGCACAACTACCGTGCTCGCAAGTTACACCCGTCAAGTAACAGAATGACATGCATATATGGATATCTCAAAGGAAAGCTTAATATGGTTGAATTTGCATAAAAAAGATTTTCAGAAATACTTGTACTAAGTTCCAAAGCAGTTATTCTATAACTAAAATTCATTTTATAAATCAATTTTATAGTCAGATAACATTCACACATGAATGGTGAAGGATACCCTCCTATCACAAGGCTTCCTGCCCAATTCCCATTTGCATAATCCATTTGATGAAGTCTTTTGAAACCAAAACCAAAATCTAACTTTGAGCGATTCAATGAAAGATGTCCTTAACAGTGGACACGGCTATTCAATAGATTTACACTCTGCAGAGGTTGTACAACTTTACCCACAAGACACGACTTCTCTAGTTTGTCCAAGCATATATCTATGCCACCGCTCACTACCTTAGGTAAGCAGTCTAGAGCACGTGCCAAGGCCTTTACAATGCGCCATCCCACCACAAGACACCCTCGTTAGGTTTCAGATCCCTCCTTGGATAGAAATCCGCAGAGTTTGTAGGGGCCCCCTCTTACGCCAGTGGGACTAAGGAGGTCATAATATGACCAGCCATCCGAGATGGACCCACACAATCCGCGGGATCGACCGTGATGGCACTTTGCAAATTATTCAGCCAGGTCCCGACCCATACTTGGGACATGTGGTAGTACGATTGTGGCATAGCCCATTATAGGCATAGCATCATACACTCGAAGACCGGTCCTTAACTGACTTGGGCAACTTTCCAACAAACCCATGGGCTTCAACCCTAACCGAGATTGAGCCCGTGCATTGACATGCACCAACCAAGCAACCATTTTGCCCAAGTCCAAACCATTTTCATTTATTTCATTTTTCAGAGTCGTTTATAAATTTCCATAACACAATCGATGTCATGGAATCTAATTTAAACCACAATTGATTTTTTTGGCTAAAATTCCCAAATCAAAACATTTAAGGTCTAAGCATCGCTAAGCATAATCTTTCTCAAAATGTTCTAGTTCATACTATTGTATCAACTAGATTTTATCTAGGGTGAGGGTTAAATGTCCAAGACTTGTCAAGAACGAGATCAGTATGTAAACCATCAGTATTGTGATAATCCAATCTTCAACAATCCAATATCCATTAGTCCAATCTACACCATATAGGTCTAATTCTATGATCCAACATCAATTGATCCAAATATTTAACTATACTCTAATTTTATAATCCGATATCTATCAATCCATTATTCCTTAATAAACTATTTCTACTAATTCAACATCAATCTAATGACTAAGTAACATCAATCTAATGACTAAGTAATTCTTTAGATAATTTGATATCCAATAGCAATCTAATTCTAGAATCGATATCAATAATTCAAGATTCGACTATCTTGCTTATCTATCATCTATTTTTCTAATAATCCCACATCAACAATTATCTATTTCTACAATCCTATATTCAATAATTGTTTATTTCTATAATCCAACCATAATGATCATGTATTTCTAATAATCCAACATCATTCAATCCAATATCCAATAATCCAATAATAATCTATGTCTATGATTGACATCTAATCTCCAACAATCATATAACTCTAATAATACCACAATCCGATCCTTAATAATAATCTATTTCCATAATCCAATACCAATAATTACCTATTTCTTTAATTCAACATCCATTATCCATTAACAATTTTCCTCTATCTTCACACATCCATTCACAATATTCTTTTATCATCCAAACTCCAAAATATATTGCATTCGATAATAGTCTCCATACCACCTCTTGACAATAATTGGACATACAAAGGCATTGGGAATAACTATAAAGCTTAAAACAGGAATTTAAATTACTTGAATATAAATACGCATGCAATAATAATTTAAAACAGAATTTAAATAATTTTAAATACTGGTGCAAATATGGTCAAGAATGTAACTTGCCTTGCTTGATGATGTTGTTTTCCTTAACAGGTCAACTAGTACTCACAAACACTCTCTCCAGGTTGCTTGTGTGCACAACCACGATGATCATACAGTCAAAATCAATCCTCTTATATGGTCTCCAACTACGTTGAAAATTGACTCTCCAAGTCGTTAAATCTATCTGAAAACGATCCAAATTCAAACGAAATTCAAATAACAAATCAAAAGGCAAATCAAATTAACTCCAAACTAAATAATTCTATTGTATTCATTAGATTATAATTTTATAAAATTTTAGAAGTTTGAAACTCTCAA
The DNA here is from genome assembly GCA_036346405.1 of Phyllostachys edulis. Taxonomy (NCBI): domain Eukaryota; kingdom Viridiplantae; phylum Streptophyta; class Magnoliopsida; order Poales; family Poaceae; genus Phyllostachys; species Phyllostachys edulis. Next base: position 498,338 of record JAYEVD010000041.1, on the reverse strand, counting down.
ATTGGTGTTGGGATTTAAAGGATATGAATTTTACAAGTTTTAATCCTAAATCGAGATTTAAATGAATTTCTAAATACCAACAAGATTCAAATGAAGTACAATTTAAATAATTTTGGTTTAGTTAGCTAGATCTTCAATTTATATGAATTTAGAAATTTGAAACACTTAATTTGGAGTTAGGAAACAAAAGATATGAATTTTACAAATTTTGATCTAAATTTGGAATTTAAATGAATTTTAAATTCTAAAACAAGACTAAACTGAACTATAATTTGAATGCTTATATTTTATTTAGTTAAACAATAATTTTCTAAGATTTTAGCAATTTAAATCATCCAATTTGGATTTGGGATTCAAAAGATATAAATTTTACAAGTTTTAACCTATCTCTGAAATTTAAATAAATTTCTATGTTTAAACAGAATTCAAATTTAAATAATTTTGGTTTGATTAGCTAGATCTTGATTTTATATAAATTTAGAAATTTGAAACATCCAATTTGGAGTTTGGATGCAATTATTATGAATTTCACAAATTTAATCCTAAATCTGCAATTTTAAAGTATTTCCCGAATTATTTTTATAAAGGAAACTCTAATTATTGCGCATGATGATGTCAGCCCTGATATTTTCGGGATTTAAAGAATTAAAAGAATTTTTCTGACACGCGGGCCCCACTTGTAAGTGGCTCGGTCCTCATGGACCAAGCCACCCAAGGCACACCATTGCCACATGGCAGGGTGACAAGGTGGCGCCACGTGGGGCGCCACGCGTGGACACGTGAGCATCGGGGTGACAAGGCGCTGCGTGGTCGTGACATGGAGGTGCCACGTCGGTACGGGGCGGGGTGGCGCCGCGGAACCCTAGGAACCGTGAACGGCGGTGAGTTGGTCTCCGGCGAGACACGAGGAAAGAGGGATTGTGGTGAGTACGGTGCTCACCGCGGTGGCGCAAGGGGCAGCGAGTGACCGGGCGAGGAAAAATCTGCGGCGGCGGCACGATTTCTCATGACGCAAGCTTCTCCGATGGTTCCCGATGCAAGTGAGTGGGAGCACGGGTAGGCGATGAGGCGACGGAGCTAGTGGCGAGGTCGAGCGGTGAGGAGGACTTGACGGCCGGAGAAGACGAAGAACGAAGCCGGGTGCCAAAAAACCTAAATTCCGAGCGATTGAGAGAAAGAGGATGGAAGAGGTTTGAGGCGTTGAGATGAGGTGGAGAAGGGGATTCCGAGGCGTCCTTTTATAGGGCGAGGGCGAGTGGGGGAGAGGAGATCATGGGCGCGGGTTCTTCGGTGGCCGTGGCGGAGTTCCGCTAAACGCCACGAGAAGAGGGGGAGACAGGTGGTAATGAGGAGGTAGAACGTGGGGGTTTTAATGCGCATCATGACGCGAGTTAAGGGAGAAGAAATCGTGGCCGATTTGGAGCTCAAGCGGCGCAGCAATGGTGGCGGTTTGGTGCGGGTTGGAGAAGAAGATGGGGAGGAAGAAGAAGGTGGCCACGGCCGTTGGATGTGGATCGGTTGGCTGGAGGGCGCATGTAGCGTGGCCGATTGCTGGCCGTCCGATGCACATCGGACGGTCAAGAAAAGGGGTTGGTGGGATGGGTGGCCGGTGCGGTGCGGGCCGGCTTGGGCACTTCAGCAGCAGCGTGAGAAGAAAAGCGGGCGAACTAATTTCGGCCCTAAAACTGTTGGGAAGTTTTTATTTGCTTTAACTTTTTAAATAATCCGATTAATTTTAAAAAAAATTTAGAAAATAGTAAAAAGAGTCCAAAAATTCTATAAAAAATCTCATAAATTCTTAGAGACATTTTAGACTTGATAAAATTATTTCCAACTTAAAATTGATAATAAATTTTGTAATTAAATTATTTTAGCTTTAAAACATTTAGGAAAAAGCTTTTAAAATTTTAGAAAATTCTCCAAATTAATTAAATTGTTATTTTTCAACTTTAACTCCAATAAAACTTTAAAAACTTTAATAAAATTTTCTTTTGACTTTTAAAACTTCAAAAATTCAAATAAAATTCTTTCAAATTCAGAAAATCCAACAAATTAATAACTTTATTTAATTTTATTTTGGTAACAGAACTTTGGGCTGTTACACTCTATATCACTACTCACTACCGAAGGTAAGCAGTCCAGTGTTCGCAATGCAGCCTTTACATCATCTAGTCCTAGCCTTACACTAGCCTTGCGAATCATTATCCTCATTCGTCCGGATAATAATAATAAAAACACATCGAACGAGGAGCCTCACTCACCCGGATATAAAACCGTTGAGTGCATCCCTCACTTCACCCAAATAGAAACCCGTTGAAGTGAGGCATTTGCGGTTGTGTCGGCATACCTAACCAGTCATGCGCGCACTACTTCTGCCTACTAATCATGCATGGGTATGACTTGATAACTTAGTTAGCTACGGCTACCCCATCCTAGCACATATGGTTGTACAAGTAGGTCTTAGTCCCAGAGTTAATGGCTTTGGTCCTTAATAGACTACGGGTGAAAACTCCACCCTAGCTACTAGTGAGCCATAATCTTCACTTTTTCATAATACAATAAATCTCACCCGTGTCTAAAAAACTAAAGTTTTTATTTTATTTTCATACAAAATAATAGAGGTACCTCCTTTAGACATTTTTCAGAAAAATCCCAAATTCTCAAATTGTCATATTGTCCTTTTATCAATTTTTCAGAAAATCTATCGCTCTAATTGCATTTGTGCGATAATCGCACTCAAAAATCCCCAATTGACATTACGTAATGTCTAACCCATATTCTAATGGTTACAACAGTGGAGGATCAATATTTCAAAAGGATAAATGCAACAAGTAGGATTACAACTAGCATTTTCCCAATAATAGCATTTTTCATACACAACATAACGCATGCTTAATAGGATTTACAAAACAAAGTACAATAATTAAAATACTGGGATCAACATGATGAAAGGGGCTGCTTTCCTTGTTCTTGCTGCATTCGGAGGTAAAGTTGATTGATCGTTGCAATAATAACCCAAATAATCAATGTCTAAAAAGAGCCGAAAATGAATTAAATAAAACCCAATAAATATTTTTAGATATTTTGGTAGTTCATGATTTTAGACAAATTTCATTCAATTTGGAGTTCTGTAGCAAAAGTTATTAAGGTTTCAATTTGGCTCGGTTTAGAAATTCAAAGAAAATTGAGAAATACGCTTTCCAACAGAGAAAGCGTAACCCCGCGCATGTTCGAAAGAGATTTACGCTTTCTAGTAAGGGAAAGCGTATTCTCCTCATAACTTAAGACGTATTTTCTATTTTCTATTTGATTTTCATTTAAACTGACATGTGGGGCCCACTATCAGTGGCTTTGTCCACGAGCACAGTGTATAGACCAACGGTCTATACGCGTAGCACATGGGCTCATGAGGTTGGGTTTACTGTGCACTTAAACCGTGGGGCCCGCATGTCATAGACTCATATAAGAAAACGATTCGTTTAACTTTTCTTTAATCTAATGACTTGGTCCCACATGTCAATGACTCATAAGGTATTAACTAATTGTTTAACTACAGATTAATGCTAACTGATGACGAGCTACAGTGCTCGTCACCGTTGTGCCGCACGGTGGCGCTCGCGCCACGCGCGAGGCTTCGCTAGGCCAGAGAGTGCCCAAAACGGGATCCTCGTACTATCGCCCATCTACTAGCATCGATGGCGTGGCCAAGGTGGCCTAACGCGTGGCGCGCTGGCGTTGAGCGGCGGAGCCGCTACGGTAACGAGTCATTACTCGAATGAGCAATGCCCACAACAAATGAATGCGCGTAATAGCAACTAAGGGCTACTAGGAGTCTACCGGATGGACATGGAGGATCGGAGGTGGTTAGAGTCGAGTTGTCATCGTTGAGCTAGGGCGCTGAGATTGGTTGTGTGTGGAGAAGAAGCTCGGGTGAAGGAGATCAAAGTCCAATGGTCAGAGAAGCTTGGTGATGGCCCTGCGATGCTCAAGGCGAGAGGAATTGTTTCGGGATGCCCTGTAGCTCTGGCGGTGTTCGACACGGCAGTTCTGGCCGGAGGTGAGGAAGAAGGGCCAAATCAAGTGCTCCTATGGATCAAAGGCTAAATTAAGTGAGGGGATAGCTTTATGGTGATCTGGAATGCAATATGAAACAAAGAGATTGACACCAAACCCTTCACGGTGTCGAGGACGAAGGCAGTGGCTCACAACCGGTTTAGGGTTGCGCTCTCCAAGCTCTAGAGCTCGAATGAGTGAGGGAGAAGAGACGAGGAGGTGCGCGCTGTGTTGAAAAGAGGAGGCGAAGCTCAGGGTGGCCTTTACATAGGCGGAGGTGGCGGAGATTGGCGAGGAGAGGCTGAGGTGACCGCGGGTAAAAATGGCACGGGGGCTTGGCCGGATAGGGATGGGCGCGGCGTTGACCGATAAGGCGATGCGGGTGGTTGGGCAGCGGCAAAACCACGGGCGACGAGGAAAACCGCAGGCGTGGCAGAGCTCTCGCGTGCGGGCATGCGTTGCCGCGGCGAGGCGAGGTGGACACAGGACTCTGCGATGGGGGCCAACCAGTCAGCGGGAGGTAAGAGTAGATTAGCAGGAGGTAAGAGTAGACTAGGTTTTCTGATTTTTGATTTTTCTGTTGAATTATTAGCCGAATTTATTTACTAAGCAAATGACTTCGAAATTTAATGAAAATTTTTGTGTAGGCTTTTGGACTAATTTAGTTTCTCCTGTAAATTGTTCAGAGGTTAAAAATTTCTGTGAATTTCTAAAAAATTCGAACAAGTTTCTTTTTTGTGCTTTTGTAATTGCTTTTTCTAAATGAGATTTCATATAAAAGTTTTTGTGAATTATTTATGAGATGATATGCCCGAAATAATTCTCTCCTTTAAATATTTTGACTTTGTTTCATCTATTTCCTTTTTAGCACCTATTTGTTTGTAGTTCATGTTTTGTTTTTAACTTCAAAAACCAAATTCAACTTGATAAATTTCACATGCAAATGATCAAGGCAAAATCTTCGATGCATTTATGATACATTTCCTAGAATTAGAATTTTGGGATGTTACAAGCATCCTCATGAAGTATAGCATTTCAATCACATGTTTTCCAAGAACGCAACAAAGACTTCAAGAACAAGTCCGTAATACACATATAGGACCGGCAACACTAAATTATACAAGTATAAACAATATAAACTAGACAATACATAGAAGCATGTAAGGAAATACAATTTCCTAAACAAACATCTATGTCTTCATGGTAATCCATCAGGTTGTAGCAATTTTTTCATTCACGTACAATTAGGATAGTTTACACGTTGGCACCGATGGTCAATTTTATCACCATTAGCATCCCTTCCATCAACGCCGGCCATCAAATTTCTCATTTCCTTCGGTTGAAATCTTCATATGCTACATCTGATGCTATATTCCTTGATATAATGGTGGATGAGCTCATAAGAAACATCCCCACAATTACAAACACAATGATCTTCATTTATTCTTTAGGTCTTGCAACACTTGCCTACAATTGAACATAAGTTTGCATGACAAATTAATTTCCAAATAACATGGCATAAAGTGCGATGAGATCAATATATACTTACCAAAAGTTGAAGAACTTGAAGTTAACTTGAGGCTTTGTGCACATACAGTTCGGTTAATGGTGGAATGGAGTCCAAAATGGTAACATGTGGTATTTATAGGAGGTAAAAGTCATATAAGCTGGTTTCATCGGCTAATTTTGTTGTGGGAAATGGGTTCTCCACTAATGAAAGAGCATAGACAACTTGAAGTGGGTGAAATATTTGTCCCTTAAGGAATGATAGATTACTAAATATATGTGGATTTTATCTCCATTTCACATGACAGCTTTGTAGTGCATTTGGTAAGCTAAATAATAGATATCAATTTTTTCAGCATTGAACAATATCGCACTATTTAACAACATGTTGGAGGTGTAATTTTCATTTGTCATGTCAAAATAGTTTGGAGTGTATGCTCCAATGTTTTATACTCTTTCAACGACATGAACCAATTAAGGTTGTTCCCAACATCAAATAGCCCATTTCTTAGTTCAAAGTTTAAAAATATACTAAAAATAGTAGTATGTGACTATCTGCAGCTACTAAGATTCAAGATGGACATATATCCTTCGAAGGTGGTTTCTGTTATCATATAGGATTTGTGGTACATACACTAGTGTTTAACTCTTCACATTTGTGGTAAGTGAATGCTCTATCTACTGATCTAGCCTTATCATTTAGATGAGAATATATGGGGAGTACTGCTAGTTTAATATTACAGTTCTTACGGCATTTATTTATAAATATTTTTTCAGAAGTGCGTACAATAAAACTTAAAATGGAACAGGCAGTATAAACTAAATACATTACGCACAGCAAGTCCTGAGGACATACATGATCTTACACAACACTTTGTCTTCGATTTTCCATGATAGCACTGTCAGTTTCCTCCAAGAACTTGTGTGCTTTGCTGATAACTCTGGGACATTGGTGGGCAAGGATAGTTCCTAAGTGGACACGCATGGTTGATGTCGTCACCATTAGGGGCACTCTTTCCATTAATATTGGTCAGTTTGCGGATGTCCTTCCCTTGCATATTCTTGTTCATTCCATTCCCTTCCATGTTCCTTGGAATACAGGTGCATGAATTGGTAAAGAACAACGCGATGATCACCAACTCAATGATCTTCATTTTCATTACTTCTTGCAGGACCTACAAATGAACATATGTCAGTCTTTGTATGATCACTTCTTGGAAAGAACCTAAAAATGATCAAATGTCAACATGGTAGATGTTGTTGCTGATAGCATAGGTATTTCATGCATATAAATTTGGATATATTCACCAAACGATGATGTAGTCGAAGTTGCTACTCCAAGCTTTTCATTCACCTTCTTTTGGTAGCAGAAAATGCAATATGAAGATGTGCTACTTATAGGAGATAAAAGTGGTACTGTTGCATTTTAATTATTCAAAGTAATTCTGCTAATACGAAAACTTGATTCCCCACCAATTAAAGATAACAGACAAATGAAAGTGGGTGAAAATTTTGCACTTGACATATGATGGGTTTACATAAATTGGAAGACTTTATCATGTTTCCAGACATTAATAGCAATGAGTATTTACTAGCTTGCCCAACGTTTTTTTTACAGCAGAGAGGAAAAAAAAATCGAATAACGAGATATTGGATGCGTAACTTTCAGTTGTCTTATCAAACAATGTTGTGACAAAATATTTTAGTTATAAACTACAAAAGTTAGTTAGAAAGTATGATTATAGAGTTACTCCTGTTTATCAAAAATAAATTTCTCCATGATATATTAACGAACTTTGTAATAGGCAACGTTGTAACTTAGTTATTTCTCTGATTTTGCGCAAACTTCACTACAGTCTTCATTCTTTTTCTCTTGCGAGGTGAAAACCACCTTTGTTCTATAGACAAATAATAAATCATATAAAAATGTGAAGTGGATTGAACGCCCAAGAGGGGAGGGGTGAATGGGGAATCTTTTTCAAACTATGGTCAGACTAAACTTCTACTCTCCTAATCCAACCTAATGTTCCTAAGTCTCATCTAGTGTGATCAAACAACTCCTACACAAGTCTAGTGAAGTTTTACAACCTAGTTCCTAACTTACACAAGTCTAGTGATCTAGGAATTGAAAGAACCAGAAAGTAGATGCGACAAGAACACAATCAATCTTTACCGAGGTCTTGGAGATTCAGCAATCTCCCATACTCCTCGTTGGAGACTCTCGCAAGAGTATAGCTCTGACTTGAAACCGTGCAAGCAATCAAGCCATCACTCGTGGTAGTCCTTCTCCACTCCGGATAGGTGGACTCCGAACCTTCATAACCCTCTTGGTGCCTTCCACAAGCTCCTCCTTGGAAGGTCATCAAGATCACACCTACAAACCATCTAGGAAACACCGGTTTCCAAGAGTAATAAGCCCGAACAGGTCACTTGAACCAACAAAGTCTAGCAACTAGGAGTGATGCATACAACTAGGCCTAACCTACTCCCTCAAGCTCTCAAAATCTTCAATCAAAGCTCCATGGTGCCCCTGAACTCCACCAATAGGCTATCTACACAATAGGAGTCTCAAGAGAGATAACTTGAATGCCCATAGTCCATATATATAGCCCCCACTTTAAAAAACTAGCCGTTTAACACGTTTCTCAAAGGTTTCTATTGACCCGGATCATTCTGTTCAGATCCGGATCATTCGGGTCAGTGCAATTTCCCCGGCATCAATGGTTGAAAATCTAACCGTTGCACAGACCTAGATCATACGCCTGGATCCGGATCATTTGGCTCATTTGGCTCATCCTCCCAAAGCGTATTATCTGCACAGTGCAATCACTCACCTTTGACCTTTGCTGACAAATGGTACACCTCGATGCCACGAGTCCGCACGAATCATCTACGTCTGTAGAAAACCTGAGGCACACCAACCACCAAAAATATACTCTCAGGACTGATGGTGCGGGTCAATGGTATGCCTCGACCCAAATGATACGCCTCTGTACTCTGCCTTCTCGTGAGCAATGGTACGCCTCGGGCCGTATCACCCGCCTCTCAAGTTTCCTCTGTGTAAACTCACTTCCACACCAAAAATATCCTCTCTAGAATCACCCACTATGGACTAATGGTACGCCTTGAAGGTTCGCCCAAACCCAGATAATCCCCCTCTGTTGAGTTTTTTTGACTTAGCTCAAATTGATCCAAATTTTTAGATTTTCTTATCCAAAACTTGATCGATGGCACCCTCTGACTATAACTGAGCTAGAATGACCTAGTGTGTACCACCCCTAGCTTCCAAACCTAGCAAAGCTCAACCTATTAGCCTTAAAGCCCCCTAAATAGTACCGCCAAAGCAACAAAAACCTATCACTAAATTGATCCACACTCAACTCTTTGGATCATTTCTAGTCATAAGGTTCTTAATCTACGATAAACATCTTGCTTTGCCATCAATGACTTACTCGGGGATCCACGAATAGCCAACAACACCCCATTAACATCACAAGACCTGACTAACTTCAACATCACTTAAACACAAGTTAGTCTCGATGAAATAGGAGTTATTAATCACCAACACATTAAACCAACTAAATTGATGCTTAGATGCTTAAACATGATATATTAACGTATTGTGCAAAGTTTATGGAAAAGGCATTAGAAGTTTTCCGGCAAAAGTGGCATATGAAGTTTATGTGGAGAAAATAATTAAGGCATATTACATTGAAATCACGGTAGGGAGGATGAATATACACTTATGAGTATATGGCACTAATCTGAATTAATACACCTGAAATTTTGGACAATACCTGAAGTTTACTATCACATCACCCTGTGAATGCCTACTAGCGTACGCTTGGGGAAAGTATGACGCAGTTAATAAGATATAAGTATGCAAATGGGGTTAAAGAAACTGTTTGTAGCGAGAAAAAATAGTCAAACTGGTGCACACCATGGTGACGAATAGAAAATGGAATTGAGGAGCGGATGATTCCAAGGAAGACACAGGGTGTTTTTATGCAGGTTTGGATGCTTCGTGGAGAGTCCATACTCTTGTCTTGTCACTATAATGACGAGCTGCTTATAATGGGGTCCTGGTAATTGGTTGGGACCAGAAAATCTGCCCTAATTTCTATGAGAGTACAATTAGAGGAGAAGGATAAAATCTACTCTAAATGCTTGAACGTCAAAAGGGTGGCAGTGGAGAGGTGCTCGATCTGTTCTTAGGGATGGCACACGTGGAGGAATTGTCATGACTCACCCTTCTGATACGACCCTGGGACGTTTTAAACCGGCGTGTCAGAGACTTGAGGGCCCAAGGGCAGTTTTTGTGGTAGACAGCCGAGCATGTTGCCTTTAATTTCAGCACAAGCTGGTGGGCGTCCTAGATCGGTCGGAAGGGTGGTAAACGGTAGAACTATGAGCCCTTCGACTGCTTTATCCCATGAATATTCTGGGACACACATAACTGACCTTTGTACACGGTTAGCTTAGGTACACGGTTGCCATGTACCAGAGTGCCATGCAGTTAAGGGGTAGTCATAATTAACCTTTTGCATGCTAATACAGATTGGATAAATACTCCTTCCGATCTTTCTCACATGTTTTTTTAGGTTCTCCGAAATGCGGCTTTCACAATTACTTTTTATAATTTTACATCAAGATGTGCTAATAAAAAATAATAATATTTTTAAAGTATTTTTTCCTTGCCGCCGGCTACTCCGTTATACTCGGCCGCCGCAAGATAATGCATAAGGTTCAACATCATCTTATCTTCATTTTGCGCACCTTCACGTAGCTCATTGTGGCTCAGAGGCGCCCGAGCTTGTAGCCGATCGCCGCCGCTTAGCCCTATGTAGTCGAAACTTTCCTTCGACCGGTGTAGTCGAAACCCTCTTCGACCCGAGGCGATCGTAACTTCTTTCGACCAGTAATCGAAACCTTCTTTCGATCGGTAGTCGAAGCCTCCTTTTGATCACGTCAAGTTGAAGCAATGAACGATACTCGAAAAGTGAATAGTTTGGGACTTCAAACTTCAGGCTCGTTATCCTTCATATGGGCTCCGATTTAGATGATTCAAATTTCTAAATTCATCTAAAATCAAGATCTAGCTTTATAAACCAAAATTATTTGATTTGTAGTTAATTTGAATTTTTCTACTTTCGTATAGATTTCAACACCTCCAGGGAATTTGAATTAGGAGAAGAAGAGTCCTGCGAGCAAGGCAAGTTACATCTTTCATCCCATTATTTCAAATTAGTTAAATTCTATTTTAAAGTATTACTACATGCTTATTTCTATTCAATGTAATTTAAATTCCTGTTTTAAATTTATAGATATTCCTAATTCCTTTGTACAACCAATTTTGATATTGAATCAAAACATACCTCGACACGTTATATGAAAATCTAGTTGACGCAATAGTATGAACTAGAACATTTTGAAAAATTTAGCTTAGCCATGCTTAGAATCAAAATATTTGATTTGGGAATTTTCAATCAAAAATGAAATGTTGTTTAAATTGTGTCCGTAGCATTGGTGTGCCATGCAAGTTTACAAATGATTTTAAAAATGAAATAAAATTGAAAGCTGGTTTAGACTTGGGTGTAATGGAAAGTTGGTGGATGCAAGTTTATGCACATGCTCAATTCAGTGAATGTTTGAGGCTCAGGGATTGTTTTGGAAGTCGCCCAATCAATTAAAGACTGGTCTACGAGCTTCAAATTGTTAAGCCAAAATCGTACTACCAAAAGTCTAGAGTGGGACAGACCTGGCTAACTAATTTGTAATGTTTCAATGTGGTTGTGCCATCCGGTTTTGTGGGTGTCAAAATGACCTACTTTTTATGTAATCCCACATGGCGCAAGAGGGGACTTCTAACGGATAGTTTACTCCAAAGGAAGTGAAACCTTAGTGGGCATGATTACATTGGAATGGCACGTTGTAAAGGCTTTGTGATAATCACTTAGTCGTACACCTACGGAAGTATGTGAGTGGATAGTAAAAGTCGATTATCCCTTGTGGGTAAAGATGTACAACCTCTGCAGAGTGTCAATCTATTCGAATAGCCATGTCCACAGTCATGGACATGCCGAGCAAAGCCTTTGCTGGATTAGACTATGATTTTGTTTTAAAATATTTTGGCAAAAATGATTTTATGGATGTTTATTCTATGTGGGAAATTTGGGCAGGAAACATGATGTAAGGGGGTTAGTCCTTCACCAGTTGTGTATGGAGGTTTATCTTACACTTGAGAAGTGAAGTATCAAAATAAGAGTTTGACTTTTAGTTATAAGTTAAAAAATGCTTTGGAACTTAGTAAATGTATTTAAACTTAAAAATATAGCTTTATACAAAATAGCCATATAAGCGTTCCTTTGATAATATCCATGCATGAATTAACTCTGTTATGGGTGTAACTTACGGAGCACAGATGTTTGTGCTCACCTTTGCTTAGTGTAAATAAATTTCAGAGGGGAAGTACTTCGCTACAGATGTGGTTCTCGATGACTAAGCCGCTACCCCAGTCGATTGCGTGTGATAGATTAGCTGGGCTCTACTACATCTCCTTCGTCTTCCGTTGTGTTCTTTATTATTGTTGGCTCGTAAGCCTCTCTTGTAATAAACTCTGGTATTTATTAATAATGTTATGCGATTTATGGATATTACCATATTTGTTTACTGTGTGAACTACCTACTGATCATGGGACTAGTTCATAATATATAGAAGATTTGGGGGTGTTACTCCTAGGTCCGACAGGGCATATGTTCTATCCTTTCACACCCGAACTGTTACTACCCTTCCAGTCACAAAAGAGTGACGTTTCGGGATAAGTGAAGTTAAACTTTGTGTAACGATACTTCTATGGATATTTAGAATAGGCATATGAAAAGGCTATGTATGGATTTGTCCCAAAAAGTGCTTTCATAATATTATTTTTAATTATATTTTATAAATATATTAGAATAGAAATTACTGGTCAAATATGTGTTTTGGGGACCACGTTCATGTTGAAAACTTCTCCAAAATGCTCGTCTCTACCTATAAAAGTAAATGTTTGAGCCGAAGAAGCTTTTGGCCTGGTAGGTTGATAAAACTCACTCGGATAGCCCATATTATTGAAGCAGACAAAACAGCAAGCGAGAAAACCAAAGACAGATAAAGTGCTTAAACTATAAGACAGGGTAAGCTTCTCCCGAGCGTACAAATGCATGGCGAGCCCATGCGAAGTGTTTGGTTAAGATAGGCCAAATTTTGCCAAATACACAAATGGTTCTATTAATCAACTATCTGTGGTACATGAGATTATCACAGACGGTTCTTTAAAAGAACCGTCTGTGATAGATGCCTATCACAGACGGTTATTAATAAGAACCGTCTGTAATAAGCTGGCAGTGCAAATGCCTCGTCCCGACAGACCCAACACAGACGGTTCGAAAGGAACCGTCTGTGATGGGGCGTCTACTATAGCATTTTTTATAGTAGTAGGAGGAACCGTCTGTGATGGGGCGTCTACTATAGCATGTTTTGTAGTAGTGGGAGACTAACCAAACATGTCCCCTAATTATTTCTTCTAAATCTTCCACGCTAACAATCCACCCTTCCTTGTAAGTAAGCAAATATAACACCGGGGCTAAGGGTCAAAATGGTATTTTTTTTCTTACATCTCCTCCCCCACCCAGGTCTAAGTATCATACACACCAAAGAGCCTTTAGTACTAGAAGAAAAGCACTTATGAGTTTTGAATTGAGTAAAATTGTTAATATGTAGGAAGGTTGTTAGGTTTCTGATCGGCAGCAGTACGTACCATAAGAATGTAAGGTTCTACGATTCGGTTGGATCACTTTGATCCCACTCTAAATAGGATTTTAATTAGGAGGAACTATATTTTTAGATAATGAAAGTACAGCTCCTGATCTCTGCACCTAGTTCCAGACATTTTAATCTTTAGTGGCATGGTTTCGATGAGTCTTTACCATGATTCTATTTACAATCCTAGGGGGCATGTTTGGAGACTAGGACTTCAGAGCTGCCGTCTACAGCTCCTTCCAATCATGCATGTGTGGCTGGGTCATATGTCAGCGACATGAAACACATCTATGTCGGCCAAAATTAGAACTAAAATACGTAGTGCTTAGTAAGTGTATTTATTAAACTATGCAAAATCTTAAATTAATGCGAAAGTACGGACAATATAATTCAACACTCCTCGTGTCTAGGCTCCACTAGGCCTGGAAGTGGACTTGAAGTGGCCGCGATTATTATTTTTAAAATATTGCGTTAACGAGGTTCTAAACTTATGACCTTTTGACTCTAATACTATATTGAGTTGTGTAAACCAATGAGTTCACTCATGAACTTAAGCTAGTTCCGTAAAAAAACTTAAGCTAGCAACGAAAGGTTATAAAATAAACTCTCGTACGTTCTCACGTGTTGCACGTGTTGTGCAAATGATGATCTAGATCTTTGCAGAACCAATGTCATCAAATATCTGTTTACACAGTTGCGGTATGAGAGGAGTGGACTCTTGCAAGGCGAATTTGAAGAAAATAGTAGTATTATTGCAATAAATAAAATTAATTTTTCATAGTTGCAGATAATATTTACAGCAAAATAAAGTCTTTTTCTCTTGGAGAGAAAAAGGATTTAATTAGTTTTTAGCTAAGATATCCTGACTATTTTTAACTAGTTCACTTATGTCACTAGGGGCCGAATAAGGAATGAATAACACAGATGTTGTACTCTAATACCCCTTCTTATGCAGAGCAGCAACCGGATTGGATCAGAGTTTTGAGATACGGCATGAGCGTGCACAGTATCGAGAACAAAATCGTTGAATCTTGTAGAGAGAATTGTAATAAACTCGATGAAACAACCATGATAGGAGAGAAAGATTTGGCAAAACCGACCACAAATTCCATACGCACAACCTCAAAAGAGTATAGGGGATTTTTGCTATCTCATAACCCTCTCGAACATTTTAGGACCCTCCCGTACAAGAATCTAGTACTAATAGAATAACCTAGCCTCTAATCATCTTGTGCACCTCTACATTGGATGAGTTACTCTTGCTTTGCTTGTGGCTTATTTGTGTTCTGTATATGTAACACCCTAGCCCAAAATCCGCTCAATGCCCAGCCCACCGTGGGGCGGACCCACGCACACATAACACCCCACTTACACTTTCGTCCTCGCTTCGTGTAAAAGGGTTAACCCGGAGGTGCTATGTTTGGACCCAACAGGCATTATATACTAGTACAACTCACTTTAGACAAGCAATGTGGGACTAATCCCACCACACAACTCCTCATGGGCCACATGGGCCGCATACGAGTAGGCCGAGGTATTACAGTATAGCCACACCTCATGGCTTTATATAGCCCCCCTAGTCCTTCTCCAAACTGCACTAGGAGGATATGAATCCTCGTATCACACATCTCCATGTCCAAGTAGGTTACGATACGAGTCACCTTACTTAAAAATCTCCACCTTGACTCGTATACCTTGAAGTCGCAGTTCTCCTAAACCAAGTACGCTTCGCCTTTTTTTTGTTTTTGTTTTTTTTATTTTTTCCTCCCACCTTTTGAGATGGCCCCCACTAGAGAGGCTCATACACATCACCATAATGTTCATATCAGTATCCTAGGTTTGGCTGCCCGGACCCTCCACCTGAGAGGTCTTTGATTGTGTACATAGTTTGGTAAACCACCCCTTTTGTTATTGCAACCATGGAGGTTTGTAACACCACCGAGCTTCACTTGCTCATCGGTACCGCCGGGTTTGTCCCACCACGTCTTTCTTCTTCAAGTATCTTGTACCCTTGTTTCTTTGACTACTAGAGTTTACAACGGTATTTGTAATTTTTCACATAACTGCAGATGAGACATGAGTTCCTACCATTGATGACATAGTTCCCTTCTCCTAGGCTAAGATTTTTTGTTAGACCTTTCATAGGTTTACATGTAAACTAATATCCTCCATTATTCCATATACTTTTCATGGTTACCTGCCCTCTACAAGTAACTTGCATGACTCCACCTCGAAGTGATACCTCACAACCTTCGAGTTCAAGCAACCTCATAAATATTAGTTTATTCTTTAGACTGGTAACATTCTGAAATCCCATTAGTGTGCGATGTGCTCTATTATACATTTCTAATGTAACTGCTCACATTAGTAATTGAATTCTCCTTCCAATCCAGTAAGTGATCAGTTCCATGCGTCGGGCATAGAGATCCTTCGTCGAACATATTCCTTGCAAAACATATGTGGAAGCAACAAGCTGGATCTAATATCCATACATGAGTAGTACCTGATTGACTGATGACTAGTACGTCCAAATCATCCCTCACTACCGCAACTGAGCATCCCCCTCATTTGCTTCAAACTTGGATAGTCTTTTATCATATGGCATTCCTTGTCACATAGAGAGCAGACATGTGTGCCCTTGTTCTTGCCCTTCTTCTTCCTTTGACTTTTGCTCTTGTCTATAACACCTAAGAGAGTCAATGCTTGATCACCCGAGGATGAAGAATCCAATAGGTTCTTCAAGGACCCCACCTCCAATAGATATGCAACTAACTCATTGAAGATGAGGGTTCATCCTCCGATGAGAATATTCATCACCAATTTCTCCCATGGTAATGGTAGAGATGAACCCAATATGATGATCTTGTTGTTCTTCTCAATTTTCTCATGTACACTTGTTTAACACATTGAGATGGTCAACCAATCGTGTGCCTTCCTCCATGTGCAACCTATACAATTGTAGCTTCAGTACCGACCGGTTTGTTAATGACTTCTCCATATGTAATTTGTCTAAGTTAATCCATAATTTCTTCAGTGAATTCTCCTTGATCACATCGGACAGATATAGACAGATTGTACAGACAGCCTTCGGCTCTAACACCTTCCATTCTTAAGCAGATGTCTTTTTTGATTTGTCCCCTTAAAGAGTAACCCTTGGTGGATGAGAAAATCCTTCACCACGCATTACCCCACACTGAAATTTCCTCCGCCATCAAATTTCTCTACATGACTCCACGTCATCGACATCAATCTTGATCTTGTGCTTCTTGACGTTATGGCAACCTTCTCACAAATCAGATTAATCCAGACTTGTCTCTGATGCAACTTGTTACACTGTGATACTCCTTCTTACGCGTAGCAGCCCCATGATCGGATTAGAGTTGTGAGATATGGCACAAACGTATACAATATCAAGAACAAAGTAGATGAATCTCATAGATAAAACCAAAATAGTGGCGACGAGGAAACCATGATGAGAAAAAAGATTTGGTGAAGTCGACCGTAAATTCATGAGGCACGATCTCAAAAGAATGTAAGGGATTATTGCTCTCTCACAACCCTTTCGAGCCTTTTAGGACCCTTGGATGTTGCCCTATACAAGAATATCGTACTAAAAGGATAACATAGCCTCTAATACTCTGGCGCGCCTCTACTTTGCATGAGTTCCTCTTGCTAGGCTTGTGGCTTGTTTGTGTTCTATATGGCCACGCCCCACGGCTTTATATACTCCCCTAGTGCTCATCCAAAGTGAAGTAGGAATATGAATCATTGTGGTACATCTCTTCAAGTCCTACTAGGTTAGGATATAAATCACCTTACTCGACAAACAGTATTGAGTGTCCTTGCAAGAGCTTTGAAAATACTCTAATGAGATAAGTGCTTACACGGTATTATTTTTCTGAATTTTAAAATTTTATTTCTTTGAGATGTTACGGTGAATACTGGACTATTTATTTTATTTTTTTAGTATTCATACTGTAGTATAGGTTGATCGTGATTATGCTCAATGCGAGCGTTTTTTTACCCAGATATATGAAACAAATAACAAATGTCACCGGAGTTATCTAGAAAATTACCATAGGTCCTATGACGTAGTGGAAAAACCTTTTCCACCACCATGTTTTGACAAGACAATTGAAAGTCACAACCATTATGTCATTAATTAAATTGCAATTTTTTTTCATTGGCGATATGACAACTCAAAATAGTCGGTTCCCAAGTAAAATTTCTAGCTTTTTGTGACCTAAACAAGAAAAGAAGTGTATTCATTTTACCTTAGCATTAAAGTTTAAGGATGTATTTTTCACCCCACCTCCATCTGCCCACAATCTTTAATTAGTGGAGAATCCATTTTCCACAGTAGTAATTATATTTAACAAATTAAAAGGCAAAACATCCACTTTTACCCCCTATAAGTAGCTTATCACGTCACATTTTGTTCCACGAAAGAAAGTTGCACAAAAATCACTCAGTTCAACCAATTTGCTCCGAATTCAGTAAGTACTGCCGCATTCGTTTTGTAGAGTTATGTTTTGTTGCAATTGTCTTATTTATGTGTTGCATTTTGTCTTGTCTTTCACGAATCAAAGTCACAATGAAGCTTGGCGTATTCATCGTTGCTGGGATGATTTTTATCAACTTGTGCACCTGCATGCCAAGGAACATAGCGAACGATGGATCTTACGGTACAACTGTGCCACAGAGGAAATGCGCAACCTGATGTCAGGCACTGATGGAAGGAACGGGCCTCCTAGCAACGATCACCAGTGCCCACTAGGAACCTACCCCAATTGTCAAGGAATGTCTCAGAGCACTCAAGAAACAGCACAAGATGTTGGGGGAAATTGAGGCAATCTATTTCATAATGGTGCGTGAAGATGAATTAAGGAATATCACCTTTTCTCGCTATGCATGTAGGAGTCTTTTGGCATGTAAAACAGAAGACGTTATTGTATGCCAAAGTTGTGAGTGTTATATCGATGTTTCTGTATATAGCGATCTAGAAGTACTACACTTGACGAGTTAAACAATGTGTAAATTGTCCCGCTTGTCATCTTGTAACTTATCCATATAGTGATATATATACGTGTTTCTCAGTAGTTTCAAGGTTGATTGTTAGATAATGCGATGGATCAAGGGTATCTACATATCTCCCCAAACTGTTATGTTTGTTAAGACAGGTTGCTTCGTTTCTGCAGATCAATCATATCAAAACGTCCCTATCCCTTCCCAGAAATACGCAACCACATCGAGAGGTCTATGTCTCACCGAGTGGCGGCGTCTAGTGTCTTCGTCTCCTCCTCCAGCTCCGACAAGTGTGCATCCTCTCTGGTGCACTCCTCCCCTGCCCCACTTCTTCCTCCTCTCTGGCGACGAGCTCCACATGCCTCCACCACCGCCCCCGACCTCGCCTCCACTACCCATGGACGGCACCGCCGTGGCCACCTTGCCATGCCGCCCCCTCTTCCCCACTACTGCAGGCCCAACCCCACCCAACCTAATACTTTGTTGCCTGTTGTGCCGTACCACCTGTCACCATCGCCCACCCCTGATCACACACTTTGTCGCATCCCAGGCATGGAATACCCTAAGCCATCGTATGTGTACCATACTAGTCTTATGATCAGTGGCTAGTACACACATCCACAACATTAGTATTCACATCCATACATCATACATACAACATGAAACAAGTATAGGACATAAACTTAAGCATTTACATAAGTATATATTACATAGTGGACCGGCCAAAACAAAACATGAGTAGCAAGTTAAACAGCGGAAGCATAACACATAAACTGGAAATGTCGAGCGTTGTGCCCATCCATACCTGTAATACTTCGATTTATTCTATAAAAGAAAGCGTTCAAAAGAGAAATTAGGAATAAGAAAAATGAGATTTCTGTATTTTTTTCGACAACCTGGGCCTTGGCCCAGGAGGGGCTGGCCGCCAATAAAAGGAGGGGGAAAAACCCTAGCTGCTACAGTAGCACCACCTCTGGTATTGTAGCGCTGCACTGTAGCAATACCCCCTACTGCTATGCCAAGAGGAGAAAGGGAGGAGAGGAAGGAAGAAGAAGAAATGAAAAGAAAGGAGGAGAAGAGAAGGGATCATCTTCTCCAAGGATCGTTCATCGTTCGCCGTGGTTCTTCAAGGGTAACGAGATGTTTATCCACTGTTTTATGTTGATTAGATGCTAAATTAGATTATTTAGTTTGGATCGAATTCGTTCGGTTGTAAGTTCAGTTCTGTCCAGTAGCTTGCGTGGTATATTTCGGGTTCTTAGATGCCGATTTGGAGGTGTCCATCTCCTAGAGATATTTAGATAATGTTCTTAGCTTTCCGTAGCCGCCAAGAACACGTAATTCCGACGTACGGATCAAAAGTTGTGGTCTAATCTTTACTGCTGTCCTAAAATCCTGACGAGAGTGAACTGTCAAGTTGTCTCCTAAATTATGATTATGTTATTGGCAGATTCAGGGTTTTCACCAAACTACGTTATTGTAGAAATTTTTATAAACTTTCAGAATGATAAAGAACGCCTCATTTGGAGTTGTAGATCAAAAGTTTTCTTATTTTCTTTACTGCTGCCCGTTTCGTCGGGACAGATTCTGTCTTTCAAGTTCATCTGCCTGTAGTATATTGATTTTGGCCAAATTGGGTTATCTCACCAACTAGGTTTCGTAGATATGTTCGTTAAGTTTCCATAGGATCTAGGCTCACCTCGTTCCGAGTCCCAGATCGTTAGATATGAGTGATTCCGTGCTGCTGTCCAGAATCAGTTCCATGATTGTGTCGTCTATTTTTAGATTAGATCTAATTAGTTAATTGTGGGTTGTCGGGAAGGCGTTGTAGAACATTAATGGTAGTGTCCTGTTATATGTTGTTCTTATTTCGAGTATATATTGTGTAGGCGGAGAGGCTTCAGGTTTAGGAGCACCGCCATTGCCTACTAACGCGTCGCATCGCGAAAGGCAAGTATTTTGATGTTCTGATAATTAGAAAATGTTGAATGTTTGATGTTGATATTGTGTTTTTCTAAGATCCATGATAATATTTAATGTTCATGTTCCTTCCATATGTATTATCTCCATGATTAGAGAGCATGTCTTTTCAATATACATATTGCATTCCATGCATCCATTATTCATGTTTCATCCACGGGAGTGGATTAAAAACCCATCAATTCGGTATAGGCACGTAAGACCCACCATTCCAATGTGGGCAGATTGGGACACCAGTATGAAACGTTCTTCATACGGGACTTGGATCCGCATTTTGTTAAATGCAGGCTTAGGTGAACACCGGCGGTGTGTCACTAGCAATACCGGTATATGCATGTGTGTAGTCCCTTCATTTCATTCAATCCATTCATTCCATTCATTCAAATATTCGTTCTGTGATTTGTTCATATTCTTCAATGATGTTGGCTTGATCATGTTTGTTGTATGGACATTTATTCACTGTACTTGCTGAGTCTCGGACTCATTCTTGCGTTGTTTATTTATTTTAGGTGATCATTGATGTTGGCTCTATTGGGAGGGAGTAGACACGCGCTACTCATTCACTTCACCCTATTCAAGTCTAAGACTATGATTTAATTATATCTTTCATTTGTTATTGATGAACTGTAATAAATAAATTTAGATGATGAGTGATACCTATTGCTATGTTATGGTTAATTCAGTAGTACTTGTGATCTTTGATTATTCTTTCGATAGTTATTGCTTAGATTCGGACTATATTCATGACATGGTCCTATTGAATATTGATCTCTTTTTGTTATTAGATGAGATGGTGTTCTAATTCTTCCGCATTATGGTTGTATGTTAGATTATTTAGGTGACATCTTGGCTTCCAAATAGCCAGGGTGTTACAGTTAGTATCAGAGCGGGCTTTAGGTCCGTGGTTAATAGAAATATATTAAAATAACACACTTGTGCACGATGGGTGGGGTTGGGTAATCCATTGTTTCCGCATTTCTATTGTTATGTTTCTTTTGTTGAGCAATTGTTGAATTGCTTCTGTACTATCTTTCTTGTTGTTAATCTATGATATGATGTGATATCTTATATCTATGGATTTATTCTGTGATTATCATGAGATGATCCTATATATTCATAACTGATTACATTGGTTATGCGTGTTGTTAACGGATGTTAGGAAGTTGAGGACGTGGTTGTCACTCTAGGATTCACCAGGTTACACCACTACTATTCGTGGTATGTGGTTAGGGGAGTAGTTACCCCGAGTACCATAGTTTCAGGTGTTGAGCGTCAGTTGCTTTAGACAGTTGTTCTCTTCCTTGATTTCTGAAGTTGGCAAATTCTTGTTCTGTGGCGGTTGATAAATTTCTCTTGGGTTTGTGGTTAAGTAGTGTAGCCTTGATTCACCAGGTTACACTACTTGTGATTGTTGTTAATTGGCGAGAATGAGATTTTCATGGTTGTTCCTTCTTTGTTATTGGAAAAGAATGACTCACTTAATCGTTTGATATTTTGGGTAATGAAAGTTTTCTGTTGCCAGTTCGTTAACGTGAGAAAGCTTTGGCTCCATGTATTTCTTTTGGATCATTCCGATTGTTGAAGTTTAAAGCATCTCTTTTCTGAAGGAAAGTGTTAAAATCCTTTTGTGTTTGTCTTATCTTGTTTAAGTGAGAGATTATATCTGAACGAATAAACTGTTATGGTATGAGTTACCAGGTTGGGTTGTTAGCACGTTGCAAACCATTTATTCTTAACTAACATCCATGACGGTGAAATTGATTAATTTGAAATGTCATTGTGTTTGATACATGATAAAGGGTAAATAGGAGTCTGTCCATATCTATTCAGAACCTATGGTTCTTAAGAAGTGTGGAATGTTAATGAACCAGTTTGATCATTAAGTTTGAGTAATCTGCTAATTTTGTTAGATGATTTGGAATCTAGGTCCTTTTTCCGGTTATTCTAACCACTAGTGATGGTTAAGTTAAGGATGCGTTCGAATGTTGCCTTGGTAAATATTAATCTTGAATATGTCTTCTATTGAGATACTTGACGAACTCATTCAAATGCTTGATTCACCTAATTTTGCCATACTAAACTGATGTTATATGTATTAAGAAATGAAAAGAAGGTGAATGTTCTGACTTGTGAAACATTGTCTTATGTATCCTATATTATTGAAGATTAAAGGTATTTCGTTCTAATTTCTGAACTTAAGATAGAATAGTGAGTCTATACTCATAACTGTTTTGTGATTGCAAATAGAGGTAAGACCATGAATGCTTCCATAATTAAAATAATCATCAATTGTTAACAGTAATGGCTAGAGTGCATTTAGTGTGTACTATATTGGTGTTGAGCGTCAGTAAGAGTTAAATGGATGAAATCTAATAAGAGATTTATATTGATGTACATTTGTGAGATTGTCATGTACTAGTATGATCTTGTTAGCAGAGTTTTGTTTTAACATTTTGGCTTGAGCATTAGGTTTGTTTTTCCAGAGCAAGTAGTTATTGCAATCCTTTTGTGATGATAGAAATATTATGTCACGATTGTTGTGTTTCTTTTGGAAAATTTATTGATGGAATAGTGGCGTATGTTGAATTTCGCCAAGAATGTATGATTTTGATGTTAATAAAATGATCGAAATGTGAGGGTGATATTGATTCTTTTATAGAAAAGAAATTTGATCGCCTTTGGTGATATCGTTCAAATGAGAATATTTCAAGTTTAGCTTTCATGATATTTTGGAGCTCATGAATTATGTGGTAGCTGAAATTATTTCAAATAAAATGATGTATTGGAATATTCTATTGTTTTTTAAGAAATTCGTGTGATTTAATCTAAAGGGCTCTTTGGTCTGAGTTCTCAACGTGAGGTTGAAATCAAAGAGAATTTTTATGTTGATTTCTTTAAGAAGAGAAAGAATTGCTTGCTTTTCGTGATATTCCTTAAATGAACATGTTTTGAGATTTGTGGCTAAGATTATTGGATCTCATGTTTCATGGGTAGTTGAACTATTTCGAGTAAATTTGACGTGTTGAAGAATTTTATTGGTTCTTAACTATTTCTCGTGGTTGGGACTAAAGAACTTATCTTGTTCGTTGTGGTAAGGTGTTGTTTTTGTCAAAAGGGTTAATTTTCGTGTTAAAGGAAAGAGTGCGGTAGGAGTATTTGAGAATTGGTGTCAAGTTTTGTAACTTGTGGTTATTTGAATCGTTCCTAGACTTTCTACTCTTTCCGCTCAAGGGATGTCGAGTTTCAATCGCAATGTCTTTTTCCTATTGGCTGTTATTTGCTATTCCCTTTTGAGACATGTGTGCCCTTGTAACATCCCAATTTTCTGAGCTTTAAAAATCTTTTAAAGAGTTAGTAGGATAAAATTCACTATTTGAGTTTTAGTTGATTTTAATTCAAAAGCTTAATATGGACTTTGTACATCAAAACAATTTAATATGATTAAAGTCAACATGAACAATGGTCAAAACTATTTTATTTGGGTTCTTTGGGCTTGGATATATCTTCCAAATTTTTCTGGAATTTTTCCAAGTTCATTTACTATTTTCTATTGCTTATTTGGATTTCTAGTATTTTCCTAAAAAGAAAAAGTATTAAAATCTCGAGATGAGCAGTCTTGGCGAATCTCTCGGCCAGTTCCCTTTCATGTGCCCAATCGGCCAGTTCCTTTCCCCGCCGTTGGATCAGCACTGGACAGTCAGATCAACGTCCCCACACTCGCCCGCGCGCGCCCTCGCTCCGTGCCTCTGACCGGTGTTCCCGCCTGGAGTCGTCGTCTCTAACTCGCCTTCGTCTCCGCGTGAACTCCGCGCCGTCCGCCATTGTTAAGACTCCGAGTTCTATACGACAACGGAGTTTTCCATCTACAACCTTTCTAGAAATCGCGTAGAATCTTATGTCCTATCTCACCGCGTTAAATTCGCTCTCAATTGGAGCGAATCGAACTCTATCTCTCAACCGAACGAACTCAAGGAAATCCCGATTTGGGGATTCCTTATCCTTGCCCGACCCTATAAAGGGCACCTCGGGATTGCCCGCCTCCGCATCCCAAACCCTTGCTCAATTCCACCGAGAGCTTGTAGCGCCGCTAATTCGAGCTTTTAGGGTTTTGCCACCGCCGGTGAAAACTCGAATTGCGCCGCCACCATTGACGCCTTGTCTCCGTGGAGTGCATAGCCGGGTCCGCCGTCGCACGGGCTACGTCCAGGACCTTTCGCCGTCGCCGGAGCCTCACCGGAGGCCTTATCTGACAACAGCCGAGTCTCTCCGCCACTTGGAGCTCGCCGTCGGCCACCTCAGTCATACCCAACCACCCGGAGTTGGACCAGAAGGTGCGCAATAGCAAGGGCTACGCGCTAGGATGTGAGGACCCCCGGGTTATCTTCGTAAGACCGAGACTAAGCATGGTCTTAAGGACATAACTCTAGGGCCTCAAATAAATAGATTCCAACTTAACTCGATCTTAGTGAAAGGCTTAACTACAAACTAGAGCCCCGGCGATCATGCGCGCTGCTCCTTTGCGAGCACTACATGATTGTCGGTTCTCCAACAAGTTAAGCACTACACTTAGTGAGTTAAATAGGAAGCCATGAATAGCGAGTATGCAATCATATTGGCTCCCAAGATCAGCGACCAATATGCTCATACTCTCATACGACGTTGATCACATCCATACAACAGCATACATAGATAGCTCAAAAGACATACAACATAATAGTTAAGGTTTACAACTATTACAAGCGGCCGACCGGCCAAATTCAAATAAGAGTATTAAGTAGCAGCAGAAGCAAGTAAATAAACCAAAATATCCAGCATGGTATGCCCCATAACCCATCGGCAACCGACTGGGAGTTAAATGATAGCACTACTCATTAGCGTCGCCAAAATCGGCGCTAACAAGCTCAACGGGCTCATACACTTCCTCACCTGAAATTGTAGCAACCGTGTTGAGTACAAAGGTACTCGCAATTCTTACACAAATAAAAATTAGTTATGCTAGAAGTTGTTCCAAAGGATGGCTCATATTGGCTTAGTTTTTGCAAAAGAGACGCAACAATTTACAACCTACACATACTAGTTTTTCAAGTGCCATTCCAAAATCAGATTTGAAGTAGAAGTAAAGCATGTGAATAAGTAGTAAATTGAATAACAAATGAACCATACAAATGACAAGGTGGCTGTCCACTTTGTTACAATATCAAACATGAACATCCCATTCATGACAATACCAAGTTATACCACAATTTTTAATTCCAAGTCTAACAATAAGCAGCCACAAACTCAAGCGGTCGTCCATAACCGCGGACACGGCTATTCGAATAGATTATACCCTACAGGGGTGTACTACTTTACCCACACGACTTGATTAGCCCGTAAGCCTCCAGATGCCTCCGAATATAGCATACTTCCTATGGTATGCCGGCCGGGTAAACCAAGACTTAGCATTTTTCAGCAAGTTGATATCATTGAGTTGACTCGCCCATACACGACGTAATCCCATTTAAGTGTAGGCTACCCACCTACAACTAAACGGGCACGCAAGTTGTGCCGAAAATGCCAACCCAATTAATAAAGCTTAAAGAGAGCTCATCCTCACAATAAAGAATTGCAATCGGCACCCTTATGGAACATATATGCGATGGAACACATATACGCCCTCACACCACCAATCATCAACTCAACAATACCAACTGCTTACTTAACTACGCAGTGCCCGTACACCTCGTGTGATAGCACGAGTTTTGCTTGAACCGTAGGTACCCAAAGTTTGGTCCTTAATTGTCCGGACAAGTCAACCACTTACCCAATTCTCGTGCACGAAGGCACCATCACTAACCATCACTTGTCCAAACCCAAAAGCTCATTTAAAATGATAAAATTTGACCCATAAAACAGATACGAAGATCTGAAACAAAAGTATATAATGAAAGTGGTGTTTATCCCACAATTGTCGGGTTATTCCCGACAATCAAGTACCTGTTGTAGACTTGCATGGCTAAGCAAACCCAAACAATATATTTCAACCGTTCTAACTTAAGCATGTGGTACTGGAATAACAATGAATTAGGAGATAACTAAACTATCTCCTAATTAGGAGATAACTAAACTACACATCACAAAAATAGCGACATTATCAAAAATAGCATGCAAGCAATTATCATTGCACTATCTTAACAAAACTGGGATCAAATATGATGCAAAAGAAATTTTAAATGATGCTTGCCTTGCTGGTAACTCAGTTGCTCTTCCACAGTAGCGTATAAGTCAATATCGATAGGCTCGGTATCTAAATAAATATAATATCGAATAAGCATCGAGAAGTACTTAAAAATTCAAAATGCTCAAAAATGCATGATTTTTCTACAGTATATAAATCATGATTTTAGATGAATTTAGGTGAAAGAATTACTCCATTTGGATTTAGTATGCAAAAGTTATTAAGGTTTGAATTTCAAATTTCAAACATATTCTCATTGAGTAATTTAATTATTTGGCCAAAATTTGTAGAGCAGTGGAGGGTATAAGGATTATAAGGATAAATAGGGAATATTATTACAAAACCAAAATAGTTGAGTTTACCTCATTTGGAATTTTTATGAATTAGTTATCCATTTTTAAAGTTATCAGCCTTTTTCTATTGTAAAAATAATAGGTGTATGGATCATTTTCCATAATAATGCTCTCTGCTACAGAGACATGTTTGAAACCAATTTTAATATAAATTTCATGAAAAATGAAAATTACCAGAAGTGGTTTCATCCATTTTGGAGTTAAGATGAATTAGTTATGTATTTTTGAAGTTATACATATTTTACAATGCGCAATTAATTCATTTTCAGATTTTTCTAATCCATCCATTACTTTTCTCACCGGGCGCACCTCTAGCCGTGGTCACTGACCAGCAGGCCCCGGGTCAACAGTTGACTCGGTCAAAATGACCTAACCAAGCTGAGAAAGAAAGCGTATTCTGACAAATACGTTTTCGTAAAACCAAAACGTACTTCTTTCCTAAGCATGTCAAAAATACGTTTTCCTAAAAGGAAAATGTATCCGATAACTCTGCACTACCCCTAAATCGTCCATGGCCCACATGTTATACACTCATAGCTAAAACCCGGTGCATTTAACTCCTAATTTCTGTGCATGGACCCACTTGTAAGGGACACAAGGTTAATCAAAGCCCAATCATTAGCGTAGTTAAACCAGGATTAAACCTAAACGACCGGATTTGGTTCTAATCCCGAGCTACGGTGCTGGTCAGAAGTTCTGACACAGGGGAGCTCCCTGCCCGTGACATTGCCCGGAGCCTCGCCGGAGCTAGGGTCCACGACGGCGAAATCCAAGGGCAGAAATGGGTTCCTCGGACCCTTGCGCGACATAAGGTCTTGATGAGTTCCACTGGTGGCACAGGCGGTGGATGAAACCTTCTGAGCCACCAGACCTTATGCCATCTAAGGGTCTCCTGAGCTCGCCGAACCTCCTTGCCCGCGACATTGCCGGAGCCTCGCGGAGCTAGGGTCCTGACAGCGAAATCAAGGGCAGAATGGGTTCCTCGGACCCTTCGCGACATAAGGTCTTGGCGAGTTCCCTGGTGGCTCAGGCGGCGGCTCACTGAGTTAGGCGGCGGCGCTCCCACGATGTGCGTGCATGTGCAAGTTAAGCTCATGGTGTGCAAACAAGCGCATAAGCTAAGGCAAGGCACTGCTGAAGCTTACCGAGGTTGGGAGAGGCCGGAGGAGCTTGTGGTTGGGTTGGCCCACGGCAATGGCGGCGGCGGCAAGCTCCACGAGGTAGGGTATCTTGAGCACAAAACGAAGGGTAATGAGTGTCTTTGGAAAGGTTAAGGAGGCTAAGTAGATAGTGTAAAAACAAGGATTGGTAAATGTCCTACGAGCGACAATGGAGAAGCGAAATAGGGTTCTTGCCCGACAAGAAGAACAATCCCAAATTACCTAGCTCCTGTGGAGAATCCGACAAATTAGTTGAGGGGAAAACATCACTATGTATGGAGGCACAATGTGGCGCTTGAAAGGAATGGAGAGGAGCTCACCGTGACGAAATTGGCAACAAGAGTTAGCCTCGGCGCTACAGGGTCGCCAAGAGCACGCTGGTGTTCCACGAGCTACACGCAAAGACAAACGCCCGGATTAGCTCAAATGGACACATCGTGGAGAGAAGAAAACGAAGGGCACCGTAGAGCGGAGCTTACCCGTGAGGTGCACCCGAGCGAGCGTCCCTCTCCTCTCGCCAATGGGAGGAGAAGTAACGAAATCACGAAGGCTTGGAGCGACTTATGCTCGGTGAGAGGCGCAAGCGAAGGCGGCATCAAGTGGAGAAGCGCCGAGGGCTAACGGATCTTGGTCGGTCATGGTGATGATGACATCGTGACAGAAGCGGCGCGTAGCGTGGCGGCGAAGTGTCTTGTATTGCGGCGCAGGAGGTTGACGACGCACCGCAAAGTGGGACCCGTGCGGCATCGACTCGGTAGCGTCTTGCGATCGCTGAGTAAGCGAGTTGGTGTGGACCGTCAGATTTTGGATGAGCGGCCAAGATTAGAAAGGGGCACTTGGACCTTTCGAAGGGTACACGTTCTGAACCGTTGGATCACGAGCGGAGGGCTCGGATTGATGAGAGGTTTGGACAAATTGAACAGCGGTGAGATCTGGACCATTGAATTTAGATCCGATGCCTACATGTGATGGTTCATCTAGGTGGTTGGACCGAGCCGGCTCGCAGCATCAGACTCGAGCCCGATGAATAGTACTTGATCGGTTGTGTTTAGGGTTTGACTAGGATTTAAATTGTTTTCTCCTCTTTGACCATGGTGCTAAAAATAGAAATAAATTTCCTAAAATCTTGAAATAATTCACAGGGGTTCCTGGGTTGGTCTAGTACCCATAAAAATTATTGAACACTATTGTTCATGATAAAATTTGTATATAATAAATTCAAACTTAGTGTATGTCATTAAATGATGTTTGAATTTTCTCAAGGTTTAAACTAGTCCCAAAAAATTCGGAAAAATTATATTAATTCATTATAATTACTATAGTATTTGAATAAATTATTTCCAGAGGATGTTCATAGAGTTTTGTTCCTGTTTTCTTTTGGAGTTGAATTACAAAGTGTAGGTTTCACACTTGTTTAAGATTTTCCTAGTGCAATAAATTATGCAAAAGATTGAAATCAATGATGCATGCTCATGAGATGCATAACAATTCTCTTTATTAACTTGAGGATGTGACATGGGACCAGCCACACTCGCCGGAGCACCGCCGTCCGCCGTGCCGTTGGTTCCCGAGCCTCACTTGAGTCGGTACGTGGCGGCCGTGTCGATACCGCGTCAGCGTCCACCTCAGCACCGTGCATGCGTGTCGACCTGTGTGGCGCCGGCCGGTCGGCACTGCGATGTCTTGCGGCGTGCCACCAGGCGATCCAGACCCAATCGGCTCGGTGAACTTGGTTCACCGTGAGCCATCTCACTGACGTGTGGGCCCCACATATCAGATTTTCTTTTTAATTCTTTAATTCCGAGCACTGACGTCATCGTTGCGCAATAATCCGATTTTTCTTTTAAGAAATAATTCAGAAATTCGGAATAATCAGTTTTTAGGGTTTTCTTTTAGATTCAAATTTCCAAAGCCCATATCTTTTGCATCCGAACTCCGATTGAGCCCATTCAAATTTCTAAATTCATCTAAATTCAAGATCTACCTATCTAAGATTTTTATTTAATTTTTGGAGTTTGTTTTGCCTCTGTTTTTATTTATTTATTTTGTTTGTTTGTTTCGTTTGCGAGTAGACGTTGATACTTCGGGAGGTTTTGAAGAGCAAGGAGCATCTCAAGACCAAGATCAATACCAAGACCATTTCCAAGGTAAGTTATACCTTTGATCATATTGAACCCATTTATCAAAAGTTACATTGATTCAAATTATTGCATTTACTTTAATTATTTATTTCAATGCTTTTGGGATTAGTTAATATCCAGTTTGTTATGACCTCCTTGTCTAATTGCATGCCATAATCTTTTGTCACCCTAGTTTGGTTTATTTAGTTGGTGCTATTGTATTACCAACGTGGGTTGGTTAGATGCGATTAGTTTGCTTAGCCATGCCACGAGTCATCATCTCATGTAGTTGCAAATATAAATTTGACTAAGTGACTATGGAACTATGTGATAGAAACTGTGTGCGCTATGTGCTATTACTCGTTGATGGCATATGTTGCACTTAACCAACAGGGTGGGAAAGGATTTAGACGGAAGCAAGTGGACTTTGTGATATTTTGGTGGAGCTATGTGCGTGGGATTAATAACCTGTGTGCATAGGGATGTGTAGTTTATTTGGAAGTCTTGCCTTGGTCAATTAAGGACTTAACTTTGTGCACCATTGAACTGAGCCTCTCGTACAACCACATGCCTGGTATGGGACGGGCCTAACTTAGTAAGTTATGGAGTCTTGACATTGATTACTCAGGTAGTAGGTTAGGCTGTGTGCATGGGTGGAGGTGTGCTACCAGGTAGTCACATCACGGGGCGGTTCGCCGTGTCCTTGTCCAACGGTGTGTGTCAGACTGACTTCCTATGTGGGGTTGTTTGACGATTTGTAAGCACACTGGGAGTGTCACCATTAAGATGAAGTTTTTGAACTGTTTTGTTACAGCTAGTACTAGCTACACTAGTTGTATCGTGTGGGTAAAGTGTACAAACTCTGTAGAGTGTTAATCAATCTATTCGAATAGCCGCGTCCGCGGTCATGGACATGCTCGGTGATTTCACACGAGGGGTAGATTTTCATGAAAACCTTGGGAAGGGAGCTGTGTGACCTAAGTCATATGGCTATGTGAATAACTTGTTTAGGCTATGTGTCTTTGTGAAATAAAACTATCAAATTATTATTGCCTCACTACTACAGGAAGCCTCATCACAGACGGTTCGGAACCGTCATCACAAACGGTTTCCGAACCGTCTATATTTGTTGGTGCTGTGATAACAGTGTTATCACAGAGCGGTTCAAAACCGCTCGTGATACGCGCTATCCTGACGGTTTTTGTTGAAACCGTCATGAAGGCTATTATCCTGAGCGGTTTTCATTAAAAACCGTCTATGATCCGAGAATATCACCGACGGTTTAATTTACAAACCGTGCGTGATGACATTTTCCGAGCGGTTCTTGTTTGAACCGTCGTGATGAGTTTTCTGCGGTTCTTGTTTAGAACCGTCTCGTGATAGCCTTTTTTCGTGGCAAAAAAAAACGGCAATTTGCTAAAACTTGAGGCCGTTTAGAGGCCCTAAACGACCTTTTTGGGGTTTTCACTTTTTGAGACCTCGCGAAGAGAATCTAACCTTGACTTTCGGATTGAGCTTTTCGTTAGCTTTCCAACGAGCCAAAGAACGTCGCAATCGGAGTTCGTATGCAAAAGTTATGATGATTTTACCGAGCGGTGCGCGATCTACTATCTATATTTTTGCCCAAACCAAATAACTCAACATGAGCTACACACATCACAAGAGCATCACCCACATCACGATAGCATCAACTCAAGAATCCACATCACAAAGCAAAGGGGAGAGTAGAGAGTGAGGTCGTGGGAGGCAGGCGGCAAGTGGAGGAGGCGGCGGCGGCGAGGTCGTGGGAGGCGATGGCAGACGAGGTTGGGGCGAGGTGGAGGAGGCCGGGGTGATGGTTCGGATGAGGCCGTGGCGATGAGGCCGGGACGAGTTGGAGGAGGCCGGGCGACAAGCTCGGCGGAGGCCGTGACGATGAGGTCGGGACGAGTTGGAGGAGGCCGCCGACATGCTCGGCGGAGGCCGAGGCGCAAGGTGTGAGGAGGAGAAACGGAGGAGGAGATGGAGGTATGAGCTATGAGGAGGAGAGACCGCAGAGGAGGAGATGGAGGTTATATAAAGCGAGTTTCGGCAGCCCGCCCATTATGTTTAAATTTTCGTTTCCCGCCCAACAATCAGAGACGGTTCTTGTTAAGAACCGTCTGTAATAGCACCTATCACAGACGGATTTTTAATAGAACTGTCAGTGATCATTCATGACAGTTCTATTAAAGAAGCTGCTCGCGACATGAGCCTCCAGAGCGGCGGCGCAGAGGCGATGGCGGTCTTGGCGAGAGGATAGCATGATATCACAAACGGTTCTTAATTAGAACCGCTCAGCGATAACTAATTATCCTGCAGCGGTTCTTATTCGTAACCGTCTATGTAATATCGCGACGGTTCTTATTGAGAACCGCGTGATTAAACTGATTATCACAAACGGTTTGTGAATAGAACCGTCGTGATAATTCATGAGCAGTTCTATTAATAAACCGTCTGTGATAGATGACTATCACAGATGGTTCTAAAAAATACCGTCTGTGATAATCGCCCGCGCCACCCGCAGTCGGCCGACCCAACACGAGCGGTTCCAAAGGAACCGCGTGATAAAATCCTACTATAGCCTGTTTTGTAGTAGTGCCTATTTGTTTTACTTATGCTTTCAATCTATTACTTGTATTTAAATTGCAAATGCTGCATTCCTGCAAAATAACCACAGAAGCCATTCCTTTGGAATATGCCTACATCTATAATTGCATTTCTGTGGTATGACTTGCGAGTGCGGTGTGTACTCATGCTTGTTGTAAAACATGCAATGAAGAGGAGGAGTCTTCGCTTTGCTTTGAGGAGGAGTTCATCGAAGGTGCTTGATCATAGGGTCTTGATCGATCAATTGCTGTGGTGAATTGATGGGATTCATTGAAGTTTCTTCGTTCATTTGCTATTTTATTTCTTTGCTAGCCTGCGTGGCTTAATAATTATAAACTTCGACCATAAGGTCAAAACAACTATTTGTTATCAAATTACTCGTTTATGTTATTAATAAGCTTGTGTGGATCGATATTCACTGTGTTGACCTTTGTGTGCACTAAGCGTGATCTGGACTAGTGCATTATACACGAGGGTCTAAATTGCATATTTTGGGTCCCGATAGAGGTGGTATCGAGCCATCTTGTTGTAGGTCTTACCCTTAGATCGGCCGTCTTAGAGAGTCCAAATTATTCTCTAAAGAAAAATTAACTTGCAAGATTAAATGAGCTGCTTAACTCCCCTCATGTCTCTCTCGACTCAACTATTGCTAAAATCTTTTTCTCTCCCCGCTGTTTTAACTTGGTTCCCACCCTCTTGTTTGTCTTTGCAGATGCTTCATACCTACGGTGAGCGCAAAGGCGGACTTGCCGCAAAACTGTGGAAGTTGTTGCTGGTACTTAGAGGTTTTGATCGTCCCATGTACCGTGGCAACGAATGGGTGGTAAACGGCCGAGATCGTGGAGTAATCTGCCGTCTGATAGTCTACGCCAGGAAGAGCACTAAAGCTAGCCAGCCGTTGAACATCTCCGTCGGAAGGATCACCTTAGCGCAAGGAATTCAAGAGTCGTCACGCCTGGCCATCCTTAGAATTTGGCACATCTACGCACGAGAGCTGCGAAATACTGTCTTCCATTACCATCCCAGAAGCCGCCGTGGATCGACTAGCACGCTACCCGTCTACGGATGGAGAAGACGATGCCACGGTGGTGCACCTCGCCTAGTTCGCGACCGCTCAAGAGAAGTCATTGAAGCGGCCGCCACCGAGTAGGTGCGCCTATGAGACTCTGCAAGGAGCTGAAGAAAGGATCACCAGACTAGAAGAAGCCCTCTATGGTCAACACAACCATGAGGAGGAACAAGAAGAAGAAGAACCAGAAGAGGATCCTGAGGAAGATCCTGAGAAAGATCCCGAGGAAGATCCCGAGGAGGCCCCAGAAGAGCCAGCTGCACCTACCGGAGGCACTGCTCTCTTTGCACCGATCCCCAGACATCAAGACCAATTCGCGAAG
This sequence comes from Phyllostachys edulis, assembly GCA_036346405.1. Lineage (NCBI taxonomy): Eukaryota > Viridiplantae > Streptophyta > Magnoliopsida > Poales > Poaceae > Phyllostachys > Phyllostachys edulis. The sequence continues at coordinate 464,107 of JAYEVD010000041.1, read as the reverse complement.
ATGCCAGCTCACTTCCAAGTCTACAGCAGGCGGGAGCATCGTCGTGGTTGTGGAGGCTACCTTAGCGACTGAGATCGCTAGAGTCTTAGTTTGACAGGCTTAGCCAGTTTCCTTTCGAGTCGCCCTTTAGGCGATAGTTTGTGTGCTTAGGTTCGTCTTTTCCTTGTGTGCAGGTATGAGCTGCAAAAGCCCTTAGGCATTGTTGCAAGCCATACTAAGACCCTTAATAAATAAAGGTGTTCATTTGGTTTTCTTGAACTGTGTTTGTTGGGTTTAACCTACCCCCTAGATTAGTTTTTAACTCATCTTGTGCTTTCTACCTTATCTAACCCATGGAGCTTCACCAGATGGTTCAGACTCGCCATGCCGCCGCAAGTGGATCCAGAACCCAAGGATCGAAAGGCAACGAGCAGACCCCTGCGGGAGTAGCACCACCACAAGCACCCCCTCTTGACTTGCAGAACTTTGGAGCCTTCATGGCAGCACAGACGCAGATGATGTATACTATGATGAACCACCTACAGAACATCAGTAATCAGAACAACAACAACAACAACAATCATCACCCTGGAGCCCCAGTCTCTCATGGACACCAAGGACCATCCAAGCTTGCTGAATTCATGAGGACTCGCCCTCCAACCTTTTTTTGTTAATGTTACACCAATTGAAGCTGATAATTGGCTTCGGGTTATTGAGAGAAAGCTGCTGATCACTCAATGCAGCGACAATGAGAAAGTTCTCTATGCTACTCATCAGATGGAAGGCAAATGCATTCCATCAGTATCATGTACCTGAGGGAATAATGGATCTGAAGAAGGATGAATTCCGTGCCCTGAAGCAAGGATCTATGTCAGTGACTAACTATCTGAATAAGTTTTCTCAGCTAGCTCTCTATGCTCCAGAGGATGTCGCCACTGATAAGTCTCGCCAGAGTCGTTTCTTGAAGGGTTTGAACTCAGGACTGGAAGTCAATCTACTTGCCCACACTTTCCGGACTTTCAAGAACTAGTTAACAAGGCATTGGTTATGGAAGACAAATGCAAGGAATCGGAGGACAATCGCAAACGCAAGATGGCCCAGCAAGGAAGTCACCAGTCCCAACAAAGAGCCAGGGTGGTACCGCAGCAGAATAATCGGTTTCTGCAACAGAATTCTTTTAGGACGCCTGCACCAACATCAGCACCTCGTCCAGTTGCGCAGAACTCTCGCAACCCCGCGCCAACCAACCCCAATCCAAGGAGCAATCAGCAGAATTCTCAGAGAGTTTGTTATTCTTGTCGTCAACCAGGTCACTTCGCCAATCAGTGTCCACAGAAGGGGACAATCACCCCAGTCCGTTTTAACCTTGGAGCTACACCCATCAAGACCCCAGCACCGAATAACCAAGGAGTTTCTCAACGTACAGTCAACCAGAGGCGCCTCGATGCGTAGTCGAGAGGTCGTGTCAACCACGTCCCTCTGGAAGGAGCTCAAGAAGCACCGGACGTCGTACTGGGTAAGTTTCTAGTAAACTCAGTACCTGCACCAGTTTTGTTTGATTCTGGAGGTTCGCATTCCTTTGTTTCTGGAGTCTTTGTCACTAAAAATAACTTGCAAGTTATGCGCCTTAAGCATACTCTGTTGGTCCAGTCGCCTGGAGCAGAGCTAAGTTCTAAAGTGGGATGTTTAGGGGCTAAGTTACTCATAGCTGGAGTTGAGTTTCTAGCCAACCTCATCGTTCTAGACACCCAGACCTTAGATGTCATTCTTGGCATGGATTGGTTAACCAAACACAAAGCCCTGTTAGATTGTGGCCGAAGAGCCGTTACAATCAAAGATACTAAAGGAAATAAGGTAGAATTTCAAGCTACCTCCGTGCGTGATGGACACCTGATAGTCAATAGTTTGAAGGCAGTTGCTTTGGAAGATGTGCCTATTGTCAGAGATTATCCAGATGTGTTCCTAGAAGAATTACCCGGAATGCCACGGCAGTGACATCAAGTTTGTCATCGATCTAGTGCGGAACAAAGACCTATTTCTAAGAAACCCTATCGGATGCGGTGATGAGTTAGTGGAAATGAAGAAGCAAATAGAAGAACTTCGGAGAAAGGTTTTATAAGACTGGTTAAATAGCCATGGGGAGCACCAGTTTTGTTCGTCAGGAAGAAAGATGGAAGCATGAGAATGTGCATCGATTATTGATCTCTCAATGAAGTCACCATCAAGAACAAGTACCCATTACCTCGAATTGATGATCTGTTCGATCATATGAAGGGAGCTAGAGTGTTCTCAAAGATCGATCTGTGATCGGGTTATCATCAATTGAAGATTTGTCCTAAGGATATATCTAAGACCGCTTTCTCAACGCGGTACAGACATTATGAGTTCTTAGTCATGTCCTTCGGTCTGACTAATGCCCCTGCCTATTTCATGAATATGATGAATAAAGTGTTCATGGAATATTTGGATAAGTTCGTAGTGGTGTTTATCGATGATATTCTGGTCTACTCCAAGTCAGAAGAAGAGCATGCTGAACATTTGAGATTAATCCTAGAGAAACTCAAGGAGAATCAGTTGTATGCAAAGTTTAGCAAGTGTGAGTTCTGGAAAAAGGAGGTTGATTTCCTTGGTCATGTGATGACAGCCGAGGGAGTAGCCGTCGACCCCAGTAAAGTCAAGGCAGTACTACATTGGGAATAGCCCAAGACTGTCATGCAGATTCGTAGTTTCTTGGGAATGGCAGGATATTATCGCCGTTTCATTGAAGGATTCTCAACGATTGCTAGGCCTCTTCTGTGCTTGTTGAAAAAGGAAAGAAGTTCACTTGGACCCCACTTGTGAAGGAAGTTTTCAGAGTTGAAGAAGCATTTGACTTCAGCCCCGATCTTGATTTTGCGGACATCCGCAAAGATTTCGATATCTATTGTGATGCTTCGCGTCAAGGATTAGGATGTGTCCTGATGCAAGAAGGAAGAGCTGTCGCTTATGCGTCAAGGCAATTAAGGCCTCATGAAGAGAATTACCCTACCCATGATCTGGAATTAGCTTCCGTAGTGCACGCTTTAAAGATTTGGCATCATTACATTATCGGTAACCGCTGTGAGGTATATACAGATCATAAGAGTCTGAAGTATATTTTCACTCAGTCTGACTTGAACATGAGACAGAGAAGATGGTTAGAGTTGATAAAGGATTATAACCTTGGAATCCATTACCACCCTAGTAAGGCTAATGTAGTTGCAGACGCTTTAAGCCGTAAGAGCTATTGCAATGCCGTGGAAGTAAAAGAGGTTTGTTCGGAACTTCAAGAGGAATTTAAGAAGCTGAAGCTAGAAGTTGTAGCTGAAGGATTTATAGCCAGTCTAGAAGTGCAGTCTACCTTGGAGAAGCAAATTCGTGAAGCCCAACCGAAGGATTCGGAGTTTTCGGATATCAAGAAGAAGATGGCGGAAGGAAAGTTCAAAGACTTCACCTTAGATGATCAAGGTACGCTATGGATCAACGGACGTATCTGCGTACCAGATGTCGATGGGTTAAGATAGCTAATTTTGAAAGAAACCCACGATTCAAAGTACTCAATTCACCCTGGTAGTACTAAGATGTACTAGGATGTTAAGAATAAATTTTGGTGGCCAAATATGAAGCGAGAAGTTGCAGAGTTCGTTGCCTTGTGCGACGTATGTCAGAAGGTAAAAGCAAAGCACTAGAGACCAGCAGGTCTGTTGCAACCTTTGAAGATTCCAGAGTGGAAGTGGGAAGAAATCAGAATGGATTTCATTACCGGTTTACCCAAGACTCAATCGGGGTATGATTCAATTTGGGTAATAGTGGATTGCTTGACTAAGGTTGCCCATTTCTTGCCAGTCAAAACCACTTACTCAGGAGACCACCTTGCAGAATTATATATATCAAGGATTGTTAGTTTGCACGGTGTGCTTAAGAAGATAGTGTCAGATCGAGGATCTCAGTTTACCTCTCGTTTTTGGCAGAGTCTGCATGAAGCCTTAGGGACTCATCTGAATTTCAGTACTGCATACCATCCCTAGACATATGGACAAACTGAAAGAGTTAATCAAATATTGGAGGATATGTTGAGAGCTTGTGCCTTAGCCAATGCTACCCGTTGGGATAAGAGTTTGCTGTATGCAGAATTTTCGTACAACAACAGTTATCAGGCTAGTCTGCAAATGTCACCATTTGAAGCTTTGTACGGTCGTGCTTGTAGAGCCCCTTTGAATTGGTCAGAAACAGCTGAACGTTTAGTTTTTGGGCCAGACATTATCCAAGAAGCAAAAGAACAAGTGGCTATGATCCGAGAAAGATGAAAGATAGCTCAGTCAAGGCAAAAGAGCTATGCTGATAATCCATCGTCGTGATCTCAGCTTTGAGCCAGAGGATTTTGTTTATCTTCAAGTTACTCCCCTCAGAGGTGTAAAAAGATTTCATGCCAAAGGGAAGCTTGCCCCTAGATATGTTGGTCCGTTCAAGATATTGGCTCATCGTGGAGAAGTAGCCTATCAATTGGAGCTACCACAGTCGTTAACAGGGGTACATGATGTCTTTTATGTCTCTCAGTTGAAGAAGTGTCTTTGCGTGCCAGAAAAACAAGCCCCGTTGGAGTCAATCGAATTGAAAGAAGATCTCACTTATAATGACCAGCCAATCAAGATTTTAGACGTCGCGGAGCACCATACCAGAAGCAAGACCGTTCATTTTTGCAAGGTTCAGTGGAGCAACCATTCAGAAGGAGAAGCAACGTGGGAGCGTGAAGACGAGCTGAAAGCCGAGCTCCCTAGCCTTTTCCCTAGCTAGCCTGAATCTCGGGGACGAGATTCCTTTAAGGGGGGGGGGAGGTTTGTAACATCCCAATTTTCTGAACTTTAAAAATCTTTTAAAGAGTTAGTAGGATAAAATTCACCATTTGAGTTTTAGTTGATTTTAATTCAAAAGCTTAATATGGACTTTGTAATGTCAAAACAATTTAATATGATTAAAGTCAACATGAACAATGGTCAAAACTATTTTATTTGGGTTCTTTGGGCTTGGATATATCTTCCAGATTTTTCCGAATTTTTCTAAGTTCATTTGCTATTTTCTATTATTTGGGACCAAACCACATTCGCCGAGCGCCGCTTGTTACGCCGTCTTGCGTTGGTTCCCGAGCCTCCACCACCGTCGGTAGCGTGGCGGCCGTGTCGAGAATTGGCGTCGTCCACCTCAAAGACCGTGCGTGCGTGTCGACTGTGTGGCATGCGTCGGCCTGCGTGTGTCTTGGGCATGCCACCGAGGCAGATCCCAGACCCAATTGGCTCAGTGAACTTGGTTCACCGTGAGCCATCTCACTAACGTGTGGGCCCCACATGTCAGATTTTCTTTTAATTCTTTAATTTCGAAGCTACCGCGTCATCGTTGCGCACTAATCCGATTTTTCTTTTAAGAAATAATTGGAAATTCGAATAATCAGTTTTAAGGTTTTCTTTTAGATTCAAACTTCCAAAGCCCATATCTTTTGCATCCGAACTCGATTGAGCCCATTCAAATTCTAAATTCATATAAATTCAAGATCTACCTATCTAAGATTTTTATTTAATTTTTGGAGTTTGTTTTGCCTCTGCTTTTATTTATTTTGTTTGTTTGTTTGTTTAGTTTTGCGTAGGCGTTGATACTTGGGAGGTTTTGAAGAGCAAGGAGCATCTCAAGACCAAGATCAATACCAAGACCTTTTCGAAGGCAAGTTATACCTTTGATCATATCGAACCCAGTTTTTAAAAGTTACATTGATTCCAGTTATTGCATTTACTTTAATTATTTATTTCAATGCTTTTGGGATTAGTTAATATCCAGTTTGTTATGACCTCCTTGTCTAATTGTATGCCATAATCTTTTGTCACCCTAGTTTGGTTTATTTAGTTGGTGCTATTGTATTACCAACGTGGGTTGGTTAGATGTGATTAGTTTGCTTAGCCATGCCACGAGTCATCATCTCATGTAGTTACAAATATAAATTTGACTAAGTGACTATGGAACTATGTGATAGAAACTGTGTGCGCTATATGCTATTACTCATTGATGGCATATGTTGCACTTAACCAACAGGGTGGGAAAGGATTTAGACGGAGGCAAGTGGACTGTGTGATATTTTGGTGGAGCTATGTGCGTGGGCTTAATAACCTGTGTGCATAGGGATGTGTAGTTTATTTGGAAGTCTTGCCTTGGTCAATTAAGGACTTAACTTTGTGCACCATTGAACTGAGCCTCTCGTACAACCACATGTCTGGTATGGGACGGGCCTAACTTAGTAAGTTATGGAGTCTTGACATTGATTACTCAGGTAGTAGGTTAGGCTGTGTGCATGGGTGGAGGTGTGCTACCAGGTAGTCACATCATGGGGTGGTTCGCTAGGTCCCTATCCAACGGTGTGTGTCAGACTGACTTCCTATGTGGGGTTGTCTGACGGTTTGTAAGCACACTGGGAGTGTCAATGTTAAGATGAAGTTTCTGAACTATTTTATTACGGCTAGTGCTAGCTACACTAGTTGTATCGTGTGGGTAAAGTGTACAAACTTTGTAGAGTGTTAATCAATCTATTCGAATAGCCGCGTCCGCAGTCATGGACATGCTCGGTGATTTCACACGAGGGGGTAGATTTTCATGAAAACCTTGGGACGGGAGCTGTGTGACCTAAGTCACATGGCTATGTGAATAACTTGTTTAGGCTATGTGTCTCTGTGAAATAAAACTATCAAATTATTATTGCCTATTTGTTTTACTTATGCTTTCAATCTATTACTTGTATTTAAATTGCAAATGCTGCATTCCTGCAAAATAACCACAGAAGCCATTCCTTTGGAATAAGCCTACATCTATAATTGCATTTCTGTGGTATGACTTGCGAGTACGGTGTGTACTCATGCTTGTTGTAAAACATGCAACAGAAGAGGAGGAGTCTTCGCCTGCTTTCGAGGAGGAGTTCATCGAAGGTGCTTGATCATAGGGTCTTGATCCTAGTCTGTTGCCTGTGGTGAATTGATGGGATTCCGTTGAAGTTTCTTCGTTCCGCTGCTATTTTATTTCTTGGTAGTCCTGCGTGGCTTAATAATTGTAAACTCGACCATAAGGTCAAAACAACTATTTGTTATCAAATTACTCATTTATGTTATTAATCGCTTGTGTGGATTGATATTCACCTGTGTTCACACTGTGTGCACTAGCGTGATCCTAGACTAGTGCATTATGCACGAGGGTCTAGAATTGCATATTTTGGGTCCCGACAGCCCTCAACTGTCAACTCAACTTTCGTTTTCCAAGATCACCATTATCAAAATATTTCTTTTGGTTTCGTGCTCGCTGTGAGGAGCAACGTTTTCCTGTGTGACGAAACCTGTCCTTATTCGCCTCTTTCTTTTGAGAAAGGATCAATAGTTGTGTGTTGCAAAGTTTTACAAAGCGTATTTTGGCAACTGTTGGTGGTGGATAAGAAATTGTAGTGGTGAGATTTTGCTACCAAGCTATTGGAGTAGTAGAAGATGAATTGGTTTTGATCTGTACTTCTTGGAGGAAATTTGATTCACATGGAGTGTGGCTTCAAGTAAATCTAAATAGTGTTCTGTTGAGTAGAACCTATAGTATAGTGAAATTCCAGAACTTCAGTTCATGTTGAAAGGTTGGGGAATTATTGAAGGTATGGAAACCTTAATTAATTTTATAGAGTAACGCAATTGTATAGTATTGCTAGATTGTGTGGGTGATTTCTAATGATGTCAATGAGTGAGTATGTTAGAATTGTGGGGATGCTAGAGATTTAATCTGATGATTTCACTATCTGTTATAAGAGAAATTCGTTGTAGAGGTCTTGGAGGTTAAATTTGGGCTTTGCATTTTAATACTAGACTTTTGGTCGCCGAAAGATTATGTGTAGAGGAGATAGAAAATTGGAGTATTCTGAGCAGTGGAATGATTGTTGATAGAACCCTTTTGATGTAGTTCATGAGCGGATGTACTGAGGATTCTGGGTTGTTATTCTGGAAAGTTGGAGTCGATGGGATTGCGTGCGATCTAGTTTGAGGTGCTTTGGGTGCCTTCTATCAAAATAATTTTGTCGATGGGAGGAGTTATGCGGCATGTTATTTGGGGTCAATAGAGTCTCTCCACAAAGGTGTGGATGGTGTAATTCGGTTCAAGTGTAATTTGAGAAAGTTAAATTAAGAGGTTTGAGCTCGTGTGGTATGCGATGAATTCGAATTCCAAGGTTTGAGAGAAACTTTATTGCTAAAAGAGAAACTGAGAAAAAGGATGTTTCCTCGGGTAGTGAAGCATTTTCTTGATTCTCGTTTGAGTTTTGTGTTGTTGACTGGTGTCTTCCGCAATGTGAGTTGGCGCTGTGTTGGCATGTTTGATTCTTTCCAATTCAGACAAACCAAAAGAGGTATTTGGTTTGGGCATTCGAGTGATTTCTCCTTTGGCTTTCATGGTGTTCATTTGTAAACTATCTATTTAGAAAGTGGAATTGTTTTCGTGATGAATTATCACCTTTGGGATTTGACCCTTTTGGTGGAGAGTTAGCATTGTGAGGATGCGAAGAGAACTCTCTATTTCTAGTTGGATTCTCTTTGTGAATCAGTGGTTTAAGAACCAGTTCTGTTGTGCATTCTTGTTTAAAGGAGGTGACCCTTGTTGGATGAAGAGTTTGATTTTGAGCATCAACCTTCGCTGCACTAGCGCGTGCGGGACAGGGGCGCAGGCATATGGTGCATGGTGCGCGTGGTCCCGAAGTGGGCATACGGCATGGCATATGTGCCGGCACTGGACGCATATACGTGTACCGAGGGGTGGTTCTGGGCATTTGTTACGTGTTTTCATACCAAAGGGGAGTTTGGCCTAGGTACATTAGTTCGTTTTTGACAATTGTAGAAATTAGGAAGTTGGCGTATCGCTTTGACCGTCTCGGGTCCATACGCGACGTACGCAACGTCTGGTGTGTCCTGGTGCTAGCAATTCAAAGCTTGGGATTTCGTTAAAGATGTTGACCATCGAGTAGGGTCTTATCTTCGATTCTCTTCTGATGAGTGTACTTGGGAATGCCGGGTTGAGTGTTAAGACGGACGTTGTTTTGTGCCGTTGTGTTGTGGTCTAATTAGTCCGAGAGAGAGGCTACTTAGGAAGTTGGAGTTTCGTATGTGCGAACAATATTCGGATTTCTTCGCAACGGGTGCGTTTTGATCCTTGTTCAAATTACATTTGTAGTTTTCTTTCGAGTAGATTCAGGGTCGAATCCTATTAAGAGGGGTAGAATGTAATACTCCGATTTATTCTATAAAACAAAGCGTTCAAAAGGGAAATTAGGAATAAGAAAAAAGAGATTTCTGTATTTTTTTCGGCAACCTGGGCCTTGGGCCTTGGCCCCGGAGGCCCATGAGGGGCTGGCCACCAATAAAAGGAGGGGGGAAAACCCTAGCTGCTACAGTACCACCGCCCTGGTACTGTAGCTCTACACTGTAGCAATCCCCCCTACTGCTATGCCAAGAGGAGAAAGGGAGGAGAGGAAGGAAGAAGAAGAAAGGAAAAGAAAGGAGGAGAAGAGAAGGGATCGTCTTCTCCAAAGATCGTTCATCGTTCTCCGGTGTTCTTCAAGGGTAACGAGATGTTTCCCCGCTATTTTATGTTGATTAGATGCGAAATTAGATTATTTAGTTTGGATCGAATTCGTTCGGTTGTAAGCTCAGTTCTGTCCAGTAGCTTATGTGGCATATTTCGGGTTCTTAGAGGCCGATTTGGAGGTGTCCATCTCCTAGAGATATTTATATAATATTCTTAACTTTCCGTAGCCACCAAGAACATGTAATTCTGATGTACGGATCAAAAGTTATGGTCTGATCTTTACCGCTGTCCTGAAATCCTGACGAGAGTGAACTGTCAAGTTGTCTCCTAAATTATGATTATGTTATTGGCAGATTTAGGGTTTTCACCCAACTACGTTATTGTAGAAATTTTTATAAAATTTCCAGAATGATAAAGAACGCCTCAATCGGAGTTGTAGATCAAAAGTTGTCTTATTTTCTTTACTGCTGCCCATTTCGTCGGGACAGATTCTGTCTTTCAAGTTCATCTGCCTGTAGTATATTGATTTTGCCGAATTGGGTTATCTCACCAACTAGGTTTTCGTAGATATGTTCGTTAAGTTTCCATAGGATCTGGGATCACCTCGTTCCGAGTCCCAGATCGTTAGATATGAGTGATTCCGTGCTGCTGTCCAGAATCAGTTCCATGATTGTGTTGTCTGTTTTCAGATTAGATCTAATTAGTTAATTGTGGGTTGTCGGGAAGGCATTGTAGAACGTTAATGGTAGTGTCCTGTTATATGTTGTTCTTATTTCGAATGTATATTGTGTAGGCGGAGCGGCTTCAGGTTTAGGAGCACCGCCATTGCCTACTAACGCGTCGCATCGCGGAAGGCAAGTACTTTGATGTTCTGATAATTAGAAAATGTTGAATGTTTGATGTTGATATTGTGTTTTTCTAAGATCCATGATAATATTTAATGTTCATGTTCCTTCCATATGTATTATCTCCATGATTAGAGAGCATGTCTTTTCAATATACATATTGCATTCCATGCATCCATTATTCATGTTTCATCCACGGGAGTGGATTAAAAAGACCCATCAATTCCAGTATGGGCACGTAAGACCCACCATTCCAATGTGGGCAGATTGGGACACCCATATGAAACGTTCTTCATACGGGACTTGGATCCCCGCATTTTGTTAAATGCGGGCTTAGGTGAACACCGACGGGTGTGTCACTAGCAATACCGGTATATGCATGTGTGTAGTCCCTTCATTTCATTCAATCCATTCATTCCATTCATTCAAATATTCGTTCTGTGATTTATTCATATTCTTCAATGATGTTGGCTTGATCATGTTTGTTGTATGTCCCATTTATTCACTGTACTTGCTGAGTCTCGGACTCATTCTTGCGTTGTTTGTTTATTTTAGGTGATCTTTGATGTTGGCTCTATTGGGAGGGAGTAGACGCGCTACTCATTCACTTCACCCTATTCAAGTCTAAGATTATGATTTAATTCTATCTTTCATTCGTTATTGATGAATTGTAATAAATAAATTTAGATGATGAGTGATACCTATTGCTATGTTATGGTTAATTCAGTAGTACTTGTGATCTTTGATTATTCCTTCGATAGTTATTGCTTAGATTCGGACTATATTCATGACATGGTCCTATTGAATATTGATCTCTTTTTGTTATTAGATGAGATGGTGTTCTAATTCTTCCGCATTATGGTTGTATGTTAGATTATTTAGGTGACATCTTGGCTTCTAAATAGCCAGGGTGTTACAGTTGGTATCAGAGCGGGCTTTAGGTCCGTGGTTAATAGAAATATATTAAAATGACACACTGTGCACAGTAGGTGGGGTTGGGTAATCCATTGTTTCCGCATTTCTATTGTTATGTTTCTTTTGTTGAGCAATTGTTGAATTGCTTCTATACTATCTTTCTTGTTGTTAATCTATGATACGATGTGATATCTTATATCTATGGATTTATTCTATGATTGTCATGAGATGATTCTACATATTCATAACTGATTACATTGGTTATGCGTGTTGTTAATGGATGTTAGGAAGTTGAGGACGTGGTTGTCACTCTGGGATTCACCAGGTTACACCACTGTTCGTGGTATGTGGTTAGGGGAGTAGTTACCCCGAGTACCATAGTTTCAGGTGTTGAGCGTGAGTTGCTTTAGACAGTTGTTCTCTTCCTTGATTTCTGAAGTTGGCAAATTCTTGTTCTGTGGCGGTTGATAAATTTCTCTTGGGTTTGTGGTTAAGTAGTGTAACCTTGATTCACCAGGTTACACTACTTGTGATTGTTGTTAATTGGCGAGAATGAGATTTTCATGGTTATTCCTTCTTTCTTATTGGAAAAGAATGACTCACCAATTTTCCTTGAGTTAATAAAACTTAACTGGAATTTATGAAATTTAAACTATTTAATTTGACGAATGTAAACATCAATTAAATGAAAAAAATTTAGATGGGTACCTCATATTCGAAGGATTTTTTTACGAGTTTGTTTGGTATTTATTTGATCTCATTTGAATTTCCAGCTTTTATTTAAATCCAAATCAATTCCTTCATGGGCCCAATTCCACTCGACCCACCCAATTCTCTCTCTCTCTCTCTACCGCTTCCCTCTGGCCTAGTTCACCCGGCCCGACCCGCCTCCAACTCGCTCCATCCCCTAGCTAGTACCCGTAACATCCCAAAGTTCATTACGAAAAATAAAATTAATAATGTTATTATTTTATTAGATTTCTGAAATCTAAAAGAGTTTTATTTCTTTTCTTGATTTTCCTAGATTTTCAAAGTTAAAAAGATAATTTATTGAGTTTTCTGGGATTTCTTGGGATTTAAAGTTAAAAAGAAAATTTCAATTAATTTCTTTAATTTTCTGTAATTTAAAAGATTTTTCTTATTTTCCGAAATTACAAATAATTTATGTGCAAAAATAAAAGTCAACTTTAAGTTCAAAATAATTTTATCAAGTTGAAAAGTAACATCCCAATTTTTGGGTCTTTTTGAAATTTTCAAAATAAAAATAACCATTTGATTTTTTCCTAAATTGTTAAAGTTTAATTTGAAATTTCATAAATTAAAAACAATTTAATATGAATAAATCAAACTTCAATTAAATTCAAAGATTTGGTTTATCTGATTTTCTAAATTTTCGGACTTTCCAAATCCCTTCGTTATTCCTTGGAATTTTATAGCTTTTCCCAAATATGTTTTCTTTGTTGAAAAATTTAATTTAAATTAACTATTTTAAAAGTGTGATTTTCTTTTGGAGTTCTACAATTATTTAAAATCCAAGTTTGAAATTCAAAATCAATTCCTTTTCTTTCTTTTTAAAATTTAATTTAAATTAATTATTTCAAAGTGTTGGATTTGAATTTGGAATTCTTGCTTATATAAATATTGTTCGAATCAAATCCTAAATCTCAGTTTCAACCTCAAATGAAAATCAAAATTCCATGTCTCATTCAAGACTTTGCTCCAAAATCTAACCTTTTTGCGGCCAATCCTAAATTCAAATTTTCCTTTTGAATTCGTCTCAATTTCAAATCTCTTTTCCAAAATCAAATCTTTCCTTAGCCTTTTTTTAATTCAAATTCTCAATTTGAATTAATCTCCTCTCCATTTCAAATCCCAAAATTCTTTCGTCTCAATCCAAACCTCATTTCCAAAACCATATCCTTTCTCGGACTCTTTGAATTCAAAATTTCCATTTTGAATTCATTGCTCCTCGAATTCAAATTCCTTTTCTCAAATTCAAAGCTTGTCGCCAAAATTCCAAATTCAAATTTTATAATTTGAATTTCTCGGCCCATCTCTTTCCCTTTCATTTTTCCTGTTTTTCTTTTATTTCCTTTTCCTCCTCTCTTTTCTTTTTCTCCTTTTTCTTTCTTCTTTTTTTCCTCTCTCTTCCTTCTTTTCTTTCTTGCTCCTGTGCTTCTTTCCCGATGGACGCTTGCGCTTGTTAGTGCCCCCACATGCGCGCCCCCACCTAGATTCTCGCCAGCTCTAGCACCGCCTCGAGCCCCGTGCCCTAGCCCCTTAGCTGTCCCGCGAACCTCGGCCACACCATGCCCTAGGCGCTGCCCCGAGCCTCCGCGCTAGTCCTGCTTTGTGCTTGCACTGCCCGGCTCTGCGTTAGATCCCCCATTTATCCCTCTATAAAAGTCGGCGCAATCTCCCTTCCTCTCCTCCCGCTCAACGCACCCAAAACACATGAGCTGAGCTCCTCTTCTTCTTCTCCAAAACTGGCCGGAGCACCACCTCCCTTGATCTCCTTCTCCGACCATTCTTTTGATGAGCCACCCGCGTCATGGTGTGCCCCTCGGTCCCATCCACCCATCCCCGTAGTTTGCCCTCCTCTCTTGCTTTCTCCTCGTCGCAAACCAAACTTTTCCGTCACCAGCCGAAATGCTTTGCCTTTGTCGTTCCCAACATCAACCACTCCCCGCCTTAGACACCACTTTATCGATTCGTCCCTCCGCATTCTCGCCATGCTCTCACTCTCCTCATTGAAGACCACCAGAGCTCCGCCGTCCTCTAGTCCTACCGCCGGACGTGTGCCTTCACTATTGATAAGGACATCCCTACTATGGATAGAACCGCGCCTACACACGCAACTCATCCACAACCAGTGTTACAAGGACCACTTACTTGAGCTCGTGTTCGCCAACTTAATTACCAGGTGCATTCGTTCCTAGGTTTATATATTACTGAGAATAGACCGCTACCTAATGCAAGTGATTTAATTGTGCTTAGGACATGGGAAACGACCAAGGAGAGGCATGCAAAGTCATGGACATGCATGGAAGGCATAATGGAGGTCACCACATCAATTTGGGTTTGAGTCAAGCAAGAGTTCAAGTTGGGCTCGTTCTGGATTCGGATTCGGACTGCTGCGACAGTACTAAGTTTAAACAGTCGTAACTTCTTCATTCAAACTCCATTTGGGACGTTCTCGGACTTCATAGTAAGATTTTCAAGTATAATTTCCAACGGATCCAACCTCATCTTCATATTCTATCCGAGCCGGCCACAATCATCAAAAGAGTCCACGTCTATTTCTGAGCCCAAGTCAAAAGGGTGCTGTGCCACCTCCACTTGGGCCCATGGGACTTGTAACCCTAGGGGCGTGCATCCACTTTCTTGGCCGCCACCCCTGGTCGTCTCCCCATATAGGAGCCACCGCCTTCCTTTGCGAGAACTCAGATTTCGTTGAGTTTAGGTTTAGCCATTGTGCAAACTCCTGTTCTTCAGTTGTGTCGGAAGACCACGTGTCAAGACAGCCTTCGGGATCCCACCTTTGTTTTTCAATACCATCTATACTACAATCTTATTCAAAATATCAAATTGCCTACATCTTATTCTTCCTAGTTCTTCGATTGCTCACAGGGATTGAACCTCGTGTTCAGGTTGATCGCACTTCCAGCAAGGTCAATAACACCTCGGAGTTGGTTCAACGATTGCTAAGGCACAAGCGTCGTCGTACGGTTGTAGTCGGATCGTGAGAATCACCTCCACCAAAATCGATAGTTATGAATCTCATCGAAAGATTGGGCACCCCGCTTGCATCAAAAATTTGCTTGCCATGACTTTCCTAAGATTAGACGAGTTAGGGCTGCTACTTGTGAATTTACTGACTTTGCTTCTATTTGGTGGAAAGAACATTGCCATCAATATCCTAATAACATTCCTAACACTTGGGAGGCTTTAAAATTGCTTATGTGGCATCGATTCATTCCCTCATATTATGCTCGTGATTTGTTAAATAAATTGTAACGCTTACAACAAAGTACAAAGTCTGTGGAAGACTACTATCAAGAATTACAAATTGGTATGTTGCATTGTGGTTTAGTTGAGAATGAGGAGGCCTCCATGGCTAGGTTTTTGGGAGGATCGAATCTAGAAATTCAAGACATCCTTGATTATAAAGATTACAACTCCATTACTAGATTGTTTCATCTTGCTTGCAAAGCTAAATGTGAATTGCAGGGACACTAGACGAGGACACGACCTAACTCATCTGTAGGTCACACAAACTCATGGATGCCACACACCCCTACTGCCCCGTCCACTATTGCACCATCACCGTTATCCTCCAACAACAAGCAGCGCCCCACTACTTCAAGTTTAGCACCACGAGTTTCTGAAGTAGCCAAATCAGCACCTCAAACTTCTACAAAAACCTTCTCTTCGGTTGCTTCGACATTACGAACTAAGGATGTTCAATGCCATCATTGCAAAGGCTATGGACACATGATGCAGGACTGTCCAAACAAGCGCGTACTGATTATATGCGATGATGGTGGGTATTCCTCTGCTAGTGATTTTGATGATGAAACATATGCTATGCTTGCAACTGACCCTACAGGACATGATGATGAATCTGATCATGAGGAGGAACATGTTGGCGCCGAAGATGCCGACAAGTATTTGAGCATTATAGTGCAATGCGTATTAAGTGCTCAAGTTTCTCATACCGAGCAAAATCAGCGCCATAATTTGTTTCAAATCAAGGGCATTGTCAAGGAATGCTCGATTCACATAATTGTTGATGGTGGGATTTGCAACAATTTGGCGAGAATGAATATGGTGGAGAAGCTTGCTTTGCTGACCAACCCTTATCCCCACCCATACCATATTCAATGGTTCAACAACCGTGGAAAGTTGAAGGTAACACGAATGGTGAGAGTAAACTTTTCTATGGGTTCATACCATGATTATGTTGATTGTGATGTTGTTCCTATGCAAGCATGTTCATTGTTATTAGGAAGACCTTAGCAATATGATATTGATTGTGTGCATCATTGTAGGAATAATCAATACTCTCTCATGTTCAAAGGAAAGAAAATTGTGCTGCATCCTATGACTCCTGAACAAATTGTTAAAGATGAACTTTCTAGAGCTAGTAGAGAGAAGAATATACAGAATGCTAAGAGCGAAAATCAGATTGTAGCAAAAGAGTTTGAGCAACATAAGAAGAAAGAACCTAAATCTGCTCATGTGAAGAATGAAGAAATTAAATTGAAAGGTGCTAGTTTTCTTGCTACCAAATCTGATATGACCGAATTGGATGCTACTAATTCTATTTGCTATGCATTAGTTTGCAAAGAAGCTTTGTTTTCATTTGAGGATATACCTTATTCTTTGCTTCCCACTATCACTGACATTTTGCAGGAGTACAAAGACGTCTTTCCGAAGAACATACCACTGGGGTTGCCACCGCTTCGAGGGATTGAGCATCAAATTGATTTTATTCCTAGTGCATCATTGCCCAACCGCGCACCATACAGGACTAATCCGGAAGAAACTAAAGAAATCCAGCGCCAAGTTCAAGAATTGCTTGATAAAGGGTATGTGCACGAGTCTCTTAATCTTTGTGTTGTTCCGATCATTTTAGTGCCTAAGAAAGACGGATCTTGGCGCATGTGTGTGGATTGTAGAGCAATCAATAATATCACCATTATGTATCATCATCCTATTCCTAGGTTAGATGATATGCTTGATGAATTGAGTGGCTCTGTTGTTTTCTCCAAGGTTGATTTGCGTAGTGGATATCATCAAATTCACATGAAATTAGGTGATGAATGAAAAACAACATCTAAAACTAAGTTCAGGTTATATGAGTGGTTAGTAATGCCTTTTGGTTTAACTAATGCACCTAGGACCTTCATGAGACTAATGAATGAAGTTTTGCGTGCTTTCATTAGTAGATTTGTGGTGGTTTATTTTGATGATATATAGCAAATCATTAGAGGAACATCTTGACCATTTATGTGCTGTTTCTAATGCATTACGTGGTGCACGTTTATTTGGTAACCTTGAGAAGTGCACCTTTTGCACCGATCGAGTCACGTTTCTTTGCTATGTTGTTACTCCATAGGGAATTGAAGTTGATCAAGCCAAGGTTGAAGCAATACAGAGTTGGCCGACTCCTAACATGGTCACATGGGTGCGAAGCTTTTTAGGACTTGCTGG
Organism: Phyllostachys edulis; assembly: GCA_036346405.1. NCBI lineage: Eukaryota > Viridiplantae > Streptophyta > Magnoliopsida > Poales > Poaceae > Phyllostachys > Phyllostachys edulis. The sequence continues at coordinate 446,555 of JAYEVD010000041.1, read as the reverse complement.
ATTCTATCGCTGCTTCGTGAAGGATTTCAGCACCATCGTTGTGGGTACCCCCGGGTTAGTTCTGTAAGACCAAGGCATTCCCGGCCTTATGGAGCTAACTCTAGGTCTCCCGTGTGAATGGATTCCAACTTAACTCCATCTAAGCAAGACACTCGACTGATAACTAGAGCCTTGACGATCATGCAAACTACACCTCTGCGAGTATTATATGATAATCAGTTCTCCAACAGTCCAAGCACTACACTTAGTGAGTTAAATCGGAATTCATAAACAGCGATCATGAGGTCATGTTGGCTCCCAAGATCAGCGACCAACATACCCCAAACTCACATATAGCATTGATCACATCCATACAACATTCGTACATTCTTAGTTCAAAAGACATACAACATAATAGTTCAAGTCTACAACCATTACAAATGGCACGGTCGGCCAGAATCAAATAAGTCCATAAAGTAGCAGCAGAAGTAAAATAATTAAACCGAAAGGTCCAACATGGTATGCCCAACACCCATCGGCAACTGATTGGGAGTTAAATAATAGCACTACTCGTTAGCGTCACCTAAATCGGTGCTAACGAGCTCATCGGGCTCACAGTCTTCCTCACCTGAAATTGCAGCAACTGGATTGAGTACAAAGTTGTGCTTGCAAGTCTTACATAAATAAAAATTAGTTATGCATAGAGGTTGTTCCCAAGGATGGCTCATATAGGCTTAGTTTTGCGAAAAGACGCAACAATTTTAACAACCTACACATACTAGTTTTTCAATGGCCAATTTGTAAACAGATTTGAAGTAGAAGTAAAGCATGTGAATAAGTGATAAATTGAATGACAAATAAAACAACCAACAACAAAGTGGCTGCCCACTTTGATACAACAAAATGCATGAACTTCCCATTCATGCCGAACCAAAAGTACCCACAATTTAAATACATAGTCTAACAATAGTTACTCCTGAACTCAAGCGACTGTCCATAACCGTGGACATGGCTATTCGAATAGTTTTAACTCTATAGAGGTGTACTACTTTACCCACACGACTCGATTAGCTCGTAAGCCACCGGAATTAACACACTTCCTTTGGTGTGTCGGCCGGGGAAAATCGAGATACGATTATTTTTAGCAAGAAGACCCTATTGAGCTAAGTCCCCCATGTGAGATGTTTCCTTTCCTAGTACAAGCATCTGATAGCACTTGCTAGGGGGCTCACAAGTTGTATTGGAAATACCGATGCAGTGTACATAAAGAAAAAAGGTGTGTGTCTTGCACACTATAGAAAAATTACATCGGCTCCTAAGGAACATAGGATTTCATGGTCTCTATGTCCTTACACCACCATGAGACTTGACAAAACAAAACCTTCCCCCTGCATAACCATACAGTACCCATATCCCGCGTGTGGTAGCACGAGTGTACTTGAATCAACGATGTTACCAAAGTTCAGTCCTTAATGGTTCGGACAAGACATCCACATACCCAAATCTCGTGCACGAAGGCACCATCACTAGCCAACTCTTGCCCAGGCCCCAAAACTCATTTAAAATGACAAACTTTAACTTAGAAAACAGATACGAAGATCTGGATCAAAAAGAATATAAGAAGGTGTGTGTTTCCCAAAATTGTCGGGTTAATCCCGACAATCAAACTACCGTTCTAGACTTGCATGGCTAAGCAAACTCAAACACCATAATTCACACATCCTAACTTAAGCATGTGGTACTAGAATAATTTAGGAATAACCTCAATGAATAGGATATATCTCACTACTCATCACAAAAATAGCGACATAGTAAAATAAGCATGCAAACAATTATCATTGCACTAACTTAACAAAACTGGAATCAAATATGATGCAAAAGAAAGTTCAAATGATGCTTGCCTTGCTGGTAGCTTAGCTGCTCACTCTCAGTAGTGTAGGAGTCAATATCGATTTCTCCGGAATCTAGAGAAATAACGATATCGATAAACACCGAGAAACCCCCAAAAATAAAATTGCTCAAAAATGCGTGATTTTTCTACAGGAACTAGTGCATGATTTTAGATGAAAACAGGTGAAAGATTTATTCCAATTGGAGTTAGTGTGTGAGAGTTATAGCTTTTTGAGAACCAGAATTCAATAGGTTTCAAGTTCAAGTAATTAATTATTTGGCCAACAATTGCATAACAGTAGGGGATACAAGGATTATATAGATAAATAGGGAATATTTTTATAAGTCCAAAACATTTGGGTTTAACTTATCTGGAGTTTTCAAGGATTAGTTATGCATTTTTCAAGTTAACAGTCTTTTCCTATTGTAAAAATAATAGGTTTATGGATCATTCTCCAAAGTAATAATTTTTTCTGTAGAGAAAAGTTTGAAACCAGTTTCATAATAAAGTACATTAAAATGAACATTATCATAATTGGTTTCATCCATTTTGGAGTTGAGGAGGAAAAGTTATGTATTTTTGAAGTTATTCAAATTTTCAGTGTGCAGACTAATACGTTTTGGATTTTCTAAAGTATTTACTCCCTTTTCTTACCGAGGCTGCTTAGTCTGTAGTCATCGACCACGAGGGCCCAAAGACAATACCGCTCCCAAACTATTTACTAAGTCAAATGTGCACTGACAAGTGGGCCCGTCTCGTCAGCGAGTCAAAACGGCGCGCACGCGATTGAAACGTTCGGACCATGCTTGAGAGTGGTCCGATTACGATCCAACGGTCTAGAATCGTTGCGCATTCGGATGGTCTGAATGGCCCAATTGATCCTGATCATTCAAATTGCATCGGACGGTCCAAATTCATGGCGTGTTCAGATTGTCCGAACGGCCCACTTAATCTGGACGGTCGCTTTTCAATCGGACGGTCCAAAAAGGTCCTAGTGTTTTTGGGTTGTGCACAAGTACAAGGTGCGGGGCTTAAGGCTTGGGTCCACAAGTCAGCCACTCACAGTGTTAACTAAACGTGTGGATTTCTAAGGAAGGGGGCCTGCATGCAAGTGACTAACTAGTGTGGCTAAGATAGCTATTAAATGATAATCATCATGCTATAGTGCTTGTCCAAATATGACAATGGGGAGTTTGTCCCGCGTGATTCATCGGCGGCTCGCTGGCGCTACGCACCATGGCAGCGTGAGCTAAAGGTAGGGTTAGACGCGCCATAGTGTTGCGCACCTAATGGGAGTAATTACAACCTTTGAGATGGCCCTCACCGGCGGCTAGCCAGAGTTGAACAATGGTGTGCAACACGGCAAACAAGAAAATCACGATAAAGCTCCGCAGCGGTTCAAATAAGTGGGTGCCCAAGGTCCTAGGGACTATTAGAGAGCTACCTGAGCAACAAGGAAGCTTGGGGAAGCTTGGAGTGAGTTGAAGCAGCGACGGCGCCGGAGAAGACAATGACGACGATGCGGCTCACAGAGTAGAGAAGGTCCTGAGCAAAACTAAGACCAGTGAATGCTTGGAGAAGTTTAAAGACCTTATGAGAAAGCTATATGAACAAATAATCGGACAATGGCTTACCGAAACAAGTGGGAGATGAAAAGTTGGTTATACGGCCAAAAATGGTCCAAGCTTCAATTCACCTCAATCCTGTCGGGCATTACCCCAATTAACATAGGGTTTTTCAATCTCATGCTAAAAGACACGAGATTACGCAAAAGACTCGGGATAATACCCACCAGAGATGAAGATGACACAATGGTGTCACTTGAGTGCGCGCTCTAGAGCTCCAAAGAGGACGAAGATGGTCTAGGTGCTACAAGCAACAAGAGAAGCTTGCATTAGCAAAAATGGACATGGGGTGGATCATCGAATCGAAAGATACCACCCGGTGCAAGCTTACCGGAGTATAGAACGAAAATGAGCGCCATTTTCCTCAGCCACTGAGAGGAAAAGTGAGTAAAAACTAGGGTTTGAGTGTTACTTATGCTCGTGAACGTGATGGAGTGGATGCAGCGTCAAACGAAGGAACTCTAGGATAGGTTGCCATGGGCGGTGTAGTTATGGCGGTGACGGAGCAACGCAGGAGCTCGCGGCTGCGTGGCATTGAAGTCTTGAGTGAGCTGACGGGAGGTTGAAGAAGGCACTAACAGTCTGGGCCCACCATGTCAGCGATTGAAAGCGGCGTGGTCTCACGCGTAACGCTCGAACCACTTTTCTCCACCCATAGATTATGATCCAATGATCCAAAATCGTGGTGCGTTCGGACGGTCCGAACAGCCGAATTGATCTAGATCGTTCGTTTTGAATCGGACGGTTCATATTTGTGGGGCGTTCAGATGGTCCGAACGGCCCACTAGATCTGAACCGTTGATTCTGAATCGGACGGCCCAAAAGTGCTGGTTTGGCGAGGTCCATCTAGTTGACTCCACCAAGTCAAGTGGCTCGGTCTAGTGCGAGCCCAAGAAACACTGCTATGCTGAGTTGATGTTAGGTTCGACTGAGATTTGAAACTAGTTCCTCAACTTTGACCAGAGATTTAAAAATTGGAATAAAATTCCTAAAAATATGAAATAAATCAAAGGTATAGGGGATAACCTAGTTCATTCCATATTTTGAGCAGTTTAAATCCACAACTTAAATAGGTCATTGGATTGAGTTGAAATTTCAAGGGTTTGAAACTAACCCCAAAAATTTGGGAAAAATTATTTTAATTCTTACTAATTATTGTAGTATTTGAATAAATTATTTCCAAAGGAACTTTAGTGGCATTTGTTTTGGTTTTCTCTTGAAGTTTACTTCTTTAAGTGTAGGTTTAATGTTTGAACAAGATTTTTCAAGTGCAACAAATTATGCAAATGCTTGAAAATAGTGATGCATGCTCATGAGATGCAAGGCAAACCTCTTTTTTAACTTGAGGATGTGACAAACCTCCCCCCTTACTGATAACTGTGGCGGCCCGATCTTTCGATAGGTTCGATTGATTTCGTCGTGAGGAAGTTGATGCTTTGAGGCTTCCAACCCGCAATTCGTCACCTCGCAATTCGCTACGCCCGCACGACTGTCGTTATCAACCACACTTGCACGCGATCGACCTTGCCACGAGGGTTATGGTTCTTGCAAGCAATCGAAGCAACTCACAAGAACAAGGTAGATGCAATCTGAATTATATTGCGAATATGGATGAAGTTCACAAAGTGGGGTTCCTCAAACCGAACAAGCGGCGAAACTGCAAAGTGGCAGAATAATCTAAGAACAACCCAACCCTAAATTGTGGCGGCTACTGCACATATATAGGGGACATGAGGAGGTCGACCTAGGGTTGTGCTACCGTGGGGATAGGCGTACACATCCTGGGCTTTGACCTCGGCACCCTTACAAGGCCTTATTAGGCCCAAAATGGTGACACAGCACCTTACTTCAACGATTCGACTAACTCCCATCGTGGTGCGTAGGCGGGTACACACAGTTGTAGAGCTTGTAGACACAGTGGTGAAACACGGAGGCTGTCGTGAACCTTGGGAATCTGGTCGTAGACCTTCTGCAACCCAAAATCTCTTCTCGGCGCAATCAAAGGGACTTCCTTTGCTTGGGCACAATCAGCGCAGATGACCAGGACTTGACGGATCCTTCCCATTATTCCTAAGTATAAAAGATCACAATTATTAGGTAGTATACCATTCCGCATAGATAAATTATTAGCACCTAGAAACGAGCTCACCTCATAATTTAAGTGACATGCACGAGCTCTTGTCATAGGGCCTTGTAGTTTAGCAACCGGATCTGGAAGGTTTTGCGTAGTGCGTGTATCCGAAGGAGTGATGTCCTCATCACTTACAAAAGATCTCGTCCCCGAGATCTGAGTAGGTCGGAAGATGGATAGGAAGGTCCTAAAGGAAATACAACATCCGTTGCTTTGATTTCCTTCAAAGATAGTGCTAAGATATCTTACAAGGTTACAAAGAATGGTTATTACATTTTCCTTACTATTGCTTTGTTTAACCTTGCCTTTCTTGATTCGCAGGCACTTCAAGGAAAAAGATCTAGATATTCTTATCGCAAATGATCTTCATGTTCCCAAGTAGCCTCATCTTCATTTTGGTTACTGTTGGCTCACGGGGTAGGCTACGATAGCTACAAACAAAATTTCTACCACGCAAACTAGGATGCCAAGCAAGTAGATGATCACAGATCGTTACCACCAGACGCGCAGAGCAACGGAAGAAGGGTTGGAGCAGCCTAGTCCAACGAAGAGTGCGTCGATGTAGTGGTCGTAGTCGATCGTCCAACGCCCAGCAAGTCGATGCAATGGTCGTAGTCGATCGTCCAGCGTCCTCACGAGTCGATTGTCTCCTCCAGCAACATCTGCAGTTCCTTGTGAAGATCGCGGATCGTCCTCAAGCGCAACAATCGTAGTAGTGCCTCTACGGTATCCACATGTCCAGGGAAGGAACAACCGCACGCCGGTGTGCTAGCACCAAGTCGCACGGCGGAGCTCTCAGAAAGATGGCGGCTAGGGTTTCGGTGGAGCAACTTACGTCAACTCATGTAACCTCTCTATTTCCCCACAGCCTCATGCATCTCCTTATATAGTGCTCGTGACGGATCATATCCGAACACGTTTGACGAATCGTATCTGTACTGGTTTGTTCCAACCCGTTAAGTGTGTGACCCTGTAGGTTCATGTGTAGTTCGGTTGTGACTCGGAAACCATTTTCGATCACGAGTCGTAGCGGCTCCTAGCAGAACATATCGATTCGAATACACACAAATTATATCGGACGAACCTTAATGCAATATGATCTATGACCAGGTCCTTATCACTTACGACCAGGTCCTATCTTTATCTGACCGATTCGTATTTGGTCATGACCGATTAAGTAATTGCTTACGACCAGGTTACGACCACTCTGTGACTTCGTTCGACCGATCTATGACCAGCTCAGTATCAGATATCGACCGATGCAGAATCGCTCAAACTAAGCGACATACTCGTGTAAACTCCCTTTGCCTCACGATGTCTGGTTGAACTCCAGGTGAGATGTTGTGTCATCCACGGACTGTTCAATTCTTTCTCGATCGAGTGTCAGATAACTTTACGTGGTCGAACACTTCAACTACTAGTGGCATGGCCATGCACTTTCTTTATCCGATCACAATGAGGGGCCCAGAGACATCTCTCCTGTTATGTTAGGAGGGGCAAATCCCATATCCGAGCAGCCACATTCCTCTCCATGTTTCATAGCATACCCGAAAGCTACCTTTATAACTACCCAGTTACGGTGTAGCGTTTGGCAACCCCTAAGAGTGGTATTACACATGTAGGAAACCATACTGATCTCAGGTCGTAGAGCACGGAGAACTGGTCGTAGACTTGGGAATCTGGTCGTAGATCTTCTGCAACCCAAAATCTCTTCTTGGCGCAATCAGAGGGACTTCCTTTGCTTGGGCGCAATCAGCGCAGATGACCAGGACTTGACGGATCCTTCCCATTATTCCAAAGTATAAAAGATCACAATTATTAGGTAGTATACCATTCTGCATAGATAAATTATTAGCACCTAGAAATGAGCTCACCTCATAATTGAAGTGACGTGCACGAGCTCTTGTCATAGGGCCTTGTAGTTTAGCAACCGGATCTGGAAGGTTTTGCGTAGTGCGTGTATCCAAAGGAGTGATGTCCTCATCATCCTTCCCCTCTTGAGTTGGAGTCGTCCTCGACTCAAGGTCATCTTCTTTCCCCAAGTATGGCTTCAAATCCGTAGGACTGGTCGTGGACCTGGTCGTAGGACTAGTCGTAGAGCTTGAGACCTGGTCGTAGATCACAGAGAATAGGTTGTAGACCTTGAGAAACTGGTCGTAGACGTTCTGTAACCCAAAATCTATAGGAAGCTCCAATTGATATGCAGCACGGTTTGGCAAAGTCGCTCCCAGGGTGAAATCGATGTGATTCTCTATCCCTCGAATACGTGGTAATCCTAGGGGTTCCTCAGCGAAAAATACATCCACATACTCCTGCAAAAGGTTAGCAATAGCAGGAGGCAAAGAGTTAGATATATTCTCAAGTGAAAATAAAGCATCTTTGCATATCAAAGCATGGCACGGCAGCTCATTATCACAAATGTCAGCAAGTTCAGATTTAGTGGCAAGCATAGAACAACTCTTCAATTTAATTCCTTCTGACTTAGATCTAGGTGCCACTTTCTCCCCTTTAGGTGGGAAAACATGTTTTACTACTTGCTGATTTTCAGAATCATGCTCATTGGTGTTTCTTTCATTTTTAGCATACGCTGCTTCATCTTTCAAAATTTCAACAGGTGTTAAAGGCAACAACTTAATCTTCTTAACCCTATGTGAGAACGAGTAGGTGTTAGCTCTACCATTGTGCAAAACATCATTATCATATAACCAAGGCCTACCGAGCAACAAAGAGCATGCTTGCATAGGCACTACATCAAAGTCGGTACTATCTTTGTAATTACCAGCTGAAAAGTGCACTCTCACAACTTTGTTTACCTTTAACTTACCACACGAGTTGAACCATTGGATGTAGTAGGGGCGTGGGTGTGGCTGTGTGGTCAAGCTAAGCTTCTCGACCATCTTAGAACTTGCAAGGTTATTGCAGCTCCCTCCATCAATGATGACTTTACAGGCTCTCTCCTTCATGAGAAATCTGGATTGAAACAAGTTGTGCCGCTGATTTTGCTCCGCTCTCTCCACTTGTGCGCTCAGCACTCGTTGCGTGACAAGGCTCACATGATTCCCTATTTCAACCGTAGTTATTTGTTCCTCTACATCATCAGCATCACTGTCTATCTCGTCTCCTCCACTTGTAATGTTAGCTGCAAGTACATTTTCATCCTCAATATCACTAGCACTTACATATCCACCGTCTTCAGTGGCAAGGTATGCTCGCTGACTTGGGCAGTCCCTCATGACGTGGCCCATTCCCTTGCAATAGTGGCAAACAATCCCGGTCATACAGCCCGTGGAAGAAACCGAAGAAGAACTCTTGGCTGGGGCCTGCACACTAGTAGATTTACTTACCTCGGGTGCATGTGATGGTGTCGGAGGTGCTGCTGAACGCGCCCTACTCGAGGAGGGGGCAGCAGACCGTGTAGCCAAAGGTGGGATTGTTTCAACTTGCCCCGGCGTTGATCTTGGTGTAGACGTGCTTCCAAAATTGTTCCTTGGCCTCTGTTGTCGTCCCTGCAATTCCTTTTCTACCAAACATGCAAGTTGGAACAATCTAGGGACACTGTCATATTCTTTGTAATCAACAATGTCCTGAATTTCATGTCTTAATCCTCCATAAAAACGAGCCATAGCAGCCTCTTCATCCTCAATAATATCACATCGCAACATACTCATTTGTAGCTCCTGATAATATTCTTCTACGGATCTATTGCCTTGGTTTAAGGGCTGCAATTTCTTACACAAGTCACGTTTAAAAGAAGGTGGAACAAATCTGTTATGCATAGCAACCTTTAAAGCATCCCAAGTAGTAGGCGCTAATCCATCATTGCATACCTTATTCCACGAAATGATGGCAAAGTTTTTAAATTCACTTGTGGCTTGTCTAACTTTATGCACTTCGGGAACTAAGTTAGCATTAAATTTCTGTTCTACCGTCATCTCCCAATCTAGATATATTTCAGCATCATAAGCACCCGCAAAGGATGGTATAGTGAACTTGACTTTAGCATATGGATCATCATTAACACGTGCATTATGTTGCTGAGCGTTATTACCTCTCATACCTTGACGGTTGAAGTTCAACCGGTTTCGTTGTCGTGCATCAAAGGCGTCGTGGTTGTGCATCTCATTATCATTGTCAAACTCATAGTCATGGGCTGCACCATGAGGATCCACACGCCCATTGTTCGGTGGTTGATTGGCCAAACCATCAATGCGTGTATTGAGCATTGCGATACTATCATTGAGTTGTTGTTGTGTAGCATTTGTTTCTGCAAACTTCCTATCAATGTCATCATTAATAGCATGGCGGTGCTCATCCAACACCCTTGTGAGCTCTTCCCTCAAAACACAGTCTTGCGCCTCCAATTCCTCACCTGCCAAGGTTAGTAGAAGACAAAAGACAACACAGATATTATCCCTATCAACTACTAGGTGGTGGGAGGTGGGATCACACACTCTCAAGCGTCTTACCAAGCTCTTATGAATTTCTTACCAATTGCAGCAAGTGGTATGATCGGAGAAGGTGGGATGTATGACCGCGGCGGAGGCGAATGCGAGGATCCAAATCTGAGGACCGAAAGTATGTGGAGCTCGGACAGGCAAAATTTAGTAGCAAGGAATAGCAGTAATGAAATCAGATTAGCAAAGCTGAATCAAAGTCCACGGTACTCGTCACAGTTGCTGGCCCGAACGCGTTCCTAGAACTAGCTCAAGCAAGCCGAAAAATAGGGTAGATACAAGCACAATGGAACAAAAATCGCAAAGCAACTGATTTCTCCTTCTTCTTCCTTCTTTTTTTTTGAATTCCCTTTTTTTTTGAATTTTTTGGCACTCTTTGCTTCTTGCTTTCTTTTCTTTTATTTTCCTTTTTTTTTTGCAAATGTGACACAAGCTCAAAACTCTTCTGCTACCTTTTCTGGGTCCAAAGAGGTGAGTGGGTCACAAACTGTTTTCGGAGAGCAGGGGTATAAAGGTAATAAAAACTCTCTCTCTCTCTAAACTTTGGCTAGCTCTGTTTCTGCTATGGAAATTCTTCTCGGACTTTGTTTGGCAGGGCATGATATGATGAGTGCGTTGGGTGTTAGAGATCAACCAGAAACAGATAGTCTCCGAGGAGGTTGTTGGGTGAAAACGAGTAGGTGGTCGAACCGAGGACGTGGTCGAATCCGACTGGGTGGTTGAACATGAGGAGGTGGTCGAATCCGACTGGGTGGTCGAACACGAGGAGGTGGTCGAATCCGACTGGGTGGTCGAACCCAAGGAGGTGGTCGAATCCGACTGGGTGGTCGAACCCGAGGAGGTGGTCGAATGGGGTGGTGACACAAACTTGACTATAGCAAACAAATCCTAATTGCAACGATGCAGCCCAGGGCAAGCCGAGATACACGCTGACCAGAACAACAAAGATTCGACGCTAGAAACTAGATCACGACAACTAGACCAGCAACAAAGACACCGACGATGGACTCGAATTCAACAACGCGAAAACTGAAAACACAACTGTGAAAGGCACAAAGTGGTTTGGACAGCGGAAGAACTAAGATCTAAAACTTTTTGTGGTGCAATTTTCTGGACTCTAGGTGATGGAAAACAACTAACAAAAGGGGATCAACGAGATTACCTAACGGGCAACCTGATGCTTTGATACCACTTGATGACTACGGCAGCCCGATCTTCCGATAGGTTCGATTGATTTCGTCGTGAGGACGTTGACGCTTTGAGGCTTTCAACCCACAAATTATGCAAATGCTTGAAAATAGTGATGCATGCTCATGAGATGCAAGGCAAACCTCTTTTTTAACTTGAGGATGTGACAAACCTCCCCCTTCTTCGATAAGCGTGGCGGCCGATCTTTCGATAGGTTCGATTGATTTAAATCGTGAGGAAGTTGATGCTTTGAGGCTTCAACCGCAATTCGTCACCTCGCAATTCACTCGCCCTTACGGTTGTCGTTATCAACCACACTTGCACGCGATCGACCTTACCACGAGGGTTATGGTTCCTGCAAGCAATCGAAGCAACTCACAAGAACAAGGTAGATGCAATCTGAATTATATTGCGAATATGGATGAAGTTCACAAAGTGGGGTTCCTCAAACCGAACAAGCGGCGAAACTGCAAAGTGGCAGAATAATATAAGAACAACCCAACCCTAAATTGTGGCGACTCTTGCACATATATAGGGGACATGAGGAGGTCGACCTAGGGTTGTGCTACCGTGGGGATAGGCGTACATCACGGGCTTTGACCTCGACACCCTTACAAGGCCTTATTAGGCCCAAAATGGTGACCTGACACCTTACTTCAACGATTGACTAACTCCCATCGTGGTGCGTGGAAGCGGTACACACAGTTGTAGAGCTTGTAGACCTGGTCGTGAAACACGGAGAACTGATGCGTGAACCTTGGGAATCTGGTCGAGACCTTACGCAACAAAATCTCTTCTCGGCGCAATCAAAGGGACTTCCTTTGCTTGGGCACAATCAGCAGAGATGACCGGGACTTGACGGATCCTTCCCATTATTCCTAAGTATAAAAGATCACAATTATTAGGTAGTATACCATTCCGCATAGATAAATTATTAGCACCTAGAAACGAGCTCACCTCATAATTTAAGTGACATGCACGAGCTCTTGTCATAGGGCCTTGTGGTTTAACAACCGGATCTGGAAGGTTTTATGAGTGCGTGTATCCGAAGGAGTGATGTCCTCATCACTTACAAAAGATCTCGTCCCCGAGATCTGAGTAGGTCGGAAGATGGATAGGAAGGTCCTAAAGGAAATACAACATCCGTTGCTTTGATTTCCTTCAAAGATAGTGCTAAGATATCTTACAAGGTTACAAGAATGGTTATTACATTTTCCTTACTATTGCTTTGTTTAACCTTGCCTTTCTTGATTCGCAGGCACTTCAAGGAAAAGATCTAGATATTCTTATCGCAAATGATCTTCATGTTCCCAAGTAGCCTCATCTTCATTTTGGTTACTGTTGGCTCACGGGGTAGGCTACGATAGCTACAAACAAAATTTCTACCACGCAAACTAGGATGCCAAGCAAGTAGATGATCACAGATCGTTACCACCAGACGCGCAGAGCAACGGAAGAAGGGTTGGAGCAGCCTAGTCCAACGAAGAGTGCGTCGATGTAGTGGTCATAGTCGATCGTCCAACGCCCAGCAAGTCGATGCAATGGTCGTAGTCGATCGTCCAGCGTCCTCACGAGTCGATTGTCTCCTCCAGCAACATCTGCAGTTCCTTGTGAAGATCGCGGATCGTCCTCAAGCGCAACAATCGTAGTAGTGCCTCTCACGGTATCCACATGTCAGGGAAGGAACAACCGCCGCCCGGTGTGCTAGCACCAAGTTGCACGGCGGAGCTCTCAGAAAGATGGCGGCTAGGGTTTCGGTGGAGCAACTTACGTCAACTCATGTAACCTCTCTATTTCCCCACAGCCTCATGCATCTCCTTATATAGTGCTCGTGATGGATCATATCCGAACACGTTTGACGAATAAATATCTGTCTTGGTTTGTTCCAACCCGTTAAGTGTGTGACCACAGAGGTTCATGTGTAGTTAGGTTGTGACTGGAAACCATTTTCGATCACGAGTCGTGGCGGCTCCTAGCGAACATATCGATTCCGAATACACACAAATTATATCGGGCGAACCTTAATGCAATATGATCTATGACCAGGTCCTTATCACTTACGACCAGGTCCTATCTTTATCTGACCGAGTTAGTATTTGGTCATGACCGATTCGTAATTACTTACGACTGTGGATTTCGACCACTCTGTGACTTCGTTCGACGATCTATGACCAGCTCGTATCATATCGACGACGATGCATATGCTATCGTTCAAACTAAGCGACATACTCGTGTAAACTCCCTTTGCCTCACGATGTGCGGTTGAACTCCGGTGAGATGTTGTGTCATCCACGGACTATTCAATTCTTTCTCGATCGAGTGTCGAGATAACTTTCGTGGTCGAACACTTCAACTACTAGTGGCATGGCCATGCACTTTCTTTATCCGATCACAATGAGGGCCGAGAGACATCTCTCTGTTATGTTAGGAGGGCAAATCCATATCCGACCGGTCACATTCCTCTCCATGTTTCATAGCATACCCAAAGCTACCTTTATAACTACCCGATTCGGTGTAGCGTTTGGCAACCCCTAAGAGTGGTATTACACATGTAGGAAACCATCTTGATCTCGGGTCTAAGGATTATACATCATCATTGTTTGAGACCAACTAATGACCTATAGAATCATAACAATCTCAATAGTGTCTCAAGGTGGGTCTTATCCAATATCATGTTCTCTAACATGTGTCCATATTATTGGTTTGATATCTCCATATCTATGACTCGTGAAACATAGTCATCAACCAATACATATGCTAGTCTATTCATATGTGTCCTCATATGTTTACCACCAGGGATCGTATAAGAATAATTATCGCAGAAATATGGAGTTTCACAATCAAGTCACATACTTGATAATCAATATTAACAATATTATTCTAGGAACAAGATAACATATTATCCAATGTCATGAACATAATGAAATGTAATCATCTCTATGATTGCCTCTAGGGCATATTTCCAATAGTTACTCCACTGAACTTTGAGGAACTTGATGTTGCGATTTCTCGTCTTGCGCTCCGTTTCTTCAAGAATGCGAACCGGGTGTTCCCGATAAGAGATATCGGGTTGCATGTCGAGTTCTTCCAACTTAGTTACTTCAGTTGGAATGCAAAGGCACTTCTTCAGTTGTGAAACATGGAACACATCATGCACATCTGAAAGCGATGGTGGAAACTCCAATTGATAGGTCACCGGTTCCAATTTCACTATAATTCGGAATGGTCCGATGTAGCGAGGTGCCAACTTGTCTTTTACTTGGAAACGATGCATTCCTTTCATCGGACAGACTTTAAGATAAACATGATCGTCTACCTCAAAGCTCAACTCACAACGACGATGGTCGGCATATGACTTCTGACGAGATTGAGTCGTCTGAAGTCGCTCACGGATGATACGAACTTGCGCTTCGGCATCCTCCACCAAGGTTGGACCATATAATGGTCTCTCCCTGGCTTCGGACCAATTTAAAGGTGTGCTACATGCTCTTCCATACAATGCCTCAAAGGGTGACAGTTGTATGCTCGATTGGAAGCTGTTGTTGTAGGAGAACTCTACAAACGATAAGCGCTTTCCCAGTTCCTGCTATAGGACAACACACAAGCTCGGAGAAGGTCTTCCAAAACTTGGTTCACTCTCTCAGTTTGTCCATCCATTTGTGGGTGATAAGCGGAACTGAATGATAGGTTGGTCCCCATTGCTTTATGCAAGCATTTCCAGAAATGAGATGTGAACTGCGGACCTCTATCTGAAACTATCACCTTTGGCACACCATGGAGACAGACGACCCTCATGATATAAAGCTCAGCTAGCCTGTCCCTGGTGTAGGTGGTCTTGACAGGGATGAAATGGGCAACTTTTGTTAAATGATCGACAATCACCCATATAGAATCCTATCTAGATTGAGTCCTCGGAAGTCCAGTGATGAAATCCATACTGATTTCCTCCCACTTCCATTTTGGAATGGGCAAGGGTTGGAGAGCACCCACTGGTCTTAAATGCTCTACCTAGACTCTCTGGCATACGTCGCATTCAGCAACATATTGTGCGATCTGCCGCTTCATTTGCTTCCACCATACCCTCTTTTTCAGGTCTTGATACATCTTGGTGCTTCCGGGGTGAATGGAGAATTTAGAGTTGTGAGCTTCCTTGAGGATCAACTCCCTCAATTTACGATCATGAGGCACCACCAAATGGTTTCCGAACCAGAGGGTGCCCTGTGCATCTTCGGTGAAACATTAGGCTTCGCCTTGTTTCAATTTCTCCGCGCGACTTCCATGTCGGTCTTCTGGGCTTCTTTGATCTGGTCCTGAAGTGTAAAATTCACACTAAGGGAAGCAAGAGACCCTTCTTCAATTATCTCCAGGTGTAGACGTTGCAGTGCAACACACAAGCTTGCCGAAATGGGAGTTACCGATAAACAGTTGCATTGAGATTTTCTGCTCAAGGCATCGGCTACCACATTGGCTTTCCCTAGATGATAATGGAGTCCCAAATCATAATATTTGATCAACTCGAGCCATCTTCTTTGCCTCAAGTTCAGATCGGCTTGGGTGAAGATATATTTGAGACTCTTATGGTCGGTGTAGATCTCGCAACGATTACCAATGAGGTAATATCGCCAGATCTTCAAAGCATGAACTATGGCTGCAAGTTCCAAGTCATGCATGGGATAATTCACTTCATGAGGTCTCAATAGCCTCGATGCATATGCCACAACTTGGCCCTCTTGCATGAGCACACAACTGAGCCCATGGCGAGATGCATCACAGTATATATCGAAGTTTTTGTGAATATCAGGCAGGATGAGCACTGGAGCTTTAGTCAGACATTCTTTTAAGACTAAAAGTTACGCTCACACTCCACTGACCATTCGAACTTCTTTTCTTTCTTTAGAAGCTAGGTCATTGGTCTCGCAATTTTTGAGAAATCCTGGATGAATCTGCGGTAATAACCCACAAGTCCAGGGAAACTACGAATGTCGGTGACGCTCTTGGGTTGTTTCCAATTTAGAACATCTTTAACTTTGCTTGGATCAATAGCGATGCCACCTTTGGATAGAACATGACCCAAGAAACTAACTTCATGAAGCCAGATTTCGTATTTACTGAACTTGGCATAAAGTTGATGTTGACAAAGCTTCTCTAACACAAGACGTAAGTGACGCTCGTGTTCTTCATCAAATTTGGAGTAGATAAGGATGTCATCAATAAATACCACGATAAAATGATCCAAATACTCCATCAAAACCGAATTCATAAGGTTCATGAAGTAAGCCGGAGCATTGGTTAAGCCAAAGGACATAACAGTATACTCGTACGAACCGTATCGAGTAGAGAATGCAGTCTTCGGTATGTCTTCAACTCTAACCTTGATCTGATGATAGCCCAATCGTAAATTAATCTTGGAGAACACTTGGGCTCCATTTAATTGATCGAACAAATCATCAATCCGCGGTAGCGGATTCTTATTCTTGATGGTGACTTCGTTCAATGGACGGTAGTGAACACACATCCACAAACTCTTGTTCTTCTTCTTGACAAAGATGGCCGGCCATCCCCAAGGTGAGGACCTTAGCCGAATAAAGCCCTTATCTTAGAGTTCATTGAGTTGCTTCTTCAATTCTACCAACTCATTTGGAGGCATTCGGTACGGCCGTTTTGAAATTGGCGTAGTACCGGGTACAAGTTTAATGACGAACTCAACCTCTCTATCAGGGGGCATGCTTGGAAATTATTCAGGGAATACATCTGGATACTCGCATACTGGTACTTTCTCCAATTCAAGGGAGGTACTAGCTTCTAAGGCATAGAGATGAGATTTGCCCACTAGAGGTGCAAAAACGACTTGATTGCCGTCTTCACTTGTGACCGAAACGAACCATTGAGCACAATCGATTTGCCCCTGATGTTTGAATAGCCAATCCATACCTAAAATCACATCAATACCCACTGAAGTTATAACTATTAAGTTTGCCAAAAACTTAATCCCTTGAATTTCCACTTTTGCGTCCCGGCAGACTTGATCGGTTTGGAAAACCGATCCCAGCGACTGAATTTGATAAGGTGGCTGAAGTGTATCATTTCAATTTGATGGTGTGCAGCAAAATACTTCTTGATGAATGAATGAGATGCTCCTAAATCAAATAAGACAATAGCTAGAAAAGAATTGACAAGAACAGTACCCAAAACGACGTTGGGTGCGTCGTTCGCCTCCTTGGCAGTCACGTGGTTCACTCGGCCACGTGTGGGGACTTGAGGTGGAGTAGATGCTGCTCTTGGAGGTGGTGAGGGTCTTGCCGGAGCTGATGGAGGTGTTGGAGCGTGATAAGTCCGGG
This sequence comes from Phyllostachys edulis, assembly GCA_036346405.1. Classification (NCBI taxonomy): domain Eukaryota; kingdom Viridiplantae; phylum Streptophyta; class Magnoliopsida; order Poales; family Poaceae; genus Phyllostachys; species Phyllostachys edulis. Next base: position 428,949 of record JAYEVD010000041.1, on the reverse strand, counting down.
GCATTCCACGCTGTCTCGCAAGGCACTGATGCGCATAGTGGCCAGGGCAGCCACAATGGTTGCAAGTGATGTTGCCCTTGAACGAGTTGCTATTTTGGGAGCTTTGGCCCCCAATGCGCTGCTGTGCCACTGGTGGAGAAGGTATTGGAACCGACGTGGGAGACCTCGGTGGCACCGAAGCTTGGGCACGAGGTGCCGGGGGCGGTCCGGTGCGCGGACGAGGGAAACTGCCGCTTGCTGAAAGTTGGGTGGCTCTCTTCGTCTTCCTGGACTCCTCCAAAGCTACACTCTTGTGTTCCACCACAATGGCCTTGTTGACCATGTGCTGGAAATTTTTGAAGTCATGCACATCAAGAGCCAGCTGCATCTCTTTTGTCAGGTCATTGATGAACCGGCTCTGACGGTGGGCATCAGTAGAGACGTCATCAGGAGCATAATGAGCCAAGGAGTTGAACTCGTGTAGATACTCCGTGACAGTCTTCCTTCCTTGTTTGAGGGCAAGGAACTGCTGCTGCTTGATGACCATCACACCATCGGAATATGAGCCTCGCGGAAGGCTTCTTTGAACTCATTCCATGTGGGAAGGTCTCCATTTGGTTGGATGGCGGAAAAGTTGTCCCACCATGCACTCGTAGTGCCTTCCAGCTGGTAGCTGGTGAATAGGACCCTCTCAGTGCCAGTGCACTGAGCGATCGCCAGTTTCTTCTCAATAGTTTTGAGCCAATCTTCGGCCTCCATAGGATTCTCTGTGCTGGAGAAAGTTGGGGGATGGGTCTGCTGAAAACTAGCGAGTCCTCCCTGAGCTCTTGACCCCGATGGTCCAGGAGTCAGAGAAGTGTTTCGGGCGATGGCCTCGAGAATCCGCGTTTGGTCCATGCGGTTTCTCTCAATTTGGGCCAATACCTCCGCCATAAAGGGCGATGGTGGAAGCACTTCCTCCGGTTGACCGTCACGTTGGTGTTGCCTTTGGGAAGGCTGACCACCTTCCCCCCCGCATGTAGAGCTCACAAGGATGGTTAGACAACAGATGAAAGATACACTCGAATGAGTACAAGTGAAATTTTGGACAGCAAGAAGATGATCTCAAACTAGCATACGAAATGGTAATGAAATGCACAAACTTCACACCAGATCAAAGCACAAAGGCACAAGGGCGTAGTTTTCCGGTTACAATTACATCCCTATAGGTCCATAGGCAAAGAGTAATTGCCCGAAACCAAAAGTTCTCGCAAAGAAACAATAAAGGTTCAACAACTCACACCCTATTACATAAATCTAACGATACATGCTTGCTAGACACATGCCCGAATAGCAAGCTCGCTATGCTAACATCTATTGATTTTCCCGATCAAAGTTCACCGGGAACTCGTCCAGAAGATGATATCCCGGTGATCCTGTGTCATCGGGGTACTCTAGATTGGTGAGGTGCCTAGGTGACCACTCATCAATCACTTGATTTTCCACTTCAGAGAGCCGAAACTCAGGTGGTGCAGACGCATACGGGGAAATCTCATTTGCACATATACAACATGACGGCCAACTAGCCCCATGTTGTATAAGTGTAGAAGACCCCCTTGTGCCACTATGAGACGGTGTCGGGTCTCGTCAGCTCCCGTACGGTGCAAAGGTGAACTTGGTTCATGATATGAACCAACCTCGCCAGTTGCTCACTTGGGGATCTTCCCCATACTGAATTCTAGCAAACGTGTCCACATCCACGCCATGTGCTTGCATAGGAAAGTGGTCATATGGTGGCTGAGACAACTTCGTTAAATCGTAACGAAGTCAGCTCATAGCTATATGAGCCACTTCTTGCAATGCCATGGCCTCAGAAGTGCCACGTGCCTGGAAACGGTACGGAATGCTTCCCATAACTTGTCTTGCAATAATGTGGATCTCGGCCTCGTAATCTTCCATTCCTGGCCCTCTATCCCGTCGGTAGATGGAGTAAGTCAGCTGATAAGTGAAGTTGGCCTTCCACATCATATCTCTGAGTAGTGCTGGGTATCCATCCACATCTTGTGTGTGGGTTTCTTTAACAAGGTACTGATGATTCATCTAAGGACAAGTAGGACAAGGTAAGTTAGTTTCGCAACTCAAAACCAGAATAAGGTGAGAAGTGATACTAAGATGGATGAGGAATAAAAGATATCCTATCTTAGCTTTCTGAAATTATTTTGATAACTCAAAAATAATTTTTGACCAAGGGACTTGCTAAACTTAACGCCCGTGCTATTTCTAACCTACAGTTAGTATGGCTCTGATACCAACGCTGTGGGGACCCCCTGGGTTAGATCCGTAAGACCAAGGTATTCCCAGCCTTATGGAGCTAACTCTAGGTCTCCCGTGTGAATGGATTCCAACTTAAATCCATCTAAGCGAGAACCTCGACGATCATGCATACTGCACCTCTGCGAGTACTACATGATAATCGGTTCTCCGACAGTCCAAGCACTACACTTAGTGAGTTAAATCAGAATTCATAAACAGCGAGCATGAGGTCATGTTGGCTCCCAAGATTAGTGACCAACATACCCCAAACTCACATATAGCATTGATCACATCCATACAACATTCGTACATTCTTAGTTCAAAAGACATACAACATAATAGTTCAAGTCTACAACTATTACAAATGGCATGGTCGGCCAGAATCAAATAAGACCATAAAGTAGCAGCGGAAGTAAAATAATTAAACCAAAAGGTCCAGCATGGTATGCCTGACATCCATCGGCAACCAACTGGGAGTTATATAATAGCACTACTCATTAGCGTCACCTAAATCGGCGCTAACGATCTCATCGGGCTCACAGTCTTCCTCACCTGAAATTGTAGCAACTGGATTTAGTACAAAGTTGTACTCGCAAGTCTTACACAAATAAAAATTAATTCTGTATAGAGGTTGTTCGAAAGGATGGCTCATATAGGCTTAGTTTTGCGAAAAGACGCAACAATTTTAACAACCTGCACATACTAGTTTTTCAATTGCCAATTTGTAAACAGATTTGAAGTAGAAGTAAAGCATGTGAATAAGTGATAAATTGAATGACAAATAAAACAACCAATAGCAAAGTGGCTGCCCACTTTGATACAACAAAATGCATGAACATCCCATTCATGCCGAACCAAAAGTACCCACAATTTAAATACATAGTCTAACAATAGTAACTCCCGAACTCAAGTAGTTGTCCATAACTGTAGACACAGCTATTCAAATAGTTTTAACTCTGTAGAGGTATACTACTTTACCCACACGACTCGATTAGCCCGTAAGCCACCGGAATTAACACACTTTCTTTGGTGTGTCGGCTAGGGAGAATCGAGATACGGTCATTTTTAGCAAGAAGACCCTATTTAGCTAAGTCCCCCATGTGAGATGTTTCCTTTCCTAGTACAAGCGTCTGATAGCACTTGCTAGGAGGCTCACAAGTTGTATTGAAAATACCGATGCAATGTACATAAAGAAAAATGGCGCGTCTCTTGCACACTATAGAAAAATTACATTGGCTCCTAAGGAACAAAGGATTTCACGGTGTCCTTACACCACCATGAGACTTAAGACAACAAAACATTCCACCTACTTAACCGTGCAGTACCCATATCCCGCGTGTGGTAGCACGAGTGTACTTGAATCAACGATGAAAGTTCGGTCCTTAATGGTCCGGACAAGACATCCACATACCCAAATCTCACGCTCGAAGGCACCATCACTAGCCAACACTTGTCCAGACACCAAAACTTATTTAAAATGACAAACTTTAACTAAGAAAATAGATACGAAGATGTGAGGTCACCCTGGGATCGTACATGTATCAAGCTAAGTGATCACGCCAAAATCGCAACACTTAACAAGAAACGAAAACGATTCCGAGTGCCCGAATATGCGTCTCATGCTAGCTCCCAAGGATCAGTGGCTAACATGCACATATCCTAAAACAACATTGCATTCATATCCATACACAAAATACAAGAATAATAAAATCATAAATACAACATCATTGAATAGAAACATAATGTACAAGTTTGCATAAGAGGGCCAATTGGCCAAAAGTAATTATCAAATGATACATCATAGCGGAAGACAAACTTAAAATAAAAAGGGAATAACCAAGTTGGCATGCCCACAATCCCACAAGCAATCAACTGGAGTTAAAGTCATAGCGTCTGAAGTACTTTACCCAATTTGAATGACTTCTCACCTGAACAAGGGATAATTTTTAAGTACAAAGTTGTACTCGCGAGACTTTTCAAGAAAAATAAGGATGCATGTAAGTATCAAAGGAAGGCTACTACACTAGTCAATTTTTGGCATAAAGCAAGTTTCGCAATTAGATAAACAATATAGATTCAAATTGCCATTTTTAAAACATTTAGAAAACATTGCATAACAGTAAGTAATGATCAACAACAGTATAATCTCCAACTATAATCAACACACAAACATCCCATTCGGGACACAAATCATTCAAGACAAATTAACATGCGAACTTCGCATTCAAGATATCATTTTAGATCTGAACAACTAACATAATGACGTAACATTTCCAACCATAACCCAAACTTAATGTCCCATAAGCTAACTATGCATGCTTTCCCACAAGTGATGTCCATAACTGGGGACACGGCTATTCGAATAGATTTATTTAACTCTGCAGAGGTGTACAGCTTTCCCCCACACGATATGAATACCTCGTACAGTCGCCACGCACTCTTTCAAAGAAGTGTGACTGAGATATCATAACGAGGCCGTTACAATGTCATGTCCTAACTATCAAACCACCTGAGGACAGTCCTATGGCAGACGGTACGGTCACCTGAACCACAGGGGAACCCCATTGTGTAAGTAAGTCCCTTGCGCAGTATCACGGCAAACGCAAAAGATTCTTAAGGGAAAGAAAATAAAACATGCCCCCACTAGATTGACAAGAGAACCATTAAACATAAACTATAACAATTATCAATCTAATTGTGTTTTGATAGTCAACACACAACAAATTATTAAGCCAAGCCTTCGCCATTATCCCGACGTGTGGTTGTACGTAAGACTTGGTTCATCACACCACAGACCGGTCCTCAAATACCCAGACGGCGCTACGCGAATCCGGGACGACCCCTTCATCACCCTATCACCCGTCCAAGTCCAACACATAATAATAACCCATCAACAAGTTCATAATAATCAGATTCAAAGATTTGGACATTTTTCTCAACTCAACATAATCAAATCCATATAATCCTCAAATTATATCAAGATTCGATTTGAACCATCGGCCGATGGACTAGCTCCATCAATCGTTATCGACTACAACTACTAGCACGACTAAGCATCGTTCTACACATTAGCAAACACTCTCATATAACATATATCCTTAATCATTCAAGGTAAAAAGGGTAATCAACATTCAAAGGAGCGCCAATGCAGCAAGTAGGAAATTAACTACTTCTACCCATGAACATACTTTTGAAAATAGCATGCAATTGAGATATTAAAAACCATACAAAACATTTTAAAATCAATAGGAGCAATATGATCAAGAGGAGGGTGCTCGCACCTTTGCTTTAACACTTGTCCAATCTCAGGTTGCACCCATGAATATGTTCAGATCGTCGAGAAATCTATCGAAAGAGCGATATTGCAATTAACACCAAATAAGCCGAAAATTCAAAATGCTCAAAAATGCATGAAATTTATACAGTAGGTATGTTATGATTTTAGATGAATTTAGGTGAAATAATTGTTCCATTTGGAGTTAGTATGTGAAAGTTATCGCAGTTTGCAACTCAGATTTCAGAAAAATCCAATTTTTATTAGATTCGGTTACTGTTCACCGAATTTAATTATTTGGTGAAATTTTGCTGAATACTTGTGGAGATATGTATTACATGGTTAGGTAGAGAATAAAATTTCAACACTAACACAATTTTGGTTCACCTCATTTGGAGTTCATATGAATATCTTATGAATTTTTGAAGTTAATTCAATTTTCAGTGTAAAAGTAATTTATTTCAGAGATTAATTCTAATTTCAAAATTTTCTGGGACATTAACATGTTTCAAACCTATTCCAATTTAAAGTACATTAAATATGAAAACCAGGAAAATTGGTTTCTCTCAATTTGGAGTGGATTTGAAATAGTTATGAATCTTTAAAGTTGAAACTATGGCATAATGTCTACTGTTGATTAACTAACCACTCAAAGGCTTACTTACTGATCTTATGCATTCAACAAGGTTTTAGCTTTATTCATGAGGTTTGTAAATTTTGAATGTTCCTTTAATTAGTAAGCTTATTGACAGATTTTTATATTAGTGTGCCCTTAGTTGAACTCCGAAAAGTTTCTCTGATCAAAAAGTTCAACAAAAGGATTCTACTGTTTGTGTTGGTTACCAATGCTTATTTTTCAGTTGGTTCGCCTCTGAAGGTTTAAGGTTCAAAAACTTAACTACAGGTTTTAGCTATTAACCAGAGGCTTGTAGATTTTGAATGATCCACTAGCTATTAACTTACGGTGATTTGAAATTGATAATGATTCACTTGTGCTTAGTAGATTTCAAATTGAGACCTTTTCTGACCATACATCATATTAGGGGAAATGGCTGTCTGGAGGTGTGGTTAATTTTAATCTCCCTACTTAACTCAAATATCCAAGTTTGTTTTTGTAGGATCGTAATGGCAATCAGAAGAGGGGGGGGGGTTGAATGATTGCAGCCAATTGACCTCCAAATCCAAACTCCTGCTTGTATGCAAGAACTCTAGGAATATCTTGGATGACTCTTGAAGAACCTCACAGCAAAGACCACCTCAAGCGCACAACAAGAACACCAAATCAAGAGACAAAGTTGAACGGATCTGAACTTTATTTATCAAACTTGATTTGTGTCTACAAAGTGCTCATCAAGCACCCCTCAAAGCCCCAGATCGAACGACCTCTAAACCGCAGCGACACAGCAAGAAAGCTACAGTCAAAAACCCTATTTTCAGCCCGTAACTCCAAAGCTGCGGCCAATTCCCTTCACCGCCGGTTCTCTCCCCCTCCTCTATTTATACCCTAGAGTCCTATCCATGTCCAACACGACACCAACATGGACTCTATCTCGAAACACGTCCAGATTTGGAACTCCTTCCAAATCTGTCACCCTTCTCCAAAACTTCACGCCGCAAGCCTCCAGGACTCCTCCTGTAGCTTCAGCGCAAACCACCTTTGATCTCCACGTGCTCCAGTATGATCGAAATAACATCGTAACATGCACAACCTCCTAGACCTCAGATCTCCCCATCCTAGTTCGACTCAACCTCGTCACAAATTGTGATTCGTCCTCCTGCTCAACCTACATATGCAAAGACCAAAGAAACCAAATCTTGGCACAAGTTCTCCAACTTGACCATCCATTAGCTCACTCACACCCATAAACACTATCATGCATCATGCAACAAGATAAAGCTCATGAATTTCACTTATCCTCACCAAAACCCCAAAACGACAATTTTTGAGCATAATCGGAACTACATATATATTAACCCGGTACTACAAGACACGCCGTCGCTTCAGCTTCATCGGGAACTACCGCTCTTCGTGAAATCTCAAAGTCTTCCAAAAACACACTCTCTGGAAAATCCATACCTTTATCAAACGGTCATACCGACTAGCGGTATTACCGACATTCAAAGCACGGTCATACTATTCTACGGTCATTCCGCGCCAAGACTACAGTTCTACCGATTTTCACTTAACAGTGCTTGTCAGAAACTCTCTCTCTCTGAAAAAACTGTCGCGGTACTACCGTCGTTGAAATAACGGTACTACCATAAAAGCCGGTACTACCGCAAACCATGACGCAGTCATACCGCTTAGTAAGAAAACCAATGTCCAAAAAGCAAGTGTTCTAGTTTTTCCATACCGCCAAAAACACAACAAGATATCACAGCGGTACTACCAAAATTACCAAACGGTACTACCGCACCACTGAGATGCGCAAAGAACTCAGAACCAAGCCCTAAGACACGTGGACGCTCCGGATGATTTGGGCCGATCGGACCACGCTTCAAAACCGTCGGATTTAGGAGCACTGTAGAAAGTCTGAATGTTCCCTTTGATTTCGTCCGTCAGATTTCAATCCAAAGGCTCACAATCCTTGAAGAGTTCGGACGGTCCGAACGTTCCTCTCAATATGAGCCGTTAGATCAGGATCTAATGGTTCGAGCAAAACACGCGTTCGGAACCTTGACGAACGGTACTATCGCTGCACAGCCGTGGTCATACCGTGCTCCGGTAGTACCGCATATTACAAGCTGGTACTACCGCTCTCAAGAAAACCAGAAACTCCAAAAACAAGCCTTCTGGAAATATTGAACCGCCAACAAAAATGCGGTCGAACGTCTCTGGATAATACCCAGCATAAACAACGCCGTACTACCGTTAAAACTGACAAAAGCTGATTTTCGATAGAATTCAACATAGCTCAAAAGCAAGTCAGCATCTAAGATCCAAAGCATGTTTCAGAGACAATGTATTCATCTTAAAACACCAAGGCTAAGTCTTACTTATTGTCAATATGTTCATCATCAAACATCTTTTCATTTGCTTTTTCTCAACCCTTTTATCTTTTATAACATGCCAAATTGAGTGAGCAACACATGATTGAAATGATAGACATTTTTGCTTCAAATTCAAGATTTAAAACAAGACTCATAAACAAGCTTATCCTTTTCAATAAACATCACAAAGTGATACCAATAATCAATCTAGTCAAAGATTTCAGCCATGTCATGTTTTAGTTCTTTGTGTAGCAAGTTTATTAAGACCAGTCAAGATTAAAGCTACATAGCACATGAGTAAATATGATAAAGAAAGCTCTACTACTCTTTTTATCTCAATGGCTTGGACTGAATGAATAATCAAAGCTTCTGAAATTTTGATCAAAATAGCTACCCCTCAAAATAAACCCATAGGATGAACAACACCCGAATCACTCTGCAAACGAACAAATCGAGAAGTATCAAGCAGCTTAGTGAAAATATCAGCAAATTGAAAATCAATTTCAACAAAGTGAAGAACAATATCACCTTTTTCCACATGATCTCTGAGAAAGTAAAATCTGATATCAATGTGTTTGGTTCTAGAATGTTGCACAAGATTCTTAGCAATGTTAATAGCAGTAGTGTTATCACAATAAAGAGGAACAGTGCCCAATTCTAAACCAAAATCTCTAAGAGTAGAAACAATCCAAAGGACTTGAGAGCAACTAGCAGCAGCAGTAGCAGCAACATACTCAGCTTCAGCAGTTGATTGAGCAACAGAGGATTGTTTTCGAGAGGACCAAGAAACTAATGATGTGCCTAGAACATCCAGAGTCCACTAACGATATGTTCCCCTTCCTCAACATTTGTACCTCATCAGGGTCGCTGTAGAGATCATCATCATCAATAAGTTCTTCACTGCTTGCCATAAAGCACATCCCTGTGAAGTCCACCTCTTTTCCCTTCTTGTTATCATCCTCATTGTCACTTTCAGAATCAACATCACTTAATCCAATCTCCTCAAGTGCAGAGAGCACCTTGTTGACCGCCTTTCGATAATTTTGCTACTTGCTTGAATCAAACTTGAATTTTGAACGCTGAGCTGGTGCTTTGTCATCTTTTAACTCCTTACCTCTCAGCTTAGGACAATTCACCTTTATGTGGTTTGGTTCACCACATTCAAAGCATCTAATTGGACCTCCTCTCCTTCTTAATCTGACATTGTTGATTGCTTTAGCCACCCTGTTTGAGAAGTGTACAAGCTGTTCTTCTGGGATCTCCTCCAATTGTTCATCTGAAATAGCATTCAAGGCAGACAAAGAGAAACTAGAAGAGCTCGAAGAGCTGTCAGTTTGGTTAGACACTAAACCCAAGGAATTGGAATTGTTTATTCTGGCCAAAATATCAATCTCATGAGTTTTCATCTTGGAATAAAGATCATTTAAAGTGAGTGTTTCCATATTAACAGAATGATTGAAGGTAGTGACTAGAACCTCCCAAACAGATATATCCAAGGCATTCAAGATTTGACGAGCATTGTCAGAATCAGAATAGATAACATCAACAGATTGCAAATCACTAACAATTTTATTAAAGCAATCAAAAAGAGCATTAACAGATTCTCCTAGTTTCATCTCAAATTTAGAGTACTCCTTTTTGAATTGGTTCTGACAAACACCTTTAACAGATTTTGAACCTTCATGATAATCAGCAAGTGTAGTCCAAATTTTGTTAGCAGATTTAATGTTGGCAATTCTAACAAATTCGTTTCTACTTAAACCTTGCAACAAAATGTTTCCAGTTTTAGCATTAGCTTCAACATCAGCAGTATTGTTGTTGGTAATAACAGCAGGTACCTCATAAGGATTTTCATCTTTTTGCCAGATGACATTCCCTTGTGCTTGTAGAAATACTTCCATACGTGTCTTCCAGTAGATGTAATCTGATCCATCGAAGTATGGAGGCTTACCTAAGAACCTATCTCGATCTGATGCCATTGCAACCTTACTCCAATACCACTTGTAGGATCGTAATGGCAATCAGAAGGGGGGGGGGTTGAATGATTGCAGCCAATTGACCTCCAAATCCAAACTCCTGCTTGTGTGCAAGAACTCCGAGAATCTCTTGGATGACTCTTGAAGAACCTCACAAAAAGACCACCTCGGTAGACAAGAAGAACACCAAATCAAGAGACAAAGTTGAACGAATCTGAACTTTATTTATCAAACTTGATTGTGTCTACAAAGTGCTCATCAAGCACCCCTCAAAGCCCCAGATCGAAGGACCTCTAAACCGCAGCAACACAGCAAGAAAGCTACGGTCAAAAACCCAATTTTCAGCCTGTAACTCCAAAGCTGCGGCCAATTCCCTTCATTGCTGGTTCTCTCCCCCTCCTCTATTTATACCCTAGAGTCCTATCCATGTCCAACACGACACCGACACGGACTCTATCTCGAAATACGTCCAGATTTGGAACTCCTTCCAAATCTGTCACCCTTCTCCAAAACTTCACGCCGCAAGCCTCCAGGACTCCTCCCGTAGCTTCAGCGCAAACCACCTTTGATCTCCACGTGATCCAATGTGATCCAAACCACTTCGTGACATCCACGACCTCCTAGACCTCAGATCTCCCCCATCCTAGTCCAAGTCAACCTCGTCACGAACTGTGATTTGTCCTCACGCTCAACCTGCATATGCAAAGACCAAAGAAACCAAATCTTAGCACAATTTCTCCAACTTGACCATCCATTAGCTCACTCACACCCATAAACACTATCATGCATCATGCAACAAGATAAAGCTCACGAATTTAACTTATACTCAGTCAAAACCCCTAAACGACAATTTTTCAAAACATAATCGGAACTACCGCCATATTAACCCCGGTACTACCGCACACGCAGTTGTAAGCTCGAAACACTGCGGAACTACCGCTCTTCGTGAAATCTCAAAGTCTTCCAAAAACACACTCTCTGGAAAATCCATACCTTTATCAAACGGTCATACCGACTAGCGGTATTACCGACCTTCAAAGCACAGTCATACCGTTCTACGGTCATACCGCGCCAAGACTACAGTTCTACCGATTTTCACTTAACAATGCTTGTCAGAAACTCTCTCTTTGAAAAACCTATCGCCGTACTACCGTCGTTGAAATAACGGTACTATCGTAAAAGCTGATACTACCGCAAACCATGACGCGGTCATACCGCTCAGTAAGAAAACCAATGTCCAAAAAGCAAGTGTTCTGGTTTTTCCATACCGCTAAAAACACAATGGTATTACTGTTGTGCGGTACTACCAGAAATTACCAAACGGTACTACAGCACCACTGAGATGCGCAAAGAACTCAGAACCAAGCCCTGAGACACGTGGACGCTCCAAAAGATTTGGGCCGATTGGACCACTCTTCAAAACCGTCGGATTTAGGAGCACTATAGAAAGTCCGAACGTTCCCTTTGATTTCATCCGTCAGATTTCAATCCAAAGGCTCACAATCCTTGAAGAGTTCGGACGGTCCGAACGTTCCTCTCAATATGAGCCGTTAGATCAGGATCTAATGGTTCGAGCAAAAGACGCGTTCAGAACCTTGACGAACGGTACTACCGCTGCACAATCGCGGTCAAACCGTACTCCAGTAGTACCGCACATTACAAGCTGGTACTACCGCTCTCAAGAAAACCAGAAACTCCAAAAACAAGCCTTCTGGAAATATTGAACCACCAACAAAAATGCGGTCGAACCGTGCTGCGGTAATACCGCGCAAGCAACGCCGGTACTACCGTTAAAACTGACAAAAGTTGATTTTCGATAGAATTCAACAGAGCTCAAAAGCAAGTCAGCATCTAAGATCCAAAGCATGTTTCAGAGACAATGTATTCATCTTAAAACACCAAGGCTAAGTCTTACTTATTGTCAATATGTTCATCATCAAATATCATGACCAAAAACCTCTTGGTCTTACAGTTTTTAGACTTGGCTACTGCTGCTAGAGACTTGCCAAATAACTAATTGAATTAGGACAAAATCTAACTACTAGAGTTAAACCTATTATTAGCCTACTGACATTTCTAAAAACTTCAGTTTATTGTTCAAGTAACCTACAACAGCAACATCAATATAAATTTTTGCTAGTTCACAAAGGTGACCAAACTGGCATTTGACTAACAGGAAGACAGTAGGTTACAATTGAGTTTTTCTGACAAACCAACCTGCTCTACAATTCCCTTCTCAGCTCATTTATCCTATTATAGGAAAAATTCTGAGCAAAAGTGTTGGTTACTAAGCCTTCTTACTAATTCAAACTTTCATTTGTTAAAAGTGGTTTTGAGTGACCTAGAGTCCAAACACAGCACTAAGTACTGAACTGAAAATTCAGAATTGTTGGTCAACAGAACTATCAGTTTCCTTTCAGATTTCAACTTTCAAACTTGTAAAACACTAGAATGACCTAATTGACATTCATATTATTAGTTAGCAATTCATACATGATTTCTCTAGGGGGTAACATTGACATTCCAAAATTTCCTTCTAATCAACTTTTCTAATCATTCATCCTTTCAAGTGAAATTGTCAGAATTGAACAGTTGATAACTAAACTTCTTTACTAGCTCAGATTTCAATTATTGTTAACTCACTAAGTGATTCAACAACCAATACAAAAGTGTATTAGCCAACTGAAATTTTAGATTTTTACCTACCACTTCCCTGTTCATATATGTTATAACAGACACTTTCTGAAATGAAAAGCTACTCGTTACTTCCTTCAAACATCAAGTTTTAAATTGGTTAGTATATTTGAGTGACCTATTTGATATTCAAAATGTTTGTTAGCAGTAAAGGGTTTGATTCATATGAGTGGGTTCCATGCTTAGTGATATAGAGGTTTATGCACATGGGGCTTAAGTGACAGAACAGAGGGCGCTCGGGCCGGTTTGGAGTGGCAGCCATTGCCGGCAATGGGGCGGCTGTGAGGTGATGGGTACGGCCAAACGGAGTGCCAAGGGGTCAGTGAACCTAGGGGATGTCTTGGCACGGCTGGAGATGCAACAGAGCGGGCGCATGGTAGCAAGCGGCGGCCAGCCATGGAGGCGTCACAGTGAGGAGACGATCGGAGGGGGTAGGGACAAAAATGGTGGAGGCATGAGCATAAGGGGGACCTAAGCAACTCACCGGAGTGGTCGCCGAGGACGTGGAAGCTTCGAAGTGCTCTGGCGATAGTGACTTGGCGTGGTGCGGTCGGTTCAATGTGGTGACGATCCTGGGGAGAACGAGAGAGCAAGTGAGTGATAGGGTGGGGGAGAGGGAGTCTAGGGAAGGCTCACGGAGGAAGGAATTGAGCTAGAGCTTGCTGGAGAAGACGCGCCGGATTTGGCTAGACCCGAAGAAGATGGCACGTGCGCGGCTCCTCGGTGGGGGTTTCTTTGAATTGATGGAGGGTTTGGGTTACTAGTGATGTAAGGCGCACCGTGACGAGGTCGGCGGTGGGCCAGAGTGGCCAGAACGACGATGGGCTCCCTCGGTAGTGCCGCCATGGTTCTTGGCTTTGGAGCTCTAGTTGATTTGAGGACGAGAAATGGAGGGGGAGGTAGGGGACTGACGAGAGGGAGATTATGCGCTCAAAGCTAGGTTTAAATGGGGGCGAGAAGCTCGGGGTTCCTCACAGGAACTCAAGCTTCATCTCTTCTCAGTCATGGCTTCTTCCCATGATTTTCTCGACGTGGACGGAGAGCGGAGCGACGGCGTCAGTAGGAGAAGGGCCCTGATTGGTTGCCGTGTGCGGTGGCACGACAGCGTCAAGTGGCTTTGACGGAGGAGGCCGAGCAAGGTGGTGTGCACTCTCTGCGATGTCGTAGCATGCAGCAGCCGAGTGGAGTAGACAGGCCTGTGGGTGAGCGGGTTCAGCTACAACAGCAGCTCGACCGGCTCAGCTCAGGGAATAGTGAGGACAGGAAAATGAGTTTTTATGATTTTTGGAAAATGGCCGAGAAGGTTTAGCGAATTTTTAGATATAGTTCCCTAACTCCAAAATTGATGAAATTTTTAGTGGAGGTTGTGGAAATAGAGATGATTAATCTATAGATTTTCTAGGGTTTAACTTGCAATGCATTATTCTCTAGACTAGCTGTTTTAATTTAGCAATTTAGTCCTTAAATTGTTGAAATTTTCTAGATGATTTTCTAAAGTGTTATAGAACCTCTGAAAAAATATTTTTAGGTACTGTTCACAAGTTTGGTTTGTATTTTAAATTCAAATTCAAATTGAGCATGCAAATCAAATGAAAACCAAATATCCTCCAAGAATTCCAGAAAAATTCAAACAAGTATAATAGAACACATATAATCCAAATAAAATATTCCCAACTTTGGGTCCTACTATATTTTCAAAACTAAAAAACAGTTTGTAGATATAAGATAGAGAAAGTAAGGTTGCACATTTGAATTTTTTTAGAATTCTTTTGAAACTACCTCAAGCATTCTATGAGCATATGAGGTTTTACTATTGATAATGTGAATCCCAAAATAAACATTCTCACAAATGAAACCTTTTTAGTCTTGCTCCAAATTTAAATTAGACTTTTGAATTGGAGGAGTATGGGATTACTAGGTTTTAACATATTTGCTTTGCAACAAAGGTTTTAACAAGTCCAAAATTTCACAAATGCTCATTAGATGCCTAGCTAAACCAACTTAGGGATTTAGGGCTGTTACAAACCTAACCCCCTTAAATAGAATCTCGCCCCGAGATTCCGGTAGTTCAGAAATCGAATGAAAGACTGAGGCAGACCTAGGTAGGTTTGGTCACGGGGTCACACCTCGGATTTTGTCGCAAACTGAACTTAAATCCGAATCAAAAGAAGGTCTTCTTAAAGTTTAGGTACTATAGAGGGAAGCTTGTCGAAGGATTTCTATGGTCCTTCTGTCAAGTGTTTTCTATACGGTTCTTTTAATTCTAAACGAAATACACCAATTGCCATCTTGATTTCCCTCTGAGATAGTGCTGAAAGATCTTGAGGAAGTAACGTGGCATTGCTGACACGTTTTTCCCTTACATTGCTTTGTTTAACCTTTTCTTTCCATTGCTTTGTTTAACCTTTCATTTCTCGATTCGAAGGCACTTTGACATATCATGCTTCACGTCGTCTTCTGGTAGTTCGAAAGACACAGCTCCATTCAATCGACCGAAGGAGGTATCGATCGATAGAACGGAAGGATTGGTTAAATGGCAATCTAGCATCAACACTGGGATATTGTACAGAGAAGAGAAGATAAAGCAAGGTTTATGGTAGTCTTGTTTAACACTTGCTTTACTAGTTCTAATTGCCCGGCTTGGAGAGAAATGCATTGGAGGAATTGCATGAAAGGATGCATATATGAATTTAACTTTATAACAAATTTAGGTTGGATTAGTGAGAGTGCAAACTTTCATATGCATGCTTACATGATCCTATCAAAATGCAACAAGACAAATTCATTTTTCTTAGGTGGGCATAAGATTCGATGACAACAAGAATTCATACTAGCATGACCTGGTCCTTAATATAGAAATCAAACACTCAATTTGATAACTTGAATAAATGGTCACTAAGGCCTACTTATGCTAGTAAAATCATGTCAAATTCTACACACGCATCAAGAAAGTTTACACTCAAACAAGCCTACTCATACTAGTATCATCAGTTTAAAGTTCACTCATACATCAAGCTTAGCATCTAGTTCAACAGATTTTTGTTTAAAGACTACTAGTGAGTAACTAGAGCTCGGAAAAATATCAAATCAGCTAGAAAAATAATCCAGAAATTTTTTTTTGGGATGTTTATGGGACACTATAGATGCTAGGAAAATTAACCCTAAAAAATAATCTCAGGTTCTAGTTGGTACAACAATTCAGACAAGGAAAACAAGACATAGGCTCAAACACCAGTGAAAATAAGTCCAAAAATTCCACAAAAATTCTGGAAGGTTACTGAGATGATACTTAACACCAGAAAATTGGGTCCTAGCATATTAAGCCTCCCTATTAATCCCAGATTTAAAATGAACCACAACAGCCCTGAAAGGTATTTGAATTAATTTCCGGGCAAAACAAGTTCAATAAATTCTAGAAAAATTATATTTGTGAACTACACACCCTCAGGTTATCATCTGAATAATTTCATGATTTTTGGAATCACCATTTGTTACTGAAGTACTTTTTTTCAATTGAGGTCAAAAATTGCACAAAAACAAGGAATGGGTTTCACTTTGCATAAAGAGCAATTGATTACATAAGCAAAACTAGCATGGTTTAAACACTTTCAGTTGAGCAAACATAAAAATGAGCTACTCTCAGATCATATTACAACAAGTTCACTTTTCATCAATTAACATGCAAGCAAGTTTCTTTAACTCCACAAACATCTAGCACACCAAGCTACAACATCGAAGGCATCCAAATTTTCAGATTTATGCAAGGAATCTATAGGAGCATGGCAAGTTCTTAAATTCCAATTTGATTACCAATTTCAAGACAAAGCAAAATAAGGACAATTTCCATTTATACTTCTACGTGTTAGCCATTTTTATGCTTTAATTACCAAGATGAACTACTCACCGTGCTTCTAGATTTACATTTTTCCTTCTTAGTTGTGATTCATGCTAACAAATTGAGTAACATGGCATGCTTGAGTTAACTTAGAACTACATGCATGATAAAAGTGTAAGAATCAGAATGCCTAACACATAATTTGATGTATCTTCTACCCCCTTAAACATTTTGGTGCCTAAAAGATGCGGTGAGGAAAGAATAAGCATAAGGTCAGTAAATAGGCAACGGGTATGCAATTTAACCCTAGCATGTATGCACACTTCTAACAATCAAAATCAAGATCCAAATGAGTGTGCTAAGGCTCGAAGGTCAGCACAAGATGCAAGAAAAGCAACCGTAGTTTTCCGACATAATTGTGAGTCATGTTGCCCGTAGGCGATGCGCAACTACTAGGAACAAAAGAAAGCAAACGAGCACACTACAAGGTCTAGCATCTACAAGCTAATGAATATAATTAGGGTGCATAATATCTAAGGATAAACCCTAACTTAATTCTAAAATCGCAGCAAGGCATCGTCTTCTCGTTCTTGCACCAATTCTCTTTACCGGCGACAATTTAATGTTTGGAAAAGAAAGACGAGCAATAGAGAAAATGATTTTTCTTAAATCAAATGAATAGTGAGGTAAGAAATAGATGCTAGGATGGGTAAGAAAGAAAGGAATTATATTACTTGCATTTTTGCCAAACTTTTGATAGTTTGAAAATATTCTTTGCAAATCAAAATCCTAATAATGTCCATTGCTACGGCTTTAACCTACAGTTAGTATGGCTCTGATACCAACGCTATGAGGTCACCCCGGGATCGTACCCGTATCAAGCTAAGTGATCACGCCAAAACCGTAATAATTAACAAGAAACGAAAACGACTCCGAGTGCCCGGATATGTGTCTCTTGCTAGCTCTGAAGGATCAGTGTTGCACATGCACTTATCCTAAAACAACGTTGCATTCACATTCATACACAAAATACAAGAATAATGGAATCGTAAATACAACATCATTGAATAGAAATGTAACACCCTGGCTATTCGGAAGCAAAAATGTTACCTAAAGAATCTAACATACAACCATAATGCGGAAGAATTTAAACAATATCTCATCTAATGGCAAAAAAAAGAACTACATATAATAGAACAAATGAAAGAAAATAATCTAAATCCAACGACAGTTCACAAACTTCAATTATTCAAGTCTACTGAATCCATTAAGATAATTATATCAAAGAAGTAATCAAGGACGACAAGCAGTACTTAAGCAACCATAACATGGAGAGAGATATCAACCACATCGAACTTTATTTATTATAGTTCATCAATTAATTAATGAAAGACATAACCAAGTCCTATTATTGAAACTGGAGTATGGTGAAATGAATGAATATTGTGTGTCTACTCCCTCCCAATAGAGCCATCATCAGCGATCACCTAAAATAAACAAACAAAGCAAGAATGAGTCCGAGACTCAACAAGTACAGCGAATAATTGGACATACAACAAATATGAACGAGACAACAACATTAAAGAATATGAACATAACACCGAATGTATATATGAATGAATGGAATGAATGGATTTAATGAAATGAAAGGACTACACTCCTGCTTATACCAGTATAGCTAGTGACACACCCGTCGGTGTTCACTTAAGCCCGAATTTAACAAAATACGGGGATCCAAATCCCGTATGAAGAATATTTCATACGGGTTTCCAAATCTGCCCACATTGGAATGGTGGGTCTTACGTGCCCATACTGGAGTTGATGGGTCTTTATAATCCACTCCCGTGGATGGAACATGACAATGGATGCATGTAATGAACTATGAATAATGAATGACATCATCTCTAATCATGAGAATATCACATATGAAAGGAACATAAACATTGAATCTTCTCATGTATCATATAAAAACACAATACGAACATCAAGCATTCAGCACTCACAAATCTTAAGAATATCAAAGTACTTGCCTTCCGCGTTGCGACGCGTTAGTAGGCAACGAAGGTGCTTCTAAACCCGAAGCCTCGCCGCCTACACAAGTAAGTACTCGAAATAAGAACAACATGGTACAGGACGCTACCAGCAACGTTCTACAACACCTTCCCGATAAACCAAGAATTAACTAATAGACCTATTCTGAAAACAGACAACCCAATCACAGAAATAAATCTGGACAGCAGCACGGAATAACTCATATCTATTGATTTGGGACTCAGAACGAGGTGAGCCCTGATCCTATGGAAACTTAACGAACATATCTATAAAATTCTAGTTGACAAGATCTCCCAATTCGGCAAAAATAAAATGCTAACCGGTAGATGAAAGTACAAGACAGATTCTGTCTAGACGAAAAGGACAGCAGTAAAGAACAGATTACAACTTTTGATCTACAACTCCGATTAGGGCGTTCTTTATCATTCTGGAAAGGTTATAAAAATTTCTACAATAAAGTAGTTGGGTGAAAACCCTGAATCTTCCATTATCATAATCATAATTTAAAAGGCAACTTGACAGTTCATTCTCGTTAAGAATTCAGGACAGCAGGGAAGATCATACCATAACTTTTGATCCGTACGTCGGAATTAGGTGTTCTTGGTGGCTACAGAAAGCTAAGAACAGTATCTAAATATCTCTAGCAGATAGACATCTCAAAATTGGCTCCTGAGAACACGAAATCGGCCGCGCAACAATCTGTTCCGAACCGAACTACTAGCAGTAGGAATTCGATCCAACAATCTTAATCGATTTCGCATCTATTCTGAATCAAACAGCGAAGAACATCATTCCTTACCTTGTCAAACCACAGGAGATCGCTGAATTCCCCCGCGAAGTGCTCCTCTCCTCTTCTTCTCCTCTTCTTCTCCTCTCTTCCTCCTCTTTTCTCCTTAGCCGGCGGCACCCAAAGGGTTCTTCTCCCTCCCCCTTCTTCTTGGACAGCAGCAATGGAGGAGGCGTGCACTGTAGCATTGGAGGTACTGTAGCAGCGGTGGATGCACTGTAGCATAGGGTGCTATAGTGCCTCTAGGGTTTTGGTTGCCCCTAATGGGCCAAGGCAATGGGCCTTTGGCCCAAGATTTAATCCCCCTTTTACAGAAATTCTGAAATTCTATTTTAAATCCCAATAAAATGGTTTGAAATTCAATTATAATTCTTAAGATTGAACGGGTATTACATTCTACCTCGTTAAATGTAATTCGACCCGAATTCTACTCAAAAGAATACCAACTGAACTTAACAACCATGAACACGCATCTGACGTTAACAACTCGTTAAAGCTCGTGCATGCGAGTTTCCAAGTCCCAAGTCTCATCATTCTTAGACCATAGCGTATACCAACGTTTTACATCTCAACACTCGTCTTGACTGTTATAGGGTATCTCAACACATAGGACACAAATGTAAGATCATACTCATTGGCCAACGGCTCTATCGAAAACTGAAACTTTGGACCTCTCAGGTACTCACTCAGCACTGGACATACCAGACGTTACGTACCCCACGTATGAACCCGAGACGGTCTTAGCAGCACGCCAACTTTCGAATCCCCACAAATAGGGAAAATAACCCAATGTACCCGGGCCAACTTCCCCTTTGGTACAAAGACACACAACATGCTCAAAAGTGAACTCTTCATCTGACAAGTAGCACCTCCTTTAACTAAGAACACAACAGAATTCGCTTTGAACAGCCCTTTTATAAATAGAACCCAACTGAAAATGAAGAACTCTCATTGCAACCATGCGTTACCAATTCGGTAATAAAAGAGTCAAAAACCAGAATCACAAATTCATCACGAAACTTTTCCACCTTCAAATTAGGAAATTTGAAAATAAACACCACGACCACCAAAGGAGAACTCACTCAAATTCCCAAATTAAATACTTCCTTTATTCTTTCTGAACTAATAAGAACCACCTATGCCAATCATAAAGTCAACCTCAATTTGCAAAAGACATCCGTCATAGGCACATAGCTCAAACAGAGTGTTTCACTACTCGAGAAAACACTTTTTTCTTCTCAATTTCTCTTTTAGGAATAAAATTTCTCTCTAATTATGGAATTCCTTTCATCCATATCACCCTAACTTATTTATCTTAAATTGGCAATCTCAACGCCATGCTCAAACTGAATACATCATCTACAACTTTTGTAGAGTGGCTCTATTGACTCCGCAACATACTATAGCCAACTCCTGTACCGACGGAATTACCTTGACAGATGACTCCCAATGCATCTTAAAATAGATCTCACTAGCAACCACATCACTCAATCCTTTAAGAATAACAACTCAGAATTCACATCACACACTCTCATGTACTACATCGGAAGGGTGCTATCAAAGATCATCTCATTGTTCAAATCCACTCTTATTCTACTTCCTCTACACATAATCGGATCTACCAAAGTCCTAGCATAAATATGCGAAGCCCAAATTTAACCTCCAAGACTCCTACAATGAACGTCTGGTGTGAATGATAGGGAATTCATCAGGTTTGATTGACTAAAATTCCCATAGTCTAACATTACTCAATCATTAGTGTCAATAGATAGATATATTCTTGATCAAATCATCCTTTGAAAGATTCTAACCTCAAGAAAGTTACTCATTGAAACCAAGTCATACCTAACATTAACTCAACATTTCCTACCATCTCCATAGTTGTCGTAACGACTAGAATTCTCACAATTATATCCTCATTAAACTACACCAACACAATTCTTCTACGCAACCGTGTAAAGTACCCAATCATGGTACTCTCATAATCTGACCATTATTTCCCATACTTTAAACAATTTCTAAAGTTCCACTTAACATGAACGAAAGATCTTGAACCACAAACCACTCTAGGTTTTATCAATTGCAATAATGCCATTAGTTGGCCCAAAAGACAAAACTTTTTGCTCAAGTCAAACCCTCACCAAGAGTTACTCCAATAAATCAACTTATCACTCATTGCGTCTCAAACAACTTGACTTCCAAAGTCTCACAAAGTCTCTTAGTTGGTCACCACCAACCAGGTGCCACTATACAATCTATAGGGTTTTATAGAACAAATCCATAATTCATTTCTCAAAAGAAAAGACAATTGAAAACGATTCCTCGCACAAAGAAAATGTCTGCCACTCGCAATAAGCATATGACTAAGGGAAAATAGTCAATTAAGCAATGAACTCGGAAATCATAAGGGAAGTCCACAGTTAAGGGCACAAGTGTCGCACAAAGAGAATATCAAACCTCACATGAGAAGAAAGTGTTGCCTTTGAAAATCAGGAAACTCTTATGGGCAAAAGCAGAAAGTTTAGGCACACTTCAAATAGACCGCAAGTAACAAAACTCGGTGTAAATCTCAAATACTTCTACTACACTCTTTCCTTTAACAAAAGAAATATTTTTCTATGATTGAAACATCACTTTGCCAACTCAACTAAGGAGCCTTAAAGCTCAAATCCCAAGAATCACTTAAGAACCAACAGAACATTCAAATACATCATTTTGTTTGAACTAATTTCAGCTACCACATAATTCATCAGCTCCAAAAAGGCCACG
Source organism: Phyllostachys edulis (assembly GCA_036346405.1). Lineage (NCBI taxonomy): Eukaryota > Viridiplantae > Streptophyta > Magnoliopsida > Poales > Poaceae > Phyllostachys > Phyllostachys edulis. The sequence continues at coordinate 406,300 of JAYEVD010000041.1, read as the reverse complement.
AAAGCAAAACTTGAAATGTTCTCATTTAAGCGATATCACCAATGGCGATCAAATTACTTTATCTCTGAAAGAATTAATATCAACCTCACATTACTGTCAATTTTTTTTATAACATCAATATCATACAGTAGTACCAGGAATCATCAAACTTTATTATACCATCCTAAATGTAACACCCTAGCTCAACATTGAGCCTGGAATGCTACTAAAATTAAATTAAACAAAACTAAACTAAGACCAATTACCAATTTTTGGCAGAACCTCCTTTGTATAATTAACTATACTGAGGTTCCAACAATTAATCATAGCAATTAACACTAAACTCAATATTCAAGTTCATTCAGGCATGCAAGATAATCTAATAAACATAAACAAATCTTGCTATTCTCCTTATTACAATTAATCTGAAACTTAAAACCATCCATAAGTGATTCACAAGCAGTTTACTTATTATTGGAATAAAATCTAAATGGAAGTCGCCTTAAGGATGAGTGGTAGTGAGTGCATCCAAACATCTACTCCCTCCCATGCATGCCGTTCTTGCCAGTTGTACCTAAAACATATCAAAGCAAGAGTGAGCCCAAAGACTCAAAAGTAGTATCAACAAGGCTAAAGCTAAAATCACAGTCATAGCATCAATATTCCAAATTAAACATTACACTAAACATAGCCTTCATGCTTATGTAATGCACCATGCAATGCACCTTTTAAACTTTATCTCTTTTCGCATTTTACCGGTAATGCGAGGTATACAACCGTCGATGTATACCCTTGCCTATGCACTCTAGCACAGGGACCAAGAGCCTATACTCCACAAGTATAGGGACCTTTGCCCATCATCATCATGATGGGGAACTTTACTCATTGCCCACATTCTACTTAATGTCGGGATTTCAAGCCCGTCATTTACATGACGGGACCTCAACTATTCATACTTGGTCACCACGTGACCAAGACTCAATCATGCTTACTACATGCATATGTACAATGACATCATCTTCCAAACATATGAATTCAACATGTACATAATAACATGTAAGCATTAACAACATACACAGAAGCTTTAACCATAACTTGCATTTACCAAGATATATTGTAATTCATCACATTAACATCCATGCATGGCTATTACGAACAAGACACAATCAATCTCAGCAAACAATCATAATTATTCTACAACCCGAATACTTGCCTCAACCATGCGAGAACGGTGGACGCGAAGAGGGCGCTGCCCCTGGGATCACGCTCCCACCTGAACATAATGATAACCCAAACTAAGACAAGCATACTGGACCAAAAGCATAAATAAGAACACAATTGAACTCGCTAAACTCCCAAGCGTTTCCAATCTTCCAATTTCTACCGATCGATTTGGTGTTCACTGCGGACAGTCAACTTCTAAAATACATAACTTTCTGCTCAGGAGTCCAAATAAGATGTTCTCATACTTTCTGGAAAGATAATTAAATTACCTAAATAAACTTAGTTGGGGATCCCTTCTGATTCTTCCATATACTGGCCCTATCAAGCCAATCTACAGAACATCAATTATCACGTCGGGTTCTCTGGACAGTACACTAAAATTGTCATAACTTTTGCTACGAAAGTCCAATTCTTACGTTATTTATCTTTCTGGAAAGTTGAGGAAATTACCCATCTTTTTCATTCGAACAAGATCCTCTGATTTCGTATTTAACTAATAGATTAACTCAGATTTCTACAGACTGTCAGGATGTTGATAGGTTAACAGGACAGCGGCACTAAACAATTAATAACTTTCTAACCGTTAGTCAGATTTGGGCGTTCTTGGCGGCCACGGAAAGCTAACAACATAGGCCAACTATTTCTAAGAGGTTGGATCTCTATATTTTGCATCTACAGACATGAAAACCGTCGTCCAAATTACTGGATAGAACGCGATCTATTAAACCGACGCAATTCAATCTATCAAACGGCATCAAACGCATCTACTACACATTAACCAGCGAAGAACATGCGACGTTACCCTTGAAGAACCGCTGTAGATCGCGACAAAACCCGCGAACCTTCACTTCCCTCTCTTCTCCGCTCTCTCCTTCTTCTCCCTTCTTTGGCCGGCCACCACCAATGCGACCTTCTTCTTCTTCCCTACTCGGCAGCAACGGAGGGGGGCAGTGCTACAGTACCGCGAGCTACAGTACCATCTAGGGTTTGGGTGGCCTCCCCCTTCCTTTTAAGGCCGACCAACTCAAATGGGCCAAAGGCCCAGGTTCTCCAATAAGAGCAAAAACGCCCCTCTAAAACTTCCAATTCTTTCTCTAATTCTATTTAATTTCAGTACTAATCACTTATTTATTTTATGTTAAAATGGGGTATTACATTCTGCCCCCCTTAAACAGAATTCGACCCTGAATTCTACTTGTTCTATTCTCAAGAACCCCACAACTGAAATTAATAGCAGGTAACACGTACCCAACATGAATAGCTCCGGATAATGCTCACAGATGTGGACTTCACTCCCAAGTGGCCTCTTTCTCGGATCGGTGACCAAAGCACTTTTACATACTAACATATAACGCCTCATCACTCGTCCCGACCTTGCTGCACCCACTCAACGGACAGACTCAAGGTACGGTCTTACTCATTACAACAACTCTAACGAAAACTCATACTCCGGATCTCTTAGGTACTCCCTCGACACCGGGTCATACAAAACGATCTGTTCCTCACGCCAGGACTCAAGACGGTCCTAGTAATATGCTATCTCCCAAATCTCCGCAACTTTCAGAAATATCCAAAGTACCTTGGGCCAACATTCCTTTTGGTATCAAACCACACAACCTGCACATAACACACAAAACTCTTGTTCCTTGTATCAATCGATCTCTTCACTTTAACAATGAGCACCTCCTTTAACCGAGACGACAATGTAACTCGATGAAAATAAAAGATTCTCATTGCAAACACGCATTACCATCTCCCCACCAAAAGAGTTAAAACCAAAACCAAAAGATTCATCATGAAACTCTTCCACTTTCCAAGTGGGTAGTTTGCCAATGAACACCACATAAGCCAAAGGCGAAATCACTCAATGCCCGAACAACCATTTCCTTTCTTTTCTTAACCAAAAGAAATCACGATACCAAGAAGAATCAACTCAATTTATAATTGGCATCCGTCATAGGACAAAGCTCAATTAAAACCAAGAGAACATTTCATTATCCGAGAATACAACCTTTTTCTCAAACTTTCTTTCAAGAATTCAACTTTCTCTTAAATCATGAGATTCCAAACCATCGCATAACACACTAATCCATTTCTTTTAATTTGGCAACCTCAAAGCTATGCTCAGACTGAACAGAAAATCCACACCTATGCAGTGAGACTCTTCCAATCCACAATAACATACTCTAATCAACTTCCCTACCAAAGGAATTACTTTGACAAATAATTCCCCACACACTTCAATATAGATTTCAGCCACAATCACATCACCTCAATCTTTTAAGGATAATCAACTTGAAATTCACCGCATACACACTCATTTACTACATCCAAAGGATTCTATCAAAGATCACCATAACTCTTGGAACCTAATCATGGGAAACCAAGATGCTACCAAAAAAAACAAAGCCCAGATTCAACCTCCAAAACTCCTACAACAAACTTCTCAGATAAAAGATCGAGAAATCCTCGATTCATTCACTAAAATTCCCACACTCTAAACATACTCAATCATTATCATCCACATGTAAATATTTTCTAACCAAATTATCTTTTAGAAGAATTCTATCTCCCGAATGTTATTTACTAAAACCAGGCATACCGCCGACATCTCAACCCTACCTACTATCCCATCAATTGACTTTACGATTAGATTACTTCGCTAATCCTACTCTCATTAAACTACACTGTCATAGATCACCTACCCAACCTTGCAAAATTACCCAATCACGATTCTCTAACACATTGATCAAGTTTCCTGACTTTCGATAATGATATCATTCCAATATGGACAATGGTTCTAGGATTATAATTCACCATAGGTTCCACTAGTTGTAACACTAATCGATTGTATTCCAACGACAAACATTCTATTTACATAGAACTCTCTCCAAGAGTTATAGGTCAAAACCAAATCACTTTCTACTGCTCTTCAAATAGCTTGGCCCCCAAAATTCTCACTGCGATAATTTACTTGACCACCACCAACCAATCGCCACCTTACACTTTATAAGACCTTGCAACCCAAGTTGGTTAATCTTTTCTCAATAGGAAAGAGCAAACAAATACAAGTTTTAACACACGAGGAAACACTACTCTTCACAGTGAGTACAAGACCAAGAGAAATAGTCAAATAGCATTGATCTCGAAAAACAAAAGACGAGACCACAATTGAGGGCACATGTTCCACAAGAAGGGAGTTTCAAACATCAATAAATCACAATAAAATATTGCTTTTGAAGCTCAAGAAATACTTAAGCGGCAACGATAGAAGAGTTGCTGGTTACAATCCTTAACTCCAACCTCAAATACTTATGGTACATTTTTTTTCCTTTAACAGAGAAAAACAATTTCCTTTGATTACATCATCACTTGCCAACCCAAAGTAGAAGTACTTTTAATACAAATCACATTAATCACTTAAGAACCCATTAGAACATTCTCATGCATCGCCTTTCTCAACAATTTCAGCTACCACATTAAGCATGAACTACCAAAAGATCACAGATGCAAAACTCTAAACTTTTCATTTAACTGATATTACGGGAGGCGGTTAAATTACCTTCTTTCTAAAAGAATCATCACCACTCCCACAAGTCACAATCCTTTGCAGACAATCTTACTAACATCAAGAATAATACACTCTTAACACGAATCGCCATCATCTACTCTTACATTATAAAGCCCACAAAGGCTCACCAGATCGTTACATACCACTTTATCATCTCATCCTCAATTGAGAGTATACCAAAATCTTCAACCTCACTACAAAAATCACTTTATTTTTAGAGGAACCTACTACCCAACTTTAAAAGTTATAACAAGATCCTTTCATCAAAGGCATACTATAATCCGACAACTTCACCATCATACAAACACGGGTCACCTATTAAAATCCCATCGTAAACCTCTCCAAAATAAACGCAAACCACAAGGTTGAAACAAACCTCTTTTAACAAGATCATGCTATCAGAGACTACTTATTCACTCATCCACTCGACCATTAGTGTTGCTCAACACCCACTCCAACTATCATTAACAATTGACAATTGTATTTATCATGTATGCAAATAGGGTCCTACTTCTATTTGCAAATACATAACCATCTATAAACACAAAGTCAATATTCCACTCTACACTTAGAGTTTAGGGCAAAGTACAATTAAACATTCAATAATATCATCTCCTCAGAAACAGGTTTCACAAGATGCTACCTCAACATTCATCTAACCCGACATACATGTTTCAATCTAGCAATTATGTATGCTCATCAAGTAACCAGTTTATGAAAATTTCCCAGATTGATATTCTCTAAAGCATCGCTCAAATACATCCCTAACATAACCATCCCTAATGGGTAGACTAATCCATTGAGACACATTACTCCGAATTTATCCAATAAATCTACCAATTCCACAATCTTAATGATCGACCAAATCATCAATATACCACACCTCTTAAATAAATCTTGGATTCTCAAAGATAAATGGTCATACCATTAAACAAGTTCATCATGTAATTATTCCATGACAACACCAAATAAATCAATTTCACTTCCAAGGATCTTGGTTAAGATCGACACGCATTACACTACAGACCCAACTTGATAACTCATAAGTTATCAATTTGTCTTCTATGCTTGAAACCCTCACTTAGTCACAACAAAACATTACAAAAGAGTTCGATATTTCTTTTTCAAAGAAGATGCACTAAACTTCAACATTCCAACTACTCCAAAAGAAGCGCATAGCGCCGAAAAGACCAAATTCAAAGTCAAGGAAAGAGAACAACTTCTCTAAAGATACTCACTATCTCACTGTATTAAGATATCCAATGTGGGCACTTCACTATTGCTATACCACTTAACGGTGGTGTAACTCGGCATGCCTCCAGGCCACAACCACGACATCAACCTCTCAACATGGGTTATCCCCACACATAATAACTATAGTATTATAATATAGATATATACGATCATCTCATAACAAGAATCATAAATACAACTCAACGGAAGCATAAATGCAATGCAAAAACCCATTCCCATCTCATCGTGCTTAGTGTGTCAAGTTTAATATTTTCAATACCATGGACCTACAAATTTTCCGATACTAATCAGAACAACCTAGCTCAACATTGAGCCCGAATGCTACTAAAATTAAATTAAACAAAACAAAACTAAGACCAATTACCAATTTTCGTAAACCTCCTTTGTATAATTAACTATACCGAGGTTCCAACAATTAATCATAGCAATTAACACTAAACTCAATATTCAAGTTCATTCAGCATGCAAGATAATCTAATAAACATAAACAAAACTTGCTATTCTCCTTATTACAATTAATCTAAAACTTAAAACCATCCATAAGTGATTCACAAGCGCTTTACTTATTATTGAATAAAATCTAAATGGCGATCGCTTAAGGATGAGTGGTAGTGAGTGCATCCAAACATCTACTCCCTCCCATGCATGTCGTTCTTGCTAGTTGTACCTAAAACATATCAAAGCAAGAGTGAGCCCAAAGACTCAGAAGTATCAACAAGGCTAAAGCTAAAATCACACCATAGCATCAATATTCCAAATTAAACATTACACTAAACATAGCCTTCATACTTATGTAATGCACCATGCAATGCACCTTTTAAACTTTATTTCTTTTCAGATTTTATCGGTAATGCGAGGTATACAACCGTCGATGTATACCCTTGCCTATGCACTCGCACAGGGACCAAGAGCCTATACTCCACAAGTATAGGGACCTTTGCCCATCATCATCATGATGGGGACTTCTTTATTCATTGCCCACATTCTACAAATGTGGGATTCAAGCCCGCCATTTACATGACAGGACCTCAACTATTCATACTTGGTCACCACATGACCAAGACTCAATCATGCTTACTACATGCATATATACAATGACATCATCTTCCAAACATATGAATTCAACGTACATAATAACATGTAAGCATTAACAACATACACAGAAGCTTTAACCATAACTTGCATTTACCAAGATATATTGTAATTCATCACATTAACATCCATGCATGGCTATTATGAACAAGACACAATCAATCTCAGCAAACAATCATAATTATTCTACAACCCTAATACTTGCCTCAACCATGCGAGAACGGTGGACGCCAAGAGGGCGCTACCCCTGGGATCACGCTCCCACCTGAACATAATGATAACCCAAACTAAGACAAGCATACTGGACCAAAAGCATAAATAAGAACACAATGGAACTCGCTAAACTCCCAAGCGTTTCCAATCTTCCAATTTCTACCGATCGATTTGGTGTTCACTGTGGACAGTCAACTTCTAAAATACATAACTTTCTTCTCAGGAGTACAAATAAGATGCTCTAATACTTTCTGGAAAGATAATTAAATTACCTAAATAAACTTAGTTGGGGAGCCCTTCTGATTCTGCCATCTACTGCCCCTACCAAGCCAATCTACAAAACATCAATTATCACGTCGGGTTCTCTGGATAGTACACTAAAATTATCATAGCTTTTGCTACGAAAGTCCAATTCTTACGTTCTTTAGCTTTCTGGAAAGGTGAGGAAATTACCCATCTTTTTAATTGTAACGAGATCCTCTTATTTCGTCTTTAACTAATAGATTAACTCAGATTTCTACAGACTGTCAGGATGTTGACAGGTTAACAGGACAGCGGCACTAAACAATTCATAACTTTCTAACCGTTAATCGGATCTGGGCGTTCTTGGTGGCCACGGAAAGCTAACAACATAGCCCAACTATTTCTAAGAGGTTGGATCCCTATATTCTGCCTCTACAGACATGAAAACCGTCGTCCAAATTACTGGATAGAACACGATCTATTAAACCGACGCAATTCAATCTATCAAACGACATCAAACGCATCTACTACACATTAACCAGCGAAGAACACGCGACGTTACCCTTGAAGAACCACTGTAGATCGCGACAAAACCCGCAAACCTTCACTTCCCTCTCTTCTCCGCTCTCTCCTTCTTCTCCCTTCTTTGGCCGGCCACCACCAATGCGACATTCTTCTTCTTCCCTACTCTGCAGCAACGGAGGGGGGCAGCGCTACAGTACCGGCGGTGCTACAGTAACCACGAGCTACAGTACCATCTAGGGTTTGGGTGGCCTCCCCCTTCCTTTTAAGGCCGACCAACTCAAATGGGCCAAAGGCCCAGGTTCTCCAATAAGAGCAAAAATGCCCCTCTAAAACCTCCAATTCTCTCTCTAATTCTATTTAATTTCAGTACTAATCACTTATTTATTTTATGTTAAAATGGGGTATTACACTAAAGCTTTTCAAAAGAAGCACAAGCTACAAGGTTGAAACAATTTTATTTTAACATGATCATACTATGCAATAGCAATCTCGTAAGGCACGATATCAAGGCCACTTTTGAAATTTGTCCACTCAGCTGTTGGTATTACTCCACACCAACATCACTCTCATTATCAATTGACAATTGCATTAATCATGTAAGAAGATATGGTGCTACTCGATTCACCAACAATCCATCTAAACCTTAATCAGGTTTCAACAATTTTAGCACGCCGAATAGGTAATTCTAGCATTTATGAAAGATCATCAAGGAATTACCCAACTACGCTACCAAGGACATCGCTTAAGATTAACTATGCAACATGCCAATCGACCCAACTTGGCATCCCATTCATGATCAATTACCTTGTATACTTACAACCTCTCATTTAGCACGACAATCATTACCAAAGATTTTTTTAACACTTTCTTTACGCAAAGAAAAGGTTCTGAACTTCAACACTCCGACTACTCCAAAAGAAATGAATAGAATCAAAACTTTATTCAATGAATTTTGTAAAAGATAATTCCCTTTATCGAAAATACCAAACAGATAACAGGGTCACCTCTATCACCAAGAAGGGTAGGACTCTTATGAAAAAGAACAATATTTAATAACAACATTTACAAGTAGCAAAGAGATCTCCACAATCGAAATGACAAAGAATTGTTCAAAAACAAAAAGGACCAAATGAACCCCATACACAACTATTTTATTTGATTACAATCTCGACTTACCCACAACAAGGCATCACAAAAGGATTTTAACACTTTCCTTCGGAAAAGAGATGCACTAACTTCAACACTCGGAATGATCCAAAAGAATTACATAGAACCAAGGCTTTCTCATCTTAACGAACTTGCAACAGAAAACTTTCATTAACCAAAATATCAAACGAACAAATGAATCATTCTTTTCCAATAAGAAAGAAGGTACAATCATGGAAATATCAATCTCAACAATTAACAATGATCACAAGTAGTGAAAGCAACTCAATAGTTGAAAACAATAATTATTTCAGAGAACGATTACAGACTTATTGAAACCGTCAACTACAATGAACCATGAACTCAAGAGAAATTCATCAACCACCACTTGACAAGAATTGACCAAATTTGAAAATTAAGGAAGAGAACAACTTTCTAAAGCAACTCACGCTCAACACCTGTAATTATGGTACTCGGGGTAACTACGTACTCTCCTATCCACAAACCACGAATGGTGGTGTAACCTGGCAAAGCCTAGGGCTACAACCACGACTTCAAACTCTCAACCTTAACTATCATCACATATAATCAATATAATCAGTTAAGTCTTATGAGTTTACAAGATCATCTCGTAACAATCATTGAATAATTCATAGATATAGAAGATCATATCATATCATAGATTAGCAACAAGAATGGTAGCACGTAAACAATTCAATAGCAGCTTAACAAGATGAAACATAATATCAGAATCGCAGATGCAACGGATTACCCAAATCCCACCTACTGTGCACAGTGTGTCATTTTAATATATTTCTATTAACCACAGACCTAAAGCCCACTCTGATACTAACTGTAACACCCTGGCTATTCGAAAGCCAAATTGTTACCTAAAGAATCTAACATACAACCATAATGCGTAAGAATTTAAACAATATCTCATTTAATGGGGAAAAAAAGAACTACATATAATAGAACAAATGAAGGAATATAATCTGAATCCAACGACAGTTCACAAACTTCAATTATTCAAGTCTACTGAATCCACTAAGATAATTATATCAAAGGAGTAATCAAGGACCACAAGCAGTACTTAAGCAACCATAACATGGAGAGAGATATCAACCACATCTAACTTTATTTATTATAGTTCATCAATTAACAAATGAAAGACATAACAAAGTCCTATTATTGAAACTGGAGTATGGTGAAATGAATGAATAGTGTGTGTCTACTCTCTCCCAATAGAGCCATCATCAATGATCACATAAAATAAACAAACAAAGCAAGAATGAGTCTGAGACTCAGCAAGTACAGTGAATAATTGGACATACAACAAATATGAACGAGACAACAACATTAAAGAATATGAACATAACACCGAATGTATATATGAATGAATGGAATGAATGGATTTAATGAAATGAAAGGACTGCACTGCTGCTTATACCGGTATAGCTAGTGACACAACCGTCGGTGTTCACTTAAGCCCGCATTTAACAAAATACGGGGATCCAAATCCCATATGAAGAACGTTTCATATGGGTGTCCAAATCTACCCACATTGGAATGGTGGGTCTTACGTGCCCATACTGGAATTGATGGGTCTTTATAATCCACTCCCGTGGATGGAACGTAACAATGGATGCATGTAATGAATTATGAATAATGAATGACATCATCTCTAATCATGGGAATATCACATATGAAAGGAACATAAACATTGAATCTTCTCATGTATCATATAAAAACACAATACAAACATCAAGCATTCAGCACTCACAAATCTTAAGAATATCAAAGTACTTGCCTTCCGCGTTACGACGCGTTAGTAGGCAACGAAGGTGCTCCTAAACCCGAAGCCTTGCCGCCTACACAAGTAAGTACTCGAAATAAGAACAACATAGTACAGGACGCTACCAGGAACGTTCTACAACACCTTCCCGATAACCCAACAATTAACTAATAGACCTATTCTGAAAAACAGATAACCCAATCACAGAAATGAATCTGGACAGCAGCACGGAATAACTCATATCTATTGATCTGGGACTTAGAACGACGTGAGCCCAGATCCTATGGAAACTTAACGAACATATATACAAAATTCTAGTTGACATGATCTCCCAATTCGGTCAAAATAAAATGCTAACCGGTAGATGAAAGTACAAGACAGATTCTGTCTAGACGAAAAGGACAGCAGTAAAGAACAGATCACAAATTTTGATCTACAACTCCGATTAGGGCGTTCTTTATCATTCTGGAAAGGTTATAAAAATTTCTACAATAAAGTAGTTGGGTGAAAACCCTGAATCTTCAACTATCATAATCATAATTTAAAAGGCAACTTGATAGTTCATTCTCGTTAAGAATTCAGGACAGGAGGGAAGATCATACCATAACTTTTGATCCGTATGTTGGAATTAGGTGTTCTTAGTGGCTACGGAAAGCTAAGAACAATATCTAAATATCTCTAGGAGATGGATATCTCAAAATCGGCTCCTAAGAACACGAAATCGGCCGCGCAACAATCTGGACCGAACCGAACTACTAGCAGTAGGAATTCGATCCAACAATCTTAATCGATTTCGCATCTATTCTGAATCAAACAGTGAAGAACATCATTCGTTACCCTTGTAGAACCACAGGAGATCACTGAATTCCCCCGTGAAGTGCTCCTCTCCTCTTCTTCTCCTCTCTTCCTCCTCTTTTCTCCTTGGCCGGCGGCACTCGAAGGGTTCTTCTCCCTCCCCCCCCTTCTTCTTGGACAGCAGCAATGGAGCGGGGCGTGCACTGTAGCCTCTAGGGTTTTGGTTGCCCCTAATGGGCCAAGGCTATGGGCCTTTGGCCCAAGATTCAATCCCCCTTTTACAGAAATTATGAAATTCCATTTTAAATCCCAATAACCCAAACTTAATGTCCCATAAGCTAACTGTGCATGCTTTCCCACAAGTGATGTCCATAACCGGGGACACGACTATTCGAATAGATTTATTTAACTCTGCAGAGGTGTACAACTTTCCCCCGCACGATATGAATAACTCGTACTGTCGCCACACACTCTTTCGAAGAAGTGTGACTGGGATATCATAACGAGGCCGTTACAATGTCATGTCCTAACTATCAAACGACCCGAGGACAGTCCTATGGCAGACGATACGGTCGCCTGAACCACAGGGGAATGCCGTTGTGTAAGTAACTCCCTTGCGCAGTTTCACGGCAAACACAAAAGATTCTTAAGGGCAAGAAAATAAAAATAAAACATGCCCCCAATAGATTGGCAAGAGAACCATTAAACATAAACAATAACAATTATCAATCTAATTGTGTTTTGATAGTGTAGGACCGGATAGGCACCTAGAGGGGGGGTGAATAGATGCTCGCTCAAATTTCACCTTAATTAGATTCAACATGAACTTTTCTCCAATAGCTATGAAAGCTAAGAAGATCAGTATATACGCATAGTGAAAACTTTGTGCTGAATCTAATCAACCTCCAAAGCACAAGACCCAAAAGGTGAAGATCAAACCCTGAGGCCCGGTCAGATCGACGGCTATTGCGCGGTCAGACCGTGCAGCGATCCCCGGCATGCATAAGAGCGGTCTGACTGGACCTGACGATGAACAGGAAAAACAGCTCGGGTTCCAAAACAAAAATCGATCAAACTTTTGATCTACAGGGCCAAACTTAACCAAACTTGGAACACACCTTCCCAAGGATATCTGAAACCTATTCCAAGTGACGATCGAGTAGATCCATGTCAAATTTTTGACCTTTTCCCATTTTACCGAAAGAGGGTTCAAAACCGAGCAAAAACGAAAAACTTGATCCAAAACTTGCTTGTGGGAGATTGATGATCAAGATGATCCTAGATGTATTCCCACATGTCACAGCAAGGTAGATGGGGGCAACAAACCACTAGAAACCCATCGGATCAAAGAAACACCCAAAATCACCAAATGAGAAGGAAGAACACAAGAAGACTCATCTTTGAATAATCATCCATAGATTGATTCGTGATTGTTGCTGGTTACAACCACTCCCTCAAGGAGGACAAGAGCTCAATCCATGAGCACACACTCAACTCATCTCTCTAGAGCCCTAAGCCTCTCCTTTCCCTTCTAAGCCCTAACACCAAACTAGGGTTTACAAAATGAAGTGCTTGAGGGCTGTTTGACAGTACCCCCTCCTATTTATATTGAGGCCTAGCTTCTAGAGGAGTTAACCCTAATGGGCTCCCGTTAAGGCCCAACACAAACGGGACACACGCACGCAACTCAAAGCGTCGTCTTCATCTTCTCTTGACCTAAACCGCTTCTCCACGCACGTCTTGCGCTGCGGTTTAGCCCAAGGTCACCAAGGCGGTATTTGGTGAAATTACCAAAATACCCCTTCTTGATCTTTCTTCGAAGACCAAGTCCAATCTTGGTGAAGCACTCGCCTGCTTCGCCATGTGTAGGTTGATCAACGACTCTTGTCATGTCGGCAAGTCTCTCCCGTCCGGCTCCTGCCGAAACCACCATGGCACTTGCACCGACCCCCACACCGCTTGATCCAACCAGTCACACCGAACTGCCCGTTTAGTCACCTTTGTCCATTCTACGCAATGCTTGAGTCCATTGACCTCACCCGGTATCCTTGATCGTTCTGGACCTCAGCTCTCCAAGCTTAGTCCCGATCATCCTCGCCGTTGATCGTCGTTGACCTCCAAGCGTCCTGCACAACAATAGACAAAGAAATCGATTTCGGAAACAAGTTCTTCACAACTTGACCCACGTTAGTGAAAACATGCATCATGCAACACATGCACTAAAGCCCATGCCCTTAACCTAACCCAAAAAGCATTGCCAACAATTCGACAAAGAGCAAAGACAAAATCGGCCGGACCATTGTTTTGCTTGGCCCGACCGCCTTGGGACTTAGCCAGAATTCTACTCGAGGCATGGCCGGTCTGACCGCCAAAGTGGCCGGTCTGACCGCCAGCTACCTGACAGAACTGAAACTTTTTCGAAAACGCGTGATTTGACAAACCAACAATGCCATTGCCAATTGTTTCATCATCCTAAGATCATGCACATATCCCCATGATATCCACAGATAACCAATACACCACAAATTATTAAGCCAAGCCTTCGCCATTATCCCTGCGTGTGGTTGTAATGTAAGACTTGGTTCATCACACCACGCATCGGTCCTCAAATACCAGACGGGCTACGCTAATCCGGGACCACCCCTTCATCACCCTATCACCCATCCAGGTCCAACACATAACAATAACCCATCAACAAGTTCATAATAATCAATTCGAAGATCTAGACATTTTTCTCAAGTCAACATAATCAAATCCATATAATCCTCAAATTATATCAAGATTCGATTCGAACCATCAGCCAATGGACTAGCTCCATCAACCGTTATCGACTACAACTACTAGCAGGACTAAGCATCGTTCTACACATTAGCAAACACTCCCATATGACATATATCCTTAATCATTCAAGGTAAAAAGGGTAATCAACATGCAAAGGAGGGCCAATGCAGCAAGTAGAAAATTAACTACTTCTACCCATGAACATACTTTTCAAAATAACATGCAATTGAGATATTAAAAACCATACAAAACATTTTAAAATTAATAGGAGCAATATGATCATGAGGAGGGTGCTCGCACCTTTGCTGTACCACTTGTTCAATCTCAGGTTGCACACATGAATACGTTTGTATCGTCGAGAAATCTATCGAAAGAGCGATATTGCAATTAACACCAAATAAGCCAAAAATTCAAAATGCTCAAAAATGTATGAACTTTATACAGTGGGTAGGTTATGATTTTATATGAATTTAGGTGAAAGAATTATTCAATTTGGAGTTAGTATGTGAAAGTTATAGCAGTTTGCAACTCAGATTTCAGAAAAATCCAATTTTTATTAGGTTCGGTTACTGTTCACCGAATTTAATTATTTGGTAAAATTTTGCAGAATACTTGTGGAGATATGTATTACAAGGTTAGGTAGAGAATAAAATTTTAACAATAACACAATTTTGGTTCACCTCATTTGGAGTTCATATGAATTTCTTATGAATTTTTGAAGTTAATTCAATTTTCAGTGTAAAAGTAATTCATTTCAGAGATTAATTCTAATTTCGAAATTTTCTGGGACATTAACATGTTTCAAACCTATTCCAATTTAAAGTACATTAAATATGAAAACCAAGAAAATTGGTTTCTGTCAATTTGGAGTGGATTTGAAATAGTTATGAATCTTTAAAGTTGAAACTATGGCATAATGTCTACTGTTGATTAACTAACCACTCAGAGGCTTACTTACTGATCTTATGCATTCAACAAGGTTTTAGCTTTTAATCATGAGGTTTGTAAATTTTGAATGTTCCTTTAATTAGTAAGCTTATTAACTGATTTTTTATATTAGTGTGCTCTTAGTTGAACTCCAAAAACTTTCTCTGGTCAAAAAGTTCAACAAAAGGATTCTACTGTTTGTTTTGGTTAAACCTACTATGGTTAAACCTACTAATGCTTATTTTTTAGTTGGTTCGCCTCTGAAGGTTTAAGGTTCAAAAACTTAACTACAGGTTTTAGCTATTAACAAGAGGTTTGTAGTTTTTGAATGATCCACTAGCTATTAACTTACAGACTGATTTCAGAATTGATAACAGCCCACTATCCTTAGTTGATTTCAAATTGAGACCTTTTCTGACCATACATCCTATTAGGGGAAATGGCTGTTTGGAGGTGTGGTTAATGTTAATCTCCCTACTTAACTCAAATATCCAAGTTTGTTTTCAGACTTGGCTACTGCTGCTAGAAACTTGCCAAATAACTAATTGAATTAGGACAAAATCTAAGTACTAGAGTTAAACCTATTATTAGCCTACTGACATTTCTAAAAACTTCAATTTACTGTTCAAGTAACCTACAACAGCAACATCTTCTGAACTAAAGTGCTAAACTTCCTTACAAGTCCAAATCTAAATTTTTGCTAGTTCACAAAGGTGACCAAACTGGCATTTGACTAACAAGAAGACAGTAGGTTACAATTGAGTTTTTCTGACAAACCAACCTTCTCTACAATCCCCTTCTTAGCTCATTTATCCTATTATAGGAATAATTCTCAGCAAAAGTGTTGGTTACTAAGCCTTCTTACTAATTCAAACTTTCATTTGTTAAAAGAGGTTTTGAGTGACCTAGAGTCCAAACACAGCACTAAGTACTAAACTGAAAATTCAGAATTGTTGGTCAACAGAATTATCAGTTTCCTTTTAGATTTCAACTTTCAAACTTGTAAAACACTGGAATGACCTAACTGACATTCATATTAATAGTTAGCAATTGATAGATGATTTCTCCAGGGGGTAACACTAACATTCCAAAATTTCTTTCTAATCAACTTTTCTAATCATTCATCCTTTCAAGTGAAATTGTCAGAATTGAACAGTTGATAACTAAACTTCTTTACTAGCTCAGATTTCAATTCTTGTTAACTCACTAAGTGATTCAACAACCAATACAAAAGTGTATTAGCCAACTAAAATTTCAGATTTTTACCTACCACTTCCCTGTTCATATATGTTATAGCAAACACTTTCTGAAATGAAAAGCTACTGGTTACTTGTAATACCCCAAACCATTATTGGAGAAAGTATTGCAATAATGTGTGGGTGATTCCTGATGATGTCAATGAGTGAGTATGTTAGATTTGTAGGGATGTTAGATGTTTAATCCGATGATTTCACTATCTGTTATAAGAGAAATTCGTTGTAGAGGTCTTGGAGGTTAAATTTGGGCTTTGCATTTTTTATGCTAGATTTTTTGGTCGCCCAAAGATTGTGTGTAGAGGAGATAGGAAAAAAAAAAGGAGTATTCTGAGTAGTGGAATGATTGTTGTTAGAACCCTTCTGATGTAGTTCATGAGCAGGCGTACTGAGGATTCTGAGTTGTTATTCTGGAAAATTGGAGGTAATGTGATTGCGTGGGACCTACATTTTGTGAAGCTTTGGATGCCTTCTATCAAATTAATTCCGTTAGTAGGATGAGATGCCTAGAGTATTCGATGGATTCAATAGAGTCTCTCCACCATGGTGTGGATGATGTATTTCAGTTTAAGCATAATTTGAGGATGTTTAATTAAGAGGATTAAGATCGTGTGGTAAGCGATGAATTCGTATTCCAAGGTTCGAGAGAGGTTTATTTCCTAAAAGAGAGACTGAGAAAAAGGATGTTTTCTCGGGTGGTGAAGTGTTTTCTTGTTTCTTGTTTGAGTTTTGTGTTGTTGGTCGGTGTCTTCCGCACTTTGAGTTGGCGATTATTGGCATGTTTGATTCTTTCCAATCTGCATAAACCAAAAGAAGTATTTGGTTTGGGCATTCGAAAGGATTTCTCCTTTGGCTTCGTGGTATTCAATCGTAAACTGCCTATTTAGAAAGTGGGATTGTTTTCGTGATGAATTGTCGGATTTGGGGTTTTACCCTTTTGGAGGGGAGTTAGTATTGCGTGGATACAACGAGGACTCTCTATTTCCAGTTGGATTCTCTTTGTGAATCAGTGGTTTAAGAACCAGTTCTATTGTGTATTCTTGTTTAAAGGAGGTGACCTTTGTTAGATGAAGAGTTTGATTTTGAGCATCAACCTTCGCTGCACGAGCGCGTACGGGACAGGGGTGTGGGCATATGGCTCATGGCACGTGTGGTCCTAGAATGGACATACGGCATGGCATATGTGCGAGCACTGGACGCACGGACGTGTACCGAGGGGTGGTTCGGGCATTTGTTGTGTGTTTTCGCACCAAAGGGAGTTTGGTCCAGTACCTTGGTTCGCTTTTCGACGATTCTATGAAATTAGTAAGTTGGCCTATTGCTTTGACCGTCTCGGGCCCATACGCGACGTACGCAATGTCTGGTGCTAAGTGAGTAGCTAAGCAATTCAAAGCTTGAGATTTCGTTAAAGACGTTGACCATCGAGTAGGGTCTTATCTACGATCCTCTTCGGATGAGCGCACCTGGAAATACCGGATTGAGTGTTAGGACGGACGTCGTTTTGCATTGTTGTGTTGTGGTCTCATTGGTCCGAGAGAGAGGCTACTTAGGAAATTGAAGTCTCGCATGCGCGAACAGTATTCGGATTTGTTTGCAACGGGTGCGTGTTTGTCGTTGTTTCACTCCAGTCGTAGTTTTCTTTCGGGAAGGTCGATGAGTAGATTCGGGGTCGAATCCTGTTAAGGGGGGTAGAATGTAATACCCCAAACCTTTATTGGAGAAAATATCACTCGGGAAAGCGAAATTTATTCAATTTCAAACTCAACCAAATTCTAGATTCGAAACTATGTTCAAAATTCAGAGTTTGGGGGAAATAAGGAGGTGGGCCTCCGGCCCAGGCTGCCCTGGCCTTGTGGCCGACCAAGTAAACCAAGAGGGGAGGTGCCCACTTGGGCCAAAAGCCCATGCGCCCCACTCCCCCCTTAACCCTAAGGAAGGGGGCGCCCTTCTCCCCTTTCCTCTTGGCTGCCCCCAATTCCCCAAGGAGCCGCCACTCCCCCTGCTGCCGACTATTGGTGAGGGAAGACGAGGTCCTTTGCGGGGTTGTCAATCAAGAAGGAGAGGAAGGAGAAGGGACTAGGAGAGGATCATCTTCTTCGAGGTTTGATCATCATCTTATCACGGGTCTACAAGGGTAACAAAGTGTTTTCCCCGCTGTTTGTTGATGATTAGAGGCGAATTCGATTATTTGGGTTGGATCGTTTTGCTGCCAGTAGACATTCAATTCTGTCCAGTACCTTGCGTGGTCGATTTCAGGTTCTTAGAGACAGAATCAGAGATTTCCATCGGCTAGAGATAGTTAGATAATGTTTTTAGCTTTCTGTGGCCACCAAGAACACCTAATTCCGACATATGGATCAAAAGTTATGATGGTTTCAATCTTGCTGCCCAGAATTCTGACGAGATTGATCTGTTAATTTGTCCTTTAAGTTATGTTTTTGTTAGATGCAAATTCAGGGTTTCCACCCAACTATATTGTTTTAGAAAATTTCATATCCTTTCCATAATGATAAAGAACGCCCTAATTGGAGTTGTAGATCAAAAGTTGTGATCTGTTCTTTACTGCTGTCCGTTTCGTTTGGGCAAAATCTGTCTTATGAGTTCAATTGCCTGTTAGCATTTTATTTTGGCCGAATTGGGTAATCTCGCCAACTAGAATATTGTAGATATGTTCGTTAAGCTTCTTTAGGAACTGGGCTCACCTCGTTCCGAGTCCCAGGTCAATAGTTATGGTTATTTCCGTTCTGCTGTTCAGATTCGATTCCGTGGTTGTGTTGCCTGTTTTCAGAATAGGATTATGGCTATTTCTTGGGTGTTCGAGGGTATTGTAGAACGTTAATGGTAGTGTCCTGTACCATGTTGTTCTTATTTCGAGTACTTACTTGTGTAGGCGGAGAGGCTTCGGGTTTAGGGGCATCTTCATTGCCTACTAACGCGTCGCAACGCGAAAGGCAAGTTCTTTGATGTTCTTATGATTACTAAATGTTGGATGCTTGATGTTCGTATTGTGCTTTTATGTGATCCATGAGAATGTTCAAAGTTTATGTTCCTTTCTTATGTGTTAATTCCAAGTGTAGACATGATGTCTTTCATAGTTCATATTTCAATACATGCAACCATTTTCATGTTCCTTCCACGAGAGTGGATTATATGACCCATCAATTCCAGTATGGGCACGTAAGGCCCACCATTCCAATGTGGGTAGATTTGGACACCGTGATGAAACGCTTCTTCATACGGATTTGGAACCCCGATTTTGCTAAATGCGGCTTAGGTGAACACCGACGGGTGTGTCACCACTATACCGTATAAGCACGCAGTAGTCCATTCCTTTTATTCAATCCATTCATTCATATATTAATTCGTGTTATGTTCATATTCTTAAAAGATGTTGCCTTGTTCATAATTGTTATATGTTCAATTATTCATCAGATTTGCTTGAGTCTCGGACTCATTGTTGCTTTGTTTGTTTATTTTAGGTGATCGTTGTTGATGGCTCTATTGGGAGGGAGTAGACACACACTATTCGTTCACTTCACCATACTCCATTTTAATAATAGGACTTGATTCTATCTTTCATTCGTTAATTGATGAACTGTAATAAATAAAGTTAGCTGTGGTTGATAACCTCTTCTAAGTTATGGTTGATTAAGTACTGCTTGTGATCTTCGATCATCCTTTTGATATAATTGCTTGAATTCAGACTATATTCATGTTATGGTTCTATTAAATATTGATCCCTTTATGTCATTAGATGATATGTTATTCAAATTATTCCGCTTTATGGTTGTATGTTAGATTATTTAGGTGACATCTTGGCTTCTGAATAGCCAGGGTGTTATATTACTTCCTTCAAACATCAAGTTTTAAATTGGTTAGTTTATTTGAGTGACCTATTTGATGTTCAAAATGTTTGTTAGCAATAAAGGGTTTGATTCAGATGAGTGGGTTCCATGCTCAACGATATAGAGGTTTATGCACATGGGGCCTAACTGATAGAATAGAGGGGTCTCAGGCCAGTTTGGAGCAGCAGCCATCGCCAGCAATGGGGCGGTGGCGAGGTGATGGGCATGGCCAAAACGGTGTGCCAAGGGGTCAGTGAACTTAGGGGATGTCTTGGCGCGGCTGGAGATGCAACAGAGCGGGCACGTGGCGGCAAGTGGCGGCCGGCCATGCAGGCGTCATGGTGAGGAGACGCTCGGAGGGGGTAGGGACAAAAATGGTGGAGGCATGAGCATAAGGGGGACCTAAGGAACTCACCAGAGTGGTCGCCGAGGACGGGGAAGCTTCGAAGTGCTCCGGCAACAGTGACTTAGAGCGGTGCGGCCGGTTCAACGTGGCGGCGATCTTGGGGAGAACGGGAGAGCAAGTGAGTGATAGGGTGGGGGAGAGGGAGTCTAGGTAATGCTCATGGAGGAAGGAATTGTGCTGGAGCTCGCTGGAGAAGACACGGCGGCGGCGGCAGTGGATTTGGCCAGACCCGAAGAAGATGGCACGCGCGCGGCTCCTCGGTGGGGGTTTCTTTGAATTGATGGAGGGTTTGGGTTACTGGTGATGTAAGGCACGCCGTGACGATGTTGGCGGTGGGCCGGAGTGGCCGGAACGATGATGGGCGCCCTCGGCAGTGCCACCATGGCTCTCGGCATTGGAGCTCTAGTTGATTTGAGGACGAGAAATGGAGGGGGAGGTAGGGGACTGACGAGAGGGAGGTTATGCGCTCAAAGGTAGGCTTAAATGGGGGCGAGAAACTTGGGGTTCCTCGCGGGAACTCAAGCTTCATCTCTTCTCGGTCATGGCTTCTTCCCACGATTTTCTTGGCGTCGACGGAGAGCGGAGCGACGACGTCAGTAGGAGAAGGGCCCTGATTGGTTGCTGCAGTGCGACGGCAAGACAACAAATAATAAGTGGCTTGGATGGAGGAGGCCGGGCAAGGTGGCGCTCTCTCATGGCGCAGCAGAAGATGCAAAGAAATGTGGTGAAGAAAGGCCTACGGGTGGGACCCGCAGGTCAGTGGGAGAGGGAGGATGTTGCTCGGGCAAGCATGTTCGGCTGCAACAGCGGCTCAGCCGGCTCTACCCGGGGAACAGTGAGGAGAGGAAAATGAGTTTTTCTGATTTTTGGAAAATGGCTAAGAAGGTTTAGCAAATTTTTAGATATAGTTCCCTAACTCCAAAATTGATGAAATTTTTAGTGGAGGTTGAGGAAATATAGATGATTAATCTATAAATTTTCTAGTGTTTTACTTGCAATGCATTATTCTCTAGAATTATCTTCAGTTCTAGTTTTTGTTGGTTGACCCTTAATATACTACTTTGACTAGTTGTTTTAATTTAGCAATTTAGTCCTTAAATTGGTGAAATTTTCTAGATGATTTTCTAAAGTGTTATAGAACCTATGAAAAATATTTTCGTGTCTTCGTTCACAAGTTTGGTTTCTATTTTAAATTCAAATTCAAATTGAGCATGCAAATCAAATGAAAACCAAATATCCTCCAAGAATTCCAGAAAAATTCAAACAAGTATAACAGAGCACATATAATCCAAATAAAATATTCCCAACTTTGGGTCCTACTATATTTTCAAAACTGAAAAACAGTTTGTAGATATAAGCTAGAGAAAGTAAGGTTGCACATTTGAATGTTTTTTAGAATTCTTTTGAAACTACCTCAAGCATTCCATGAGCATATGAGGTTTTACTATTGATAATGTGAATCCCAGAATAAACATTCTCACAAATGAAACCTTTTTAGTCTTGCTCCAAATTTAAATTAGACTTTTGAATTGGAGAAGGAGTATGGTATTAATAGGTTTTAACATATTTTCTTTGCAACAAAGGTTTTAAAATGTCCAAAATTTCACAAATGCTCATTAGATGCCTAGCTAAACCAACTTAGGGATTTAGGGCTATTACAGAAGATCTAGATCAAAAGAATATAAGAAAGTGTATGTTTCCCAAAATTGTCGGGTTAATCCCGGCAATCAAACTACCGTTCTAGACTTGCATGGCTAAGAAAACTCGAACACCATAATTCTAGACTTGCATGTGGTACTGGAATAATTTAGGAATAACCTCAATGAATAGGATATATCTAACTACTCATCACAAAAATAGCGACATAGTAAAATAAGCATGCAAACAATTATCATTGCACTAACTTAACAAAACTAGGATCAAATATGATGCAAAAGAAAGTTCAAATGATGCTTACCTTGCTGGTAGCTTAGCTGCTCACTCTCGGCGTAGAGAGTCAATATCGATTTCTCCTAATCTAGAGAAATAATAATATCGATAAACACCGAGAATACCTAAAAAATAAAAATGCCAAAAAATGGATGATTTTTCTATAGGAACTAGTGCATGCATTTAGATGAAAATAGGTGAAAGATTTATTCCAATTGGAGTTAGTGTGTGAGAGTTATGGCTTTTTGAAAACCAAAATTCAATAGGTTCAAGTTCAAGTAATTAATTATTTGGCCAAAATTTACAGGACAGTAGGGGATACAAGGATTATATAGATAAATAGGGAATATTTTTATACATCCAAAACATTTGGGTTTAACTTATCTGGAGTTTTCAAGGATTAGTTATGCATTTTTCAAGTTGACAGCCTTTTCCTATTGTAAAAATAATAGATATAGGGATCATTCTCCAAAGAATAATTTTTGCTATAGAGAAAAGGTTGAATCTAGTTTCGTAATAAAGTTCATTAAAAATGAACATTATCAGAATTGGTTTCATCCATTTTGGAGTTGAGGAGGAAAAGTTATGTATTTTTAAGTTATTCAAATTTTCAGTGTGCAGATTAATACATTTTGGATTTTCTAAAGTATTTACTCCCTTTTCTTACCAAGGGTCGCTTAGCTACATATCATCGATCAGAGGGGCCCAAAGACAAGATCCGCCCCAAACTATTTACTGAGTCAAATGTGCGCTGATAAGTGGGCCCGTCTCGTCAGGGACACGATATGGCGCGCGCGCGATTGAAACGGTCGGACCATGCTCGAGAGTGGTCCGATTATGATCCAGCGATCCAGAATTATTGCGCATTCGGACGGTCCAAACGGCCCAATTGTTCCTGATCGTTCAAATTGTAGCGGATGGTCCGAACAACCCACTTAATCTAGATGGTCTCTTTTCAATCCGACGGTCCAAAAAGGTCCTAGTGTTTTGGGCTATGCACAACTACAAGGTGCGGGTCTTAAGGCTTGGGTCCACAAGTCAGCCACTCACGGTGTTAACTAAACGTGTGGATTTCTGAGGAAGGGGGCCTGCATGCAAGTGACTAACTAGTGTGGCTAAGATAGCTATTAAATGCTAATCATCACGCTACAGTGCTTGTCCAAATACGACAATGGAGAGTTTCTCCCGTGCGATACACCGGCGGCTCACCGGCACTACACGCCACAGCGGCGTGAGCTAAAGGCAGGGTTAGATGCGCAATAGTGTTGCGCACCTAATGGGAGTGATTACAACCTCTGAGATGGCCCTTACCAGCGGCTAGCTGGAGTTGAGCAATGGTGTGCAACACGGCAAACAAGCAAATCGCGATAAAGCTCCGCAGCGGATCACATAAGGGGGTGCCCAAGGTCCTAGGGACTATTAGAGAGCTACCTAGGCAACAAGGAACCTTGGAGTGAGTTGAAGCAGTGACAGCGCCGGAGAAGACAACGGTGACGATCCAGCTCACAGTGTAGACAAGGTCCTGAGCAAAACCAAGACCAGTGAATGCTTGGAGAAGTTTAAAGACCTTATGAGCAAGCTATAGGAACAAATAATCGGACAATGGCTTACCGAAACAAGTGGGAGATGAAAAGTTGCTTAGACGGCCAAAAATGGTCCAAGCTTCAATTCACCTCAATCTTGTCCTGCATTACCCAAATTAACTTAGGGTTTTTCAATCTCACGCTAAAAGACACGAGATGACACAAAAAGACTTAAGATAATACCCATCGGAGACAAAGATGACAAAATGGTGTTGCTCGAGTACGCGCTCTAGAGCTCTAGAGAGCACGAAGATGGTCTAGATGCTACAAGCAACGAGAGAAGCTTGCATTAGCAAACATGGACACGGGATGGATCATAGAATCAAAAGGTACCACATAGTGCAAGCTTACCGGAGTAGAGAACGAAAACGAGCGCCCTTTTGCTCAGCCACCGAGAGGTAAAGTGAGTAAAAACTAGGGTTTGATTCTTAGTTATGCTCGTGAATGTGACGGAGTGGATGTGGCATCAAACAAAGGAGCTCTAGGATAGGTTGCAATGGGTGGTGCAGTTACGGCGGTGACGGAGCAACGCAGGAGCTCGCAGTCGCGTGGCATTGACGTTTTGAGTGAGCTGACGGGAGGTTGAGGAAGGCACTGACAGCGTGGGCCCACCATGTCAGCAAATCAAAGCAGCGTGGTCTCGCACGTAACGCTCGAACCACTTTTCTCCACCGTTAGATTAAGATCCAATTATCCAAAATTGTAGTGCGTTTGGACGGTCCGAACGGCCTAATTGATCTGGATCGTTCGTTTTGAATCGGACGTTCATATTTGTGGGGCGTTCGGATGGTCCGAACGACCCACTAGATCTGAGCCGTTGATTCTGAATCAGACGGCCCAAAAGTGCTGGTGTGGTGAGGTGCATCTAGTTGACTCGACCAAGTCAAGTGGCTCGATCCGGTGCGAGCCCAAGAAACAGTGCTAGGCTAAGTTGAGGTTAGGTTTGACCAGAGATTTAAAAATAGGAATAAAATTCCTAAAAATATGAAATAAATTAGAGGTATTCCTGGGATGACCTAGTACCCAGATAAAATTTGAAACCCCTCTCTTCATTTCATATTTTGAGCAGTTTAAATCCACAACCAAAATAGGTCGTTGGATTGAGTTGAAATTTCTAGGGTTTGAAACTAACCCCAAAAATTTGGGAAAAATTATTTTAATTCTTACTAATTATTGTAGTATTTGAATAAATTATTTCCAGAGGAACTTCCGTGGCATTTGTTTCAGTTTTCTCTTGAAGTTTACTTCTTTAAGTGTAGGTTTAATGTTTGAACAAGATTTTTCAAGTGCAACAAATTATGCAAATGCTGGAAAACAATGATGCATGCTGATGAGATGCAAGGTAAACCTCTTTATTAACTTGAGGATGTGACAATCACTGCACCATTGAATGTGCTCACCAAGAAGGGCGTGCCATTTGTTTGGAACGCCGCATAGGAGAACGCCTTCACCATGTTGAAAGATATGTTAACACATGCCCCACTACTCCAACTCCCTGATTTCAATAAGACTTTTGAACTAGAATGTGATGTCAGCGGAATTGGTTTAGGTGGCGTGTTGTTACAAGAAGGTAAACCTATAGCATACTTCAGTGAGAAATTGAGTGGGCCTAGTTTGAACTATTTTACTTATGATAAGGAGTTATATGCACTCTTTCGAACTTTAGAAACTTGGCAACATTATTTATAGCCCAAAGAATTTGTTATACATTCTGATCATGAATCTTTAAAGCATATTCGAAGTTAAGCTAAACTGAACTATAGACATGCGAAGTTGGTTGAATTTATTGAGTCTTTTCCTTACGTCATAAAATACAAGTAGGGAAAGGAGAATGTTATTGCTGATGCTTTGTCTAGGAGG
This sequence comes from Phyllostachys edulis, assembly GCA_036346405.1. Lineage (NCBI taxonomy): Eukaryota > Viridiplantae > Streptophyta > Magnoliopsida > Poales > Poaceae > Phyllostachys > Phyllostachys edulis. The sequence continues at coordinate 379,879 of JAYEVD010000041.1, read as the reverse complement.
TATACCATGATTTCACAACTTGACTTCAAATTTTTTGGATTAGAGGCTATTAAAGAGCAATATGTGCATGATGCTGATTTTATGGATATATTGTTGAATTGTAAAGAAGGGAAAATGTGGAACAAATTCATCATTAATGATGGGTTTGGGTTTAGAGCTAACAAACTATGCATTCCAGCTTGCTCCGTTCATTTGTTGTTGTTACAGGAAGCGCATGGAAGCGGGCTGATGGGACACTTTGGCGTGAAGAAAATGGAGGATATACTTGTCGATCATTTATTTTGGCCAAAGATGAGACGGGACGTCGAGCACTACGTTGCTCGCTGCACTACATGTCAAAGAGCTAAGTCACGACTTAATCCTCATAGTTTATACATGTCTCTACCTGTTCCTAGCGTTCCGTCAGAAGATATTTCGATGGACATTCTTTTAGGATTGCCTAGAACAAAGAAGGGGAGGGATAGTATATTTGTGGTTGTTGATAGATTTTCTAAGATGGCCTATTTATACCATGTCATAAGAGCAATGAAGCTGCCAATATTGTTGATTTATTCTTTTGTGAAGTTGTTCATTTGCATGGTGTGCCTAGTACTATAGTTTCAAATCGTGATGTTAAATTCCTTAGCCACTTTTGGAGAACTTTATGGGCTAAATTGGGGTAAGCTGTTATTTTCTACTACTTGTCATCCCCAAACCGATGGACAAACTGAAGTTGTGAATAGAACTTTATCTACAGTGCTTAGGGCTGTGTTGAAAAAGAATTTAAAAATGTGGGAAGAATGCTTTCCTCATATTGAGTTTGGTTATAATCGTTCATTGCATTCTACTACAAAGATGTGCCCTTTTGAGGTTGTTTATGGTTTTGTGCCTCGTGCTCCTATTGATTTAATGCTTATTCTATCTTCGGAGAAGTTGAACTTTGATGCTAAACAACATGCTGAATTGATTTTAAAAATGCATGAGACAACTAAGGAGAATATAGAGTACATGAATGCTAAATATAAACTTGCTGGTAGTCAGGGGAGAAAACATCTAACTTTTGAACCAGGAGATCTTGTTTGGTCGCACTTGCGAAAAGATAGGTTCCCTGAATTGAGAAAGTCAAAATTGATGCTTAGAGCTAATGGTCCTTTCAAAGTGTTAAAAAAGATTAATGATAATGCATACAAGCTTGAACTGCGTGCAGATTTTGGGGTTAGTCCCACATTTAACATTGCAGATTTGAAGCCTTACTTGGGAGAAGAGGATGAGCTTGAGTCGAGGATGACTCAAATGCAAGAAGGGAATGAGGATGAGGACATCCCTACTATGGATACAACTGCGCCTACACACGCAACTCATCCACAACCAGTGTTACAAGGACCACTTACTCGAGCTCGTGTTCACCAACTTAATTACCAGGTGAATTCATTCTTAGGTTTATATATTACGGAGAATAGACCGCTTCCTAATGCAAGTGATTTAATTGTGCTTAGGAACATGGGAAAGGACCAAGGAGAGGTATGCGGAGTCATGGACATGCATGGAAGGCATAATAGAGGTCACCATGTCAATTTGGATCCGAGTCAAGCAAGAGTTCGAGTTGGGCTCGTTCTGGATTCGGATTCGGACTACTGCGACAGTACTAAGTTTAAACGGCCGTAACTTCTTCATACGGACTCTGTTTTGGACGTTCTCAGACTTCATGGAAAGCTGTTCAAGTCTAATTTCCAATGGATCCAACTTCATCTCCACATTCCATCCGAGTCGGCCACAATTATCAAAAGAGTCCATGTCTATTTCTGAGCCCGAGTCAAAAGGGTGCTGCACCACCTCCACTTGGGCCCATGGGCCTTGTAACCTTAGGGGCATGTGTCCACTTCCTTGGCTGCCACCCCTGGTCATCTCCCCATATAGGAGCTGCTGCCTCCCTTTGCGAGAACTCGGATTTCGTTGAGTTTAGGTTTAGCCATTGTGCAAACTCCTGTTCTTCAGATGTGTCGGACGACCACCTGTCAAGACAGCCTTCGGGATCCCACCTTTGTTTTTCAATACCATCTATACTACAATCTTATTTGCAATATTAGATTTCCTACATCTTATTCTTACTAGTTCTTTGATTGCTTGCAGGGATTGAACCTCGTGTTCAGGTTGATCGCGCTTCCAGCAAGGTCAATAACACCTTGGACTTGGTTCAACGATTGCTAAGGTGCAAGCATCGTCGTACGGTTGTAATCAGATCATGAGAGTCAACTCCAGCAAAATTGATAGTTATCAATCTCATCGAAAGATCGGGCACCCCGCCTGCATCAACTACTACAGAGAGGGTCATCACAAACAGCTCTAAACCGTCATCATAGACAGTTTTGCAACTGTCTGAATTTATGTGTCTGTGATGATATGAGATCATCACTGATGGTTTTTGAACCGTCTGTGAAAAAGCTATCACAGACGATTCTAAACAATAACTGTCTGTGAAAAAAGTTATCATAGACGGTTTTGAATAAGAACAGTCTGTGGTAATTGATTATCTTAGATGGTTCTTGTTTAGAAGCATCTGTGATATCTTTTTCACAGGCGGTTATTGTTTAGAACCGTGTGTGATAGCTTTTTCTATTGCAAAAAAGTCTGTGAAACTTGGAGGTCGTTTTGAGGCCCTAAACGACCTTTTTTGGGGTTTTTCACTTTGTCTAGAGCCTCTCGAGCCTCACAAATGAATTTTATATGGACTTATAGATTTTCAGATTGAACTTTTTGTTAGCTTTCTAACGAGCCAAAGAACGTCGCAATCCGAGTTCGTATGCAAATGTTATGGCTGTTTTACCAAACAGTGCGCAATTTGAGGTGGAGGCCAGGAGCGACGATGTTGGGCAAGGCCAGCAACAATGAAGCCAGGGCAATGAAGTGGAGGAGGCTAGGGTGACGAGGTCGTGGGAGGCCAGGGCGATGAACTTGAGGAGGGCGGGGGCGATGATGTCGGGGAAGCCCATGGGCTACGAGGTCGGGGGAGGCCGACGGCGACGAGGCCGTGCGAGGTGGAGTAGGCCGCGGGCAATGAGCTCGGGGGAGGTCGGGGGAGGCCAGCGACGACGAGGTCGGGGCGACGTGGAGGAGGCCGTGGACGACAAGCTCGGGGGAGGCTGGGGCATAAGGTATAAGGTCAGGGTGAGATGGTTGCACTCGGTTAGAGGAGAGATGGCAGAGGAGGAGATGGAGGTGTGAGGTGTGAGGAGACTCGGTTAATATAAAGCAAGTTTCAGCAGCCCACCCATTAAGTCCAAATTTTTGTTTCCCCGCCCAACAAAATAATAGTATTAGAGTCTGTTTTATCTACAAAATCGTCTATGATATGATTATAATCACAAACGGTTCGTGATAAAAACTGCCTATGATGATTCACAGACGGTTTTAAATACAAACCGTCTATGATATTCGAAGATATCATAGACTGTTTGTATTTAAAACTGTTTGTAAAGATTCATAGATGGTTATTAACAAGAACCGTCTGTGATAATTATGTATCACAAACGGTTCTTATTAAAAACATCTACGATAAGTACAACACAAATGGTTCCAAAGGAACCGTCTGTGATGAGGCATCCATTATGGCCTGTTTTGTAGTAGTGCTTCCTCGCCACCGCCGCAGCCTCACTTCGCCGCCAGCGATGCCACCACCACCCATTGGTTCCTCGATCCTAGGGAAACCCATTCTAGCCCTGCCCGCCGGCCGCCGTTCCTCCCTTCACCGGCGCCACCACTAGTTCTAGCGCCACCCGAGCCTGCCTGTGCTACTGCCTATTGCTTCCTCTTTTTTTCTTTTTTTCTTTCTTTCTTTCTTTACCTCTCACTTCCATGTGGGACCACCATGTCTTAGACTCCCTTTCTTTCTCTCTTTCCCTAATTTTCCCCTCCTTCTCTATGAAAAGAAAACAACACAGTGGATTCCAGGTTTTCTTTTCCCATTTCTATTTTATATCATTTCATGTGCTCACAACCATCGAGACGTTCGTTCTCTCTCATACGAACTCCGATTCCGTCGATTCTTGTTCCTAAATTTATCTAAAGTCGGTATCTTTCTATCAATACTAATTTTATTATTTCTGGATTTTATTTGAATTTGGATTGTTTTCACGTGTAGATTCTGACGACTTCAGAGAACCTGATTTCCACGTCGTTTAAGAACAACAACTAAATAAGCAAGGCAAGTTACATATTTGATTATGTTTGATCCCAATATTTTAAATTATTTAAATTCTGTTTTAAGTTATTATTGCATGCGTATTTATATTCAAGTAATTTAAATTCATGTTTTAAGCGTTATAGTTATTCCCAATTCCATTGTATAGCCAACTGTTGTCAAGATTGGTAGTATGGAGAATCATTCCAAGTATGATATGTTTTGGAGATAGAACTTGAAATGTTTGGGATATAGTGATATGTGATTGTTTGATTATAGGAATAGATGAATGTTGGATGACTGGATATTGGATTATAGGATTGTTGGATTGATGGATTGATGGATGTTAGATTGTAGAAATAGATTATTGATGGATATTGATTTGATGGATGATGGATTATAGAAATAGATTGAGTTGGATATTGGATTATAGAAATATAGTATTGTTGGACTTGGTGGGTTGGAAGAATCAAGAAGTATGTGTAAACCTTGTAGAATTAATTGGATAATTTGGTTATATTGGATTTATGGGGTATGATTGAATAATTGGCTTTAAAAGAAATCTTAGAGGAAATAAATGGATTATTAGTGATTTTTGGAAGTTTAGTATTGACAAGATGATCAAGTTTAGGTGATGAATAAAGAATGAAGTTGGAATATTATAATGAGTTATGATTGGAATTCAGTTGCATGCATTGGTTGGATTATAGAGAATTATTGAAATTGGTAGAGTTAATTGAAGTAGTAGTGCTTGGTTGATCTATGGATGTTGGTGGACTAATGTAAACAACAATGTGGTGGATCAATAGGCATAATAGATTGATTTGGGATAGTATGATTCTAATATTGATGGCTAACGTACTACTTATGGAATTGACAATTCTTGGACATCAATCCCTCACACCTTGTTACCCTAGATAAAACTCTCGTTAATACAATAGTATTGACACGACGCTTTTGTGGAAAAATGTGCCTAGTCAGGCTTAGACCAAAAATGTTTAATTTGGGGAATTTAGGAAAATGTTCAAATATGATTTAACATGAGGCTATGGTATTGCTTTTACCATAGAAATTTTGGAAAATGATTTTACATGTGAAATAAATGAAAATTGGTTTAAAGTTGGGCGAAATGGATATTTGGATGGCACACGGTGATGCACGAGCTCAATTCGGGAATGGATGAGGCCCAGGGGTTATTTTGGAAAGTCGCCCAAGTCAGTTAAGGACTAGTCTTCGAGCCGCATCTTACTAAGCCACACCGTACTACCATAAGTCTTGTCTGGGCTGGACCTAGCTAACTAATTTACAATATTCCACCGTGGTTGTGCTACCTGGTTGCGTGGGTGTCTGAGTGACCTACTTTTTATTATAAATTGGTTATCTCTTGTGGGTAAAGTTGTACAACCTCTACAAAGTGTAAAACTATTCGATAGCTGTGTCCACGGTCATGGACATGCTAGCAAAGCCACTCCAAGTTAGAATTTGGTTTTAATTTCAAAAGATTGCATCAAATGATTTTGGATAGTTTATCCAATTGGGGAAATTGGGTGTTTTGCATTTCATAGGAGGGTATCCTTCACCATTCTTGTATAGAGGTTATCTTACTATAAAACTTGAGAATTTAGAAAATGAATTTTAGTTATGGAATAACTGCTTTGGAATTTAGTATAGATACTTGAAAACAAAACATTGCTTTATGCAAATTCAACCCTATAAACCTTCCTTTGATATGTCCTTGCATGCATTATAATCATGTTATTCCGTATAACTTGCGGAGTACATTTTTGTAGTCACCCTTTCTTAATAAAATGTTGTTCAGAGGAGAAGGACTTTGCAACTGCTAAAGATCTCGACGACTAGGTTGCTACCCCAGTTGATTGCATGTGGTAGATTAGCTGGGCTCAGCTACTTTTTCTTGGTCTTCCGCTGTGTTCTCTATTGTGGCTTGTAACCCTTTCTACTAATTAACTCTGATATTTGTTAATAAAGTTGTTCAATTATGGATGTTACCATATTTGTTTACTATGTGGACTAGCTACTGATTATGGGACTAGTGCAGAAATACAGAGAGGATTTAGGGGTGTTACTCCTGGGTCCTAACACACCCCGACCCATGTCACCTGGGCCCACTGGCAAGCTACTACCTCAGCGCATGCGCGTGTGTGTACCCCGATCTCCTTCCCCGTGCCACTGCTCTCGTGCGTACTCTGGACTCCACCACGTCGCCACTCGGTCTCCGAGCTGAGCCCACCTCCGCAGGTTATAAAGCCACATGCACCCTAGCCTTGTCTCCTTCCGCCGCCTCCATGCCTCTCACATCCCCAAGTTAATAAAGACGATTACTATGCATCTCATTAGCATGCATCATTGTTTTCATGTAATTACATTATACATTGCACTTGGAAAATCTTGTTCAAATATTAAACACACACTTGAAGAAGTAAACCTCAGAGAAAACTAAAACAAATGCTACTAACGTTCCTCTAAAAATAATTTATTAAAATACTATATTAATTATCATGAACTAATATAATTTTTCCAAATTTTTGGGATTAGTTTTAATCCTCAGAAAATTCTAACACAACCCAACAACTTAATTCCAGTTTGAATTTAAACTACACAAAAAATAACATGAATAGAGGAGTTTAAAATTTTATATGGGTACTAGGTCATCCCAGAAGTACCTTTGATTTATTTTAGATTTTTAGGAATTTTATTTCTATTTTTACTGGCCTAGTCAAAGTAGCAGTTTGGTTTTCAAACTTAGTCAACTGAGTTAACTATAATTATTATGGACCGTCAGATCTTAATCGTGCGGCTCATGCGCGTGGTCCAAACCGCATTAGGCCAGCCCAAACACACTAGGACCAAGATGGACCGTTTGATGGAAAAGCAACACTTTAGATCAGATGGGCTGTTCGGACCATCCGAACGCGCCACGCGTGTGGATCGTCCGATGCGAAATCAATGGGCCAGATCAATTAGGCCGTTCGGACCGTCCGAATGTGCTGCGCGTGTGGATCATTGGATCTTAATCTGATGGGCCACGTGCATGGTCCAAACGTTTCACTTGCGCTCGAATCGTCCGATGCGAAATCAACGATCCAGATCAATTGGGCCTTTTGGACCGCCCGAATTCGCCACAAATGCGGATCATTCGATCTTAATCTAACGGTCCATGTGCATAGTCCGAAAGTTAACATGCGCGTGTGCGCACCACAGTGTATTGCTAACAAGGCGGGCCCACTTGTCAGCTTTGTCTCCTTCCTTGTGCTAGCGCTCGCGCAGAGCTTCCTCGCCACACGACTGAGACGCCCTGAGTTGCTCCGTCACCACCATGACCGCACCGCCCATGGCAATCAATCCTGGAGCTCCATTGATTAACGCCGCAACCATCTCCGTCATTCATTCAGGATAAAACCTCCTCCTTGTCATCCAATTTCGCCATCTTTCCTCTCGGTGGTTGAGAAAAGAGAAGCTCTCTTGTGTGCATTGCTCCGGTAAGGTTCCACCGAGTGGTTCCCCTCGACTTTACACTCAATGCCATCTCCATTTTTGCTAAGCTCAGCTCCTATGGTTGTTTGTATCTCCCGGACCACCGTGGTGCCATTTGCAAGCTCCAGAGCACGCTCCCGTGGACACCACCGTGTCAATCTTCACTTCTGAGAGGTATTGTCTTATGCCTTCCGCGTCATATCGTGTCATTTAGCTTTGCAATGAAAACCCCTCAATCAATTTTGATAATGCACGACAGATTGAGGTGAATTGAAGTTCTTCCCATTTCGGCCGAAGAACTAACTTTTCATCTCCCACTTAATTCGGTAAACCATTGTCCAATTCCTTGCGTCTATATCATGTTCTTATTATCTTTGACCTAACCTGTCGGGACCCAAAAATACAATTCTGGACCCTCTGTGTATATTGCACTAGTCCAGGATCACGCTAGTACACACAATGATAACATCAGTGAAATATCAATTCCATATACAAAGATAACTAATAAATAGGCAAATACAAAAAAACATCAAAGTAAAGACCTTAAGGTCAAAGCTTGCAATTAATGCCTCAGAAGGCAAAAAGCTCAATGAAGCTACAGCGGAACGAAACAGGATAACTCCAGTGAAGCCCATCCATATGCCCACAGGCAATCGGCTGGGGTGCGCGACCTAGGTCTCCACGATCCTTGAAGTAGACCTTGTTGACTGGCGATTCCTTCACTTCTGCTTGATTCACAAAGCAAGTATGAGTACACAACCGCATTTCGCAAGTCATACCACGTAAATGCAATTATACATGTAGGCTTATTCCAAAGGAATGGCATTCTGTGGTTATTTTGCAGAAATGCAACATTTGCAATTGAATACAATAATAGATTGAAAGTATACAGTAAAACAAATAAACAATATTAATTTTAACAGTTTGATTTCACAAAGACACACAGCCTAAATAGATAATTCACATAGCCATATGATTTAGATCACACACCCCCTTCCCACACAGTTTTATGAAAATCTACCCCTCGTGTGAAATCCCGGAGCATGTCCATGACCGCGGACGCGGCTATTCGAATAGATTGTTTTAACACTCTGCAGAGTTTGTACACTTTACCCACAAGATATAACCAGCGTGGCCTACACTGATTATAACAAAACTTTTCATAAACTTCATCTCAATATTGACACTCCCAGTGTGCTCATGAACCGTCATACCAAACTATACACAACGATTGGTACGACACACATCGTTGGACAGGGAAGCGGCGAACCATTCCGCGATGTACTACTTGGTAGCACACCTCCACCCATCACTGAGCCTAACCTACTACCTGAGTAATCAATGTCAAGACTCCGTTACTTACTAAGTTAGGCCCGTCCCATAACAGGCATGTGGTTGTACGAGAGGGCTCAGTTCAATGGCGCACAAAGTTCAGTCCTTAATTGACCAAGGCAAGACTTCCATATTCTAACTAAGGCACACAGATTATTTTGACACACAGATTCATATTCCCATATCACACAGCCACCATGTCACACAGTTCCCACCACTTGCCTCAGTCTAAATCCTTTCCCACCCAGTTGGTTAAGTGCAACTCATGCCATAATAGCACACAGTACACACAGATTATCACAAAAGTTTCATAGTCACTTAGTCAAGTTAATAATTGCAACTCTACATGAACAGATGATTCGTGGCATGGCTAAGCAATCTAATCGCATCTAACCAACCCACGTTGGTGCTACAATATTACCAACTACAATAAACCAACTAGGGTGACAAAGGATTAAGACATATCAATTATACAAGGAAGGTATAACAAATTTGGATTATTAACTAAACCCAAAAACATTTAAATAAATACTTAAAGTAAATGCAATAATTTGAATCAAGATACTTTTAGAACACTGGGATTCAATATGATCAAAGGTACAACTTGCCTTGCTAGCAATGACGATCTTATTTTACTCTAATCTTCTACTTCCTTGATCTTACGCTTCCTTCTTGATCAAGACTTCGCAAAGATCAACGTCTACTCGCAACAAGCAAATAAACCAAATAAATAAATAACAGAGAGCAAACAAACTCCAAAAATAATAATCTCAGATAAATAGATCTAGAATTTAGATGAGTTTAGGAATTTGAATGAACTCAATCGGAGTTCGGCTATGAAAGATATGCGCTTTGGAAGATCACATGAAATGATGAAATCGAGAGCGAAAAGAATATTCAAAGAATATTCCTTCGGATCAAATAAAATGAATGGGAGGCTTACAAGTGGGGTCCACTAGTAAGTGAGAGAGATCAAAGATAGTGAATGACATGTGGGACCAATTGGATTTTGGAAATTAAATAAATTTCCGAAAAAGGAATAGGGGATGACAGGAGGGACCCACTGGATAAATGAATTTCTAGAATTACAATAATTCTAGAAGTAAGATAAAGGGAATGACAAGTGGGCCACTGGTCTATAGACCAGGTCCATGGCTAGGGTTTAAGGTGCATGGTGCAATGGATATCTATGGAGCAGCGCTGACATGCAGGCCCCACATGGGATTGAGAGAGATATATTTTGATGCACTAATATATGGGAACCATACATCACGAAGAGAAAGAAAGAATTAACAGAGAAGCATGTATTAGACAAATACTACATGCGTGGGTTCAGAAAGAACAGAGAACTGAGCACATGCTACAGGCGGGCACAGCTTCGGCCGATGATGGTGCATGGAGATGAATGTATGGTTTGGATTAAATGAAGGGCAAGGAGACCATACATCAGAAAGAGAAAAGATAACAGAGAGCAAGCATGTGTTCTGGCACACATATATCTTGTACTGAAAAAGCTTATTGCCTGCATGGTCTAGAGAGGCACAGAGGAAAAGATATCAACCTTAGGCCCATACGTAAGAGACACAGAGGGAGGTGGCATCCATGGCCTTATCGGTTGACCTTGATGGCGGCGAGTGGCTATCGGTTGGAGCTCATGAAAAGTAAATGGGACGGGGCACTACACTGATGCTAGGGGAGGCGACGGCTGGGCCGAAGGTGAACGGAGCCTCGCCGGCGTCGGGGATGTGCAGCGGCTGCGGCAAGCAAGCATGGCGGTGGAGGCGACTTTGGTGGCTTGGGTAGATGCCGACGGTGGTGGCCGTGGAAGCTTCGGCGACGTCAACATGGTGGAGCTCCCGCGAGTTCGAAGGGCGACGACAGCGCTGGACACGATGGTCTTGACGACGTTAGGCGGGGCAAGCATGGCTCGGGTGTGCCGAGAGCGTGCGTGGGTGGCGGAACATACCGGCGTGGCGGTGTCTCGGTTGGAAGGCGAGGACGATGGTGAAGCCGCTGCGGTGGCACGGCTGTGTCGAGGTTAGGGCGGCGGAACACGTTGCAACCACCGGCGGTGAGGTACGTGAAGAAGAAGCTTCGGGTGACCGGAGGTGGAGAAGACAACGATGGTGCCGGAGCCGTGGGTCACTAGAGCTCCAGATGGCGGCGCACTCGGCAGAGAAGGAGGAGGCGGCTGCGATGGTGTAGATGCGGCAGCTCGGAGAGGCGCATTGACGGAGAACGGAAGAAGACGACCGGCGTCGGCTGCGAAGAAGAAAGTCACAAGCGGCGGTGCACAGGACTCCTCGGCGGGGACGAGTTAGGGCGCAGCGGCGGTGGCATGAGGCGAGGCGGATGCTCACGAGGTGGCCTATTTATGGTGTGGGGCGGCGTGTAGGGCACGAACGCCCATGGCGGCGGCAATGCAAGATCGCGCACACGAAAGTGCAAACGTCTTTGAGGCCGAGGCTGGCCGCAAGCGGCGCTGCTTGCTGGGGCGAAGCGACGAGGGGCTGGGCCAGACTTGGCGACGAAGGAGGAAACACTACCAAGGAACGGGCTGGTTCTGCTGGTTTTGCGACGCCAAGAAATGCGCCGAGAAAAGAAATGGCGATGCCGGGCTTTGCAAGATGCGGTGTGGCGCCGCCGAGTCACACACGCGCGCGCAAGGAGAACGGGCATTGGGCTGGTCTTGCAGGGGGAGAAGGCTGGGATGAACGGCGGTCTTGGGTTGACTCGCCGCACGCAAAGGCAAGCAAGACGGCGTCGGTTATCCGGTCACCGAAGCGAAAAGAAGGAAAGAAACGGCGGCTGGTCTTTGGGAAACACGTTAACGCATGCGTGAGTAGAAAAGAATGCAAGAAAGCCGCTGGCGCTTGTGTGCTCTTGGCTTTCACGGAAAAGAAAGAAGGCCAGGCCTTGGCATTGAATTGGTTCTTTCAATTAGAATCTGCATGTAAGAGAGACAGAAGGATCAACTAAGCAATAGAGAATTCCAAGTACTGGAGAAATAGAACAGAGAAAAACCGAAAGCTACAGTGCCATGCATGAACAGTGCGCACGGGGTGGCCGGCGAAGGCGACGTAGTGGCGGCGAAGGGGCAAAACAGAAAGGAAACGACGATCCGGACGCGATGGCGCGGTCGGATTTCGGAAAAACTCACTGAGGAAGCGAGCAACGCGACGAACATGGTTCGGCTCTACCGCTTGATGTGGCTCCGATAATCTTCGGGCGAAGTGGATGGAACCATGACATAGAGGACGACGACATGAAGCCAACGCTGCAGACAGTTCGGCCGGCGGACGTCGGATGAAGGCGCAACTCGTCGGAGAAGATCTTTCCGTAGAGCTCGGTATTCTGCAGATAGCGACAAAAATAGATCTGTTTGGAGGAAACCAAATCAGGGGATTGGAAGAGGAGATCAAGACAGACGCGTGAGCGTAAACGGTTCGCTTTTATATGCACCGAAAAGAAAGATATGAAATTTTGAATTTTGAGTTTGAAACGACCACGTACTAGACGGAGACTCGGCTGTTCGGCTCGTTCCGAACATAACGATGAACAGTGATTCATGATTTACTGTAGCACGTAGGATCTGGATGAACAGTGCCCGACGCGGTTACTGTGGCAACCGAGAGGAGAGAGAAAATGAGAGATTTTCGGAATTAAAGAAAATCCCAAAAATCAAAGAGGCCAAATAAAATAGCAAACAAATCCAGAAAAATCACAGAAAATACCAGAAAATTCCTTGGAACACAAGGAAGCCAAATAACATAGTTTTTTTTATTTAATTGAAGTTTAGATTAGCCAAATTAAATATTTTTCAATTTAGAAAATTCCCAATTAAGCTTTATTAATTCAAATAAAATTGGTGAAATTTTCCAGGGACCTACACTACTCAAAAGATTTTTGAAAAGCCAAATTTTGGGACGTTACATAACCCGAGCACTCACTTTGCTCTGTTTTGCTCAGATCATCATCTCTTCATTGAACCATGTCGCCGCCATCATCTTCTTTGGCACCGTCGCTGCTTCAAGCTGCTCCAGGCCTCTCTAAGGACCCATCCAGCTCAGGTAGCTTCCATATAGTCCCTATAAGCTATGGCACCCGCTTATCTGGACGCTGTGGAGCTTTATTTGCTGCATTGTAACATCCCAAAAGTATAAACAGGGTTTGTTCAAATATAATTAAAGGGGTAGAAATTAAAACTTTTTCTCACACCTTGAAAACCCCTAATCACTCATGTAATTCTTGTCCAAGAGTTGTGTAATCCAAAAACACAAGCTCTTGTTGACCAAAAGTCAAACTCATTCTCCATTTATCTTAAATCTTGTGCCAAACATTTGGAAATATTTTCCTTGGTCCTAAAGTTGAGGTGGGACCCCTCTGAAAAATATCATGAGTTATAACACTTGTTGATAAATTTTGGAGGCAAAACAAATCCTTGAACGGTCTTCATGAATTTCCTGAGAAAAATGCATTGCCTAATCGCCTCTGGAAATTTTATGTAAGGTTAATCTCATTGTCAGCAGGTTCCTGTTGAAATTTCAGAAAATTTGGAGTTCATTTGCTATCTCAAACAATTCTGCTAAGTCTCAGCAGTTAAAAACTAAATTTAAAAGCTTACACTGTTCCTTGGGCTAGCCGCATTGGTCGGTCCAGCCAACCTTATCTCGCACCTCACCGACCTCCTTTCCACCTTGATCGTCGCAACCGTTGGATTTACATCCAACCGCCACGACCTCCTCCATGATCAACACCGCAAAGACCTCCTTCGATATCTATCGCCCGTGTCCTCCCCACCTTGTTGAGGTCATAGCCCTTGGATCCAAGATCCATGGCCAGACCTCCTCACCGTTAAACTAAGCAAACCTCCCACCTAAACGAGGTCGCAGCCGCTGGATCGATCCAATGCCCATGACCTCCCCCTCAAAATATCCAAAGGCACAAGACCTCCCTATCTCGTGTTGTGCACCGTTGATTAAAATCCACGGTCACGACCTCCTCCTTGTCTTATGCGATCGACCTCCTCACAGACGTGAGGTCGTTGCCCTTAGATCTACATCCGAAGGTCCTGACCTCCCTTGCCCTCTCATCACCATTAGATCATGATCTGATGGCCATGACCTCTTATGCGCTACTCGTAGTGCTAAGACCTCCGGCGCAGTGTGCCCTTGATTTACATCCAAAGGCCATGACCTCCCTCATGTTCTTCGTGTCATGTGCGGTTAAGACCTCACAGAGGTCCGCACTGCTGGATTGAGATCCAACGCTCGGACCTCCCCGCCCCATTTTTCCACGTCAAGATACGCATTAAGGAAATCGTGAGGCCATGACCTCCCGGCCCAAGATCGTGTGGTTGGGACCTCCTCCCATCCTTTAAGCGAACGGTTCAAAAATGGAATCCGATGGTTAGGACCTCCCGTGGTCTTATCCAACGGTCAAAATGACCTCCCTCGTTCTTCTCCTACCTTGGTCACGCATGCGTGCCTCGAAGCAAAGGAATTAATGCACGCAAGAATCGTAATACCTTTAACAACTCTTTCTCGACCCACATTAAATGCGGGATGCCTTCCGCCTCTCAAAGACAGACCACCACCTCATCAACTTTACATCCCTGCCCAAGCCCTAGACCAAGCCATGGGCCAAGCTCACCATGAGTTAACCAAAGGTCTATGACCTCCTGTGCCCTAGGTATAAAACCTCCCCACTGCTTTCTTTGGCTTCCGTTAAAACCATTGTTCCTTGCTTGCACCCCTGTGCTTGTGAGCTCTAAACCACCAAAGCTTTCCTTGGCCGCCATTGCTGGGGCTTGAAGCTCCTCGGTGGGCAAGGGTCGCTGGAGATTTCTTCTCCCTCTCCTTGCTTCCATTTGTGCCATTCCCTCTGGGACCAAGACCTAACTTGATTGGTTTGGGCATTTACAGAGGTGGACAAAGTGGAGCTTGGAGCTGGAGCTTTAGCCGCGAAGCTTCCCATCCTCTCCAACTCAGGCCATCACCATCCTCGACCTCCCCGGCACCTTCAGGACCTCCAGGTACTTCCTGATAGTCCTTTAGCGCTGGGCACCCGCATGTATGCTATTGCGGAGCTTTTATTGAGCACACGCTTGGATGTCGCGCGGAGCTTTCTTTTGCATTTCGGATTTTGGCCGTGCTGGTCATTTTTTTCTCCGGCTCATGGCGTTTCAACCGCCGCCGCCGTTGAGAGGAGGTCCATTGGGTGCGCATGGTTATTGCGACCCAATGGTACCATTGATGTCGCCGGCGAGGCCTACATCGCCGCGTAGAGCCATCTTTTCAAACTCAGGATCTTTGTCGGACAAGGCAGCGGCGCCGTTGTCGTTTTTAGGACAGAGATCCGCCGAGTTTAATGCGCTCATCATTTGCTCAAATCATTGTAATCAATGGCGTGTCTTAAATGTCCTTAATCCTCCCGTGCGCACATTTAAGATCTCCCGCGCGCGGACCTCCTCGTTGTCCCGCGCGCATTAATCTCTTGTCCGAGCACGTGCGTGCGCGCAAGCACGTGGTCGCTGGCTCTGGGCCGCCCAGACCTCCTCCCAGGAGATCTTGAGCGTCCAAGACCTCCCCTTGCGATCGTGGCCGTCCAGACCTCCCCTGGGGGTCTGTGACGTTAGGACCTCCCCTTAGGACCTCCCCGAGGTCATCTCAGCCGTTCATGACCTCCCCGGGTAGATCTTGACCGTCAAGGTCCTCCCTCGGACGATCTGGACCATCAAAGTCCTCCCTTGAACATCTCGACGGCCCAGACCTCCCCGTGAGGTCTGACGATGTAGATCTTCCTCGGGGAGATCTTGATAGTTTAGATCTTCCTTTGGAAGATCTCAACCGTTGAGGACCTCCCCCGCGTGATCTGAGCCGCTTATGTCCTCCCATGTCTTCATGTTTTTAGAAATACCAAGAATTCTTTAATTGCAAACTGAAAAAGGTATGAACTTTAAAATTTCATAACTAATTCATTTTAAATCCAAATGAGGTCATTCAAATTGTGTTAGCTCTGTCTTGGACTTGACTTTAATCTAAAAATGATTGTAAGTGAGTTCAGCTCCAGAGCACAGTTTTGCCATTAGGTTTTAAAACTAACTTTAAATATACACTCAAATTGATGCTTAACTTGTAAAATACATAACTAATCCTCTGTAGATTATTTTTGAGTGAATCCAACTTTGTTGGTTTCCTCTATTAATGAACTCACTGTGAAAATTAGTTTTGAGCATGTTGCTGTTATAAAAATGAGGACTTGTGCATTATAATTTTGTTCAAGTTCTTGTTTTTGAAAAATTATAGAAAGTGCATAAGAGCTCCAAATGAGATGAACTCAATTGTGTTATTCATCTCATGAGGTGCTGGTTTTTCAGTAAAAATCTCAGTGTCACCACCCTTCTAGAAAATGTTGCCTCTTAATTAAATTAGTGAATAGTGGCAGATTGTATTTTTAGGGCTGAGCAGAATTGTTTTTCTCATAACTTTTGCATTAAGAATCCAAATCCATTGGTTCTTGTTGCTAAATTCCCTAAAAATCACCCTCTTGCTTCTGTAGAAAATTCAGAGTATTTGGAGTTTGTTTGCTGTGCGGTCTTTGTCGTTTTAAATGCGTTCTTATCGTTTCCTTTCGTCTTTTCGATTAGGTGTTGACAAGTGTGTTGATTCCGTGAGCGATCCTCAGCAACAATTTGACCAGCAACAGCAAGGCAAGCAGTTTGATCATACCCCCTCTATCGTCCCATTACTTTAAAGGTTAATATATTGTTTTACTTGTATGTATGCATGCTATCTTGTGTTAAAATATCGCTAGCAATCCTATAGTTGCATAATCTGTAGGAATGTTTATCCTCTACTACCAATGAGCCTAGGTTATTTGCTGTGGTTGGAGCTCGTTGGATGAGCTCTTATCACTTAGTATATTTCGATATTAATTGCTTAGACATGCTTAGTTATCGGTAGTAATGGGCGATCATCGACTTAGTCGATGGTCTTGATCACACAAATCTATTATTACTCCTTTATGTCCAGCACTTGTGCTTTGCTTAATTGTAAAGTAAAATCTGAAAATAAAAGATTGATTTGGACTTGGGCATATTGGATGGTTGGTGTGGTTTTTGGAATGTGGTAGTATGCCCGAGTCATTAGGACCGAGTTACTTGCGCCATCGTTCGAGCAATTTTATGTGCTAACCACACGAGGGGATATGGGACCTCTCTGACTAAGTACTTTGGGCGGTGTTAATTATGAGCTGGTTGGTGGGTATGTTTTAAATAAAATGTGTGTGTGGTGTGGGAGGAGAGCATTGGCGCACCGGCTAGGCTGTCTAATGTGTCTTTGTCCCGTGGGTTCTGCTCGTAATTAGCATCATCCATTGGAAATGTCTCAGAGGACTTAGCGTGCAAGCATACCATAGGAAGTGTGCTAAATCATGTGGCGAAAAGGCGGTCGGACGTGTGGGTACATTGGTACACCCTGCAGGTAAAACTATTCAATAGCCTCATCCTAGGTTATGGACACGCCGAAACGCCCGTGAGAACTAGACTACAACCTTTAATTAAAACTTGACATGGTTGGTATGAATGGGTAATTCATGCTATTGTTGTGGTGGCTATTGGGTTAGTCACTTCCGGGATGTTTATGTTGTTGTTATTATGTATTACCTCATTGTTACTTCAACAATTTAAAAATGCTTTGTCAAATTGCTTTCAATCTATTATATTATTACAAATGAAAACTTGCTTTGTGCTAAAATGAGTCCAAAGCCTCATCCACTTAAATAAAGCTTGCATGTAGCTAAATTATAGTTCATTATCTCACATGTCACTCTTGAGTACATTATATGTACTCATTTGCTTTGCTTAATAACTTTGTTGCAGAGGAGGTAGAGCCCAAAGGGCTTTACTTTTCTTGAGATGTGCATGGGCTAGAAAGCGACTAGCTTGGCGGTCCTGGCATTGCCTTGTGGGCTAAAGGCACATTGGTTGGCTTTTGTTATGGCCATCTTTATGGCACTTTTGCTTCCGCTTTTATCTTTGTAGACTTGTTGTTATTTGGCCAGTCGGCCTCTCTTTTGTAATAACTATCATTTATCTATATTAACTTCTGGTTTGTTGCTTGTTCTGTTCTATGTGCTTGAATGGAATTGATGCAATCTTTTGTAATGAGTTGTGTGTACTGCATTCTTGGGAAGTACATATATCTCGAGGCACGGTTTATTTAGTTGATAATACTAGGGTCAATTGGATGACCAAGTATTATGAGCCTAATAAATCGGGGTCTCACATGCATGCATTTGGCCGTAACTCTCTCGTCACCCATCTTCGGCTAGCCACGGGTGAAGGCCACCTCAGAGGCTGTAATCACTCCCTCTAGGTGCGCAACACTATTGCGCACTTGTGCATGCCCTTGGCCAGCTCCGCCGCGGCGCGTAGCGCCAGCGAGCCGCCGGTGAATCGTGCGGGATGCAAAACTCCCCATTGTCATACACGGACAAGTACTGTAGCTAAATGATTAGGTGTTAATGGTAATGATTAGTAATAAATATATGTCTTAGCCACGCTAATGTGTCACTTACACGTGGGACCGTGTACAGAAACCTGAGGTGTTAGTGAAAGCCGTTGAGTGGCGGACAAGTGGGCTAGCCACTTATGCACTGTGAACTACGTGCTTGCGTCGGTGGACTTAGCCCATAGGACCAAGTCACTCACGACGGATCCCATTTGTCAGATCGCAGTTTCAATCGGGAGTTTAAATGGAAAATGCACTATTGACAACACCCCACATGTCCTTGGTTATGGCTAGCGAGCCCTCGGTAAGAAAAGGAACAAATAACATATAAAATTCAAATCTATTAATCAAGCACACTCAAAAAATATGAATAACTTCTAAAATACACAACTAATTCATCTCAACTACAAAATGAATGAAACCAGTGCTAATAATTTTCATTTTTAATGAAATTTATATTAAAATTGGTTTCAAGCTTGTTTCTATAGCAAAGAATATAATTTTGGAGAGTGATCCATAAACCTACTATTTTTACAATAGAAAAAGGCTGATAACTTTGAAAATGCATAACAAATTCATAAAAACTCCAAATGAGATGAACCCAAATGTTTTGGACTTATAATGTTATTCTCTATTTATCTGTATAATCCTTGTATCCCCTACTACTCTACAAATTTTGACCAAATAATTAATTCGGTAAACAGTAACAGATTGCAATTAAATTGGATTTTTCTGAAAACTGAGACTCAAACTGATATAACTCTCACATACTAAATCCAAATTGAATAGTTATTTCACCTAAAATCATCTAAAATCATGCACTAGCCACTGTAGAAAAATCATGCATTTTTCAGAAATTTAAATTTTTCGGCTTTTCTCGACGTTTATTCGATATCGTTAATTCTATCGATTCCGAGACCATTGATATAGAATCCTAAGCTACTGAGAGTGAACAACCACTCTATCAGCAAGGTAAGCATCATTTGAACTTTCTTTTGCATCATATTTGATCCCAGTTTTGGTTAAGTTAGTGCAATGATAACTGCTTGCATGCTATTTTGATAATGTCGCTATTTTTGTGATGTGCAGAATAATTATATCCTATTCAATTAGGTTAATCTTGAATTACTCCAATACCACATGATTAAGATAGGAATGTGTGATCTATATTGTTTGAGTTTGCTTAGCCATGCAAGTCTGGAAACGGTAGTTTGATTGTCGGGAATAACCCAACAATTAGGGGAAACACTCATATTCTTATATTCATTTTATTCTAGATCTTGGTATCTATTTTATGAGATAAATTTTGTCATTTTAAATGAGTTTTGGGGTCTGGAAAAGTGCTTGCTAGTGATGGTGCCTTCGTGCACGAGATTGGGTATGTGGTTGTCTTGTCCGGACCATTAAGGACCAAAATTTGGTAACGTCGTTGATTTAAGTACACTCGTGCTACCACATGCGGGATATGGGTACTGTACAGTTGAGTAAGGGGAAGGTTTTATTGTGTTAACTCCCAAGGTGGTGTAAGGGCAATTGTGTTCGATCATTTGTCCTTAGGAAGTGATGTAATTTTCTATAGTGTGCATGGGAGCACCACTTTCAGTTATTTACATTGCATCGGTATTTCCTGTACAACTTGTGAGCCCCCTAGCAAGTGCTATCAGATGCTTGTACTAGGTACAAAAACATCTCACATGGGGAACCTAACCCAATAGAATTTTCTTGCTAAAAATGACCGTATCTTGATTCTCCCCGGTCCACACACGTTAGGAAGTGTGTTAATTCCGGTGGCTTACGGGCTAGTCGAGTCATGTGGGTAAAGTAGTACACCTCTGCAAAGTTAAAACTATTCGAATAGCCGTGTCCACGGTTATGGACAACCGCTTGAGTTCGGGAGTTACGATCATTAGACTTTGTTTGTTAATTGTGGGTAAACATGGTATTCGACATGAATGGGATGTTCATACATTTTGTTGTATCAAAGTGGGCTGTCACATTGGTGTTTGTTTGATTCATTTGTTGTTCAATTTATCAATTATTCACATGCTTTACTTCTACTTCAAATCTGTTTTTAAAATGGCAATTGTTAAACTAGTATGTGTAGGTTGAAAATTGTTGCGTCTTTCACAAAACTAAGCCAATATGAGCCATCCTTTGAAACAACCTCTAACATAACTAATTTTTATTTGTGTAAGACTTGCGAGTACATTTGTACTCAATCTGGATGCTGCAATTCAGGTGACGAAGACGTTGAGCCCGATGAGCTCACTAGTGTCGATTTAGGCGACACTGACGAGTAGTGTTATTGTCTAACTCCCAGTCGGTTGCCGATGGGTTATGGGCCATACCGTGCTGGAATTTTGGTTTATTTACTTGCTTCCACTGATACTTGATGATCTTATTTGAATTTGGCCGGTCGGCCATTTGTAATAGTTGTAGACTTGAACTATTATGTTGTATGTCTTTTGAACTATGAATGTATGGATGTTGTATGGATATGATCAATGCTATTTGTGAGTTTGGGGTATGTTGGTCGCTGATCTTGGGAGCCAACTTGATCTCATGATTGTTGTTTATGAATTCCGATTTAACTCGCTAAGTGTAGTGCTTGGACTCTTGGAGAACTGATCATCATGTAGTGCTCGCAGAGGTGCAGTGCGCATGATCATCGGGTCTCTAGTTTTGGGTCAAGTCTCTCGCTTAGATGGAGTTAAGTTCAAATTCATTCGCACGAGAGACCCAGTGTTATCTCCATAAGGCCGGGAATGCCTTGGTCTTACGGAAATAACCCGGGGGTCCCCACAGCGTTGGTATCAGAGCCATACTGACTGTAGGTTAGAGATAGCACGGGCATTAAGTTTAGTAAGTCCCTTGGTCAAAAATAAATTTATTTTTGAGTGATCAAAATAATTTCAAAAACTTAAGTTAGGATCTCTTTTATTCCTTACCCATCTTAGTATCATTTCTCACCTTATTCTTGTTTCAATTTACAAAAACTAACCCATCTTGTCCTTCTTGTGCTTAGATGAATCACCGATATCTTATCAAGGAAACCTAGGCAGAGAAGGTGGATGGATACCCGGCACTCCTTAGAGACAGTGGAGGGTAAACTTCACATATCAGCTGACCCACTCCATCTACCGACGTGACAGAGGACCTGGAATGGAAGACTATGAGGCCGTGATCCACATCATTGCAAGACAAGTTACGGGAAGCATTTTGTACCGTTTCCAGGCACGTGGCACTTCTAAGGACATGGCATTGCAGGAAGTGGCTCATATGGCTATGAGTCATCTTCGTTATGACTTAATGGAGTTGTCTCAGCCACCATATGACCACTTTCCTATGCAAGCACATGGCGCAGACGTGGACACTTTTGCTAGGATTCAGTTCAGGGAAGATCCCCACGTGAGGCAACTGGTGAGGTTGGTTCGCATCATGAACCAAATTCACCATTGCACCATACGTGAGCTATGGGAGACTCGACATCGTCTCATAGTAACACAAGGGGGTCTACTTCACCTATACAACATGGGGCTCGTTAACCGTCATGTTGTGTACAGGGCAAACGAGGTTTCCCCGTATGCGTCTGCACCACAGGAGTTTCGACTCCCTGAAGTGGAAAATCAAGTGATTGACGAGTGGTCACCCAAGCGTCTCACCAATCTAGAGGACCCCGATGACACAGGATCATCGGGATATCATCTTCTGGACAAGTTCCCGGTGAACTTTGATCGGGAAAATAGATAGGTGTTAGTGTAGCGAGCTTTCTTTTTGGGACATGTGTCCAACAAGCTTGTATCTTTGGATTTATGTAATGGGTCTATAGTTGTTGAACTTTTTAGGTTTATTTGCAAGAATTTTGGTTTTGGGCAATTACCCTTCGCCTATGGGCCTATCAGGATGTAATTGTAACCGAAAAACTATGTATTGCTTCAATGGATTTTCATGGTGGCCTATGTGCCTTTGCGATTTCATCTGGTGTTAAGTTTGTGCATTTCATTACCATTTAGTATGCTAGTTTCAGACCTTCTACTTGCTGTCCAAATTATCTTTCGCACTCATTCGAGTGTATCTTCCATCCGTTTTCTAACCATCCTTGTGACATCAGGATGACTGGACCTAATACTTGTTCACGGGCTCGACAGAGGAAGGGTCGCCACCTCCATGTACTCGTTCAGCTTTCATGGATGAGCTCTCTATATGTAGAGGGGGTGGTGAGCCCTCCCATCAGCAAAATCCACAAGGTGGTCCACCGGAAGAACTGCTTCCACCACCGCCCATTATGGCAGAGGTCTTGGCTCAAATAGAAACCGCATGAACCAAACGCAGATTCTAGAAGCCATTGCTTGCAATACTTCTCCGACACACGGACCATCGGGGCCACGAGCTCAAGGAGGACTCGTTGATTTTCAACAAACTCATCCCCCGACCTTCTCCAGCATCGAAGACTGTATGGAGGCGGAGGATTGGCTCCGCACCATAGAGAAGAAGCTGGCGATCACTCAATGCACCGGCATTGAGAGGGTTCTCTTTGCTAGCTATCAACTGGAAGGCACCGCGACCACATGGTGGGATAACTTCTCCACCATGCAACCTGAGGGATGAGTCCCGACTTGGGACGAGTTCCAAGCGGCCTTTCGTGAGGCTCACATCCCTGAGGGTGTATTGATGATCAAGCAACAGCAATTCCTTGCCCTTAAGCAAGGAAAGAAGAGCGTTACGGAGTATCTACACGAGTTCAACTTCTTGGCTTGTTATGCTCTAGATGACGTTTCTACTGATGTCTACCGTCAAAGCCGGTTCATCAATGGCCTAACGGAGGAGATGCAGCTAGCTCTTGCTGTACATGACTTCAAGAATTTCCAGCATATGGTCAACAAAGCCATCGTGGTGGCACACAAGAGCCTAGCCTTGGATGAATCGAGGAAGAGGAAGAGAGCCGCCCAAATGGCAGCAAGCGCCAGTTTCCCTCGGCCGCACACCAGACCACCCCCGGCACCTCGTGCCCAAGCTTCGGTGCCACCGAGACCTCCCACAGCGACTCCACGACCTTCTCCACCAGTGGCACAACAGCGTAATGGGGGGAAAAACCTCCCAAAACAGTAGCACATTCAAACCAAATGTCACTTGTTTCCATTGTGGCCACCCCGGGCACTATGCGCATCAATGCCTTGCGAGGCAACGAGGAATGCCCCGAACTTATCAAGCTCCCGCACCACCACCAGCTCCGGAAAGACCCTCACCACCTCCAAGGACAGCATCTACTCCACCTCAAGTCCCTACACGTGGCCGAGTGAACCATGTGACTGCTGAGGAGGCGAGGGTACGCTCCTTGTCAATTCTTTTCCAGCTACTGTCTTGTTTGTGTTGGGAGCATCTCATTCATTCATCAAGAAATCCTTTACTGCATTACATCATTTTGAGATGCATACACTTCAACCACCTTATCAAATTCGGTCTCTAGGATCGGTTTTCCAAACCGATCAAGATTGCCGGGACGTAGAAGTGGAAATTCAATGGATCAACTTTTTAGCAAACTTAATTGTTATAACTTCAGTGGGTATTGATGTGATATTAGGGATGGATTGGCTGTTCAAAAACCAGGGGCAAATAAATTGTGCTCAACGGTCTATTTCTGTCACAAGCGAAGATGTCAATCAAGTCGTTTTTGCACCTTTAGTGGGCAATTCTCATCTCTATGCCATAGATGCTAATACCTCTCTCAAATTAAAGAAGGTACCAGTAGTATGTGAGTATCCAGATGTATTCCCCGAGGAACTCCCAGGCATGCTCCCTGATCAAGAAGTTGAGTTTGTCATCGAGATTGCACCCAGTATCGCACCCATTTCAAAACGGCCGTACTGTATGCCTCCCAATGAGTTGAAAGAATTGAAGAAACAACTCAAGGAACCCCAAGATAAAGGTTTTATCCAGCCGAGGTCCTCACCCTGGAGATGCCCGGCTATATTCATCAAGAAGAAAGACAAGAGTTTGCGGATGTGTGTTGACTGCCGTCCGTTGAACGAAGTCACAATCAAGAACAAGTATCCACTTCCGCGGATTGATGATTTATTCGATCAATTGAATAGAGATCAAGTATTCTCCAAGATTGATTTATGATTGGGCTATCATGAAATCAAGGTTAGAGCTGAAGACATACCAAGGACTGCATTCTCTACTCGATACAGCTTGTACGAGTATACTGTTATGTCCTTTGGTTTAACAAATGCTCCGACTTACTTCATGAACCTCATGAATTTGGTTTTCATGGAGTATTTGGATTAGTTTATAATTGCATTCATTGATGACATCCGTATCTACTCCAAGTCTGACGAAGAACACGAGCGGCACTTGCGACTTGTGTTAGAAAAGCTTCGTCAACATCAACTCTATGCCAAATTCTGCAAATATGAGTTTTGGCTTCATGAAGTTAGTTTCTTGGGTCATGTTCTATCCAAAGGCAATGTCACTGTTGATCCAAGCAAAGTACAAGATGTCCTTGATTGGAAACAATCCAAGAGCGTCACCGACATTCACAATTTTCTTGGACTTGCGGGTTATTACCACAGATTCATCCAGAATTGCTCAAAAATTTCGAGGCCAATGACCCAGCTTCTGAAGAAAGAAAAGAAGTTCGAATGATCAAAGGAAGGTGAGCATAGATTTTGGATCTTAAAAGAATGTCTGACCTAAGCTCCAGTGCTCATCCTGCCTGATATTCACAAGAGCTTCGATATATACTGTGATGATTCTCGCCATGGGCTCGGTTGTGTGCTCATGCAAGAGGGCCGAGTTGTGGCGTATGCATTGAGGCAATTGAGGCCTCACAAAGTTAATTACCCCACACATGACTTGGAACTTGCAGCCGTAGTTCATGCTCTGAAGATTTCGTGACATTATCTCATCGATAATCATTGCGAAATCTACGCTGACCACAAAAGTCTCAAATACATCTTCACCCAAGCCGATCTGAACTTGAGACAAATAAGATGGCTCGAGTTGATCAAAGATTATGATTTAGGACTCCATTATCATCCAGGGAAAGCCAATGTGGTAGCTGATGTCTTGAGCAGAAAATCTCAATACAACTGTTTATCGGTAACTCCCATTTCGGCAAGCTTGTGTGTTGCACTGCAACGTCTACACCTGGAGATAATTGAAGAAGGGTCTCTTTCTGCCATTAGTGTGAATTTTACACTTGAGGACCAGATCAAGGAAGCCCAGAAGACTGACATGGAAATAGCTCAAATTCGGGAGAAACTGAAGCAAGGCGAGGCCAAATGTTTCACTGAAGATGCACAAGGCACCCTATGGTTCGGAAACCAATTGGTGGTGCCGTTTGATCATCAATTGAGAGAGCTAATTCTCAAGGAGGCTCACAACTCTCAATTCTCTATTCACCCTGGAAGTACCAACATGTATCAAGACCTGAAAAAGAGGATGTGGTGGAGTCAAATGAAGCGACAAATCGCACAATATGTTGTTGAGTGCGATGTATGTCAGAGAGTTAAGGGTGATCATTTAAGACCAGAGGGTACTCTCCAACCCTTGCCCATTCCAAAATGAAAGTGGGAGGAAATCAGTATGGACTTCATCACAAGACTTCCTAGGACTCAAACAGGGTTTAACTCCATATGGGTTATTGTCGATCGTTTGACTAAAGTAGACCATTTCATTCCTGTCAAGACGACCTACACCGAGGACAAGCTAGCCAAGCTTTATATCGCGAGGATCGTTTGTGTCCACGGTGTGCCTAAGGTAATAGTTTCAGATAGAGGTCCTCAGTTCACATCTCATTTTTGGAAATGCTTGCACAAAGCAATGGGGACCAATCTATCATTCAGCTCCGCTTATCACCCGCAAACGGATGGACAAACCGAGAGGGTGAATCAAATTTTGGAAAACCTTCTCTGAGCATGTGTGTTGTCCTATAGCAAGAATTGGGAAAAATGCTTGTCGTTTGAAGAGTTCTCCTACAACAACAGCTTCCAATCAAGTGTACAAATGTCACCCTTTGAGGCATTGTATGGGAGAGCTTGTAGGACACCCTTGAATTGGTCCGAAGCCAAGGAGAGACCATTCTATGGTCCAACCTTGGTGGAGGATGCCGAGGAGCAAGTCCGTATCATCCGTGAGCAACTTTAGATGGCTCAATCTCGTCAGAAGTCATATGCCAACCGTCGTCGTCGCGAGTTGAGCTTTGAGGTGGATGATCATGTTTACTTTAAGGTCTCTCCTATGAAAGGAATGCATCATTTCCAAGTTAAAGGCAAGTTGGCACCTCGCTACATCGGACCATTCTGAATTATAGTGAAGTTGGGACTGGTGGCCTATCAATTGGAGTTGCCACCATCACTTTCATATGTACATGATGTGTTCCATGTATCACAACTGAAGAAGTGCCTTCACGTTCCAACTAAAGCAACTAAGTTAGAAGAACTCAACTTGCAACCCGATCTTTCTTATCGGGAGCACCCAATTCGCATTCTTGAAGAAACAGAGCACAAGAGGAGAAATCACAACATCAAGTTCCTCAAAGTTCAGTGGAGTAATCATATTGAAGATGAGGCTACTTGGGAATGTGAAGATCATATGCGAGTGAATATCCTAATCTTTTTCCTTCAGCTTGAAGTGTCTTCGAATCAAGAAAGGAAAGGTTAAACAAAGCAATGGTAAGGAAAACAGAGTAATCACTCCTTGTAACTTTGCAAGATGTCTTAGCACTATCTTTAAAGGAAATCAAAACAACAAATGTTGTATTCCCTTAGAACCTTCCTATCCAATCTCTGACCTACCCAGATCTCAGGGACAAGATCTTTTGTAGGGGGGGGGGAGGTTTGTCACATCCCCAAGTTAATAAAGAGAATTACCATGCATCTCATGAGCATGCATCATTGTTTTCATGTATTTACATTATATATTGCACTTGGAAAATCTTGTTCAAATATTAAACACACACTTGAACAAATGCTATTGAAGTTCCTCTGGAAATAATTTATTCAAATACTATATTAATTATCATGAACTAATATATTTTTCCCAAATTTTTGGGATTAGTTTTAATCCTCAGATAATTCTAACACAACCCAACAACTTAATTCCAGTTTGAATTTAAACTGCACAAAATATAACATGAATAGAGGATTTTAAAATTTTATATGGGTACTAGGTCATCCCAGAAGTACTTTTGATTTATTTCAGATTTTTAGGAATTTTATTTCTATTTTTAGTGGCCTAGTCAAAGTAGCAGTTTGGTTTTCAAACTTAGTCAACTGAGTTAACTAGAATTATTATGGACCGTTAGAATTTAATCGTGCGGCTCATGCACGTGGTCTGAACTGCATCAGGCCAGCCCAAACACACTAGGACCATTATGGATCGTTCGATGAAAAAGCAATGCCCCAAATTAGATGGGCTGTTCGGACCATCCGAACGCGCCGCGTGTGTGGATCGTCCAATGCGAAATCAACGGGCCAGATCAATTGGGCCGTTCGGACAGTCTGAATACACCGCGCATGTGGCTCATTGGATCTTAACCTGATGGCCCACGTGCATGGTCCGAATGTTTTACTCGCGCGAATCGTCTGATGTGAAATCAACGATCCAGATCAATTGGGCCGTACGGACCGCCCGAACTCACCATAGATGTGGATCGTTATATCTTAGTCTAACGGTCCACATGCATGGTCCGAAAGTTAACACACGCGTGTGCACCGCAGTGTATCGCTAACAAGGCGGGCCCGCTTGTCAGCTTTGTCTCCTTCCTTGCGCTGGCGCTCGCGCAGAGCTTCCTCGCCACGCGGCCGAGACACCCTGAGTTGCTCCGTCACTAGTGTGACCGCACCACCCATGGCAACCAATCCTGGAGCTCCGTTGATTAACGCTGCCTCCATCTCCGTCTTTCACTAAGGATAAAACTTCATCCTTGTCATCCAATTTCACCATCTTTCCTCTTGGTGGCTGAGGAAAGAGAATCTCTCTCGTGTGCATTGCTCCGGTAAGGTTCCACTGGGTGGTTCCCCTCGACTTTACACTCAATGTCATCTCCATTTTTTATAAGCTCAGCTCCTATGGTTGTTTGTAGCTCTCGAACCACCATGGTGCCATTTGCAAGCTCCAAAGCATGCTCCCGTGGACACCACCGTGTCAATCTTCACATCCGAGAGGTATTGTCTTATGCCTTCCGCGTCATATCATGTCATTTAGCTTGGCAAAGAAAACTCCTCAATCAATTTTGATAATGCACGATGGGATTGAGGTGAATTGAAGTTCTTCCCATTTCGGCCAAAGAAATAACTTTTCATATCCCACTTCATTCGGTAAGCCATTGTGTGATTCCTTGCGTATCATGTTCTTATGATCTTTGAGCTAACCCGGGCACTCACTTTGCTCCGTTTTGCTCAAATCATCATCTCTTCGTTGAACCATGTCGCCGCCATCATCTTCTACAGCACCGTCGCTGCTTCAAGTTGCTCCAAGCCTCCCTAAGGACCCATCTAGCTCAGGTAGCTTCCATATAGTCCCTAGAAGCTATGGCACCCGCTTATCTGGACGCTGCGGAGCTTTATTTGCTGTATGCATTTGGCCGTAACTCTGTCGCCTCCCATCTTCGGCTAGCCACCGGTGAAGGCCACCTCAGAGGATGTAATCACTCCCTCTAGGTGCGCAACACGCACCTGTGCATGCCCTTGGTCGGCTCTGTCGTGGTGCGTAGCGTCGGCGAGCCGCCGGTGAATCGCGCGGGATGTAAAATTCCCTGTTGTCGTACATGGACAAGTACTGTAGCTAAATGATTAGGCGTTAATGGCAATGATTAGTAATAAATAGATGTCTCAGCTACGCTAATGTGTCACTTAAACGTGGGTCCACGCACAGAAACATGAGGTGTTAGTGAAAGCCGTTGAGTGGCTGACAAATGGGCCAGCCACTTCAGCACCATGAACCACGCGCATGTGTTAGTGGACTTAGCCCATAGGACCTAGTCACTAATGGTGGGTCCCACTTGTTAAATCGCAGTTTCAATGCCTACATGTCTTTGGCTATGGCTAGGGCATCCCTTGGTAAGAAAAGGAACAAATAACTTCAAAAAATCGAAATCTATTAATCTGCACACTAAAAAAATATGAATAACTTCTAAAATACACAATTAATTCATCTCAACTCCAAAATGAATGAAACCAGTGCTAATAATTTTCATTTTTAATGAAATTTTTATTAAAATTGGTTTCAAGCTTATCACTATAGCAGAGAATATAAGTTTGGAGAGTGATCCATAAACCTACTATTTTTACAATAGGAAAAGGCTGATAAATTTTAAAATGCATAACTCATTCATAAAAACTCCAAATGAGATGAACCCAAATGTTTTGGACTTATAATGTTATTCTCTATTTATCTGTATAATCCTTGTATCCCTACCACTGTACAAATTTGTACCAAATAATTAAATTCGTGAACAAGAATGATTGTTATTAAATTGGATTTATCTGAAAACTGAGACTCAAACTACTATAACTCTCACATACTAAATCCAAATGGAATAATTCTTTCACCTAAATTCATCTAAAATCATGCTAGCCACTGTAGAAAAATCATGCATTGTTTAGCACTTTGAATTTTTTGGCTTTTCTCGATGTTTATTCGATATCGTTAATTCTATAGATTCTGAGACCATTGATATAGACTCCTACGCTACTGAAAGTGAACAACTACTCTACCAGCAAGGCAAGCATCATTTGAACTTTCTTTTGCATCACATTTGATCCTAGTTTTGGTTAAGTTAGTGCAATGATAATTGCTTGCATGCTATTTTGATAATGTTGCTATTTTTGTGATGTGTAGAATAGTTATATCCTATTCAGTAAGGTTAATCTTGAATTACTCCAGTACCACTTGCTTAAGATAGGAATGTGTGATCTATATTGTTCGAGTTTGCTTAGCCATGCAAGTCTAGAAACAGTAGTTTGATTGTCAGGAATAACCCAACAATTAGGGGAAACACTCATTTTCTTATATTCATTATATACCAGATCTTTGTATCTATTTTATGAGATAAATTTTATCATTTTAAATTCATTTTTGGGGTTTGGACAAGTGCTTGCTAGCGATGGTGCCTTCGTGCACGAGATTGGGTATGTGGTTATCTTGTCCGGACCATTAAGGACTAAACTTTGGTAACGTCGTTGATTCAAGTACACTCGTGCTACCATGCGTGGGATATGGGTACTGTATGGTTGAGTAAGGGGAAGGTTTTATTGTGTTAAGTCCCAAGGTGGTGTAAGGGCACTTGTGTTCGATCATTTGTCCTTAGGAACCGATGTAATTTTCTATAGTGTGCAAGGGAGCACCACTTTCAGTTATTTACATTGCATCGATATTTCCTGTACAACTTGTGAGCCCCCTAGCAAGAGCTATCAGACGCTTGTACTTGGTATGGAAACATCTCACATGGGGGACCTAACCCAATAGAATTTTCTCGCTAAAAATGATCGTATCTTGATTCTCCCCGGGCGACACACCTTAGGAAGTGTGTTAATTCCGGTGGCTTACGGGCTAGTCGAGTCATGTGGGTAAAGTAGTACACCTCTGTAGAGTTTGTAACATCCCAAAGTGTCATTACCAAAATAAAAATAAATAAAGTTATTATTTTGTTGGATTTTTTGAATTTGAAAGAAGTTTTATTACTTCTCTTGAATTTCTAAAGTTTTAAAAGTCAAAAAGAAGTTTTATTAAATTTTGAAGTTTAATTTGAGTTAAAGTTGAAAAATAAAAATTAATTATTTTACGAGATTTGAAAAGCTTTTCCCTAATTATTTTAAAGCCAAAATAAATTATGTGCAAAAACTATTACCAATTATAAGTTGGAAATAATTTTATTAAGTCCAAAATAACTATTTTCTATGATAAAAATGATTTCAAAATGTTAATGGTAGATAAAACCTTGTTCACTCTCAGGCATGGCAGTGATTTCTTGCTGGTTTAGATTTATGTGGATGACATCATATTCGGTGGTTCTTCTCATGCTTTGGTGTTGAGATTTTCAGATTCTATAGTAGGGAATTCGAGATGAGCATGATGGGCGAACTGACTTTCTTCCTTGGTCTTCAAGTCAAGCAACTCAAAGAAGGTACCTTCATTCATCAAAGCAAGTACACGAAGGACCTTCTTCGGCACTTCGACATGGGAAGCAGCAAGCCAGTGTCTACTCCCATTGCCACTTCAACCGTGTTGTATCCTGATGAGGATGGAGAGCCCGTGGACCAGAAGGAGTACCACAGCATGATTGGCTCCTTCCTCTACCTCACGGCATCGAGGCCAAACATACAGTTTGCTGTGTGTCTGTGCGCTCGATTTCAGGCTTCCCCTCGTGCCTCATATCGTTAAGCAGTGCGTTGCATCTTGAGTACCTCTAGGATACTCTTGACTTTGGACTCTGGTTCTCTTGATTCTGCTCTCTCCATTCGGCTTTTTCTAATGCTGATTTTAAGGGTGTAGAGTGGATAGGAAGAGTACTTCTGGCACTTGTCATTTCTTAGGCACCTCTCTTATCTCTTGGTCTTCTAGGAAGCAGTCCTCTATTGCACAGTCCACCACCGAGGCAGAGTATGTAGCTACAGCTAGTAGTTGCTCTCAGGTTCTCTGGATCTTGTCTACTCTGCGGGATTATGGGTTGTTTTTGGATAGTGTCCCTCTTTTCTGTGAAAACATTAGTGCCATAAACATTGCAAAAAATCCAGTGCAACACTCTAGGACCAAGCACATTGACATTCGATATCATTTCCTTAGAGACCATGTAGAGAAGGGTGATGTTGTGCTTCATTTTGTAGAGTCTGAGCAGCAGGTTGCGGATATTTTCACTAAGGCTCTTGATTCTTCTCGTTTTGCTTCTTTGCGGGGAGAGTTGGGAGTTATTAGTCCTCTTGGCCTGTTTTGAGGGGGAGTTGGCTCTTTTGCATTCATTGTACCATATTGCATTTTAAATCGGCAACTTGCATTGTAATATAATTTCACGGAGCCTTTGATTATTATCCTTGTGTGACATGCTTTCATGCTTTATACCTTGCCATGTCTTGTGCTACTTTGCTGGGTTTATCATGTCTTTCCATGTGTAGCTTAGCTTTTGCCATGCTAGCTCTATTAAATGTGAAAAACTTGAATTAAGACATGACTTGTTGGATCTTGTGACTAGTTTTGCCATAGTGATCTTCTCATGATTCATGCCATGTCAAATAAGCTAAGTTGAGTCTTGAATCTAATTTGAGTTTTAGATTGAGCTATGCTATTTCCTAAGTCAAGCAAATGAAAAATGAGTTCTTCTATGTGAAAAAACTGATATCTCCAATTCTTTCTCATGAGACGGCTTGCCATTGCACTAGGCATGAACTCAGGGGGAGTTTTGGATGACCTAGACCACTCTTTTAAGCTTCTTTCTTGGGATGGTCGTGGCAAGGCTTGAGATCTAGCACTTGGCTAAAAACAAAACAAGTTGTGAAAATTGGTTGAAGCTTAGGAGGCAGTTGTGGATGGCTCCTAGTCCAGGACTTGCTTTGCTAAGATAAAACCAAAAATAAATTTTAGCAAGTGCTAAATATGCTAAATTTCAAAGTACTTGAACAAATTGATTCAACATTGAACTCATAGTGCTCTAAATTGGCTCAATTTTAGCTTCTTGGTTCCATTTAGTTTATTGACATGGCTTGACTCATTTTTGGATACCTTTGGCTAAACTATGATCATGAACACCTAGTCATACTAAACGATCATTTAATCTCAGATTATTGTTCATCTACCTTTCACTTTGCTATAAATGATTTGCCATGATTTACCATAGCTTCTTCACATAATATGGCTTGGTGTAATACTTGCCAAGTCCTCTTGGATAATTTTCATGGCTCCTCGTCTGAAAATAAATTAATTGCAGCCATTCCATATCATTCATACTCTATCTTCCTTTATGCACCTTAATGAATCCATTGTCAAAGGGGGAGAAATGGTAAAATGAAGAACTAGGGAGAAAATGAAATTTTCATGAGGATATGAGGATCATAGTGAGGGGGAGCATCTCATATGCATTTTTGTGATCTTATTGCCATTTCTAAATTGGAATTGCAATTCTTGCATCCTCACAATGATCAAAGGTCAAATTGAACAATTGTTCTTTCATATGGACCTTAAGTGAGATTTTGAAATTTTTTCGGAAATTGAAGCTTTCTTGCTTTCTTTTGCCTTTTCTCACTTGCCTATGCAATTCTGGAGCCAGCTTGGTCATTTCCATTGCTTTCTCTTACATGTGGACCAAGTTGTGCTTTTGTGCAAAAACGTCGAGTTTTTTTGTCTTTTCAAACCTCAAAACTTGCTTTTTTGGGAAATTGCCAATGTGTTCATCAAGGGGGAGATTGTGGATATCATGGGGATATTCTCATGATCTTAGGATGATGTTACAATTGGCAATGTCGTTAAAGCTTTGTCGAATCACGCATTTTCGTCAAAGTTTGAAAGGTCACGAGTCAAATGCGGTCGACCAAGCATTCAAAGCGCTCGGATCGATCCCGCGGTCGACCGGCGTTCAAGGAGCGGTCAGACTGGCCATTGAATGGCAGTTTGACCGATTTCTTGTTGTTCATTGGCCATTTTCGAGATTTGGTTGTGGGATAGGTCAAGTTCATGGGCTTCAGTGCATATGTGTTGCATAATGCATGTTTTCACTAACGTGGGTCAAGTTGTGAAGAACTTGTTCCCGGAATTGATTTCTTTGTCTATTGTTGTGCAGGACGCTTGGTGGTTAATGACGGTCAACGGCGAGGATGAACGAGACTAAGCTTGGAGAGCTGAGGTTTAGAACGATCAAGGGTGCTGGGTGAAGTCAATGGATTCAAGCATGGCACAAATTGGACAAAGGTGACCGAACGGGCAATTCGGTGCGACGGGCTGGATCAAGTGGCACGGGGTCGGTGCAAGTGCCATGGTGGTTTCGGCGGGAGCCGGATGGGAGAGACTTGCCGACATGATGAGAGCCGTTGGATCAACCTACACGTGGCGAAGCAAGCGTTTGCTTCACCAACATTGGACTCGTCTTCGGAGAAAGATCGAGAAGGGGTATTTTGGTAATTTCACCAAATACTTCCTTGGTAACCTCTTGGCTAAACCACGGTGCGAGACAACGAATGGAGAAGTGGTTTAGGTCAAGAGGAGTTGAAAACGGCGCTTTAAAATGCGTGCGTGTGTGACCTAGTTGTGTGTGGGCTTAATAGGAGCCCATTAGGGTTTACTCTTCTAGAAGCTAGGCCTCCACTATAAATAGGGGTGGCTGCTGTCTAGCACCCTTAAGGACTTCATTTGGAAAACCCTAGTTTTGTTTTAGGGACTTAAAGAGGAGAGGCTTAGGGTTTTAGAGAGATGAGTTGATGGTATGCTCTTGGTTTGAGCTCTTGTCCTCCTGATGGAGTGGCTGCAAACCCTCTTCAATCTCAAATCAATCCATGCATGATTTCTCAAAGATGAGTCTCTTTGTGTTCTTCCTGCTTTTTTGTGATTTTGAGTCTCTATTTGATCCTCATGTTTTCAATTGGTTTCTTGATGTGATCTAGCTTCCTATGACATGTGGGGACACATCTAGGATCATCTTGATCATCAATCACCCACGAGTAAGATGATAGATCATATTTCGATTTTGACTCGGTTTTGGAGCACCCTTCATTCAAACTGAAAAAGATAGGAACTTTGGCATGGATCTCTGCGATCTTTGATTGGAATAGTGACGAGGATCTAATAATCCTCATTTTATCTTTTATCTATAATCATTATTATAGGGAAATATCATGTAAATCTCTAGGTATACCCCTTAGATTTGCAAGGGAGAAGCCTACCAGGTGGTCATAAGCTCTTCTACGACCAGCCCCATAGTCGTAAGTCTTGCCACGACTACCTTATGGTCGTAAGTTCTTCTACGACCACTACCTAGTCGTAAGGTATTCTACGACTTAGGTCATAGTCATAAGCTCTTCTATGACCGTGTCAGCCATGATCACCTTATGATCAATTAAACCTACTGCATTTAGTGGGTCCAATTGATTTAGGAATTCAAACAAATATCATACGCTATTACTCTCCGAAGTAATAGCACATAATGCTCCATTATCTCTGATATATAGCTGTTAGGCAGCGTGGAGGAGTTAATACGCCGGTGATTACTGCCAACATGCGCCCGTTACAGGATGTGATGAGGCGCCACTTCACCTGGAGAAACGGCCACTCCTTCACGGACTATATAAAGGCGACAATCAGAGAAGGAAAGGACGATTGGATCAAGGCGTAGACACACACTATCACGGTCCATCAGGAAGACAAGCACTATCATCTGTAATAGTCTTATTTTTTCTTCTGATTGTTCAGAATACACTCAATACCATACACACACAGGAGTAGGGTTGTTATTCTCTCAGGAGAAGGCCTGAACCTATATAAAAATACCCGTGTCAATCTCTCTACATGATTCCATTCTAGGAGACCCCCCGAATCAAACAATCTTTACGTAAGATCGGTTCTAAAACACCAACAGTTGGCGCCGACCGTGGGGATCTTCCGGTAATCTCTTGTCAACATATTGTCTTTTTCCCAAATCTCATGCACTCATGGCAGGAGAATGGAATGAGGAGAACTAGTTCGACTTGGCAGATTACGCAGACGTCGACATGGATGCCGGTTTCGATTACGAGCCGAGTATTGACTCATCCGGTGGTAATGCTGCCTCCGGGGATCTTCCTGCAGATCCAGAGACAATGTCACCGATGGAGTTGAGGAGGATCCCTATCCCCCACAACAGTACATCCAAGAGAGGAATCTACCCTCTCAAAGGATAAGGGTCAATCGACCAGACTACACCTGTGGACTCACAACACGACGAGAGTTTTTCCTCGGTGTCCAACTCCCCTAAGGCACCCGACTTGGGAGGCAAGTTCTGAAGCCACAATTCCAGGACTTCACCAAGATCCGTGATCCTCTCTCCTGATGGTGCTAGAGAGAGCGGATCAAGCATGCTTTTCCGCAAATTCGACCATCTCTCCGCAGATCACACTCATGACGGAGACTGCTATAACCCGAGTTCCCCACCGATGGGATTGCTCCAAGTTGCCGATGGTGTCTCTCGACTACTCCTCAAGCGGGAGGCCTCGAGCGCAAGTGAGAATCATCAACGGGAGGTCTCCGTCCTTCCCTCGGATCAAGGTCACTCTCCTAGAGACCGAGCTAGGACGCCTCCCGAAGATCACGCCTGCGCCCCTCGTGGCAAGGCAAGGGCACCACCGATGGCGCACACGACCAACACCTTCATGAACGCGAGGGAAATCCTCGACATACTCGCACTCCATTAAGGCAGTCTCAAGAGTCCGACATGGAAGATCTTGAGGCTATTCGACAAAAGAAGATTGCAGCCTAGAAGAATTTGCCTGGGCGCATCCAATATCAATCAGAGGAAGCTCAAGAACACCAGCACATCAATGACTTGCTCGAGAATCCAACTCGAGAACTCGCCCGAGCGCCCGGGTACGATCTCTTCGTCGAGGAGATCGCACAAAAGCTTCGGTCCACGATGGCAAGGCTGGAAGCACCTCGCCGACATCACTCAGGAAGTCGTAGCCATACGACTTCTTCAGCTACCAGTCGATCGAACATATCACCACGGAGAAATCGACTCAACAGTAAGTCGCATCGATCTCCAACTCGGAGAAATATCTTTCGAACAACTGATGATCAACAAACCCCTCAGAGAGGTGATCGTTCACCATTCCGACATGGAAATCTACAGCAGCAGATGAACTACGAGGAGTATTCCCCTCGTAGGACCGAGACCTATCATAGGTCGGGTCAAGCTGTTACTGGGTATCGTCGAGTACGACCACCTGATGATATCAACCCTTCTTTCTTGCAAAGGAGGCATCAAGAAGTTATTACTGGATGCTGGGCATTTTCGCCGATCTCGAGCCGTTTCACCGCCACCTGCGTTTCGACCAAAGGAACATGGAAAAGTTCGATGGCTCCCAAAATCCCATCGAATTCCTTCAAATCTATACAACAGCTGTCCAAGCAGCAGGAGGAGGAGAACATATGATGGCAAATTACCTCCCAGCTGTGCTCGAAGGGTCTGCTCGATCGTGGTTATTGAACCAACCACTCGAGTCGATCTATTCTTGGCAACACCTCTGCGACCTTCTACTGGCGAATTTCCAAGGCACTTACAATCGCCTTGGGAAGGAGGATGACTTGCACCGGATGAGACAGATCGACAACGAGACCTTGCGCCAATTCATCAAGCACTTTAGTCAGGTTCGTAATTCAATTCCGGAAGTTTCTGACTCATCTGTCATCAGGGCTTTCAAGCAAGGAGTCCGTAGTAGAAGGATAACAGAAGATATTGCTTTAAATCCGCCTACCACTGTCACCGAACTCTTTGAGATGGCTGATCGATATGCGACTACCTCTGAGGCGGTCGAGTGGAACAACACAATAGATCGAGAAGACAATACCTCTCAAGAACCAGGCGACATTGGTAAGAAGAAAGATAAGAAAGCAAAAAAGTCCAAGAACAAGGCGAAGGGTCAAAAACTCCAAGCCAGCGGTTCCAAGGAGGTTTTGGCTGTAAATGATAAAGAGCCACGCACCTCCAAGCCGCACTCCAACCGAGGCAAAGGTAAGCGCCCCGATCGGAAAAATGATAAGCCTAGGTGGTGTCCTTTCCATAAAAAGGAAGGACATGACCTTCGTGAATCGCCGGTCTTTCAACTAAAGCTTGAAGACTACTACAACCAAGAAGGACCACTTCCTACTCTCGAGCAGGTAGGACAAACGAGTGGTCATAAGTCCTCAGATGACGAGGAGGAGATGTCGTTCTAGGATCCGCAACACATCGTCGAGCACATCTACGGGGGATCGTCAGCATATGAATCAAAGCGACAGCTTAAGACTGCTGAACGCGAGGTAAACTCCATAGATCCTCCTCTCGTCAATAAATTACCGAAGTGGTTGGAAGTCACCATCTCCTTTGAGAAGGGTGACTGCCCGATTCCTTCGACTCGACCAGGTCGGTATCCGATCGTGGTCGAACCCACCATCAACAATTGTCGGGTCAATCGAGTTTTGGTTGATGGTGGCAGCTCGTTAAACATTTTGTTTATGAGTGCCCTGGATGACATGCAAGTACCCAGGACCAAGGTAAGACCGGTGCGATAATCTTTCCATGGGATCGTATCGGGATCTTCAGCCAAACCAATTGGCCAAGTTTCTTTTCCTTTAACATTTGGTTCACCAAGTAATTTCAGGACAGAGAAAATCTCCTTTGATGTGGTCGATTTCGATATGGCATATAACGCCATACTCGGACGACCAACTTTGGCAAAATTCCTAATGGCTACTCATTATGGATATCAATGTATTAAGATGCCAGTCCTAAAGGAGTAATCACAATTCATTGTGACAAGAAGATGGCGATACCGCGATCACGATCCTCGAGATGGTTGGACAAATACCAACTCGAGAAGAAAGTCAGCCTTCGACTAGCAAGTTGAAGCCTAAAGCTGCACCAAAGCCGAATGACAAGGTCAAAGAGGTTCCTCTAGACGCAGGGGAGCCCTCGAAGACTGTTCGCATCGGGGATACTTCCGACCCCAAGTAGGAAGACGCCCTCATCACCTTCCTCCGAGCTAACGAGATTTCTTCACGTGGCAAGCATCCGACATGCCCGGAGTCCCCAGGGAGGTGATCGAGTACAGGCTAGCTTTACGGCTTGACGAAGTACCCGTAAAACAAAAATTACGGAGATTTGCCCCTGATCGACAAGATGCTATCAAATCAGAATTGGATAAGCTACTTAAAGCAGGCTTTATAAGAGAGGTCAACCACCCAGAATGGTTGGCTAATCCTGTAATGGTTAGAAAGTCAAACGGCAAATGGCGATAAAAGCGAGACTTTACCGATCTTAATAAAGCTTGTCCAAAAGATGATTTTCCTTTACCTCGATCGATCGGTTGGTTGATTCTACTGCAGGTTCTGAAATGTTTAGTTTTTTAGATGCATATTCTGGATACCACTAGATCAATATGTGTCTAGACGATGAAGAAAAGATCGCATTTATTACACCATTTGGTATATTTTGCTATGTCAAAATGCCATTTGGTCTATAAAATGCCGGCGCTTCTTTTCAACGCTTGATGCAAGCGACTTTTTCATCTCAATTAGGCCGAAATCTAGAGGCCTATATTGATGATCTAGTCATTAAAAGCATCAAGAGACTTAATCATATTACTGACCTACAAGAAACATTCGACAACCTCAGAAAACATCGCTTAAAACTCAATCCTGAGAAGTGTGTGTTCGGAATCTCTTTCAGGAAAATTACTTGGATTCCTAGTATCTATACGAGGAATCGAAGCAAATCTAGAAAAGATAAAGGCCATTCTCCAAATGCGCCCTCCAACCACAAGGAAAGAAGTCTAGAAACTCACTGGGTGCATGGTGACTTTAAGTCGTTTCATCGCACGACTAGGAGAAAAGGGACTACCTTTCTTTAAACTTCTAAGGAAACACAAAGGTTTTGAGTGGTCGAAAGAGGCAAACGCTGCCTTTGAGGATGTCAAGAGGTACCTTACAGTGCTCCTATTCGGTCTCCGAGGCCGTAAGAAACGCTTAATTTACCTAGTCGCCACGCCCACGTAGTAAGCATAAGATTAGTCGAGAACGTGAAAACGCATAACGACCGGTTTACTACGTAAGTGAAGTTTTACACGGGCCTAAGGAGCAAGTACCCTCAGTCCAAAAGCTTCTATATGCCCTCCTCATGTCTTCGAGAAATCAGCGGCATTATTTTCAGCGCACAAAATAGTCATGTGTTGCCCGAGTTTCCTTGGGAGCGATCCTCCGTAATAGGGAAACAGCGGGATGCATGGCAAAATGGTCAGTCGAACTTGGGGAGTTTGACATCCATTTCATGTCCCGAACGGCCGTTAAATCCCAGATCTTGGCAGACTTTGTCACCGAATGGACAAATCCTAAACCTGTTTAGGATCCCAGTACGATTCCCACGACCAGTGGGCGATGTACTTTGACGGGTCGCTTACTTTAAGTGGCTCAAGGGTCAGGGGTGGTCCGGTATCTCCTACCGAGAGACCTTAAAGTATGCCATACAATTAAACTTTCGTGCCACTAACAACGTGGGCGTATCTGAAGGTTTGCTAGGCGGCATACGAAAGCAATGAAGCGCTCGATTCGCCGACTACTCGTGAGAGGAGACTCTCAACTAGTCGTGAATCAAGTCAGAAAGAGTACTAATGCTCTAACCCGACAATGTCTCGGTATTTATCGGAAGTCGTAAGCTAGAAAAGCATTTTTGGGTTTCGAGGCACAATTCATCCCTTGAAAGGGTAATTTCTCCTGCATCACTTGCTCAATAGCTTCTTCCCGATCTGTAGTACCAAAAGGAGTCTTCTTGGAACAAATCCAAAAGCTGTCCTTGTTCGACGAACCAGAGACACCTCCTATTGAGACGGCCTCTCTAGAATACGAGGATAGATGGATGGTGCCCATCTATGAGTATCTTCGTAAGGTTCTCAGACCAAGACGATCTCGAGGCAGATCGGTTATCCCGAAAAGCCAAAATGTATACTTTGGTTGAAGGAGTCCTCTATAAACGAGGTACTCAAGGGGTGCTCATGTGATGCATTCCGCAGAGCGAAGGATTAACACACCTTCACGACATACATGGTGGCATCTGTGAAAATCATGCTTCCTACAGAACGCTGGTCGGTAAGGCCTTTCGACAAGGTTTTTACTGGCCAACAGCCCTTTACGATGCTAAAGAGTTGGTTAAAAAATATGTCCAATGCCAATTTCATAACAGGCAAATACACCAACCAGCTAAGGCATTACAAACGATACCTCTATCTTGGCCTTTTGTGACCTGGGGTCTCGATATCCTAGGATCGTTCCCCAAAGCTCTAGGAGGTTTCGAGTTCCTTTTTGTGGCTATTGATACGTTCACAAAATGGATTGAAGCCGAACCTGTGACTGGGATAACAACGGAAGCGGCAAAACGGTTTATGATGAGTTGCGTAATTACTCGATTTGGAGTACCGAGTCGAATAATTATAGACAATGGTAAGCAATTTTCGATCGCAAAATTTCAGGAATTTTGCGACGAGTTGGGTACCAAGTTGTGTTATGCTTCTGTGGCCCATCCCAAAGTAATAGGGCAGTCGAACGTGCAAAGGGCCAAATAATGAGAGGAATTAAGACCCGAGTCTTCGACCAGCTCATCAAACGCTCGGGGGCTTGGGTACAAGAGTTACCCTCTCAGATATGGGCGTTCAGATGACTACCAATCAGACTCTGTAAACACCATTTTTCTCGTCTTGAGTGAAGCCATGCTTCCTTCTAACTAAAGATACGGTCAACACGAGTCGAAACTTTCAAAGACTCCAACCAGGAACAACTTCGAGCGGATGGTATTAATCTACTCAAGAAAGGAGAAACCAGCCTTAATCCGCTCAAATAGCCTACCAACAAGCCCTGCGGATACTACGATCGAAGGTCCAACCTCGCACCTTCTTCAGAGGTGACTTGGTATTGAGGCTCTACCAATCCAAGTCTAATCGGAACAAACTTTCTCCCAAGTGGGAAGGTCCTTACGATGGTCGGTTACTCGGCCAGGTCGAGACGATTGGCAATGGAAGACGGCGGAGTTCTCTCGAATTCTTGGAACATCGACCGCCATTCATAAGTTTTATGTGTAACTAACCATTGAGACAATAAAGGCTCAGTTCTTTCTACCTCTGTTGTCTTAATTTTGAGTAGTACTTTCATAATCTTTCGATTACATTCCAAACGCCCAGTCTTTTTTACACTGGTCGAAAGGAAGGTAACATCACCTTGTCGAAGCCTCTCCTCTCTGCACGTGGTCTTGCCCACTAGAAGGAGCTTCCTAGTGTTGACTCGTTACTCACTTTTGCCATCAATACGAAGAGCTCGGATTCTTTTCTGGTCGAAATATTTTTTGAAAGCCTGCTCCTTTCACCTTAGTTTATTTCTTCAGTTCTTTTGAAAAATACTCTAAGCAGAGTGCACTTTTTTAGATTTATTCAACTGCCTTTGGTGTATTCGATTCGTCTCAACTAAGTCGGAGGAAGAAACACATCTAGTCGAAGTCTCTCCTCTCTGCGTGGTCCCGCCCACTAGAAGGAACTTCCTAGCATTGTTCGCTTCCTACTCTTGCTACTAGGGCAGACTTATCGAGTCCTCCAAAGAAAGGCGAACAATTTTTGAAGTCCTCTCGATGTTTGTTTAACTCAAGTTGTTTGTTCTCGATTAAATTAATCTAGTCGGAGATGGTAATATCACCTAGTCGAAGACTTTCTCTCTCGCACGTGGTCACGCCCACTAGAAGGAACTTCCTAGTGTCGATTCGTTCCCACTTTTTTGACCAGTGCATGACAGTCGTGACCAAAAACTAGAAGTCAACCAAACCTCTCTGTTTTCAGAAACCCTTTTTTTTTACACTATTTATTTAGTTTGTCTAAACAAACTAAGCAAATAGTCGGCGGCTAGGATAAAGTTATTAATTTGACTTCAATTCTTAGTCTTTTTCTTTCGT
Source organism: Phyllostachys edulis (assembly GCA_036346405.1). Classification (NCBI taxonomy): domain Eukaryota; kingdom Viridiplantae; phylum Streptophyta; class Magnoliopsida; order Poales; family Poaceae; genus Phyllostachys; species Phyllostachys edulis. The sequence goes on along the minus strand of JAYEVD010000041.1, from coordinate 336,747 downwards.
TAATTATCTTTTGAGTTCCTAACTACTCGACAAGATGATATGCAGGAAGCAAGATGTATTATATAATACATCAACAAAAGCTTGTTTTTTCACAGGTCTTTTACAAATCACTCTGAAGGAGGAGAGCCCAGTCGCATTTCCTCCAAGACGTTTTTGCCGACTGGTTGCATTTCTTCAATAAGACGATTTGCTTCTGTTTCAGGGCAGTCGAAGTCGACTTCGATTGGTTGCACATTAAGGCTGGGGTCATGAGCTTTAAGTTTTGCCAATGCATAACTTACTGCAATTTCGACCGCCTCCTTCATTGACTCAGCTTGGTTGGCCTTCAGAGTGGTCACCAGTTCTTGCAAAGTCCCGACTTGTTCCCCAATAGTACTTATGTGAGCAGTTATCGTATCATCTTGAGGAGCTTTTCCCTCAGTACGTAGCTCACCAAGTACATTTTTCAGGAGCGTGATATTGCCTTGAAGATTAATCTTCATCGCCTCCATCTCTGTTGAGTACGAGTCGAAGCCTCATGAGTTGTTTGTTTTCGACCACTTGCTCAAAAAGAATAAGACCGGTCAAGCAAAAGTAAACTCCTAGAGGAAGAGAAAACAAAAATAACCACAAGCAAAAGAATTTCTTACCCACTAGTCGAGAATCCAACTTCTTGATTTCTTCATCATGGGAAGCAATGGTCTCAGCATGCCTCTTCTCCCATGATTTGATGTCCTCTCGATTTATCTTAGCAATGCGATACCTCAAGTTATAGATCAAGGTTTTATCCTCGACTTCAGCCGAGCCTTCCTGGTTCAAGGTCCATTTCTAGAAAAGAAATGGGAGTAAGAAAAGGAAATAACTCGTAAGGATCAGAGGTAAAGAATTGCTTACGATTGTTGGGATCTTAACCTCGTAATTTCTTGATCTTTATCTTTGAGATACGAGAAATCTCGTGAATAACCAAAGTTTTATCTTTGACTTCATTCTCGAGCTTTCATATCATCTTCTTTTTCTAAAAGAAGCAACAATCAAGTAAAGATCAACAACATAAGCGATCTTAAGTTCAAGACTTCATCGCTTATCCTTTCTTGCACTTTTTCGCCTTGAGTTAGCTTTTTAAGCTTCCTCAAGAGGAATTCTACTTTTCCCATAGCTTTCTCGACTCCTCTTTTCATAATCAAGTGAGTCGGCTAAGGTCTTTTCATCACTATTTAGCCTACAAAGGAGAAAAGTGGACATGAACATTATTAAATTGGTCGTAAGTTCTTCTACAACCATTGATCCAGTCGTAAGTTCTTCTACGACCATGGATCTAGTCATAAGTTCTCCTACGACAAAGCATCTGGTCGTAAGCCTTTTACGACTAGTATCTAGTCGTGAGTTGTTCCACGACAAACCCCGTAAAGCACTATATAAGCAGTCAAGTCAAAAATGACTACGAATAATAGTGACTTACCACCTCTCTGCCTGTCTGCAAAGTTCCTCTTTTTCCTATCGTAGCTCTAGAAGTTGTTAGTGATATTCACCAACAACGGCAATTTGTTCTAGAGCTTTCTGCAAAAAGAAAGACAGTAAGAAACAAGGGAAGACCACATGTATAAGTATCCTTAAATACTTACACTCATGGTTGATCGAGCAAATATCGAGTAAACTAGCTCTAGATTCTTCAGCTTATCCACCCTCTCGACTTGATCCCACCAAACCTTCTCAAGACGCTCGTTGTCAAAAGTATCCCCTCTATTGGGAATATCTTTGGGATGAGGGACTCAATGGCGAGATCTAAAAGCAGAAGACCCCACTATAGAAGCAGGGCCAAAGAAATCAGAATAGAAGTTGAAGTATTCCTCATCTTTTGATTCTGAAATTGCAGTTTCTCTTTGGATACCAGGAAGGAGGTCTGCAACGATTTCCTTTCCTGCACGGTGGTCAGGTACATCACCACCTCGGCCAGAGGCTCCTGCAGCTGCCTCTGTAGTCTCCACGACCATTTCAGTAGTCGTAGCTGCAACCTCAATGGTCGTGGCTGCTACCTCAGTGGTTGTAGCCGCTACCTCAGCGGCCGTAGCTATGACCTTAGTGGTTGTGGTAACCACTTCAGGAGCCACGACTTCTTCCACAACCCGGGCTGTGGACGATCCTTCGACCACTTCCACTGACACCTCTCCAATCGCTGGAGAGGCGGCAATGGGCTTCTCGATAGAAGCCTCCTCGGGGGCTGAAGGAGTCGGGCTAAAACCAACAAAAGGAAAGCAAGTCAAATTGTGAAAAGCAAAAGGTAAATGCTGTTCTTACACTTTAGCTTGTTTCACATACCTCTGTATCCTGGACCTGATCAGGAACTTAGGAGTTATCTTCCCAACGGAAGATTTCTTCGACTTCTTTTCTACGACCACGTCTGGTCGTAGTTCAAGTTGGAGAATGGGCTCGGCCACGACCACGTCTGGTCGTGGATCTTGAACAGGAACCATCTCTCTGGTCTCCTGACTTTCCGGAGGGCCGAGATCAGTCTCGACCACTCCAAGAGCAGCGCTACCCTCAATGGTAGGCTCATACCGATCAAGATTGTCCTTCACAAAGACATAAACTCCTTCCAGCTTCTCCTTTTCTAGTTGCTTGACAAAACTAGGAGTGGCAGAAACTGTGAAAGTTTTCTTGTCATAATAAAAAGGTACCTTGGCTTTGCGGGCTTTACGTCTAAGAGGTTCTTCAACCTCCTCAGCCTCCTCAGCTGCAGCTGTTTCAGCCTCGGCTTCTACTGCAGCCGTGTCCTTGGTCTTGCGGGCTTTGCGCCTAAGAGGTTCCTCAGCCTCCTCAGCTTTAGTTATTTCAACCTTGGCTTCATTGCAACCGTATGTCTTGAGACTTTGCCGAGGACCTGGTCGAAATGAAGGAACTCGAGCTTGGTCCTCCCTTGTCGGCGACTTTTGTAAGTCGACGCTATTTAGTCGGAGGAGATGAACCCTTGTCTACTGTCATCCCTGCGCCAATGGTTATCAATTCGACCTCTTCGTCGTCCTAACGATTTTTCATACCTACTTTACGAAAGAAAAACAGAAAAAAGAAGAATCACTAACCAGTCGTAAGATTTTCTACGACCAGTATCTAGTCGTAAGCTTTTCTATGACATCTCCTTGATTGTAAGATTTTCTACGATCACTACCTAGTCGTATGTTCTTTCTACGACTATGAAGTCCTAAGGATAAAATCAACTTTTGATTACCTTCAGGCGCACTATCTTTTCCTCTATGGATAAAACCGCAAGGATTTGAGGGACCACCATTCCGAGTGGCAGTGGCTTCTCACAAACGAGTTTGACTCGAGCGTCAATCTCTGCCTGTGAAAGATCTGTGTAAAACAGATAAAGATATTCATTAAACAATTTTGAAGAAGACCAAACTGAAAGATAAGTCAAAAACTACTTACTCTCCTCGTAGTCCCTGGTCGGGTCTTTTGGCCCCATGTACCTCCACATAGGAGGTACTCGTTTCTTCAAAGGGCTAATTCGACGTGTGATAAAATCCTTCACCACATGCCATCCGGTTAATCCCTTTTCTTTCAAGTCCTTGATGGCTTGAATATAGGGGGCAATTCGGTTGATATCCTGGGGAATCGAATCCCACGAAGGTTTCTTTTCGGCAGCCTTCCCCTCAAAGGTAAGACTGTCTTCTGAGCTAACTTTCCAGTAAAACCACTTCTTCCTCCATCCCGGCCACGAAGATCTAGTGAACATCTGAATATACTCCTTCGACTTCCCGTCATGGAGCTTCAGATCGCAACTTCTAGCTATCCCAGCTTGTCGAGCCATTCCGTAGAAATATTGAAAGAGCTCAAGGTCCGCTGGAATTCCCAGGTATGCCTCACATAAATACACAAATACGCTAAGCATTGTGATGGAATTAGGGTCGAGATTCACCAATTCCACCCCAAAATGCTCAAGTATAAGTGTGAGAAAAGGGTGAGTAGGCAGTCGAAGGCCACACTCACAATATGCCTGGAAGATGGGGATTTGCTCAGCCTCCCCCGACGGCCAATGCTGCCCATGTGCCGCGAACCACTCCACGAGGATCTTCTCTGGAATCTTCCCAGCGTTGACCAGGGCTTGAATCTTCACTGCATCCATCTCCGACTCGGCCCATTCAGAAACTCTCCCAGCCATTTCTCTCAGAAGGGGGAGATTTTCGATTGAGTTGGTGGCGGAGAAGGCAAGAACTTGATGAACAGCGCGAGCGATTTGGGGAAAAGTATAAATCTAAGTCTTACCCCCGGTAAGTATTTATAACCGTGTACCCTGGGCTGAAGGCGTGGCATTCCAAAGGTTGCCACCGCTTCGGGAACCGCTCCAACGGACAGACTAACGGGAGTCGTTTGAAATTCCCTAACTTGTCCATTCAAGAAAATCAGGTTCGCTTTTTCACCTCAAGCGAAATTACTTCCTTGGTCAGATCTTTTTGACCAAAGGAAATGTTAATCGGAAAGGTTTTTCTTCCGATCACCATACTACGACCACCTCGTGATCGTAGGAGTGTTCTACGACTATTTGATAGTCGTAAGCAATCTTCTTGACCAAGCACATTTCTGGTCAAAGTAGTACACAAATGTCGAAGAGTTTTTCCTTCGACTATCTTTCTACGACCCTCTCGTGGCCGTAAGACCATCTATAACTCCTTTACTAGGTAAGTTGCTTTCACTTGAAGCTGGGGGGCTAGATGATGAGGATCTAATAATCCTTATTTTATCTTTTATCTATAATCATTATTATAGGGAAATATCATGTAAATCTCTAGGTATACCCCCTTAGATTTGCAAGGGAGAAGCCTACCAGGTGGTTGTAAGCTCTTCTACGACCACCCCCATAGTCGTAAGTCTTGCCACGACTACCTTATGGTCATAAGTTCTTCTACGACCACTACCTAGTCGTAAGGTATTCTACGACTAGGTCATAGTCATAAGCTCTTCTACGACCAGGTCAGCCATGATCACCTTATGATCAATTAAACCTACAGACGAGTGGGTCCAATTGATTAAGGAATTTAAATATCATCATATCACATTACTCACAAGTAATAGCACGTAATGCTCCATTATCTCTGATATATAGCTGTCAGGCAGCGTGGAGGAGTTAATACGCCGGTGATTACTGCCAACATGAGCTCGTTACAGGATGTGATGAGGCGCCACTTCACCTGGAGAAACGGCCACTCCTTCACGGACTATATAAAGGCGGCAATCAGAGAAGGAAAGGACGATCGGATCAAGGCGTAGACACACACTATCACGGACCATCAGGAAGACAAGCACTATCATCTGTAATAGTCTTAGTTTTTCTCTTGATTGTTCATAATACACTCAATACCATACACGCACAGGAGTAGGGTTGTTATTCTCTCAGGAGAAGGCCTGACCTGTATAAAAATACCCGTGTCAATCTCTCTGCATGATTCCATTCTAGGAGACCCCCCGAATCAAACAATCTTTACGTAAGATCGGTTCTAAAACACCGACAAATAGGTTCCTAATATCTTAGAGAAAGTGTGTCTCAAGTTTGGTGGAGTTTGGTCGTGTAGATCAAAAGTTAGATTGATTTGAGTTTCGATTTTCGGGCTAACTATTCTGTTCATCATCAAGTCCGGTCAGACCGTTTCTATAATGTCGGTCAGACCACCCAGCGGTCAGACCGCAAGTTTGCCGTCGGTCAGACGGGGCAATTAGCTCAGTGACATCGCGTTAGAGCGTAATCGGAGGAATGACACTCCATTCGTCTCGGGCTGGAAAATAACATCGTGAACATTGCAAAATTAGACGAATGACATCCTAGCTTTTTCCAGAATTTTTTAAATACAGAAACTTAGCTCAAAAAATTATTAATTTTTTTGTGGAGTCTCCCGACATAGTTTAATTTCTTGCGTATTTTTTTTCAAAACTTTATACGTTCTAATTTTGTCTCTAAAATTAATTTAACTATATTATTTGTAGAAATTTTCTAATATAGAAAATAAGGTCCAAACATTACAAATTTTGTTTTTTAGGCTCCTTAAATAGTGGGCTTGGTTGTGTAATTATTTTGGAATTTCAAAAATTAAGTAATGCAATTTCATAATGCCCACTCTATGAGGAGTCTAATATTTCATAATGTAAGGACATTATGAAATTGTATTAATAATTTTTACAAATTCTCAAAAATTACACAATCAAGTACACTATGTAAGGAGCCTGAAAAACAAAATTCATAATATTTGGACCTCATTTTCTATATTAGAAAATTCCTACAAACAGTATACTTAATTGAATTTTAGAGACAAAATCAGAATGTATAAAGTTTTAAAAAATATATACAAACAATTAAACTGTGTTAGGAGACTCCACAAAAAAATTATAATTTTGTGAGCTCAATTTCTATATTTAAAAAATTCTGGAAAAAGCTAGAATGTCGTTCGTCTAATTTTGCGATGTTCACGATGTTATTTTCCAGCCCGAGACGAACGGAGTGTCATTCCTCTAAATACGGCTGAACGTGATGTTACTGAACTAATTTTCCCTTTTTGCTTTGGGGTAGATTGGATTCAATACAAGTCTTACTATGTACTTGCTGATTGATCTTCATAGCTTCATAGCTATTGAAGTGAAAATCATGTTGAATTCAAAATAGGTGAAAAGGATTCATGCTCCTATTCACCCCCCCTCTAGTTGCCTATTCGGTCCTACACCACAAATTTCCATATGAATCCAAAATAATATCATCCGACCAAATAATCAACTCATATATATAATCTAGCATCTACCGATCAATAAGATACATATTCCGCTATGACGATAAAATTATTCGTATCTACCGACATATATCACATGAACATGCCTACGCATAAATAAGACATAACCGGAGAATTATACTGGTCTTAAGCTACCAAATCATTTTTATAATTAAACATGCATAAATAGATGCCATGATCATGACTAATATGCAACATGCATGACTAATATCATAACGCGGTAACAAAAATAACACTAAAGATTTTACCATAATCCTAGGTGTGCGAATCGCCATCGGGCGTTGTAACATCCCAAACAATGGTGTGTGTTTCAAATGTATGAAAATGAGGATAAATTAAAACTTTTGATGCCTCATGATGTCATTTGAAATTTCCTGGGAATTTTTCCCTAGGGTTTCCTATTTTCTAAGATCAATGTTTCTATTGATGGAAGCTTTAGTCCTCGAAAACTCCATAATAAACTCTTGTGATAATCCTCTGGAAATATTTTTCCTAGCTTATAGATCAACCTAGGAAGCACTTTGAAACTTTTCATAATTTTTAGATTTTAGTTGCTATTTATAAAGAGCTAGTCAAACCAGTTGGAACTCTGGTCAAACCCCTAGGGCAGCCTCTTGTGAATTTTCTAGAGAGCCATTCAATGCATGAAAATTCCTAGAAAAATTATGCAAGGTTGTCCCCAGGTCCAGAAAGCTTCCATAAAAATTTCAGAATTTTTGGAGCTACGGAGCTACCTCCAAAAATTCCCTATCTTCTCAGCCTTTTAGATAAAAATCAGAAATCACCATTCCTCGGACTCAGACCCGAGTCAGAGTCCGACCCGAGCTGACTTGGCTCGACCCAACCAACTGACCGCGCCGTTTATGAGCCGTCCGTTGGAAACTCAACGGTCCTGATTGCATAACGCTTCGTCCTGGTATAAAGATTCTCGCGCGTTGTCGACCGTTGGATCTCGATCCAACGGCCCACGTCGACCCATTTCACTCAGTCTCTCTCTCACAGCTGTGTCACTACGTCGTGGGACCCAATCATCAGGCCGTTCTTCCTCCTCATGCTGGCGCTCGTGCAGAAGCCTCGCACCATGCGGCCGCGCCGCTCTACCTTGCTCCGTCCGTGCCCAACAACAGCGTCAATCCACCACCCCGATCGGCCACTCCTCGGGCTTCGCTAGTTCACGCCGCCTCCACTCCGTCTGCAACCCGAGGATAATACCCCCGCTCTCGCCCGTTGGAAGTCATTGCTCCTCTTGGTGGCTGAGGAGGGAGACGCTTGTTCGAGTTGCTCTCTAGGGTGAGCCTCCTCTACGTGGTTCCCCCTTCTTCCTCTTCCTTCACTGCCCCCTTGTGCGCCGGTTTGAGCACTGGTCTTTGTGTGCAGGCCCTGGAACGCGAGGCGCGCCCCCATCTTCTCCAAAGCGCGTCCCGGGCGTGTACCCATCACCGCTGCCTTGCCATCTTCGCTCCTAGTGAGCTTTTCTCCCTTCTAAGTGTGTCACGACGTGTGCCTAAGCACGATTAAGTTTTCCCCTCAACCAATTTTGACCTTCGATCACAGGAATCGTCGGAATCGAACTTTTCCCCATTTTTGGCCGCAAGTGCCATTTTCTTCCCCGACGATGGCGCGGTGAGTCCCGGTTCAATTCTCTGCTTGTACACCATCTGCGGACCCCAATTATACTCTCCCTACCTTCCTTTCCCTTCCTTTGTCCTCAGGTTGAGCTCTCCTCGGTAACACCATCGCCGCCGCCGCTGTTCTTCGTCGCCGGCCCAACTTCGGCTACCTCCCCACCTCCGGGTCATCGTAGTAACTTCCTGGAGCCCCTCTAATGCTCGTGCGCACTCTAGTTCGCATGAAGTGTTGTCGTAGCATGGTTGTCGATTTTTTCCGTAGCTTCCACTCCACCTCGCCGTGTTGCGCCGCCGCTCTAGTCCAGCTTCGGCGAAGCTCCGGCCACCGTCGGGCGCACATTAGTGTGAGGATCCCATTTTTGCCCTTCTCTGGCGCCGCCGTGCTCGGTTCATGGCGATTCACCGGGAAGCTTCAGCACAAGGCATCTGCGTGGCGATTTGACCCGTTCTGAGCGCCGTCATTAGCTTTAATTGGTAATCATTAGCTTTTAAATCTCAATCTTTGTCAGTAAAGCGGGATTAGCCACATTAAGTAATGTCTAGCAGTGGATGACAGGTGGGCCCGAGCCACTTTAGTGCGCTGTGCACTGAGCTCATACACCGGTGAACCAAGTTCACGAGTATGAGTCTATGACTAGCGGACCCCACCTGTCAGTTCGGTTAATCCATTGGTTAAATAGAAAATGACACTATTCATTAGGCCCCACGGGTCGCTGACAAGTGGCTAGGTTAGGCTGGGTATAAAAAGTATGTTATGTTTATATAATTTCCGAAATGCTTTATTTGTGAACCTAAAATTGGTTCAGATTCAAAATTTCATAAGTAATTCATGTTGGCTCCAAAATTGATGATTCAAATTGTTTTAGTTGCCTTTTTAAATGCACTTTAATATAAAAATGGGTTGAATCATGTTATTGTTACAGAAAACACTTCTGGCAAAATTACTTTAGGATTAGTAATATTGTTGCATTACAAATTGCTTTAACTTCAAAAATGCATAAGTATTTCTCTGTAACTCCAAATTGAGTAAGCTCAACTTTGTTGGAATCCTCTATTAGTGTAGTTTATTTTAGAATAGGTTTTGAGCATGTTGCTATTACTAAAAATCTCATCTTACAAATGTTTTGTACACTACTTTCATGACTTTGAAAAATCATAGAAAATTCATCTTAGCTCCAAATGAGGTGAATCAAATTCTATTGTTCATATCATGTGGTGCTCTGCCTACCATAACAATTTCAAGTACACCACCCCTCTGGAAATGTTCACCAAAATATTTATTTCGAATGAACAGTAACCACTAGCAATTTATTTGGATTTTCTGGAAAACTGACCTTCAAACTGCCATAACTTTTGCATAGGACATCCAAATAAATTGATTCTTATTGATAAATTCACCTAAAATCATGCTATAACTTCTGTGATTTTTTCATGATTTTGGGTTGAATTTGAATTTTTTGGTCTTTTCGATATTATTCGTTCTTATTGTGCTTTCGATTCTTTCGGTAGGATCCGACGATTCTATTGCATTCGTAAGTGATCCTCTGCAGCAAGAAAGTCATCCCCAGCAAGGCAAATAGTTTGATCATAAATATCCGATTACTTTCAAAGTCTAATACTTTGTTTACAAATTGTATGTATGCATGCTTTTGTGTCAAAGTTTATTTTCCCGATTAGAGGTAGTTATTCCTATTGCATGGTTGCCCTTAAATTGTTCATCCCCTGCCACTAAACATAAGGTATTAATCTCACCGGTGAATTAGAGCCCAGTCGTTGAATTATGCTCTTTTATTGTCTTTACGGTATCATGCTTAGAAATGCTTAGCTACCGGTAGAATTGGGCGGTTATCGACTTAGTCGATAACTTTCATCACACAAAATTATTATTATCTTCATGCTCAGCACTTTGTGCTTTGTTACTTTGTAAAGCCAAAAACTGAAACTGAAAATGAAATGTTTTAGACTTGGGCATATGGTTGATGGTGTGATTATCTGGTGTATGGTGGTATGCCCAAGTCAACAAGGACTGAACATCTTGTGTCACACTATCCAGGCATTTTTGCGTGCTAACCACATGAGAGGGATATGTGACCTCTCTTGACTTAGTACTTTGGCATGTGTTAGCTCCGAGTCACATGGTGGTTGTGTGCGTTGTGTTGAAAAAGAAACTTGTGGGTGTTTGGGTGAGTAGTGGTGGAGGTTATCCACTGCAAGGAGCATCATCCTTTATAAAGGCGGTGAGCATCTTTGATGACTCCGTATCAATATATGGGCTTCTTCCATGTGGGTGATTCAGAGTTAATGCACAATATTGGAAACGTCTCGTAGGACTTAGCTCTGTCGGTATACCTTCGGAAGTGTGCTTTACCGCGTGGCAAAAGGAGCGATCTGACATGTGGGTACATTGGTACACCCCTGCAGGGTTTAATCTATTCGAATAGCCTCGTCCTAGGTTATGGACACGCTTGGTTAGGTTTTGCAAGAGTTAGACTATAACATTTAATTAAAACTTGATGTGGGTGGTATGAATGGGGAATTCATGCTATTGTTGTGGTGGCTATTGGGTTAGCCACTTCCAGGATGTCTTGTCATTATTGTTACTTGCATCTCGCTGTTTTTGTCAAATAAAAACAGATTGTAAACTACTTTAAATCTATTGCATTATTGCAAATGAAAACTTGCTTTATGCTGAAAATGAGTCTAGAGCCTCCTCCACTTAGATAAGCTTGCATGTAGCTATGTATAGGCCTGTTACACTACACGTATGTCTTGTGAGTACATTTTTGTACTTATTTGCTTTGCTTAACTAATTGTTGCAGAGGAGGAAGCTGATCCCCAAGGGATCCACTTTTGTGAGATGTGTGGCGGGTTTGACGACTAGGTTGGTGGCCCAGTTGGTTGCCTTGTGGGTTAAAGGTACACTAATTGGCTCTTGTTTATCGCCATCTTATGGCTGTTTGCTTCTGCTGTTTATCTAACTCTTTAGTTGTTATTTGGCTGGTCGGCTCCTTTTGTAATAACTCTATTATGTATGTCTTTTGAATTGCTTAGTTGTACTTCGGTTCTATGTGTTGAATGGAATTGATGCATAATTTTTGTATGGGGTATGTGTACTACAATTCTGGGAAGTACATATACGCCGAGAGTCGAGATATTTGATTTGTAATGCTAGAACCATCTTGATGGTTAAGTATTACAAGTTAAATACCCCGGGTTCTCACAAAATTTGGTATCAGAGCCATACTAATTGTAGAAACCCCTAGCTTGGTCGTCTTTAGGATATTTTGGAAAACTTAGTTTCAAAAATGACAAATGGTTTATGAAAACTTAAGTAAGTTCTCAGATTTTACTCCTTACCTATCTTAGATTGCTCATCTCACCTTGTTCTTGTTTAAGTTTTGAAAAGTTGTTTCCTCTCATCTTCTTTCAAAAGATAGTTGTTACCATTTAAATTCGGTTTTGGGATTCAATGAGTGTTGTAAAATTGAAGTGTTGGCTGTCTTTTAGTGAAGATTAGAAGCATTTGGAGTTGGAAAACTCAGCTTGGAGCTTAGATACAAAATCTGGACAGCAAGTATAAGTTTGGACAGCAAGCACTTAGACCGTCATTAGGGCTGTAAATGAGAGGATAATTCAACTAAAACTTGTGGGGTTTAAAAGGGTAAGATGTGATATTAGATAGCTAGTGCCTAACACACCCTAGATGGTTTTTAACATGATCCTTATATGCGATAGAACTTGAGTTGTGCTCTGAAATTTTCTTCTCAAACCGATTGCTCGTTCAATCACTACGAGTTAGTCGTGCCGAGAAGTTGAAGCTTATGTTTTATGAGTTTTGCATTGGATCTTATGCCTTTTTGCAAATATTTGGAGTTCATTTCTTGCTGGTTATATGTTTATATTTGGGTTAGGGTAATACCTCATTTCCCTAGTCGATAGCTTTTCTACTGCTACCTTTCGCCTCTAGTTTTCAGGTTTTTGTTGCTAACCCACTTCAATGAAATAGGATGGCTGGAAGAACTCGCAGCAGCCAGGGTCAGCCAGCTAGTCCGGATGAGGAGCTCCCGCCTCCTCCGACCATGGCTGAGGTTCTCGCTCAGATTGAGTGAAACCGCATGGATCAGACAGGGATCCTTGAGGCAATTGAACGGAATACCTCCAACCTTTCTGGTGCCTCTGGATCAGGAGGAGGGGGTGGTCATCATCAAAGGGGAGGACTCTTGGAGTTCCTTCACACGCAGCCACCCACCTTCTCGCGGTCTGAAGATCCCCTTGACACAGATGATTGGTTGCATCTAGTTGAGCAGAAGCTCGATATCTCTCAGTGCCAAGAACAAGAGAAGGCACTATTCTCCTCCCATCAACTTGAGGGGGCAGTGGTTTCATGGTGGGAAAATTTCCTTGCCATGCAGCCCGCGGGCCAAGCCATCACTTGGGTTTCGTACTGCCTTCCGTCGGGCTCATGTTCCCACCGGATTGATGAAGCTTAAGAAGAAGGAGTTCTCGGCGCTCAAGCAAGGGCGCAAATCAGTGACTGAGTACCTGCATGAATTCAACCATCTCTCTCGGTTTGCCCCTGAGGACATGCCCACTGATGAGGCCAAGCAGGAGAAGTTCATGGATGGCTTGTCTGAGGAGCTTCAGGACAAGCTGTCTATCGTCGACTTCCCCGACTTCCAGACATTGGTCGACAAGGCTATTGTCGCCGACCACAAGGGAAGAGCTCTTGGCGATTCTCGCTAGCGCAAGTGGGATGCCCAAAAATCAGCAAGGGACAATCTTCCCCGTTCTCGCATCGGGCAAGCCCCGGTGCCTCATTCTCAGGCTCCACCACCACCGAGGCCACCGGCGTTCATACCATGCCTACCGCAGGCCGTGTCTCAACCACGTGCACCTGCGGAACAGCAAGGAGGCCTCCGCGATCCGGCTGCTGAGGTCACTTGTTTCTTCTACAACAATAAGGGGCATTATGCTAATCATTGCCCTAAGAAGATTGGAGTGGCCCCTCGTCCTAATGGAGGACGCGGGCAAGGAGGTGGTCAAGATCAGAAGGCTACTCAGAAGGCCCAGAATGTGGGCAGTGGCCGAGTCAACCATATCTCAGCCGAGGAAGCGCAGGAGGCACCTGACGTCGTGTTGGGTACGCTTCTTGTCAACTCTCAACCTGCTACCATTTTATTCAATTCCAGAGCTTCTCATTCTTTTATATCAAAGTCTTTTGCTGCACTTAGTGATCTTCAAATTGTTCATATGCATGTTCCTTTGATTATTCATTCTTCGGGGTCAGAAATGAGAGCTGAAAATGAATGTCGGGATGTTTCTATTGAGATTGGAGGAGTGGGATTTTTGGCAAATCTTATCCTCCTCAATTCAGCAAGTTTGGATGTGATACTCGGTATGGATTGGCTGTCCCAACACTTGGGGCAAATCGATTGTGCCAGGAAATTCATCTCCCTCACAAGTCCATCCGGTGAGCAAGTTGGAATTACGCCGAAGCTCCAAAGACCGCATGTTTTTGCACTTGAAGCAAAGCCGACTCTGGAAATTCATGAAGTCCCAGTGGTATGTGACTTCGCTGATGTGTTTCCCGAAGAATTTCCTGGGATGCCTCCAGTCCAGGACATTGAGTTCGTCATCGAGTTGCTGCCCAGTACCGCCCTGATTTCCAAGAGGCTATACCAGATGCCTCCGAACGAATTGGAGAAGTTGAAGAAGCAACTTGGTGATCTTAAAGAGAAGGGTTTCATCTGCCCAAGCTCATCATCGTGGGGCTGTCCTGCAATCTTTGTGAAGAAGAAAGACAAGACTCTGCGTTTGTGCGTTGATTACCGTCCGTTGAATGCAGTGACAGTGAAGAACAAGTACCCGTTGCTTCGGATTGACGACCTTTCCGATCAATTGACAGGAGCTCGGGTATTCTCCAAAATTGATCTGAGATTGGGCTACCATCAAGACCGAATCAGGCCTGAAGATATTCCGAAGACGGCTTTCCCTACTGCTTCTGAGATCATGCGAGTGTGCATACCATGTCTTTCGGCTTGACGAATGCTCCTGCTCTTTTCATGAATCTTATGAATATGGTATTCATGGAGTATTTAGACAAGTTTGTGGTGGTCTTTATTGATGATATCCTCATCTACTCAAAGAATGATGAAGAGCATGTCAACACCGGCTATCATGTTGGGAAAACTGCACGAACATCAACTCTATGCGAAGTTCAGCAAGTGCGAGTTTTGGTTGAAGGAAGTGGCATTCTTGGGCCATGTTCTTTCAATGGAAGGCATAGCCATGGATCCTAGCAAGGTCAGTGATGTGCTCTCATGGGGTCAGCCCAAGTCAGTAACTGACGTGAGGAGTTTTTTCGGTTTAGCGGGATACTATCGTTGCTTTATTGAAAATTTTTCCAAGATCGCGAAGCCAATGACAGAATTGCTCAAGAAGGACAAGAAGTATGTGTGGTCCGCTGATTGTGAGATGAGTTTTCAAGAACTCAAGAAAAGATTAACCACAGCTCCAGTTCTTGTTCTTCCCGACGTCCATCGAAGCTTCGATATCTATTGCGATGCTTCTCGTCAAGGACTCGGTTGTGTTCTTATGCAAGAGGGCAAGGTAGTGGCTTATGCATCAAGACAATTGAGACCTCATGAGCTCAATAATCTGACCCATGACTTGGAATTGGCTGCAGTGGTTCATGCACTGAAGATTTGGCGACATTACCTCATCGGTAATCGTTGTGAAGTGTATTCTGATCACAAAAGTTTGAAGTATTTGTTCACCCATCCAGATCTGAACCTTAGGCAAAGAAGGTGGTTGGAATTGATCAAAGATTATGATATGGGTCTCTAATACCATCCGGGCAAGGCTAATGTTGTTGCCGATGCTCTCAGTCGCAAGGTTTATTGCAATACCTTGATGCTCAAAGAGCAACAACCCGCCCTTCATGAAGAATTTCAAAGGCTCAACTTGGGAGTGGTTGAGCATGGTTTTTTTGCTGCCTTGGTTGTGCAACCAACCTTAGAAGATCAGATCAAGGCTGCTCAGCAATCAGATGAAGGTGTGAGTCAAATCAAGCAAAAAATCAAGAACAGAACTGCCAAATGCTTCTCAGAAGACGACAATGGTGTTGTATGGTTCGGAAAGCGCCTTGTTGTTCCGAAGGACATGGAATTGCGGAATGTCATCCTCCGTGAAGCCCATGATTCTCCTTTGTCCATTCATCCTAGGGCCACAAAGATGTGTCAAGATCTTCGGCAGAGATTCTAGTGGACCCAAATGAAGCGAGAAATCATAAGGTTCGTTGCTGAGTGTGACGTATGTCATCGTGTGAAGGCCGAACATCAACTTCCAGTGGGTTTGCTACAACCTTTGTCTGTACCTGAGTGGAAGTGGTATTCAATCGGTATGGATTTTATCACCGATCTACCCTGAACCTCCAAGGGGAAGGATTCCATCTGGGTTGTCATTGATCGGTTAACGAAGGTAGCCCATTTTCTTCCAGTATGGACCAATCTCAGTGTGGGTCTGTTGGCAGACCTCTACATTTCCCGCATTGTGTGCTTGCATGGCGTACCGAAGACGATCATTTCGGATCGTGGTGCGCTCTTCACCGCCAAATTTTGGAAAAGCTTACAAGAGGTTATGGGAACTCGTCTTTCATTCAGCACAGCGTATCATCCTCAAACTGATGGCCAAACTGAGAGAGTGAATCAAGTATTGGAAGACATGCTCCGTGCTTGTGTTCTCTCCTACAGGAAGAATTGGGAGAAATGCTTGTCGTTCGCCGAATTCTCCTACAACAATAGCTTTCAAGCTAGTCCTGGCATGGCACCATCTGAGGCATTATATGGGAGAAAATGTAGAACCCTGTTGAATTGGTTAGAAACTGGTGAAGGACCATTCTTTGGCCTAGACTCGATTAATGAGGCCGAAAGTCAAGTTCGGTTGATTCTAGATCGATTACGCACGGCTCAATCAAGACAAAAGAGTTATGCAGATCGATGTCGTCGCGAGTTGAGCTTCAAGCCTAATGACTTTGTTTATCTCAAAGTCTCTCCCCTGAAGGGCCATCAACGATTTGGCGTCAAAGGCAAACTAGCTCCTCGATATGTTGGACCTTATCGCATCATCGAGAAGAAAGGAGCGGTTGCCTACAAGTTGGAATTGCCCGCTGCACTTGAGGTTGTACACAATGTCTTCCACGTGTCCCAATTAAAGAAGTGCCTTCGCATTCCAACTGAGGAGGCTCCATTGGAACGTCTCAATGTACAAGAAGACTTGACCTACAAAGAGCGTCCTTTTCGCATCCTTGAAGAAGTTGAATGAAGAACTAGGAATCATGGCATCAAGTTCCTTAAAGTTTAGTGGACAAATCATACCGAGGATGAAGCAACTTGGGAGCGGGAGGATTGCTTGCGTGCGGACTACCCGTCTTTCTTTACCGAGTAGACAAAATCTCAGGACAAGATTCTTGTAAGGGGGGGGGGGAGGTTTTGTAACATCCCAAACAATGGTGTGTGTTTCAAATGTATGAAAATGAGGATAAATTAAAAATTTTGATGCATCATGATGTCATTTGAAATTTCCTGGGAATTTTTCCCTAGGGTTTCCTATTTTCTAAGATAAATGTTTCTATTGATGGAAGCTTTAGTCCTCGAAAACTCCATAATCAAATCTTGTGATAATCCTCTGGAAATATTTTTCCTAGCTTATAGATCAACCTAGGAACCTCTCTGAAAATTTTCATAATTTTTAGATTTTAGTTGTTATTTATAAAGAGCTAGTCAAACCAGTTGGAACTCTCGTCAAACCCCTAGGGCAGCCTCTTGTGAATTTTCTAGAGAGCAATGCAATGCATAAAAATTCCTAGAAAAATTATGCAGGCTTCTCCTTAGATCTAGGAAGCTTCCAAAAAAAATCAGAATTTTTGGAGCTACGGAGCTACCTCCAAAATGCCCTATCTTCTCAGCCTTTTAGATAAAAATCAGAAATCACTATTCCTCGCACTCGACACCCAGTCGAGTCCGACCCGAGCTGACTTGGCTCGACCCAACCAATCGATCACATTGTTTATGAGCCGTCCGATGGAAACCGAACGGTCCTGATCGCATACCGCTTCGGCCTGGTATAAAGATTCTCGCACGTTGTCGACCGTTGCATCTCAATCCAACGTCCCGCGCCGACCCATTTCACTTAGTCTCTCTCTCGCGGCTGTGTCACTGCGTTGTGGGACCCACTCATCAGGCCATTCTTCCTCCTCACACTAGCGCTCGCGCAGAAGCCTCGCGCCACGCGGCCGTGCCGCTCTACCTTGCTCCGTCCGCGCCCAGCAACGGCGTCAATCCACCACCCCGATCGGCCACTCCTTGGGCTTCGCTAGTTCATGCTGCCTTCGCTCCGTCTGCAACCCGAGGATAATACCCCCGCTCTCGCCCGTTGGAAGTCATTCCTCCTGTCGGTGGCTGAGGAGGGAGACGCTTGTTCGAGCTGCCCTCTAGGGTGAGCTTCCTCTGCGTGGTTCCCCCCTTCTTCCTCTTCCTTCACCGCCCCCTTGTGCGTCGGTTTGAGCACTGGTCTTTGTGTGCAGGCCATGGAACACGAGGCGTGCCCCCATCTTCTCCGGAGCGCGTCCAGGGCGTGTACCATCTACGCCGCCTTGCCATCTTCGCTCCCGGTGAGCTTTGCTCCCTTCTAAGTGTGTCACGATGTGTGCCTAAGCACGATTAAGTTTTCCCCTCAACCAATTTTGACCTTCGATCACAGGAATCGTCAGAATCGAACTTTTCCCCATTTTCCGCCGCAAGTGCCATTTTCTTCCCCGACGACGGCACAGTGAGTCCCGATTCAATTCTCCGCTTGTACACCATCTGCGGACCCCACTTATACTCTCCCTACCTTCCTTTCCTTCCCTCTGTCCTCAGGTTGAGCTCTCCTCGGTAACACCATCGCCGCCGCCGCTGTTCTTCGTCATCGGCCCAACTCGCAACCTCCCCACCTCCGGTCATCACAAGAGTTCTCGAGCCCTCTAATGCTCGTCGGCGCGTCTAGTTCACGTGAAGCATTGTCGTAGCATGGTTGTCGGTTATTTCGTAGCTTCCACTCGCGCCGCGTTGCCGCCGCCTGTCCAGCCCGGCGGCTCTCGCCACCGTCGGGGCGCACATTAGTGTGAGGATCCCATTTTTGCCCTTCTCCGGCGCCGCCATGCTCTGGTTCACCGGCGATTCACCGGGAAAGCTCGCGGCTGCGCGCGTGCCCTGCGTGGCATTTTCGGACTGTTCCTATAGCGTCGTCATTAGCTTTAATTGGTAATCATTAGCTTTTAAATCTCAATCTTTGTCGGAAAAAGCAGAATTAGCCGCGTTAAGTAATGTCTAGCTGTAATACCCCAAATCTATTTAAGTGAAATGAAAGAATTAGGGAGAATGACCAACTAGAAAAAATAGAATTAACAGAGGATTAGAGGGGGTTTCTGCAATTCTTCGGCAACCTGGGCCTCAGGCCTTGGCCCAGGAGGCCCGTGAGGGACCGGCCACCAATAAAAAGAGGGGGAAACCTTAGGGCGGGTACTGTAGCATGGCGTGCTACAGTAGCCGCTATTGCTAGAGTACCCCCATGAACAGTGCCTCTCCACCTCCCTTGCTGCCGCCCAAGCCCTGGTGCAGCACCCCATTCTCCTGGAGCTCCCCCTCGGTGTTGATCTCCCCGTTGCCGGCCTCCCGCAAAGGATTGATTGGTGCCTCGCAAGGGTTGCTGATCAAGACGGCGGGGGACTTCTCCACGGTTCAATCTTCATGTTCCTGGGTGCTCCAAGGGTAACCATCGCTGATCGTTGTTTTATGTTTGATCGTAGAAGCGTAATTGATTAGAATCGTTTGGATCAAAGTCAGTCTGCATTAGAACAAATCTGTCCAGTATGTTGCGCGGACTATTTCGCGTTCTTAGAAGCCGAACCAGTAGTTTTGATCTTCCAGAGATATCTAGAGGTTGTTCTTAACTTTCTGTGGCCACCGAGTTCACTTGATTCCGACATTCGAGTCAAAAGTTATGATAGATTTAGTATCTGCTGTCCAGATTTCTGACGAGATTAATCTGTTTTGTTATTTCGTAAATTATGAAATTGTAATTGGAAGAATCTGGGTTTTCACCCAACTAGGTTATTGTAGTTAATTTGATAACCTTTCCAGATTGTTAAAGAATGATCAATTCGGAGTTATAGATTAAAAGTTATGATCGTTTTAGTGCTGCTGTTTATTCTGTTAGACAGTTTTTGTGCTGAAAGTTCATTAGTCTGTTGACGTACTAATCTGGCCAAATTAGATTATCTTGTCAACTAGAGTATTGTATATTTGTCAGTTAAGAATCCACAGAAACTGGATTCACCTCATTCGGAGTTCCAGATCAAGAGTTATTCTGTTTACTGTGCTGCTGTCCAGAGGCGATTTAGGGCAGAATGCGTTGGTTTTCAGTTTAGAGTTTCTAGTTAAATATTGAATCGCCGGGGGAAGCGTTGTAGAACGTTATTCAGTAATGTCATGTTCATCGTATCCTTATTTCAGTTATTTAATTGTTTAGGAGGTGAAGCTTCGGGTTTAGGAGCATCATCTTTTCCTGCCAACGCGTCGCATCGCGGAAGGCAAGTACTTTGATGTTTTGATAATTAGGAAATGTTGGATGCTTGATGTTGATCCTGTGTTTTTCTAAGATCCATGATAATATTTAAGTTCATGTTTCTTCGATATGTGTGTTATCTCCATGATTAGAGAGCGTGTCTTTTCAATATACATATTTCATTCCATGCATTCATTATTCATGTTCCATCCACGGAGTGGATTAAAAATACCCATCAATTCCGGATGGCACATAAGACCCACCATTCCAATGTGGGCGATTTGGGACACCAGATGAAACGTTCTTCATACGGGACTTGGATCCCCGTGATTTTGTTAAATGTGGGCTTAAGTGAACACCGACGGTGTGTCACTAGCAATACCGGTATATGCATGTGTGTAGTCCCTTCATTCCATTCACTCCATTCATTCCATTCATTCAAATACTAGTTCTGTGATTTCTTCATAATGTTCAATGATATTGGATTGTTAATGATTGTTGTATGTTCCATTTACTCACTGTACTTGCTGAGTCTTGGACTCATTCTTGCGTTGTTGTTTTATAGGTAAACACTGATGTTGGCTCACTTGGGAGGGAGTAGACACACACTACTCATTCACATCATCCTATTCAAGTTCAAGATTATAATTTAGTTCCATCTTTCATTCATTATTGAAGAACTGTAATAAATAATTCTAAATGGTGAAGGAAGGATACCTTCTCCATGTTACAGTTGATTTATTACTGCTTGTGAACCTTGATTAATGATGAACTGTGATAAATAAATTTAGATGGTGAAGGAAGGATACCTTCTCCATGTGTATGGTTGATTTATTAATGCCATTAGATGTTATTTTATTCAAATTCTTCCGCATTGTGGTTGTATGTTAGAGTATTTAGGTGACATCTTGACTTCCAAATAGCCAGGGTGTTACAATTGGTACCAGAGTGGGCTTTAGGTCCGTGGTAATTAAGTTATTAAAATGACACGCTGTGCACAGTAGGTGGGGTTGGGTAATACATTATTTCCGCATTTCTATTGTTATGATTCATATGTTCAGCAATTGTTGAATTGCTTCTGTACTATTTTTCTTGTTGATAATCTATGAATTTATTCTATGATTGTTATGAGACGATCATGTATACATATAATCGATTATAATGGTTATATATGATGGTAGCGAATGTCGAGAGGAAGAGGTTGTGGTTATGGCTTTGGGTTTTACCAGGCTATACCACCGTTCATGTTTAGAATAGTGAAGTGGTTATCTCGGGTAACTTAGTTACATGAGATGAGGATGAGCTCTTTTGGGATGATGTTGTCCTCCTTGAGTTTCAATTTGGTTTTCTCGTTATAGTCGAGAGGATGAGTTTTCTTGAGTTAGCATTATATTTCACTTACGAGCTTTCATTGGTCTTTCTTGGTTCCATAAGAGCGACTCCTTGTTCGCCTCGATCACGATCTATTGTTGCTTCTTGTGAACGCTTGTTAAACAAATAATATTGATCTTTTCATGGGAGTTCATCCTTCTTATTGGAAAATGTGACTAATTTATTCGCTTGGTATTTGGATCTCGAGAGTTTGTTTGTTGCAAGCTATTTAATTTATGAAAGTTGTGGCTTTATGTATTTCTTTTGGATTATTCCGAGTGTTGAAGTTTAATGCCTCTTTTTCCGAAAGGAGTTATAAACCTTAGCGATGTCTTGTCATGTTTAAGTAAGAGGTGTTAATTAAATGAATTAATTGTTATGGTATGAGTTACCCTGTTGGGTTATTAGCTTTGTGCAAGCGCATTATTCTTAACTAGTCTACATGGAAGTGAAATTGATTAATTTGTTATGTCAATTGTATTTGGTACATGATGAATTTTAGCTAAGAGTTTGTCCATATCTGCTCGTAACCTATTGTTGTTAAGAAGTGTGGAAATGTTGATGAACCGGTTTGATCTTTACGATCGAGTAACCCGCTAAGTTTACTAGATGAATTGGAATCTAGGTCCTTTTCAGTTATTCTAACCGCTAGTGATGGTTAAGTTAAGGATGTGTTCAATGTCGCATTGGTAAATATTAATCTGAATATGTCTTCTATTGAGATACTTGACTTAACTCATTCAAATGCTTGATTCACCTAATTTTGCCATGCTAAACTGATGTTATATGTATTAAGAAATGAATGAAGGTGAATGTGTTGACTTGTGAAACCTTGTCTTATGTATCCTATAACATTGAAGATTAAAGATATTTCGCTCTAGATTCGAACATTAAGGTAGAATAGTGAGTCCATACCCATAATCTGCTTCGTGATTGCAAACAGAGGTAAGACCATAAAGTTTCCATGATTAGTACAATCATCAATTGTTAATGAGTTACAAGGAGGTGTTGAGCAACACCAACAGCTTAAGTAGATGAATTTCGTAAGTAGTCTTTGATACCGTGCCTTGTGATATTGTTATTGCCTAGCATAATCTTGATATAATAAATTTGTTTCAACCTTGTGGTTTGTGCTTCCTTTGGGAAGTTTTAGGATAGGGTAATAAAGTTTGATGATTCTCGGTACTAGTGTATGTTGTCATTGTTATTAAATTGTTAGAATGTGAGATTGATGTTAATTCTCATAGTAATTTGATCACTTATGGTGATATTGCTAAACGAGAGTATTTCAAGTTTTGCTTTCATGATCTTTTGGTGTTCAAGATTTATGTGGTAATTGGGAGTCATCGAGTAAAACGACGGGTCGCAAAGTTCTCTTGGTTCTTAAGTGATTCACGCGATTTTATCTTGATTGTCCGTTTGTTCTTATCTGATAAGGTTTGATATTCTCTTCCTGTGAGGCCTATGTCCTCAAGTGTGGTCTCCTCTTATGTATTCGAGTTCTTTGCCTAATTAATTATTTCCCTTGGTCCTGTGTTCATTGCGTAGTGGTAAATGATTTTCTAGTTGGTGAAAATCGTTTCCATTTGCCTCTTCGTTTGAGAAAGAATCAACCCATTCTTTTCACGTGGGTCCTTCGAAGTATTTTCTAATTGTTGTTGTGAGATTGATGATTAATACTTGTAGTAATTTGATCGCCGTTGGTGATATCGTTTAAATGAGAATATTTCAAGTTTAGCTTCCAAGATATTTTGGAGCTCATGAATCATCCGTAGCTGAAATTATTTTGAATAAATTGAGGTATTGGATTGTCCTGTTGCTTCTTAAGAGGTTCGTGTGATTTATTCTTAAAGGTCCTTCGGTTTGAGTTCGCAAAGTGAGGTTGCAATCAAAGAAAACTTTTTGTTGATTTCTTCAAGAGAAAATTAATCCGTTTGTTTTCCGTGAAATTCGTAAATGTTAAAGTTTGAGTTTTGTGGTGGGATCATTTACATCTCATGTTTCATGTGTAGTTGAACTGCTAGAAAATAGGACGTGTTGAAGAATTTTATTGGTTCTTAATTAGTTCTTGTGGTTTGTACTAAAGACCTTATCTTGTTCGTTGTGGCAAATTGTTGTTAGTCAAAGGATTTATTTCAGTGTTAAAGGAAGGAGTGCAGTGGTAGTATTTGAGAATTTGAGTCAAGTTTTGTAACTTGTGGTTATTTGAATTGTTCCTAGACTTTCTGCTCTTTTCACACAAGAGTTGTCGAGATCCAATCGCAAAGTCATTTCCTTATTGGTTGTTATTTGCTATTTCCTTTTGAGGGATGTGTGCCCTTAATTGTGAACTCAACTCTCGTTTTCCAAGATCTTCGTTATCAGATTATTTTCTTTTGGTTTCATGCTTGCTGTGAGGAGCAACGTTTTTTCTGTGTGACGAAATTTGTTCTTGTTCGCCTCTTTCTTTTGAGAAAGGATCAACATTTTACGTTGCAAAGTTTTACAAAGTGTAAATTGACAACTGGTTGGTGGTGGTTAAGCAATTGTAGTGGTGAGAGTTTGCTACCAAGCTATTGGAGGAGTAGTAGAAGATGAATTGGTTTTGATCTGTACCTCTTAGAGGAAATTTGATTCAAAGGGAATGTGTGGCTTCGAAGTAAAACCGAATAGTGTTACGACTAAGTAGAATCTATGGTATAGTGTAATTCCAGAACCTTAGTTCATATTGAAATATTGGGGATTATCGAAGGTATGGAAACCTTGATCAATTTTATTGAGTAACGCAATTGGATAGCATTGCGGGATTGTGTGGGTGATTTCTAATGATGTCAATGAGTGAGTATGTTAGAATTGTGGTTGTATGTGTTAGAGGTTTAATCTGATGATTTCTCTATTTTTTATAAGATAAGTTCGTTGTAGAGGTCTTGGAGGCTACATGTGGGCTTTGCACTTTTATGCTAGACCTTAGGTCGCCCAATGATTGTGTGAAGAGGAAAGAGAATTTGACGTTTCTTGATCAGTGGAATGATCATTGTTAGAAACCTTCTGATGAAGAACATGAGCGTGTGTACTGAAGATTTTGAGTTTTTGTTCTTGAAAAATTGGAGGTAATGTGATTGCATGGAATCTATTTTTGTAGTGCTTTGGATGCCTTCTATCAAATTAATTTCGTCGGTAGAATGAGTTGCCTAGAGTGTTTCAATGGGATCAATAGAGCCTAGCCTCTCCACAGTGGTGTGGATGATGTATTTCAGTTTGAGTATAATTTGAGGATGTTTAATTAAGAGGTTTGAGCTCGTGTGGTATGCGATAAATTTGAATTCCAAAGTTCGAGAGAAGTTTTATTCCTAAAAGAGAAACTGAGAAAAAGGATGTTTCCTCGGGTAGTGAAACGTTTTCTTGATTCTCGTTTGAGTTTTGTGTTGCTGACTGATGTCTTCCGCAATTTGAGTTGGCGCCTTGTTGACATGTTTGATTCTTTCCAATTTAGACAAACCAAAAGAAGCATTTGGTTTGGGCATTCAAGTGATTTCTTCTTTGATTTTCGTGGTGTTCATTCATAAACTGCTTATTTAGAAAGTGGAAAGGTTTTCGTGATGAAATTCCGATTTCTAGATTTGACTCTGTAGTTCCGAGCTGGTAACGCATAGTTGTGTTGTGAATATTTCTTTTTCAGATGGGTTTTGTTGGTAAAAGAGTTTGCTTAAAGAGAGTCTGTTGTGTGTTTCTGGTTAAAGGAGGTGATCCTTGCTGCAGAGAAGAGTTCAATTGAGAGGTGGAACAAGAGTTCCGTGTACTATGTGCATGTCATGTGGTTTGGTATCAATGGGAAGGTTAGCCCAAGGTACATTGGGTTGTTTTCGATTAGCTACGGAATTCGAAGTTGGCGATCGCTAGGACCGTCTCAGGTTCATACGCGGTGTACGCAGCATTTGGCATGATTGGTGCCGAGTGAGTACCTGTGAGATCTAGAGTTTGAGTATTCGTTAACAACGTTGACCACCGAGTGAGATCTTACCTTCGAGTCTTGTCTGATGAGTGTACCTGGAAAAGTAGCGTTGAGTGTTAGGACTTATGTCTTTTCACGTCTTTGTGTTGTGGTCCTCAGTCCGAGAGAGAGGCCACTTGGGAGTTGGAGATTCGCAAGTGTGAGCATTATCCAGATTTGTTCGCAATGGGTATCTGTTTACCGTTGTTAGTTCTCGCCAGGTTGTTCTTTTGAGAGTCGTGAGAGGATTCGAGGCCTAATCCTATTTAAGGGGTAGAATGTAATACCCCAAATCTATTTAAGTGAAACGTAAGAATTAGGGAGAATGACCAACTAGAAAAAATAGAATTAACAAAGGATTAGAGGGGGTTTCTGCAATTCTTCGGCAACCTGGGCCTCAGGCCTTGGCCCAGGAGGCCCGTGAGGGACCGGCCACCAATAAAAAGAGGGGGGAAACCCTAGGGCGGGCACTGTAGCATGGCGTGCTACAGTAGCCGCCATTGCTACAGTACCCCCCCCCAATGAACAGTGCCTCTCCACCTCCCTTGCTGCCGCCCAAGCCCTGGTGCAACACCCCATTCTCCTGGAGCTCCCCCTCGGTGTTGTTCTCCCCGTTGCCGGCCTCCCGCAAAGGATTGATTGGTGGTTCGCAAGGGTTGCTGATCAAGACGGCGGGGGACTTCTCCACGGTTCAATCTTCGTGTTCCTGGGTGCTCCAAGGGTAACCATCGCTGATCGTTGTTTTATGTTTGATCGTAGAAGCGAAATTGATTAGAATCGTTTGGATCAAAGTCAGTCTGCATTAGATCAAATCTGTCCAGTATGTTGCGCGGACTGTTTCGCGTTCTTAGAAGCCGAACCAATAGTTTTGATCTTCTAGAGATATCGAGCGGTTGTTCTTAACTTTCTGTGGCCACCGAGTTCACTTGATTCCGACGTTCGAGTCAAAAGTTATGATAGATTTAGTATCTGCTGTCCAGATTTCTGACGAGATTAATCTGTTTTGTTATTTCATAAATTATGAAATTGTAATTGGAAGAATCTGGGTTTTCACCCAACTAGGTTATTGTATTTAATTTGATAACCTTTCCAGATTGTTAAAGAATGATCAATTCGGAGTTATAGATTAAAAGTTATGATCATTTTAGTGCTGCTGTTTATTCTGTTAGACAGTTTTTGTGCTGAAAGTTCATCAGTCTGTTGACGTACTAATCTGGCTGAAATAGATTATCCTGTCAACTAGAGTATTGTATATTTGTCAGTTAAGAATCCACAGAAACTAGATTCACCTCATTCGGAGTTCCAGATCAAGAGTTATTCTGTTTACGGTGCTGCTGTCCGAGGCGGCTTAGGGCGTAATCGTTGGTTTTCAGTTTAGAGTTTCTAGTTAAATATTGAATCGCCGGGGAAGCGTTGTAGAACGTTATTCAGTAATGTCGTGTTCATCGTATCCTTATTTCAGTTATTTAATTGTTTAGGAGGTGAAGCTTCGGGTTTAGGAGCACCATCTTTTCCTGCCAACGCGTCGCATCGCGGAAGGCAAGTACTTTGATGTTTTGATAATTAGGAAATGTTGGATGCTTGATGTTGATCCTGTGTTTTTCTAAGATCCATGATAATATTTAAGTTCATGTTCCTTCCATATGTGTGTTATCTCCATGATTAGAGAGCGTGTCTTTTCAATATACATATTTCATTCCATGCATTCATTATTCATGTTCCATCCACGGGAGTGGATTAAAAATACCCATCAATTCCAGGATGGGCACATAAGACCCACCATTCCAATGTGGGCCCCACCATTCCAATGTGGGCAGTTTGGGACACCCGTATGAAACGTTCTTCATACGGGACTTGGATCCCCGCATTTTGTTAAATGTGGGCTTAAGTGAACACCGACGGGTGTGTCACTAGCAATACCGGTATATGCATGTGTGTAGTCCCTTCATTCCATTCACTCCATTCATTCCATTCATTCAAATACTAGTTCTGTGATTTCTTCATAATGTTCAATGATATTGGATTGTTAATGATTGTTGTATGTTCCATTTACTCACTGTACTTGCTGAGTCTTGGACTCATTCTTGCGTTGTTGTTTTATAGGTAAACACTGATGTTGGCTCACTTGGGAGGGAGTAGACACACACTACTCATTCACATCATTCTATTCAAGTTCAAGATTATAATTTAGTTCCATCTTTCATTCATTATTGAAGAACTGTAATAAATAATTCTAAATGGTGAAGAAAGGATACCTTCTCCAAGTTACAGTTGATTTATTACTGCTTGTGAACCTTGATTAATGATGAACTGTAATAAATAAATTTAGATGGTGAAGGAAGGATACCTTCTCCATGTGTATGGTTGATTTATTAATGCCATTAGATGTTATTTTATTCAAATTCTTCCGCATTGTGGTTGTATGTTAGAGTATTTAGGTGACATCTTGACTTCCAAATAGCCAGGGTGTTACAGTTGGTACCAGAGTGGGCTTTAGGTCCGTGGTAATTAAGTTATTAAAATGACACTGCAGTGCACGAGAGGTGGGGTTGGGTAATACATTATTTCCGCATTTCTATTGTTATGATTCATATGTTCAGCAATTGTTGAATTGCTTCTGTACTATTTTTCTTGTTGATAATCTATGAATTTATTCTATGATTGTTATGAGACGATCATGTATACATATAATCGATTATAATGGTTATATATGATGGTAGCGAATGTCGAGAGGAAGAGGTTGTGGTTATGGCTTTGGGTTTTACGGGCTATACCACCGCTCATGTTTAGAATAGTGAAGTGGTTATCTCGGGTAACTTAGTTACATGAGATGAGGATGAGCTCTTTGGGATGATGTTGTCCTCCTTGAGTTTCAATTTGGTTTTCTCGTTATAGTCGTAGAGGATGAGTTTTCTTGAGTTAGCATTATATTTCACTTGAGCTTTCATTGGTCTTTCTTGGTTCCATAAGAGCGACTCCTTGTTCGCCTGATCGCGATCTATTGTTGCTTCTTGTGAACGTCGGTTAAACAAAGAATATTGATCTTTTCATGGGAGTTCTTCCTTCTTATTGGAAAATGTGACTAATTTATTCGCTTGGTATTTAGGATATCGAGAGTTTGTTTGTTGCAAGCTATTTAATTTATGAAAGTTGTGGCTTTATGTATTTCTTTTGGATTATTTCGAGTGTTGAAGTTTAATGCCTCTTTTTCTGAAAGGAGATATAAACCTTAGCGATGTCTTGTCAAGTTTAAGTAAGAGGTGTTAATTAAATGAATTAATTGTTATGGTATGAGTTACTCCGCTGGGTTATTAGCTTTGTGCAAGGCATTATTCTTAACTAGTCTACATGGAAGTGAAATTGATTAATTTGTTATGTCAATTGTATTTGGTACATGATGAATTTTAGCTAAGAGTTTGTCCATATCTGCTCGTAACCTATTGTTGTTAAGAAGTGTGGAAATGTTGATGAACCGGTTTGATCTTTACGATCGAGTAACCTCGCTAAGTTTACTAGATGAATTGGAATCTAGGTCCTTTTTCAAAGTTATTCTAACCGCTAGTGATGGTTAAGTTAAGGATGTGTTCAATGTCGCATTGGTAAATATTAATCTGAATATGTCTTCTATTGAGATACTTGACGAACTCATTCAAATGCTTGATTCACCTAATTTTGCCATGCTAAACCGATGTTATATGTATTAAGAAATGAATGAAGGTGAATGTGTTGACTTGTGAAACCTTGTCTTATGTATCCTATAACATTGAAGATTAAAGATATTTCGTTCTAGATTCTGAACTTAAGGTAGAATAGTGAGTCCATACCCATAACTGTTTCTATGATTGCAAACAGAGGTAAGACCATGAAAGTTTCCATGATTAGTACAATCATCAATTGTTAATGAGCTGAAGGAGGTGTTGAGCAACACCAACAGCTAAGTAGATGAATTTAAGTAAGTAGTCTTTGATAGCGTGCCTTGTGATATTGTTATTGCCTAGCATAATCTTGATATAATAAATTCGTTTCAACCTTGTGGTTTGTGTTTCCTTTGGGAAGTTTTAGGATAGGGTAATAAAGTTTGATGATTCTCGGTACTAGTGTATGTTGTCATTGTTATTAAATTGTTAGAATGTGAGATTGATGTTAATTCTCGTAGTAATTTGATCACTTATGGTGATATTGCTAAATGAGAGTATTTCAAGTTTTGCTTTCATGATCTTTTGGTGTTCAAGATTTATGTGGTAATTGGGAGTCATCGAGTAAAACGACGGGTCGCAAAGTTCTCTTGGTTCTTAAGTGATTCACGCGATTTTATCTTGATTGTCCGTTTGTTCTTATCTGATAAGGTTTGATATTCTCTTCCTGTGAGGCCTATGTCCTCAAGTGTGGTCTCCTCTTATGTATTCTAAGTTCTTTGCCTAATTAATTTTTTCCCTTGGTCCTGTGTTCATTGCGAGTGGTAAATGATTTTCTAGTTGGTGAAAATCGTTTCCATTTGCCTCTTCGTTTGAGAAAGAATCAACCCATTCTTTTCACGTGGGTCCTTCGAAGTATTTTCTAATTGTTGTTGTGAGATTGATGATTAATACTTGTAGTAATTTGATCGCCGTTGGTGATATCGTTTAAATGAGAATATTTCAAGTTTAGCTTCCAAGATATTTTGGAGCTCATGAATCATCTAGTAGCTGAAATTATTTTGAATAAATTGAGGTATTGGATTGTCCTGTTGCTTCTTAAGAGGTTCGTGTGATTTATTCTTAAAGGTCCTTCGGTTTGAGTTCGCAAAGTGAGGTTGCAATCAAAGAAAACTTTTTTGTTGATTTCTTCAAGAGAAAATTAATCCGTTTGTTTTCCGTGAAATTCCGTAAATGTTAAAGTTTCGAGTTTTGTGGCTGGGATCATTTACATCTCATGTTTCATGTGTAGTTGAACTGTTCCGAGAAAATAGGACGTGTTGAAGAATTTTATTGGTTCTTAATTAGTTCTTGTGGTTTGTACTAAAGACCTTATCTTGTTCGTTGTGGCAAATTGTTGTTAGTCAAAGGATTTATTTCAGTGTTAAAGGAAGGAGTCAAAGATGGTAGTATTTGAGAATTTGAGTCAAGTTTTGTAACTTGTGGTTATTTGAATTGTTCCTAGACTTTCTCTTTTTCGCACAAAAGTTGTCGAGATCCAATCGCAAAGTCATTTCCTTATTGGTTGTTATTTGCTATTTCCTTTTGAGGATGTGTGCCTTAATTGTGAACTCAACTCTCGTTTTCCAAGATCTTCAGTTATCGATTATTTTCTTTTGGTTTCATGCTCATTTGTGAGAACAACGTTTTTTCTGTGTGACGAAATTTGTTCTTGTTCACCTCTTTCTTTTGAGAACACCCAAAACCCACTCCAGAACACCCATTCCAGAGGTCCAAACCAACCCCTGGACCACTACCCGAGCCAACCTTGACCCCTCTGGAGCCGGCCAAGGTCTCTTCGAGGCAAAGCCAAGGCATCTCGCGGAAGTGTCCAAAGGGCACAAGCTTTTGAAACAGCTACCCCTTGCACCATTTCATCGAGCATGTCCATGACCAAGGACTTGGCTATTCGACTAGATCTTTTACTCTGCAGAGGTGTACAACTTTACCCACAATCCACGATCTCTCTAGCGGGATCGGGTTCGGTCACCCTTGCTCACTTCCTAAGGTGAGCGGTCTAGAGAGCGCAAGGCCTTTACAAAGCTTTGAACCGACTAGGGCTGCCCGCTAAGGTTTCGTAATCCCTCCAAAGGGTCTAGAAATCCACGTGGTTATGGGGTGCCCCTCTTGCGCCAACTAATCACACGCCAACCACAACAGCCCCAAGCCATCTCATTGCTAATTATTTAGCCTGCACCATTCCCATAAAATGATCTTGTGGTTGCACTATTTGGCCCATTCAATGAGACACAAAGTGAAGTCCTTATTTGTGCTAAGGCAAGACTTCCACAACCAAGTGTGCCTGACACCCACTACTCACTCCCCGCCTTCTTGCCTTAGCAAAACAATTTGCATTAGCCCATGCCAAAAGACCACCCATTCCTGCACACAAATTTTAACCAAGTGGTCTCACACCACAGTCAACACAACTTAGGCATCCCGCCATAGTCTGCTCAACAATGGCACCAACCACACATTTCATAACTTATTAGTCAAGATTATTTGAGATGAAGCATGATACGCTCAACCACGTTTTCTAAGCAAGGTCAGATAAGTCCTCGGCCCCCATGTTGGCAAATAACAAAGAACACCAACTAAACTATCCACCCTAAGGCTCACAAGGTGAACATGACAACATGATGGAAACAAGGTATAAAGGAGGCATAACACAAGTAGGCAAGTAACTACAGCCCAAACCATTTTCTTATAAACATAGCCATGCATGATAAAGTAAAACCGAAATATATTTACTGAAACTTGGTTCAAGATGATCAAAGGGATTTGTGACTTGCCTTGGTCAAGCAAAGGAGAGCCTTCTGCGCAAAGAAGAGTGGGTCCAAGATCTCCTCGAACTCGTGATCTACACGTTCGCAAGAAAACCAAATAAGCAAAACCACACTAAGCCGAGAGAACTTCAAAAGAACCAAAAAGGAACTCAAACCAACTCACCAAAAAGGAAACCAAGAGGCTTAACACACCTCAAAGAGCTCTGGGAAAAGTCTTGCACAAGGAAGAACCGAAGCGAGATGAGGCAGGAAGGAAGAAATGAGCAAAAGATTACAAAGGCTCGCCCTCCCGTGCTATATATAGCCGGAGTTGGTAGTGTGCACCACAAGGAAAAACTCAAGGTGAGGTGTACTGTAATCGGGACAACTAGGGCAAGGCTTGCCCAAAAGAATTGAATAAAGTACCTCAGATGTGACGCATTTAATGTGACCCGACACCTATTAAATGCGCACAGAGTTCGAGGCAAGAGCAATAATTACAAGGTGAAGAGGGGCCGCAAGTGGGGCCCAAAAAAAGTGCACCATGGTCAAAGAGGTGGCCCCACCGCAAGGGTCATCCCCAAAGACCACTGTGGAGGTCTCCGGGCAAGAGGTCCAAGACACTCGGAGGGGAGGTCTGGGACAGGAGGTCCAAGGACTCAAGAGGAGGTTCTGGACAAGAGGTCCAGTAAAGCTCACCACGAGGAGGTCTGGCCGCGAGACTGCACAAGGGAGGTCTAAGGGTCAAGATTTCAAGGGAGGACCTCAACGGTCCAGATCGAGGGTGCAGGGAGGTCCCACCAAAAGGGATATCTGATTTAGGAGGGTGGTCCTTACAAAAGACCAAAGAAGGACCGAGGAGGTGGTCTTTGCAAAACAACCGTGAGGAGGTCCCGGAAACAAGGAAAACGCTAAGAAGAAAGCGAGCCGCTCGATTAAAATCCAAGCGCCCAAAAAGGATAGGAACATTCGGACCAAACTAACGTGCCCTTAGGATCGGGCCATCCAAACCACATCGGATGGTCCTAAGGTTAAGAAGGCAAGGCCTCAAGCGTCTGACCACGAGAGTCAAAGATGGGTCCAAGCGCTAAGGAGGTCTTGGACCTAAGGAGGTCGGAACCTTTGGATCCAACTAAGGAGGACACAGACGGCTAAGATCTCCCGAGAGGAGGTCCTAATGGCCGATCCTAACAAGGGAGGTCCGAGCGGCTAGATCTCAACAAGGAGAGGTCTCGAGCAACTAGGTCTCAACAAGGAGAGGTCTCGAGCGGCTAGATCTCAACAAGGGGAGGTCTGAGCGGCTAGATCTCAACAAGGGAGGTCTCGAGGCTAGGTCTCAACAAGGGAGGTCTGGCGGCTAGATCTCAACAAGGGAGGTCTGAGCGGCTAGATCTCAACAAGGGGAGGTCTCGAGCGGCTAGATCTCAACAAGGGAGGTCTCGAGCGGCTAGATCTCAACAAGGGGAGGTCTAGGAAGGCCCCAAAGAGCACGGGAGGTCCAGAGAAACTCTAGAGCGCCCAAGAGAACTCGGGGTTCCCGAGAGCGTGGAGAGGTCCACCGGAGGTCCAAAGAAGCAAAGCCAAGCGTGGCTTGGGGGAAACCAAGAGGTTTTCAAACACAAACCCGAGCCGGGTCCTTGACAGAAAACCCCAAGCAAGGGAGAGGTTGAACAGAGGGGAGATGAGAGAGAGGTCGGATCTCAAAGAGATTCAAACCAATAAAGGAAGTTAAGAGAGAGAGAAGAGGCGAACCAAAAGCACACAGAGAGGCTCAAACAAAGAAGGAACACCAACAAAGAACTTAATTAAGGCTTAATTAATTCCAATTGAACTCTCCAGATTTCAAGATCTCAAAGTTAAGCTTTGGATTCTCAATAAAGCCAAATGGTTACTTTTATTTTGAAAACTTGGCAAGGACTTAAAAGAAAACGGGGCGTTACAAACCTTCACCCTTAAGGGAATCTCGACCCCGAGATTCAGTGAAAGCTAGAGAATAGGTGGGGAACTCCTTCCCGAGGTCCTCTTCTCGTTCCCATGTCGCCTCGGCCGAGTGGTTGCTCCATTGCACCTTGCAAAACCGGGTGGTCTTTCTCCCTGTAACTCTCTGGACACGCCCAAAATCTTGATGGGGTGCTCTTTGTAAGTGAGGTCTTCTTGGAGGTCCACACTTCTAAAGGCATTTGGTCCTCTGGCACTTTCAAGCATTTCTTCAAGCTGTGAAACATGGAACACATTGTGGACTCCAATGAGCCGAGGAGGGAGGTCCAACTTGTAGGTTACTTCACCCTTCTGCAAGGATCCGAAAGGGACCAATAAACCTTGGAGCAAGCTTCCCACTAACTCTGAACCATGCATACCTTTGAGAGGTGATACTTTGAGGTAGACTCTGTCTCCGGGACAAAAGCTAGGTCTCGACGCCTAACATCTGCGTAGCTCTTTTCTTGAGTTTGAGCAGCCCTTAACTTCTCCCTTATTGACCTTACCTGATCTTCGGCTTCTCTCAGTAGGTCCGGCCAAGAACTTGGCCTTCACCCGATTCTGTCCAGTACAAGGGAGTCCTACACTTTCTCCCATAAATAGCTTCAAAAGGGGACATTTGGAGACTCGCTTGGTAGCTGTTATTGTAGGAAAATTCTGCATATGGTAACATCTTGTCCCAACTAGATTGTCTTTCGAGCACAAGCTCTCGGATGTCCTCAAGGACTTGGTTAAGTCTCTCGGTTTGGCCATCCGCTTGAGGGTGGTATCTCAGACTAAAGTTGAGGTCGGTGCCCAAGGCATCATGTAGCTTTTGCCAAAATTTGGAGGTGAATTGAGATCCTCTATCCGAAACTATCTTCTTTGGAACACCATGCAAGCATACAACCTTTGCCATGTAAATTTACGCCACTTGTCTCCTAATAGGTAGTCTTCACAGAATAAAGTGAGCCATTTTTGTTAACCTATCCACAATGACCCAAATAGAATCAAAACCAGCTTGGGTACGAGGTAAACCAAAGGATAAAATCCATGCCGACCTCTTCCCACTTCCATTCGGTATGGGTAAGGGCACTAAAAGTCCTCCGTGTCTTTGGTGCCTTCGCTTTAACCTTTTGGCAAGTGTCATATTTGGCCACAAAACCTGCTATTTCCTTCTTCATTTTCGCCCACCAGTACAATTCCTTGACATCTTGGTACATTTTTGTAGCTCCTGGGTGTATAGAATACAATGCCTCATGTGCTTCTTTAAGTATCATACCCTTGAGCTCGTGTTATTGGGCACACAGAGCCTCTTATCAAACCGCATCAAGACCTAGGTCATCTATAGAAAACCTTGCAGCCTTCCCTTCTCTTATGTTGGTCTTGATTTCTTGGATGTTAGCATCTCCCTCTTGGGCTGCCTTGATCTGTTTTTGCAAGGTAGGTTGCACTTCAAGAGTTGCCAAAAACCCTTCTTCCACTAACTCAAGTCTAAGCTTCAAGAATTCTTCATACAAAGGCGTTGGCTCTCCTTAACCATCAAAGTATTGACATAAACTTTTCGCTCAAAGCATCTGCCACCACATTGGCCTTGCCTGGGTGGTAGTGAATTCCCACATTGTAGTCCTTAATAAGTTCAAGCCACCTTCTCTGCCTCAAATTCAAATCTGCTTGTGTAAAGATGTACTTTAGGCTTTTGTGGTCAAGTAAATTTCACACCTATTACCAATGAGGTAATGGCGCCAAATTTTAAGGCATGAACCACAAAGCAGCCCAATTCTAGGTCATGAGTATAGTAGTTTGCTTCATGGGGCTTCAAGCTGTCTTGAAGCATAAGCTACCACTTTTACATCTGCATTAGAACACAGCCCAGTCCTTGCTTTGATGCATCACAAAAGACCTCAAAATCTTTCCTGACATCTGGAAGAACCAAAACTGGGGCAGAGGTCAACTTCTTCTTGAGCTCTTGGAAGCTTTGTTCACACTCCGAGGTCCAGAGGAACTTCTTTTCTTTCTTTAACAGCTGAGTGAGAGGTTTTGCAATACGGGAAAAGCCTTCAATAAACCTTCTGTAGTAGCCAGCCATGCCAAGAAAACTCCTGACTTGAGGCCTGTCCTAGGGGTTCCCAATTGAGCACATCTTGAACCTTACTAGGGTTGACAGACACTCCTTCTTTTGACAAAACATGCCCCAAAAAGACCACTTCCTTTAGCCAAAATTCACACTTACTAAACTTGGCAAAGAGCTGATGAGCTCTCAGCTTCCCCAAAACCGAAAAGAGATGGCTTGCATGCTCCTCTTCACTCTTGGAATATACAAGAATGTCATCAATGAAGACAATGACAAACTTGTCCAGGTACTCCATGAACACTCGGTTCATCAAATTCATGAAATAGGCAGGGGCATTGGTCAGCCCAAAAGACATGACAAAGGAATTCAAATAACCCATACCTAGTTGAAAAAAGCTGTCTTAGGATGTCTTCCTTGCGAATCTTGAGTTGGTGATATCCTGTTCTCAAGTCTATCTTTGAAAACACAAGACTCCTTCAATTGATCAAACAAATCATCGATTCTTGGCAAAGGATACTTGTTCTTAATGGTGACATCATTGAGAGCTCTATAGTCCACACACATCCTTTGAGTACCATCCTTTTTAGGCACAAAAATCACTGGGGCTCCCCAAGGTGAGGAGCTAGGTCTAATAAAACCCTTGCTCTGCAAGTCTTCCAACTGCTTCTTCAACTCCACCTGATCATCAACATGCAATCTGTAGGGCCTTTTGGAGGTCCCTGGGACAAGGTTAATGACAAACTCAAGGTCTCTGTCTGGGGGCATTCCTGGGAGCTCATCAGGGAACACATCCACAAATTCTTTAACAACAGGGACATCCTTCAAAACTTGAACTTGAGCGCTGCAAGATAGGGCCCCTTGGAGCTTCTCCGAGGTGGCCGAAAAGTTCACAGTGGCACCACTAGGGCTGGTCAAAGAGATACTTTTGCCACTACAATCCAACATGGCATGGTGGTTAGCTAGCCAATCCATGCCCAAGATCACATCTAGGGACACGTGTCCAAAAGGATAAGGTTGGCTAGAAATTCTACTTCTTCTATGACCATTTTCACTTGTGGACAACCCCGGTTAGTACTTAGTTCTCGAGCCGGGATTGAACCAACAAGGTAGACTTAAGAGCAACAACTCAAACGGTGCTTTGCAAAGAAAACTCCGAGAAATAAACGAATGGGAAGCTCCAGAGTCAAACAAAACTGCAGTCGGCACTGAATTTACTAGGAACATACCTAGTACCACATCTGAGGAGGTCTGAGCTTCTTCCACTGCCACATGGTTCACACGCCCCTTCCAAAAGTCCGGGAGGTCTGGCTTGAGGAGGTCCTCTGACTGAGTGGTCTTGGCCGAGGAGGTCTGAAGTAGAGGTCTTCTTGGTGGCTCGGTCTTGATGGGCATTGATTGGCAAAATGCCCCACTTGGTGACACTTGAAACAGGTGATCCCCGCTGCTGTGGAGGTCACTGGGGTTGACTTGGTGCTGCCAGTGAGGCGGCGCTGGGCTGGGGCGGCTGGGCGGGAGGTCTTGACAGAGGTCCTTGGCGCTTGGGTTGGTACTGTACAAATGTCTTGACACGCTGGGGAGGTCTTTGCTGAGCACTGGAGGGTGGCACCTTTCTTGAAGGACTCAGAGAGTTCTCTTGGGATTCCTCAATGAGCATTGCCTTGTTCACCATATCTGGAAATCGGGATAATCGCTGCCCACAACTTGCACTTTTAAACGGGATGGAGGCCTCGCTGAAGCGCTTCGCGTGCATCATCCGTAGCCACATCTTCACGAGCATAACATGACAATTGGGTGAACTTTGTGAGATACTCGCTCCGCATGTCATCTTTGCTTGAGCTCTCTAAACTCTTCCTTTTTCATCTCTACCTTCCCATCGGGACATGCGAGTGACGGCAGTGCAACATGACTGCCCAAGTGATCCTCTGGGGGGTCAAGATGTGAGGCACAAAATGTGTCCCACCACTCACCGCAGTCCTTCCAGTTGATGTGAGGCAAACAAAACCTTCTCCTGTCTTCACAAATGAGCAATATCCAACTTCTTTTCTATTGATCTCACCAATCATCGGCATCTAAGGGCTCGGGGAGCTCGAATGTAGGTAGGCGTGTCTTCATGAACTCGACCTTGATTGATGGTGAGCCGGGGTGGAGGAGGTGGTGCCGCTGCTTTGACTGACTATTCGACTCATCATGGCAAGTAAAGCATTGGTGGTCCGGCTTTGTTGAGCCATAATCTGTTCATATTCTCGCATCATAGAGCTCATCATCCGAGCTTGTCCGCCATAAACCCCCCAAAACCCGGTGCATTCTTGCCGCCATTGGTGGAGGTGGGGGTGGAGGCAACGCTGGGGCTCACCCGACTTGTGGATCGCCGAGTCTGCACCATCTGGACAAAACTCTAAAGGTTTAATAGGTAAGAAGGAAAGCATAAAGGGTAAGAGGGTGCAGAGAAATAAAGATAGGGCATCTATTAGGGGTGACTTGGTTAAACCCTAAGAGAGAACCAAAGGCCAGAGGCCAAAAGAGGCCACAACCACAAAACGGAGGTCTTCAAGACCCAAGCTAAACAAGACTCAGAATAGGACCACTAATCCTAACCTTTCTACAGTCGGCCCTATTGAAGTTATAAAGGCAAGGAGGTCAACTTCGATTCAAAATCGAGGTTCCAAAGAGAGATAAGATAATGGAACTAAGGAGGAGTTAAGATGAGAGTAGAATCAGATAAGAAAAGATTTTAAGCAAGATAAGGGCAGCATAGAACCAGCACAAGGAAAGAACTACCAAACAAATTTTAAGTTGACTTGCTTTAGAAAATAACTTTTTGAATAAAAACTAAATCGACCTTTCTACCTACGGCCATGTCCTCTGACAGCCGACCTAGGCTCTGATACCAACTGTGACGACCCACCCCGTGATGTACCACAAGAGGTCCGGAGGACCATTTTTTTTTTGCGCCAAGTCACCACGGAAAGATGTGGTAGCACCGCACGGAGCTTTACCGAGGAGGTGCTCACAGACCTCCCAGAGGTCTTATGGACCTCCCGGAGGTCTTGGTCCCATCGACCTCCCAGAGGTCTTGGGGACCTCCCGAGGTCGTGGCCGCCACTCGCTCAGTGGCGCCTCGAGCACATCACTAAGAGAGGTCCGCAGACCTCCCAAAGCTAAGTCCCGGGACCTCCTGGTGGTCCCGCCTGCATCTGAGCTAGTCCCGGGACAACAGAGCTAGCTCGCACAAGAACACAAGCCAATACCACAACCACGAGGCCAAACAAAGATGAAGCATAAATTAAACTTTATATAATAGGACCTTATGGCCAAGCTTGTTAACAAGAGGTCTCGCCACTTGAGGGCTTACAACACCAACGAGGACTTACAACCGGCAACAAGGAGCTTCTAGGGCTCAAACACGAGAACACGCAAAAGCCATCCAACAAGCACCACAGTTGTCCGGGTGGAGGACGCCCTAGGCACTTAGTCGTCAAGAACTCCTCCTCGAAGAGGTCTCAGACCGCCTCGCACTTGATCATCCTCATAATCTGCTTTGACATAGGGCTTAAGCCATGAGTACTTGGAATGTACTCAAGAAGTCACAGAAGCAAAGATGCAATAATATTCATGCAAGGACTTACCAATGGAGAGTCAGTATGGTTAGTTTGCATAAAGCCAAGTTTGACAATAATAGCAATAATAGATTGTAAGGCAGAAGGTAAAACCATAATACATAATTCTTTTGATGTTTAAAAGGTGGAGTGAGCACCAACTCACGGCCACAACCAAAAATGGGGAGGTCTGATCAAACCAAAGGGTCGTCCTCACCCAAAACCCTCGAACACCCATT
The DNA here is from genome assembly GCA_036346405.1 of Phyllostachys edulis. Lineage (NCBI taxonomy): Eukaryota > Viridiplantae > Streptophyta > Magnoliopsida > Poales > Poaceae > Phyllostachys > Phyllostachys edulis. The sequence goes on along the minus strand of JAYEVD010000041.1, from coordinate 297,121 downwards.
CCAGAGGTCCAAACCAACCCCCGACCACTACCCGAGCCAACCTTGACCCCTCTGGAGCCGCCAAGGTCTCTTCGAGGCAAAGCCAAGGCATCTCGCTGAAGTGTCCAAAGGGCACAAGCTTTAAAACAGCTACCCCTTGCACCATTTCACCGAGCATGTCCATGACCAAGGACTTGGCTATTCGAATAGATCTTTTACTCAGAGAGGTGTACAACTTTACCCACAATCCACGATCTCTCTAGCGGGATGGGTTCGGTCACCCTTGCTCACTTCCTAAGGTGAGCAGCCTAGAGCGCGCAAGGCCTTTACAAAGCTTTGAACTGACTAGGGCTGCCCGCTAAGGTTTCGCAATCCCTCCAAAGGGTCTAGAAATCCACAGGGGTTATGGGGTGCCCCTCTTGCGCCAACTAATCACACGCCAACCACAACCACCCCAAGCCATCTCATTGCTAATTATTCAGCCTGCACCATTCCCATAAAATGATCTTGTGGTTGCACTATTTGGCCCAGTTCAATGAGACACAAAGTGAAGTCCTTATTTGTGCTAAGGCAAGACTTCCACAACCAAGTGTGCACAACACCCACTACTCACTCCTGCCTTCTTGCCTTAGCAAAACAATTTGCATTAGCCCATGCCAAAAGACCACCCAGTCTGCACACAAATTTTAACCAAGTGGTCTCACACCACACCAACACAGCTTAGGCATCCCGCCATAGCTGCTCAACAATGGCACCAACCACACATTTCATAACTTATTAGTCAAGATTATTAGAGATGAAGCATGATACGTTCAACCACGTTTTCTAAGCAAGGTCAGATAAGTCCTCACGGCCCCATGTTGGCAAATAACAAAGAACACCAACTAAACTATCCACCCTAAGGCTCACAAGGTGAACATGACAACATGATGGAAACAAGGTATAAAGGAGGCATAACAACAAGTAGGCAAGTAACTACATTAAACCATTTTCTTATAAACATAGCCATGCATGATAAAGTAAAACCGAAATATATTTACTGAAACTTGGTTCAAGATGATCAAAAGGATCTGTGACTTGCCTTGGTCAAGCGGTGGAGAGCCTTCTGCAAAGAAGAGCCGGGTCCAAGATCTCCTCGAACTCGTGATCTACACGTTACAAGAAAACCAAATAAGCAAAACCACACTAAGCGAGAGAACTTCAAAAGAACCAAAAAGGAACTCAAACCAACTCGCCAAAAAGGAAACCAAGAGGCTTAAGACAGACCTCAAAGAGCTCTGAGGAAAAGTCTTGCACAAGGAAGAACCGAAAGCAGATGAGGTAGGAAGGAAGAAATGAGCAAAAGATTACAAAGGCACGCCCTCCTGTGCTATATATAGCCGGAGTTGGTAGTGTGCACCACAAGGAAAAACTCGGTGAGGTGTAGGCAATCGGGACAACTAGGGCAAGGCTTGCCCTAAAAGAATTGAAATAAAGTACCTCGGATGTGGTGCATTTAATGTGACCCGACACCTATTAAATGCGCACAGAGTTCTGAGGCAAGAGCAATAATTACAAGGTGAAGAGGGGCTGGCAAGTGGGGCGAGTCAAAAAGGGTGCACCACTGGTCTAAGAGGTGGCCCCACCGAAAGGGTCATCCCCGCCAAAGACCACTGTGTGAGGTCTGGGCAAGAGGTCCAAGACACTCAGAGGGGGAGGTCTGGGCAGAGGTCCAAGGACTCAAGAGGAGGTTCTGGACAAGAGGTCCGTAAAGCTCACCACGAGGAGGTCTGGACTTCCGACTGCACAAGGGAGGTCTAAGGGTCAATATTTCAAGGAGGACCCCAACGGTCCAGATCGAGGGTGCAGGGAGGTCCCGACCAAAGGGATATCTGATTTAGGAGGTGGTCCTTACAAAAGACCAAAGAAGGACCGAGGAGGTGGTCTTTGCAAAACAACCAGAGGAGGTCCGGAAACAAGGAAAACGCTAAGAAGAAAGCGAGCCGTTCGATTAAAATCAGGCGCCCAAAAAGGATAGGAACGTTAGGACCAAACTAACGTGCCCTTAGGATCGGGCCATCAAACCACATCGGATGGTCCTAAGGTTAAGAAGGCAAGGCCTCAAGCGTCTGACCACGAGAGTCAAAGATGGGTCCAAGCGCTAAGGAGGTCTTGGACCTAAGGAGGTCGGAACCTTTGGATCCAACTAAGGGAGGACACGACGGCTAAGATCTCCCGAGAAGAGGTCCTAATGGCGAGATCCTAACAAGGGGAGGTCCGAGCGGCTAGATCTCAACAAGGAGAGGTCTGAGCGGCTAGGTCTCAACAAGGGAGGTCTGGCGGCTAAATCTCAACAAGGGGAGGTCTGAGCGGCTAGATCTCAACAAGGGAGGTCTGGCGGCTAGGTCTCAACAAGGGAGGTCTGAGCGGCTAGATCTCAACAAGGGAGGTCTGAGCGCTAGATCTCAACAAGGGAGGTCTGGCGGCTAGATCTCAACAAGGGGAGGTCTGAGCGGCTAGATCTCAACAAGGGGAGGTCTGAGCGGCTAGATCTCAACAAGGGGAGGTCTAGGAAGGCCCCAAAAGAGCACTGGGAGGTCCAGAGAAACTCTAGAGCGCCCAAGAGAACTCAGGGGTTCCTAGAGGCGTGGAGAGGTCCACTAGAGGTCCAAAGAAGCAAAGCCAAGCGTGGCTTGGGGAATCGAAGAGGTTTCTGAAACACAAACCCGAGCTGGGTCCTTGACAGGAAAACCCCAAGCAAGGGAGAGGTTCAGCAGAGGGAGATGAGAGAGAGTGCGGATCTCAAAGAGATTCAAACCAACAAAGGAAGTTAAGAGAGAGAGAAGAGGCGAACCAGGGGCACACAGAGAGGCTCAAACAGCAAGGAACACCAACAAAGAACTTAATTTAGGCTTAATTAATTCCAATTGAACTCTCCAGATTTCAAGATCTCAGGTTAAGCTTTAGATTCTCAATAAAGCCAAATGGTTACTTTTATTTTGAAAACTTGGCAAGGACTTAAAAGAAAACGGGACGTTACACAATGATTGTGTGAAGAGGAAAGAGAATTTGACGTTTCTTGATCAGTGGAATGATCATTGTTAGAACCCTTCTGATGAAGAACATGAGCGTGTGTACTGAAGATTTTGAGTTTTTGTTCTTGAAAAATTGGAGGTAATGTGATTGCATGGAATCTATTTTTGTAGTGCTTTGGATGCCTTCTATCAAATTAATTTCGTCGGTAGAATGAGTTGCCTAGAGTGTTTCAGTGGGATCAATAGAGCCTAGCCTCTCCACAGTGGTGTGGATGATGTATTTCAGTTTGAGTATAATTTGTGATGTTTAATTAAGAGGTTTGAGCTCGTGTGGTATGCGATAAATTTGAATTCCAAAGTTCGAGAAAGTTTTATTCCTAAAAGAGAAACCGAGAAAAGGATGTTTCCTCGGGTAGTGAAACGTTTTCTTGATTCTCGTTTGAGTTTTGTGTTCTTGTTGATGTCTTCCGCAATTTGAGTTGGCGCCTTGTTGACATGTTTGATTCTTTCCAATTTAGACAAACCAAAAGAAGCATTTGGTTTGGGCATTCAAGTGATTTCTTCTTTGATTTTCGTGGTGTTCATTCATAAACGCTTATTTAGAAAGTGGAAAGGTTTTCGTGATGAAATTCGATTTCTAGATTTGACTCTGTAGTTCGGTGGTAACGATAGTTGTGTTGTGAATATTTCTTTTTCAGATGGGTTTTGTTGGTAAAAGAGTTTGCTTAAAGAGAGTCTGTTGTGTGTTTCTGGTTAAAGGAGGTGATCCTTGCTGCAGAGAAGAGTTCAATTGAGAGGTGGAACAAGAGTTCCGTGTACTATGTGCATGTCATGTGGTTTGGTATCAATGGGAAGGTTAGCCCAAGGTACATTGGGTTGTTTTCGTTAGCTACGGGAATTCGAAAGTTGGCGTATCGCTAGGACCGTCTCGAGTTCATACGCTGTGTCTGCAGATTTGGCATGATTGGTGCCGAGTGAGTACTGTGAGATCTAGAGTTTGAGTATTCGTTAACAACGTTGACCACCGAGTGAGATCTTACCTTGAGTCTTGTCGATGAGTGTACCGAAAAGTAGCGTTGAGTGTTAGGACTTATGTCTTTTCACGTCTTTGTGTTGTGGTCCTCAGTCCGAGAGAGAGGCCACTTGGGAGTTGGAGATTCGCAAGTGTGAGCATTATCCAGATTTGTTCGCAATGGGTATCTGTTTACCGTTGTTAGTTCTCAGTTGTGGTTGTTCTTTTGCGTAGAGCTGTGAGAGGATTCGAGGTCGAATCCTATTTAAGGGGGGTAGAATGTAATACCCCAAATCTATTTAAGTGAAACGTAAGAATTAGGGAGAATGACCAACTAGAAAAAATAGAATTAACAAAGGATTAGAGGGGGTTTCTGCAATTCTTCGGCAACCTGGGCCTCAGGCCTTGGCCCAGGAGGCCCGTGAGGGACCGGCCACCAATAAAAAGAGGGGGGAAACACTAGGGCGGGTACTGTAGCACGGCGTGCTACAGTAGCCGCCATTGCTACAGTACCCCCATGTACAGTGCCTCTCCACCTCCCTTGCTGCCGCCCAAGCCCTGGTGCAACACCCCATTCTCCTGGAGCTCCCCCTCGGTGTTGATCTCCCCGTTGCCGGCCTCCCGCAAAGGATTGATTGGTGGTTCGCAAGGGTTGCTGATCAAGACGGTGGGGGACTTCTCCACGGTTCAATCTTCGTGTTCCTGGGTGCTCCAAGGGTAACCATCGCTGATCGTTGTTTTATGTTTGATCGTAGAAGCGAAATTGATTAGAATCGTTTGGATCAAAGTCAGTCTGCATTAGATCAAATCTGTCCAGTATGTTGCACAGACTGTTTCGCATTCTTAGAAGCCGAACCAATAGTTTTGATCTTCTAGAGATATCTAGAGGTTGTTCTTAACTTTTTGTGGCCACCGAGTTCACTTGATTCCGACGTTCGAGTCAAAAGTTATGATATATTTAGTATCTACTGTCCAGATTTCTGACGAGATTAATCTGTTTTGTTATTTCATAAATTATGAAATTGTAATTGGAAGAATCTGGGTTTTCACCCAACTAGGTTATTGTAGCTAATTTGATAACCTTTCCAGATTGTTAAAGAATGATCAATTCGGAGTTATAGATTAAAAGTTATGATCATTTTAGTGCTGCTGTTTATTCTGTTAGACAGTTTTTGTGCCGAAAGTTCATCAGTCTGTTGACGTACTAATCCGGCCGAATTAGATTATCTTGTCAACTAGAGTATTGAATATTTGTCAATTAAGAATCCACAGAAACTAGATTCACCTCATTCGGAGTTCCAGATCAAGAGTTATTCTGTTTACCGTGCTGCTGTCCTGAGGCGGTTTAGGGCAGAATGCGTTGGTTTTCAGTTTAGAGTTTCTAGTTAAATATTGAATCGCCGGGGGAAGCGTTGTAGAACGTTATTCAGTAATGTCGTGTTCATCGTATCCTTATTTCAGTTATTTAATTGTTTAGGAGGTGAAGCTTGGGTTTAGGAGCATCATCTTTTCACGCCAAGCGTCGCATCATGAACGCAAGTACTTTGATGTTTTGATAATTAGGAAATGTTGGATGCTTGATGTTGATCCTGTGTTTTCTAAGATCCATGATAATATTTAAGTTCATGTTCCTTCCATATGTGTGTTATCTCCATGATTAGAGGCGTGTCTTTTCAATATACATATTTCATTCCATGCATTCATTATTCATGTTCCATCCACGGAGTGGATTAAAAATACCCATCAATTCCAGGATGGCACATAAGACCCACCATTCCAATGTGGGCCCCACCATTCAATGTGGGCGTTTGGGACACCGTGATGAAACGTTCTTCATACGGGACTTGGATCCCGTATTTTGTTAAATGTGGGCTTAAGTGAACACCGACGGGTGTGTCACTAGCAATACCGTATATGCATGTGTGTAGTCCCTTCATTCCATTCACTCCATTCATTCCATTCATTCAAATACTAGTTCTGTGATTTCTTCATAATGTTCAATGATATTGGATTGTTAATGATTGTTGTATGTTCCATTTACTCACTGTACTTGCTGAGTCTTGGACTCATTCTTGCGTTGTTGTTTTATAGGTAAACACTGATGTTGGCTCACTTGGGAGGGAGTAGACACACACTACTCATTCACATCATCCTATTCAAGTTCAAGATTATAATTTAGTTCCATCTTTCATTCATTATTGAAGAACTGTAATAAATAATTCTAAATGGTGAAGGAAGGATACCTTCTCCATATTCTGATTGATTTATTACTGCTTGAACCTTGATTAATGATGAACTGTGATAAATAAATTTAGATGGTGAAGGAAGGATACCTTCTCCATGTGTATGGTTGATTTATTAATGCCATTAGATGTTATTTTATTCAAATTCTTCCACATTGTGGTTGTATGTTAGAGTATTTAGGTGACATCTTGACTTTCAAATAGCCAGGGTGTTACACTAGCAGTGGATGACAGGTGGGCCCGAGCCACTTTAGTGCGCTGTGCACTGAGCTCATACACCGGTGAACCAAGTTCACGAGTATGAGTCTATGACTAGCGGACCCCACCTGTCGGTTCGGTTAATCCATTGGTTAAATAGAAAATGGCACTATTCATTAGGCCCCACGGGTCAGTGACCGTGGCTAGGTTAGGCTGGGTATAAAAAGTATGTTATCTTTATATAATTTCCGAATGCTTTATTTGTGAACTGAAAATTGGTTCAACTTCAAAATTTCATAAGTAATTCATTTTGGCTCCAAAATTGATGATTCAAATTTTGTTAGTTTCCTTTTTAAATGTACTTTAATATAAAAATGGTTTGAATCATGTTATTGTTACAGAAAACACTTTTGGCAAAATTACTTTAGGATTAGTAATATTGTTGCATGACAAATTGCTTTAACTTCAAAAATGCATAAGTATTTCTCGGTAACTCCAAATTGAGTAAGCTCAACTTTGTTCAAATCCTCTATTAGTGTAGTTTATTGTAGAATAGGTTTTGAGCATGTTGCTATTACTAAAAATCTCATCTTGCAAATGTTTTGTACACTACTTTCATGACTTTGAAAAATCATAGAAAATTCATCTTAGCTCCAAATGAGGTGAATCAAATTCCATTGTTCATCTCATGTGGTGCTCTTCCTACCATAAAATTTCAAATACACCACCCCTCTGGAAATTTTCACCAAAATATTTAATTTGGATGAGCGATGAAGGTAGCAATTTATTTGGATTTTACGGAAAACTAACCTTCAAACTGCCATAACTTTTGCATAGAACATCCAAATAAATTGATTCTTGTTGTTAAATTCACCTACAATCATGCTCTACCTTCTGTTAATTATTCATGATTTTTGGTTGAATTTGAATTTTGGGGTCTTTCGATATTATTCATTCTTATTGTGCTTTCGATTCTTTCGGTAGGATCCGACGATTCTATTGTATTCGAGAGTGATCCTCTGCAGCAAGAAAGTCATCCCCAGCAAGGCAAGCTGTTTGATCATAAATATCCCATTACTTCCAAAGTTTAATACTTTGTTTACAAATTGTAAGTATGCATGCTTTTGTGTCAGTTTATTTTCCTGATTAGAGTTAGTTATTCCTATTGCTTGGTTGCCCTTAAATTGTTCATCCCCTGCCACTAAACATAAGGTATTAATCTCGCCGGTGAATTAGAACACGGTGGTTGAATTATGCTCTTTTATTGTCTTTACGGTGTCATGCTTAGAAATGCTTAGCTACCAGTAGAATTGGGCGGTTATCGACTTAGTCGATAACTTTGATCACACAAAATTATTATAATCTTTATGCTCAGCACTTTGTGCTTTGTTACTTTGTAAAGCCAAAAATTGAAAATGAAAATGAAATGTTTTAGACTTGGGCATATGGTTGATGGTGTGACTATCTGGTGTGTGGTGGTATGCCCAAGTCAACAAGGACCGAACATCTTATGTCACACTATCCAGGCATTTTTGCGTGCTAAACACATGAGAGGGATATGGGACCTCTCTTGACTTAGTACTTTGGTGTGTGTTAGCTCCGGGTCGCATGGTGGTTGTGTGCGTTGTGTTGAAAAAGAAACTTGTGGGTGTTTGGGTGAGCAGTGGTGGAGGTTATCCACTTCAAGGAGCATCATCCTTTATAAAGGCGGTGAGCATCTTTGATGACTCCGTATCAACATATGGGCTTCTTCCATATGGGCGACTCGTAGTTAATGCACAATATTGGAAACGTCTCGTAGGACCTAGCTCCGCCGGCATACCTTCGGAAGTGTGCTTTATCGCCTGGCAAAAGGAGCTGTCTAACATGTGGGTACATTGGTACACCCCTGCAGGGTTTAATCTATTCGAATAGCCCCATCCTAGGTTATGGACACGCTTGGTTAGGTTTTGCAAGAGTTAGACTATAACATTTAATTAAAACTTGATGTGGGTGGTATGAATGGGGAATTGATGCTATTGTTGTGGTGGCTATTGGGTTAGCCACTTCCAGGATGTCTTGTCATTATTGTTACTTGTATCTCGCTGTTTTTGTCAAATAAAAACAGATTGTAAAACTATTTTAAATCTATTACATTATTCCAAATAAAAACTTGCTTTATGCTGAAAATGAGTCTAGAGCCTCCTCCACTTAAATAAGCTTGCATGTAGCTATGTATAGGCCTGTTACACTACACGTATGTCTTGCGAGTACATTTTTGTACTCATTTGCTTTGCTTAACTAATTGTTGCAGAGGAGGAAGCTGATCCCCAAGGGATCCACTTTTGTGAGATGTGTGGCGGGTTTGACGACTAGGTTGGTGGCCCGGTTGGTTGCCTTGTGGGTTAAAGGCACACTAATTGGCTCTTGTTTATCGCCATCGTATGGCTGTTTGCTTCTGCTGTTTATCTAACTCTTTAGTTGTTATTTGGCCGGTCGGCTCCTTTTGTAATAACTCTATTATGTATGTCTTTTGAATTGCTTAGTTGTACTTCGGTTCTATGTGTTGAATGGAATTGATGCATAATTTTTGTATGGGGTATGTGTACTGCAATTCTGGGAAGTACATATACGCCGAGAGTCGAGATATTTGATTTGTAATGCTAGAACCATCTTGATGGTTAAGTATTACAAGTTAAATACCCCGGGTTGTCACAGGCGACGTCTTCTCGGCACTCGTTCACGGCTACCGTAGTCGTCGCCGATCCCGCGTCCGCTCGGCCTCTCGTCCGCGTCCGCCGTAGTTGTCGCCGAGTTCGTTCGCATCCATGCCCGCCGCATGCACCGTGCCGTCCTCCGTCTCGGCTCCTCCCTCGACGCCGCATCCTCGAGCCAGTACCGAGCCTCGCTACGTCATCCGGGGTTACCGTGTCGCATGCATGAGCCGTCTCTGCTGAATCTATTGTGTTCGGCTGCACACATGTGCCCGCCGAGCCTGTTGCCTCTGCAAGCATGCGCCGCACCGCCTTGCCACTCGGATGTGCAGCCACTACCTTCCACGCCGCCGCGTAACCTCGCCAGGCTGCTGCCTGCTCCCCATGCGTCGCTACCGACACCGCTAGACAGCGCCTTGGTGCCCTTATGCCGCATGTGCTGGGTCCTCATCTTCACGCTGGGATGCCGCGCCGCCAAACTCCGCCGGCCGGCCGGCCGCCGCTACACCATTCATGCACTACTACATGGAGCCGCCAGCCTTTGGACCACGTCGCCTAGCCACCCAGGGTTTAGTCGTCGTTTAGCCACCTTGCTTCTCTAGGCCTCAAGCTGCAGCTACCGCCTCCTGAGCTGGGCAAGCATGCAGGCTATGCATGGGCCACTTTTAGCTTGTCTTGCCTTGCTCGCCGCCCACCGGTCTTGTCGCCGCCCTCCTACCACAAGATGCATGCAATCTTGACCAAGATACCATCAAGCCGCCCCTATAGCTACTCGTTGCTGCTCCTTCCAAACCATTTCTTATTCCCCTCTTCTTGACAAAAGCTCAAACAAACTTGCATGTGAAAACTAATCGCAGATTTGGAAAGCTAATGCGATGAGGAACACGAATGTGTGACATGCATGGAGAGTTTTCAGATTTTTCGAAGAGTTCGGAAGGAGAGAAGTGGAAGAAAGGACATGTACAAAGCTTTGGGATGACTAGAAGTGGGGGGTTCCTGTTGGGGAGAAAGGAAGGTGGCGTGAGAGAGATGAAATGGATGTGTTGTTTTTAGCTATGCAAAAAGATAAATGGCTAGGGAGTCATGCTAGATTTGGGAGGTGGCATGGTGATGTTCGGTTGGGGGGAAAGGCAGTGAGATGAATGATTCAGCTGGGACTAAATAAATGTTAATGTGCTTGGTGGTGGTAGTGCGATATGAAGTGAAGAAAATGGTAGTGCAAATGGGGGGTTGTGCTGTGGGAGGAAGAAATGGCATGTGGGAGGAAAATGAATGGCAGGGAATGCAGTGTAGTTGAGGGTTGGTGTTCGGCTGGTAGAATTTTTTTTAATGAACAGTGTTCGGTTTGGGGGAAGACGACATGGCAGTGGGGAGTTCGATAATTTTTAGACATAGTAGCTTACCCCCAAAAATCACAAAATTTTTAGGGGAGGTTTCGGACATAATGTAGATGCTTAGGTAAAAATTTCAGTAATTTATCCAAAGTGTGACGCTCTCTAAAAATCTTTAAAGCTTCGCTTGCTTGGAAGATGAATAGCGATCTGATTCTTCCTCCTTTTCTCCAACTCACCCAAACTACCTCGCATGCACGAACTAACCGCTAAAATGAAATGCTCTCAAGATAACGATCGCAACGTTATAAAATGCGTCGCATGATTTTGGATTTTTGGTTGTGATTGTGAGGAGAGAAGTTGGGAAAAAGAAATAGACATGCAGATATTTTATCTGCTACTTCTTTTCTTGTCTTGCGAATTCACTTAGACTACCATGCATGTGAAAATGAATTGCAAAATTAGGTTGGTCATGCGATGACGATCACGGTGGTATGACATGCATGGCTTGGTTTTGAGTTTTTGGATGAGAGTTAGTAGGGACGAAAGAAAAAAAAGAGAGATAACAGGAAAGAAAGGACACGCAGGCATCTCGCCTGCGGTCAGTCGAACCGGAAAATATAGCGACGATACTAATGCATGCAAGATGACATGATTTTTGAAATGCATGCGAAAACAAGAAACAAAATAATTTAATTTAAATGCAGCCTCTCAAACAATTCGATTTAATATTGTTAGTTATTATTATTGTTATTATTATACAACTTTTAAGCAACTTGATTTAACTTTGAATGAAACCTTTTAATTAATTCAATTTGATTTTAAAAGCAACATTTTAATTAAACACCAAAAAAAATTTAAAACGCAAAAAAAATTTAATAGATCACCAAATTAAATATTAACATCCTGATTTTGAAAATCAGGGTGTTACAACTCAAGACATATTCTTTGCCTTAGGTTCAGATCTAGTTGTGTGAAGAAATACTTCAGACTTTTGTGATTGGTGTAAATTTCACACCGATTGCCGATGAGGTAATGTCTCCAGATCTTGAGAGCATGAACCACGACTACCAATTCCAAGTCATGACTTGGATAGTTCACCTCGTGAGGTCATAATTGATGTGAGGCATAGGCCACTACTTTGTCCTCTTGCATGAACACACAATCGAAGGCGTGACGAGATCCATCGCAAAACACAACAAAGCTTTTGTGTATGTCAGGCAGTGTAAGCACTAGCGCCATTGTGAGCCTCTTCTTCAATTCTTGGAAACTCTCTTCGCATGCCACTAACCATTCATATTTCTTTTCCTTTTTAATAAGTTGGGCCATCGGTCTTGTGATCTTGGAGAAGTTCTCGATGAACCGGCGATAATATTCGGCTAGACTGAGGATACTTCAAACTTTAGGAACGGTGCGGGGCTGTTCCCAAGCTAGCACATCACGTGCTTTCCTTGGATCCATGGCCACACCTCCTTATGAAATAACAGGGCCTAGGAAGCCAACTTACTTTAGCCAAAATTCGTACTTGCTGAATTTTGCGTATAGTTGATGCTCACGAAGCTTGTCGAGCACCATACTAAGGTGTTGTTCATGTTCCTCTGCACTTTTTTAGTAGATAAGAATGTCGTCGATGAAAACCACAACAAACTGATCCAAATACTCCATAAATTTTATTTCTAAGATTCATGAAGCTTGCGGGAGCATTGGTGAGTCCCAAGGACATTACGATGTACTTGTACAAACCGTAACGGTTGGTGAATGTAGACTTTGGAATGTCCTCGGGCTTGATCTTGAGTTGGAAATAACCAAGCCTCAGATCAATTTTGGAGAAGACATGTGCACCATTCATTTGATCAAACAAATCATCAATCCTCGGGAGAGGATATTTCTCCTTGATGGTGACTTCATCAAGAAAGGCTTACAAGCTAACAATAAACAAACACAGCGGAAGACGAAGAAGAAGTAGTAGAGTCTAGCTGATCTGCCATAGGCAATCGACTAGGGTAGCGGCCTAGTCGTCAAAATTGACACCGGTAGTGAAGTTCTTCTCCTCTGAAATTTATTTGCATTAAATAAGGGTGAGCACAACTTTCGTGCTCGAAAGTTACACCCAATAACAGATTATAATGCATGCAAGGATATATAAAAGGAAGGCTTATTGGTTGAATTTGCATAAAACAATGTTTCCTTTAAATATTTGTACTAAGTTCCAAAGTGGTTATTCTATAATCAAAATTTATTTTATAGATTCTCAAGTTTTATAGTAGGATAACCTCCATATGAAATATGGTGATGGATACCCTCCTATCACATGGTTAACCACCCAATTTCCCAACTGGATAAACTATCCAAAATTATTTGTCAAAATATTTTGAAATCAAAATCAAAGTCTAACTTTGAGTGGCTTTACTAGCATGTCCATGACTGTGGACACAGCTATTCGAATAGTTTTACACTCTGTAGAGGTGGTACAACTTTACCCACAAAGACATGAATTCTCTAGTTTGTTTGGCATCCGTCGATACCACTGCTCACTACCTTAGGTAAGCAGTCTAGAGCACGTGTCAAAGCCTTTACAAAGTGCCATCCCACCGTAGTCCTGTCTCACCAAGGATTCACCCCCTTTGGATAGACACCCACTAGATTTAGACCTCCTCTTGCGCTAGGTGGGAATATATAAAAGTAGGTCATAAAAGTCACCCACGCAACCAGATGGCACGACCACGGTAAAAATGTTCCAAATTAATTAGCTAGGTCCTTCCCATTCAGAACATGTGGTAGTACAATGGGGCTTGGCAAGATGCAGCTTGAAGATCGGTCCTTAACTGACTTGGGCGACTTTCCATAAAACCCATGGGTATCGGTCATAGAAATGACTCGATCCTGTGCATAAACGTGAACCATCCAAACATCCATTTCGCCCAAGTCCAAACCAATTTTTATTTTATTTTCCATGTTAAATCATCTGCTAAAAGTTCTATGGTACAAACATAATACCATAGCCTCATTTTAAATCATAAGTGAACATTTTGGCTAAAATTCCCCAAATTCAATATTTTTTGTCTAACCTTTGACTAAGCATATATTTTTCCAAAGTGTTCTACTTCACGCTATTGCATAAACTAGATTTTCATTTATGTTGTCAAGGCGTGACTAATTCAATAAAAAGATTGGCTATACAATGGGATGGGGAATAACTATAACTTTAAAACATGAATTTAAATTACTTGAATATAAATATGCATGCAATAAATTTAGAAATTTTATCACCTAAATCGGAGTTCGTATAAAGAAATACAAGCTCTTGGAAGTTTAAATCTAAAGGAAACCCTAATTTCAGATTTTAATGAATTTCCTGAATTATTTTTCTAAAGGAAATTCAGTTTACTGCACAAGGTGATGTCACCACTCGGAAATCAATTTATGGCTAAATTGTTTTTCAAAAGAAAAAGGGGATGGGTCACCGACATGTGGGCCTGGGTCTTGTGGACCGGGTCCACGAAAATGCATCTTGGTCCACGGTGGACCAGGGGCATTGGCTTGCGTGGCTTTGCCACGTCGGTTGCCAAGTAAGCATGACATGGGCAGCCACATGGGTATAGGGTGATGAGGTGGTGACCACATGGCGGTGCCACATCAACATGGTGGTGGTGGCGCTCGGTGTTTTGAGCTCGCCGGCGCTTTGCACCACAACGAGCCTCGGGGTGACCCGTCACGGAAACCTCCGATTCTGGCTGTGAAGAATGTATCGTTAGGCATTGGCTCATCTTCGATCTATGAACAATAATATTAGCAAGATTGAGTACAATGTGTACTCAGCAAGACTTGTAGTGTATTGCAAGATTTATATAAATGATGAGCTATCGAAGGATAAGGCTCTACTCTACAAGTTATTTTGCTTAAAGCCATTTTTATTTGCAATATCATTACGTAGTAATTTGCAACAGAAGTTTAAAAGAGTAGTTAAATAGAAACAGTACAGTAATAAAGAACTGAATGAATAATGAAAACATCTCGTAACCCTTCTTGGTTACGAATATGAAAGATTAAAGACAACAACTCGCAACCCTCCTCGGCTACGAGCCACATTTCATGTTCAGCCACGGACATGGCAGTTAACTCAAATAAAAACGAACCCACAAGTTATTACCCATGTTTTTCCAATAAAATAGCTTGTGAAAAACAACACTACAACCATACCATCCACACTAAGCATGCTCATGACCGCGAGCATGAATATTTAAATAGATTTACACTCCGCAGAGGTGTACAATTTTACCCACGGTACACGAATTATTTAGTTTGTTTGGCATCCGTCGATACCACTGCTCACTACTGTAGGTAAGTAGTCTATAGCACGTGACATAGCCTTTACAACATCTAGTCCTACCCTTGCACTAGCCCAGCGAATGTTTACCCTCACTGAATCGGGGGACACCACCGTCTCAGTGAGGCATTCGCAGTTGTGTCAGCAAGCGTTGTGCCCAACACCATGGTGAAGGTAGCCTCTTTGAACATGCCTACCGGGTGATGTTCGTACTCTTCGGCCTACCTACGTGCAAGGCTAGTTTTCAATGAATTAATTAGCTACGACTATACCATAGTAGCACATATGTTTGTACGTTAGGTCTTAGCTTAGATTTGCTGGCATCCAGTCCTTAATTGACCCGGGCGAGAATCTCCCCCCAGCGACTAGTGAGGTACACTCCTCACACTTCTCAGAATATAATATAACTCGCCCGCGTTGAAAACTAGGTTTTTCATTTTATTTTTTTATATAAAATAAAATAGGTACACCCCTCTAGATGTTTTCAAAACCCCCAAATTCACGATTATCATATTGTCCTTTTTATAATTTTTTAGGAAAAACTATCGTTGTATTTAGCAATTGTGCGGTAATCACACTAAAAAATTCCTAAATGATATTATATATTGTCTAACCCATAATATAATGGCTACAATAGTAAGGGGTCAATATTCCAAGGACACATATCCAACAAATAGGATTTACATCTACCGACTTCCCAAATATAGCATTTTTCATAACATACATGAACATATGCATAATAGATTTTCAAAACAAAGTACAATAAGTAAAATATTAGGATCAACATGATCAAAGGAGGTGCTTGCCTTGCTCTTCCTGTTATAAATATATGGTTGGTTGGTCATCGAAATAACCACACAAGCAATTGACGTCCAATTCAAAAAGAGCATGAAACGAATTAAATAACACCAATAAATTCAAAAATGACTAAAATTAAATATTTTTACATATTCTGGTAGAGCATGATTTTATATGAATTTATAAATAAAAATCATTCAATTTGGAATTTTTATACGAAAGTTATTAATGTTTTAATTTGGTTCGGTTTGGAAGATCTAGAGAAAAAGAGAAATACGCTTTCCAGTAGATAAAGTTTATTCTCGCGCATCTTCTAATGAGGTTTATGCTTTCCAGTAAGGAAAGCGTATTATCCTCTGGACTCTCTGAGGTTTATGCTTTCTAAACATAGAAAGCATATTCCCTCAAAACTAAAACATATTTTCCATTTTCTTTTGACTTTTCATTTATCGGAAAAGTTTGGTCCATATATCGGTGACTCAGTCCACACAAATAGTACGTAGACCGAGGGTCCACGTGCATAGTGCACGGGTTCACCGAGGTGCTCACTGTGCACTTAAGTGGTGGAACCTACATGTTCGTGACTCATTTAGAAATAACAATTTGTTTTAGTTTTTCTTAATCTTTTGGCTCGGTCCCACACGTCAGTGACTCAAGAATTAACTTACCAATCATTAAAGTGTTGTTTTGTCTTAACAACCGAGATTACGTGCGTTAATGGTGCCACTATAGTGTGTGTCCACTTCGGACAAGTAGAGCAAGACTGCAGTGCACTTTCATGGCGCGCCACAGATAGCCCCAACTTTATTAATAGAATTAATATGCATCTCATTAGCATGCATTTGGTTTGTGGAGCATTTGCACAAATTAATGCATTTGTAAATTTTTCGATTCAAGTTAAACATATAACTCAAATTGAAGCTTCAAAAGAAAACAACAATAAATACTTATGATCATCATTGGGAAATAATTTATTTAACTCTTATAATATTTATCATGAATAAATATAATTTTTCCAAATTTTTAGAAACCAAATTAACCTTAAGAAAATTCAAATCCCAATTCAACAACCCCTGCGGTTAATGATTTAAAACAAGTAAATAAAACATGAACAGTGAGGTTTTATAATTTATATGTGTACTAGGTCATCCCATAAACATTTCAAATTTATAGGAAATTATTTGCTATTTTTAAACCCCAAGTCAAAGTAGAGGAGTTTGAATTGGAAATCAGCTAACAGTTTGACTCAGACCGAACCATTTTGACCGGACTCAACTCAACCGCCTAACTCAAATCGGCTGAACCCAACTCTGACCATGCCATTTCCATGTCACTGCCACCCTGGCCCCACTCGTCAGAGTTGTCCCTGACCTCTCGCTAGCTCACGTAGAGCTTCAATGCCACGCGGCTGAGAGAGCCGTTCGGGCGATGCTCACGCTGTTAATCCACCGCTCGATTTGCCCAACCTGAAGTGTCGCTAGGTCACGCTATTGCCATTTCCATACATGCCCAAGCTTAAGTCCCTCGCTACCTCTTTCTCTCACCTCGCATCTCTCGGTGTTGAGGAGGAGGATGCTATTGTGAGCAAATCGTTAGGGTAAGCTTCGAGTACTAGTGTCCTTCCTCTTCTACTTCCCTCACCATCTCTGTTTGAGCTAATGCGCGAACTTGATTTTGCTTATAGCTCCCAGAACGCCGTCGTGCCATTTTCATCTCCAGAGCGCGCTCGCTGAGGCTCCGCCGTGTCATGTTGCTTCCCGGTGAGTTTCTTCCTCATCTTTGTGCATCAGAACATGTTCTTGGACATGAGGATGATTTCCCCTCGACTAATTTCCCCAATGTCTTGCAGGAGTTCTTGAATTTTTGGAATTCCCCCTTTTACAGCCGAAGTCACCTTCTTCTTCCCCGACGTCGTTCGGGTGAGGCATTCCCCAATTCCTTGCAATGTCACCTTCTCCTTAACTCTCTTAAGCTATCTCGACATCTCTTTGTCCTTCCTTTTCTTCAGGTTGCCTCCTCCTCGTGGAACCCCATCACTGCTGCTGGACACTCATCGCCGGCCATCTTCTGAGCTTCCCGACCAACATCTTCACTCGAGTAGGTTCCTCGACCTTGTAGATGCATATGCATGTGTCAATATGATCAATGTGTTCTTGGGATTGCCATAGCCACTTGCATCAGAGAGCCACCGCCTCTCTCGTCGCTGGCCGCCGCTATGGCCCATCTCCGCCATGCTCACCACCTATAGGACCACAAGGTAGTGAGGAAACCATTCCTGCCCTTAGCTCGTGCCGACGAGGCCCATAGTGCCGCCGATACGTCGGGCTAACTCATGGTCACGACTGTCCCGTTTTGACCAGCACTGTAGCGATTAGATTAGGGTAAATCCTGGTCATTAGGACCTAATGATTGCTTAGATGTTTTAATGGCCGTCTTAACACGCTGAGGAGTCTATTACACGTCGGCCCCATGAATAGAAAACGAGAGAGTTAGTTAAACCGGTTTCTTTAGAGTGAATGACATGTGGGCCTAGGGCCTTAAATGCATAGTCATAGACCGGTGGACCGTGCATGTTGACCTTCGGTCCATGCACTATTTGCATGGACAGAGTCAATGACAAGGGGTCCCACAGGTCAGTATGCATTTTATCTGGAAATTAAATGAAAGGGAACACTATGCAGTGGGTCCCATCTGTCAACGATAGAGGCTAGGATAGACTCGGGTATAAAGAGTATTAAATGCATTTAGAAATCCCGAAGTGATTTATTTTTACACCATCAATTCAAATGACTTCAAAAATTCATAACTAATTCATTTTAACTCCAAAATGAGTGAAACCAATTTTTTTGGTTTGTATTTTTAATGTACTTCCTATTGGAAGAATTTTGAAATATGTTACTGCCACAGAAAATATCAGAATTGGAATTAAATTCGGTAAAGAGTTATTTTTACACTAGAAATTGAATTAACTTCAAAAATTCATAGAAAATTCATTTGAACTCTAAATGTACTGATTCAATTTTTATTAACCATACATTTTTATTATATTTCATGCCATGTAAAGCTTTCCCCCACCACTATTCTGCAAATTTTCACGAAACAATTAAATTTGGATGAACACTAACCGAACCATGATTTTTCAGCATTTTCTTAATTACTGATTTTCAAACTGCTATAACTTTCATATACTAACTCCAATTGAAATAATTATTCCACGTAAATTCATATAAAATCATAATATCACTACTGTATAAATTTCATGCATTTTTGAGCACTTTGAATTTTTCTACTTTCTTGGTGTTTATTTGATATCATATTTCTCTAGATTCCGAAGTGCGGGCGTGAACGAATACGCATCCAAGAGTGAACAATTGGAATACCAGCAAGGCAAGCATCATTTGAATTTTATTCTTGCATCATATTGATCCCAGGTTTTGTTAAGTTAGTATTTTGAATTGCAATGACACTTGCTTTCATGCTATTTTGGTATATCGATATTTTTTCTGAGTTAGTTAGTTATGTCCAACTTTTGCTGATTATCCTTGATAATTCCAATATGAATATGCTTAACATTAGATGTTTGTGGTGATATGTCTATTATATATGTGAATGCTTAGCCATGCGAGTCTAGAGAATGCGTTAGTTCAATTGACGGGATTATCCCGTCGATCGTGGGAAAACACCTCACACTTATATTTTATGATTTTGGTCCAGATCTTCGAATTTGGTTGTTAAGTTTAAGTTTGTAAAATTAAAAGTGTTTTTGATCTGGACAAGGGGTCAGTAGTGTGGGTGCCTTCGTGCACGAGACTCAGGTATTGCGGTTGTCTTGTCTGGATCATTAAGGACCGAGCCATTGTCGATCATTCCAAGTAACACTCGTACTTCCACACACCGGATTGGGACTAGCTTAGTCAAGTAAGGGGATGGTCTTATTGGATTGAAGCACAGGTGGTGTGAGGACATGGGACCATGAAATCCTATGTTCCATAGGAACCTAGTGTAATATTATAAGGTGCGGGTGAGCACCATTTCTTATGTCAGGGGATTACCCACATACTAACCTACATTACATTGGCCACTCCAACATAACTTGCATGCTCACTTAGCAAGTTCTATATATAGCTTGTACTAAGTTGGGGTTTCATCTCACATGGGTGATTCAACTCAATAGGGTCTTCTCATTTGAAAAATGCTTCGTCTTGAACTCCCGGCGACTCACCAAAGGAAGTGTATTTGGCTTACGGGCTGGGCGAGATGTGTGGGTAAAGTTGTACTACCATGCAGGGATTAATCTATTCGAATAGCCGTGTCCACGGTTATAACCAACCACTTGGTTTGAGAGACATCATCGTTAGACTCTAATTAAAATTTGATGGGTTACTACTTGGTATTGGCATGAATGGTTGTCACATCCCCAAGTTAATAAATCGGATTACTATGCATCTCATGAGCATACATCATTGTTTTCAGGTAATTACATTATATCTTGCACTTGGAAAATCTTATTCAAAAATTAAACATACACTTAATAAAGTAAACTCCAAACAAAAATACGAACAAAAACATTTGATTATCATCTAAAAATAATTTATTCAAATACTAAATTAATTATCTTGAATTAATATAATTTTTCCCAAATTTTTGGGATTAGTTTCAACCCTCAGAAAATTCTAACACAACCCCAACAACTTAATTCAAGTTTGAATTTAAACTGCACATAATATGACATGAACAGAGGGGTTTAAAACTTTATATGGGTACTAGGTCATCCCAGGAACACCTCTTATTTATTTCATATTTTTAGGAATTTTATTCCTATTCCTAAACCTCTGGTCAAAGTTGAGGAACTAGTATTAATCTCAGTCAAACCTAGACTCAACCTCAACCTCAGTACTGTTCCTTGGGCTCAAACCAGACCGAGCCACTTGACTCGGCTGAGTCAACTAACTGCACCTCGTCGCTCCAGCCGCTCAGGGCACATTTGGACCATACAATGAGAAATCAATGGTCCAGATTAAGTGGGCCGTTCGGACCATCCGAACGCACCACAAATTTGGACCGTCCGATGCAAAATGAACAACCCAGATCAATTGGGCCGTTTGGACTGTCCAAACGTGCCACGATCGTGGACCGTTGGATCTTAATCTAATGGCTCACGAAAGCTGTTTGAGCATTTCGCGCGAGCGACCGCGCCACTTTCTTTCGCTGACAGAGCGGGCCCATGCTGTCAGCGCCTTCTTCAACCTCGCGCAGGAGCTGAGCTCCACGCGGCCGAGGCGATCTACTTCGATCCATTGGGGGGTTCTCACATCGTCAATCCACCGCCCCTAGCAACCTATCCTGGAGCTCCTCCGCTTAATGCCGCCTCCACTCCGTCACCTTTCCGAGCATAAGTAGCCTTTGAACCCTAGTTGTCCTGACTTTTCCTCGTTTTGGCCGAGGAAAGGGGCACTCACTCAAGCTCTTTTCTCAGGTAATCTTTTCATCACCATTTCCATTTTTGCTCATACCAGCTCCTATCTTGCTTTGTAGCTCCCAGACCACTGTGGTGCCATTGCAAGCTCTCGAGCATGCTCCTATTTTGTGTAGGTCATTTAAGTGAATTTACAACTTGAAAGTTGAATTCTTAAAGGAAGTAGTCAGTAGCATTTTAGTCCAGGCTTTTGTTCTTTTGTAGGTTGCATAAGTAGAGAAGTGGTTTAGAAGAAAAACTGAGTTTTCGGTATAACATGCTTGTTTAAACCTCTATCCTATGCTTCGTACTTTTTGAAATGTCTTTGCTAGGGCAGTAGTTAGTTTTGTCTTGAGTCAATTAGCTAGTTGAGCATTGATCTTCTAGAATAAATCAAAACTAAAAATCAGTATGGAGCTGAGTATTTTGAGACCATCAGAGAGTAATCAAATATGAAAAACCATTCCAGTTGCAAAGTTTCAAAAACCAACAGAAGGCAACCCATCCTTTCTATAAAGTCTTAAAAAGTAGAGGTAAGATTAGTGCTTAGTGTTGTGTTTACCTGTAGATCACTCAAAGCTTTGCTTAATAAATTTGTATTTGTAGGAAGACCCAGTTAGCGAACACTCTTTCCCAGAAATTTTCTTCTAAAAAGTTTTCATAAACAGAGGTAATGTTTTGCTGAAATCTACTTAAGCCAGTAACCTTGCCATGGTTTTGATGAAATCAAATAGTAGCAAGTCCTTGGGTTGGTTGGTAAAACTTGGTAAAGCAATAAAAGATAAAATTCATAAGTATGTTCTTAGCACAAAGTCAGTAAAAAGATCAAGGTCTAAAGTCTTAACATCATACTCCTAGTTAAAAATCTACAATAAATTATTTACAATGCGAAATTGGTTAAACCTTGAAAATTCATAAGAAATTCATATGAACTCCAAATGAGGAGAACCAAGTTATTTTGGAAATAAATTTTTATTGTCTTTCATGCCATGTAATTTTTACCTCCACCACTACTCTACAAAATTTCACCAAATATTTACTTTCGGTGAACAGTATCAAAAGTGAATTTTTCAGCATTTTCCAGAAATCTGAGTTTCGAACTACTATAACTCTCACATAGTAAAGCCAAACAGAATAATTCTTTCACCTAAATTCATCTAAAATCATGATATACCTACTATGAATTTTTCATGATTTTTGGAGAAATTTGAATTTTTGAGTATTTCGGTGTTATCCTTTCTTATTGGTTCTTTTCGATTCTTTCGCTAGGCTTCGATGATTCTATTGTATACGAGAGTGATCCTCTATAGCCAGTCGAGTATCTTCAACAAGGCAAGCAGCCCCCCTTGATCATATTGATCCTATTACTTTCATTACAAAATATCTTGTTTTCAACTTGTATGTATGCATGTTCTACTTGAATGATTATTTTTCATTAGAGGGAGTTATTCCTAGTAGATGCATGAGTTGTAGCAAATGTTTATCCCTTGCCACTAAACCTAAGTTAATATTCCCGCTGATGTTAGTGCTCGGTGGATGTTATAGAGTCTATACATGTGTTTGCGAATTGATGCTTAGTCATGCTTAGCTTTCGATAGAATTGGGCGGTTATCGACTTAGTTGATAACTTTGATCACACAAATCATTTTATTACACTATATCCAGCACCTTGTGCTATATTAATTTGAAAACTAAAAGTGTAAATGAAATGATTTAGACTTGGGCAAGTGGTTGGATGGTGTGATATCGGGTGTGTGAATGTCTTGCCTAGGTCAACAAGGACCGAACATCTTGGACACTGGCCCAAGCACTCTTGCGTGCTAACCACATGAGGGTATTGGGAACCCCTCTTGACTTAGTACTTTGGCGTGTGTTAGCTCTGGGTCGCAGGAGGTTGTGTTGTGTTGAAAAAGGATTTATTCCATGTGTGTGTTGGGCATGACGGGATGGGTTTTGGTATTAAGTCCAAGTTCCCTACCCCGAGGAGCATCGGTAAGTTCTCTCTCTACCGTTGACTCTGTCACAACGTATGGGGGTTTCCATTCCCATACAGGTGACTCGTAGTTAATACACAATATTGGAAATGTCTCGTAGGACTGAGCCGTGCCGGCATACCTAAGGAAGTGTGCTTAATCATGTGGCGAAAAGACGGTCTGACATGTGGGTACAATGGTACACCCCTGCAGGGTATAATCTATTCGAATAGCCTCGTCCTAGTGTAACATCCCAAATGTATAATTAGGGTTAATCAAGTATAATTATATGTGTAGAAATTAAAACTTTTTCTCACATCTTGAAAAACCCTAAAATCTTATGTAATTCTTGTCCAAGAGTTGTGTAATCCAAAAACACAAAGCTCTTGTTGACCAAAAATCAAACTCATTTTCCAATTATCTTAAATCTTGTGCCAAACATTTGGAATATATTTTCCTTGGTCCCAAAACTGATATGGGACCCCTCTGAAAAATATCATGAGTTATAACACTTGTTGATAATTTTTGGAGGCAAAACAATCCTTTAAACAACCTTCATGAATTTCCTGAGAAAAATGCATTGCATAATAACCTCTGGAAATTTTATGCAAGGTTGATCTCATTGTCAGCAAGCTCCAGTTAAAATTTCATCAAATTTGGAGCTCATTTGCTATCTCAAATAATTCTGCTAAGTTTCAGCTGTTAAAAACTAAATTTAAAAGCCTACACTGTTCCTTGGGCTAGCCATATTCAAAGTTGGTCCAGCCCAACCATGTCTGCACCTCAGCAGACCTCATCTCCACCTTGATCAGGTCGCAGCCGTTGGATTTACATCCAACCGCCACGACCTCCTCCATGATCAACACCGCAGGACCTCCCACCTCATGAGGTCATTGCCGTTGGATCCGTGATCCACGGTCATGACCTCCCCTGTGTGTTAAACCTCAAAGACCTCCTCGAGCTGTTAAACCATCGCAGCGAGGTCATCCCACCTTGTTGAGGTCGTAGCCGTTGGATCAAATCCAACAGCCACGACCTCCTCCTCAACATACTCAGTCAGGTCCTCCCACCTGCGTGAGGTCATAGCCCTTGGATCCAAGATCCATGGCCCTGACCTCCTCACCGCTAAACTAAACAAACCTCCCACCTAACCTAGGTCGTGGCCATTGGATCAAATCCAACAACTCACGACCTCCCGTTATCAAGCACTCACAACCTCCCCATCTTTTGTTGTGCACCGTTAGATTAAAATCTACGGTCACGACCTCCTTTGTCTCATGCACAGACCTCCCAAACAAGACGTGAGATCGTAGCCCTTAGATCTAAATCTAAAGGCCATGACCTCCCTTGCTGCATATGCGCATCATATCGAGACCTCCCGGTCATTGTGTGCCCTTGGATTTAAATCCAAAGGCCATGACCTCCCTCATGTCTTTTGATCGCGTGCAGTTAAGTCCTCACCGGAGGTCCGCGACCGCTGGATGGAGATCCAACGCTTTGGACCTCTGTCCCTTTCCTCACGTGCGTTTTTGCGATTAAGAAATCGGAGGGCCACGACCTCCCATCCTTGATCGTGTGGCTGGGACCTCCTCCCACCACTTAAAACATAACGGTTCAAAAACCACATCGGAGGGCTGGACCACCCGTGGGCTTATCCAATGGTCAAAATGACCTCCCTGTTCTTCTCCTTCCTCTGGCGCGCATGCGTGCTCGAGCGGTGGAGTTAATGTCCACTTGTCCATCTTGTGTCCTTTCATGACTCTTTCTTGACCGCATTTAATGCAGTCATTTTTCCACCAGTCAGTCAAGACCCGCCCCTTGTCAACCTTTATGTCTTGTCCACCCCATGGACCAACCTGTGGGCTAAGCTCACCATGGAGCTTAGCCCCAGCTCAAACCTTCACTCAGGCTATAAAGTATCCTTTGGGAGCCTCCCTTGGCTTCCTTTACACCCAATTGATCTCGGTCTTGCACTTGTGCGTGGTGAGCTCCTCCTCACTCACTTCCTCACCGGTGGCTGCCATTGTTGAGTCCTTGAGCTCCTCGGTGGCACAAGAAGATCCATGGCTTCCTTTTCAAACCCTTGTTCGCTTTTGCTCCCAACACCTCTTGGAAGTTATCCCCGACTTAGTTGTTTGGGCACTTTTCAGAGGAGGACAAAGTGGAGCTGGAGCCGGTGTCTTGGGCGGTGAAGCTTCACCGTCTTCCCCAACTCGGTCATCACCTCCACGACCTCCCGGACCTTAGGACCTCCGGTACTCCTCCTGTAGTCCTTTAGATGCTGGCACCCGCATGAATGATTTTATGGAGCTTTTCTTGGCACAAGCTTGAATGTTGCTTGAGCTGCTTTTTGCATTTTCGTGTTTGGCCGTCTTTGGTCATCTTTGCCCTCTCGGCCGCCGGCGTTCAAAGCCGCCGTCGCCGTCGAGAGGAGGTCCACTGGTGCGAACGTTATTGTGCACTCGGTGGTATCATTGACCTCACCGCGAGCTCTACATCGCCGGCGAGGATCACTTCTTCACGCCGGGATTTTGTCGGACGTCCCGAAGCGTGTCATTGTCGTTTTAGGACATAAATTCACCGTTTTAAATGCCCAATCATTGCAATCATTGGTGTCTTAACCGCCATTAACCCCGCCCCTTTGCGCGCATTAAAACCCTCGCGCGACCTCCTCGTGGTCCCGCGCATTTATCTCATGTCCAAAGCTCGTGCGCATTGATGCAGGGCGTCCTGACCTCCTCCGAGGAGATCTGGAGCGTCCAAGACCTCCCTTGCGTAATCATGGCCGCCTGCACCTCCTGGAGGTCTCAGAACGCTAGACCTCCCTTAGGGCCTCTCCCAGTAGCCATCTCACCGTTCATGACCTCCCGGGTAGATCTTGACCGTCAAGGTCCTCCCTCGACGATCTAAACCATCGAGGACCTCCTTGGAACATCTGGACCGTCCAGGACCTCCCCGTGAGGTCTTGACGATGTAGATTTTCCTCCGGAGATCTTGATAGTTTGGACCTTCCTTTGGAAGATCTCAACCGCTGAGGACCTCCCTTTAGATCCGGTCCGCTCCGGACCTCCTTTCGTGTTGTGGTCCGTTGGATCTCCCATCTACGACCACGACCTCCCCTCACCTCGCATGTGAGTTGCTAAGAGGTCCAGACCTCTGGACCTTCACGCTTGGCGTGTGTGATGTTCTCTGGGAGATCTTGAGCCGTTGGATTTAAGATCTGTGGCTCACGCCCTCCCATCCCCTTGTGAGTTTTAGAAATTCCAAAGTGAACTCTTAGTTAAACCTGAAATAAGGTATAGACTTTAGAATTTCATATCTTCTTCGTTTTGAATCCTTTTGAGGTCATTCAAATTGTGTTAGCTCTGTCTTGAACTTGACTTTAATCCAAAAATGATTGTAAGTTGAGTTCAGCTCCAGAGCACAGATTGCCATCAGTTTTAAAACTCCTTTAAATATACACTCAAAAACAATACTTAACTTGTAAAATACATAACTAATGCTCCATAGACTATTTTTGGGTGAGACCAACTTTGTTGGTTTCTCTCTTAGTGAACTCACTGTGAAAATTAGTTTTGAGCATGTTGCTGTTAGGAAAATGAGGACTTGTGCATTATAATTTTGTTCAAGTTCTTGTTTTTGAAAATTTGTAGAAAGTGCAATATAGCTCCAAATGAGGTGAACTCAATTGTGTTATTCATCTCATGAGGTGCTGGTTTTACAGTAAAATTTCAGCTTCACTTCTATTCTAGAAAATTTTGCGATGAACAGTAGCATATTTCTAATTAATAGGCTGAGCAGAATTGTTTTGCTCATATCTTTTGCATTGAGAATCCAAATCAATTGGTTCTTGTTGCAAAATTCCCTAAAAATCACCCTCTTGCTGCTGTAGAAAATTCAGAGATTTTGGAGTTCGTTTGTTGTGCTGTCTTTGTTGTGTTTCGTCGTTCTTATCGGTTCTTTCTCGCTTTTCCGTTAGGCTTCGACATTTGTGGTGATCCCGAGAGTGACCCTCCGCAACAAAGTGACCACCAGCAACAAGGCAAGCAGTTTGATCATTTCCCACCATGTCCCATTACTTTAAAGCTTAATACTTTGTTTTACTTCTATGTATGCATGCTACTTTGTGTTAAATGTCGCTAGCAAGCCTATAGTTGCATAATCTGTAGGAATTGTTTATCCTCTACTACCATGAGCCTAGGTTATTTGCTGTGGTGGGAGCTCGTTGGATGAGCTCCTATCACTTAGTAGTTTCGATTTAAATTGCTTAGACATGCTTAGTTTTCGGTAGAAATGGGCGATCATCGACTTAGTCGATGGTCTTGATCACTCAAAACTGATTATTACTCCTATATGTCCAGCACTTGTGCTTTGATTAATTTGTAAAATAAAAACTGAAAATAAAAGATTGATTTAGACTTGGGCATATTGGATGGATGGTGCGGTTTTTGGATGTGGTGGTATGCAGGTCCCTAAGGACCGAGTACTTGGGTCACTAAGCCAAGCGATTTCACAGACTAACCACACGAGGGCATATGGAACCCTCTTGACTAAGTACTTTGGGCGGTGTTAATTGGGGTCGCTCGGTTGGTGTGTTTTAAAGATAAAATGTGTGTGTGATGTGGGAGGGAGCATTAGCTTCCGGAAGGTTGTGTGATGTCTCCTTCTCCCGTGGGTTGTGCGACTCAGAATTAGCATTGTCCATTGGAAATGTCTCGTAGGACTTAGCCGTGCCGGCACACCTAAGGTAGTGTGCCTAAAGGAAAGGCGGTCTGACGTGTGGGTACAGTGGTACACCCTGCAGGGATAAAACTATTCGAATAGCCTCGTCCTAGGTTATGGACATGCTTGGTAAGGTCGTTCAAGACTAGACTACAACCTTTAATTAAAACTTGACATGGTTGGTATGAACGGGGAGTTCATGCTATTGTTGTGGTGACTTGGGTTAGTCACTTCCAGGATTGTTCTTGTTGTTGTTACTATGTTATTATCTCGTTGTTACTTCAACATTTAAAAATGCTTTGTCAAATTGCCTTCAATCTATTATGTTATTGCAAATAAATGTTGCTTTATGCTAAAATGAGTCCAAAGCCTCATCCACTTAAATAAAGCTTGCATGTAGCTAAATTATAGTTCTGTTATCTTACACGTCAGTCTTGCGAGTACAATAAACAATTTATTGTACTCATTTGCTTTGCTTAACAACTTTGTTGCAGAGGAGGTAGAGCCCAAAGGGCTTTACTTTTGTGAGCTGTGCGGTGGTTGGGAGAGCGACTAGCTTGGCGGTCCGGTCAGTTGCCTTGTGGGCTAAAGGCACACTGGTTGGCTCTTATTTTGGGCCATCTTTATGGCACTTTTGCTTCCGCTGTTATCTTTTGTAATTATTGTTATTTGGCCTAAGGGCCTCTCTTTTGTAATATCTATTCCATATTAATGTTAACTTCTGGTTTAGTGCTTATGTTCTATGTGTTGTATGGAATTGATACATTCTTTTGTTGTGAGGTATGTATACTGCATTCTGGGAAGTATACATCTCTCGAGACCGGGGTTTATTTGGTTGATAATACTAGGGTCAATCGGATGACTAAGTATTATGAGCCTAATAAACGCCGAGTCTCACAAAAGTTGGTATCGAGCCATTCGACCGTAGTAACGCAAGCTTGGTCGCTTTTAGGATATTTTGAAAACCTATTTTCCAAGCATCAAATGAGTTTTGAAAGCTTAGGTAAATTCTCGGATTTTATTCCTTACCTATCTTAGCTTTCTCTTCTCATCCCACTCTAATTTGAGTTTTAAAAGTTGTTTTCTCTTCCCTTCTACAAAATAGTTGTTATCGATTAACACTGGTTTTTGGGAGAACCAATGAGATTGGCAAATTGAAGTGTGAGCTGCCCACTACAAGGTTTTGAAGTTCGGGAGTCGGTGATTCGACAAGGAGCTTGGATGCGAAACCTGGACAGCAAGCATCAAATTTCTGGACAGCAGTCTCAAGGTGTCTAATTAGGATAGATAATGAGAGGTTAATCAACTAAAACTTGTGGGAATAAAAGGGTAAGATGTGATACTAGTTAGCTAAGTATCTAACACTTATTTCGCTGCATTAACCTTGCTCTCTAATAGCATTAGCTCTCACCTTACAATCTGATTTTTGATCTTCTCGACCAATTACTCGTTCATTCAATACGGGTTAGTTGAGTTGAGAAGTTGAGCCTTGCTTTTGGTGTTTCTTGGCTGTTTTTAGGGTCTTTTAGAAGCTTTTTAAAGTTTAAATAACCGCTGAGTTTGGCTTTCGTTTGGGGTGATATTCCATTCCCCTAGTCGATCGCTTTTGCTTTCTTTAAGGCTTTGTTTTGGTCTAGTTGCTAACCAAATTTCATTGTAACAGGATGGCGGACGACTCAGAAGCGGCCAAGGCGATCGGCTGGTCCGGACGAGCTTCTTCCTCCTCCGACCATGGCCGAGGTTCTTCTTCGATCGAAGCGCAACCGCGCGGATGACAGAGAGTTCTCTCGACGCCATCGCGCGCAACACCACCGCACTTACGGAGCTTCGGATCCGGGCCGAGGAACGCCCATCGGCGCGTGGAGGACTCGCGGAGTTTCTTCGTACTCAGCCCCCTACCTTTTCCCGGTCCGAGGACCCTTTGGATGCGGACGATTGGCTTCGTCTTGTGGAGCGTAAGCTTCGCATCGCGCAGTGCCAGGAGCACGAGAAGGCGCTGTTCAGATCGCACCACCGGAGGGTGCAGCTTTGTCATGGTGGGAGAGCTTTCGCCATGCAGCCCGTGGATCACACCGCCTCTTGGGAGGAGTTTCAGTCGCCTTCCGTCGGGCTCACATCCCTACCGGCTTGATGGAGATCAAGAAGGGGAGTTTCTTGCGCTCAAGCAAGGCGTAGCTTCGACCATGGAGTATGTCTACGAGTTCAACCATCTAGCTCGTTATGCTCCTGAGGATGTGGCCACTGATATGGCTAAGCAAGCCAAGTTCAGGCGTGGCTTGTCTGAGGAGCTGAAGGACAAGCTATCCATTGTCGACTTTCCTGATTTTCAGACCTTGGTCGACAAGGCCATTGTCGCCGAGCATGCGGCTCGAGAGCTTATGGACTCCATAAGCGCAAGTGGAGGCCCATAAGTCATCCAGGCCGCTTCTTCCGTCCCCTTGAGCGATCTCGAGGTACCACTCTCACTCTTGGCGCCCCGAGGTCACCTCTGTTCCTCGTCCTTCGCAGCCGTGTCTCGATCCACGCACTGCGAGTCAAGAGCGGCCCCGCAACCCGGCCGCCGGGTCACATGTTTCTCATGCAACTGAAGGGGCATTATGCGAACCAATGCCCTAAGAAGACGAGGCGACCCCTCGTCCTAATGGAGGACGCGGGCGAGAGGTGGTGCGGCCAGACCAAGATCGCCCGGCTACCCAAGGCGTGGGTAGTGGTCGCGTCAACGCCATCACCACAGAGGAGGCTCGGGAGGCACCCGACGTCGTGCTAGGTACACTTTCGTTAACTCTCATCCCGCTCTCGCTTTTGTTTGATTCAGAGCATCTCATTCATTTGTTTACGAGTCTTTTCTCATTGTCGGAGAGCTTCTTTTCTCTCCATTGTCGGTCCCGCTACTCATTCGCTCTCTGGTTCGGAGTTGAGAGCCGAATCTGAGTGTAGGATGTCCCTATCGAGATCGAAGGGTAGGTTTCTTAGCAAACCTTATCCTTCTCCATTCAGCGAGTCTTGATGTGATTCTTGGCATGGATTGGTTGTCCCAAAGACATGGGGCAAATCGATTGCGCCAGAAGCTCATCTCTCTATCTAGTCCTCCCATGAAAGGTTAAGTTTTTGCCAAGCTGCTAGATCCTCATCTCTTCCGCTTGAAGCGAAGCCCGCTCTAGATATTAGCGAAGTCCCAACAGTTTGTGACTTTGTTGATGTCTTTCCGCTGATCTTCCGGGATGCCACCCGCTCGAGACCTCGAGTTTGTCATTGAGTTGGCTCCGTGCATCGCCTCTATCTCAAAGAGGCCTTATCGGATGCCACCGAACGAGTTGGTAGAATTGAAGAAGCGCTTAAGTGAGCTGCAAGAGAAGGGTTTCATTCACCCTAGCTCGCCTCCTTGGGGTTGTCCAAAGCAATCTTCGTAAAGAAGAAGGATTCGTACTTTATGATAATGTCGTTGATTACCGCCCACTTAATGAAGTGACGATAAAGAACAAGTATCCATTGCCCGCATTGACGATCTCTTCGATCAATTAACTGGAGCTCGAGTTTTCTCCAAGATTGATTTGAGAGTGGGATATCATCGTTTCGGATTCGCCCGAGGATATTCCAAAGACGGCGTTTCTACTCGCCACGGCTTGTACGAGTACCTTCGTCATGTCATTCGCTTAACCAATGCTCTCGCTTTGTTCATGAACCTCATGAATTCGGTATTCATGGAGTATTTGGATAAGTTTGTCGTGGTCTTCATCGATGATATCCTTATCTATTCCAAGAACGATGAGGAACATGCCGAGCATCTCAAGCTTGTGTTAGGCAAGCTACGTGAGCACCACCAGACGCTGAAGTTCACAAGTCGCGATTCAGTTGAAGGAAGTGGCCTTCTTAGGCCATATTCTTTCAACGCGAGGCGAGCCGCTGATCCTAGCAAGGTCAGCGATGTTCTTTCATGGAGTCAACTCGCTTCGTCACCGATGTGCGGAGTTTTCTCGGTTTAGCGGGATATTATCGCCGCTTTATCGAGAACTTCTCCAAGATCGCTGGCCGATGACGGAGTTGCTCAAGAAGGACAAGAAGTTCGTGTGGTCCGCTGGGTGTGAGGAAAGTTTCCAAATACTCAAAAGCGCTTTGACCACCGCCTCCCGTTCTTGTTCTTCCCGATATCCATCGAAGCTTCGATATCTTTTGCGATGCTTCTCGTCGAGGCCTCGGTTGTGTCCTTATGCAAGGAGGCAAGGTAGTGGCCTATGCATCAAGGCAATTGAGACCTCATGAACTCAACTACCCTACTCATGATTTGGAGTTGGCTTCGTGATTCATGCCCTTAAGATTTGGCGACATTACCTAATCGGTGTCGCTGTGAAGTGTATTCGGATCACAAGAGCCTCAAGTACTTGTTCACCCAACCCGACCTAAACCTCGTGCAAAGGAGATGGTTGGAGTTGATCAAGGATTATGACATGGGTATACACTACCATCCGGCAAGGCTAATGTCGCTGTCGGCGCGCTTTAGTCGCAGCGCATTGCCATGCCTTGTTGTCCGTGGAGCTTCACCCGCTCTTCCGAAGAGTTTCAGCGTCTCAACTTGGGTTTAGTTGAGCGTGGTTCTCTTCTGCCATGGTTGTGCAACCAACCTTGGTGGATCGGATCAAGTCCGCCCGTGAATCGGATGTTGGAGTGAGCCACATTAAGGCAAATGTCAAGGACGGAACGACCAAGTGCTTCTCGAGGATGAGCATGGCGTCGTGAGGTTCGGCAACGCCTTGTGGTTCCAAAGGACATGGAGTTGCGGAATTTAATCCTCCGCAAGCCCATGATTCGCTTTTATCCATTCATCCCGGCCACAAAGATGTATCAAGATCTCCGCCAGAGATTTTGGTGGACCCAATGAAGAGGAGATTGCGGTTCATTGCCGAGTCGCGACGTGTGTCGCCGTGTCAAGGCCTAGCATCGGCGTCAGCAGGATTGCTTGACCTTTGCCAATTCTCGAGTGGAAGTGGGATTCGATCGAATGGATTTTATCACCGGTCTACCCACGCCCCGAAGAAGAATGATGCCATTTGGGTCGCCATCGATCGATTGACTAAGGTGGCACATTTCCTTCCGTCAAGACTGAACTTGGTAGGTCTTTTGGCGGAACTCTATATCGCCCGATCGTGAGTTTGCACGGTGTGCGAAGACGATTGTGTCGGATCGTGGATCCCTTTCACGCCTCGCTTTTGGCATAGCTTGCAAGAGGCTATGGGCACTGTTTACCTTTAGCACGGCATTTCACCTCAAATGATGGTCGACCGAGAGGGTCAACCAAGTTTTGGAGGACATGCTTCGTGCTTGTGTCCTTTCATATGGGAAGCATTGGGAGAAATGCTTGCCATTCGCCGAAGTTTTCTTATAACAACGACTTTTCAGCCGGTCTCGGCATGGCACCATTTGAGGCCTTATACGGAGAAAGTGTAGAACCCGTTGAACTGGTCGAGACCGTGAGAGACCTCTCTTTGGCGGACTCAATCAATGAGGCCGAGCGCCAAGTCCAAATTTTATTCAGGAGCTTTGCGCACACTCAATCCAGCAAAAGAGCTATGCGGACCGCCGTCGACGTGAGTTACGTTTTGAGCCTAATGACTTTGTTTATCTCAAAGTCTCTCCTTTGAAGGGCCATCAACGTTTTCGTCAAGGGCAAGTTGGCTCCTCGATATGTCGGTCCCTACCGCGTTATCGAGAAGAAGGAGCTGTTGCCTATAAGTTGGAGTTGCCGGCTGCACTTGAGGGGGTACATGATGTTTTCCATGTGTCCCACTTAAGAAGTGCCTCCGTGTTCCAACCGAGGAAGCTCCTTGAAACCCTCGATGTCCGGAAGATTTGACCTATCGCGAGCACCTGCTCACGTGCTCGATGAGTCTCGAACGAAGGACAAGGAATAAGACCATCAAGTTCCTTAAAGTTCGAGTGGTCAAACCATTCTCGAGGATGAGGCTACTTGGGAAAGAGAAGATCGCCTCTGCGTGCGGACTATCCATCTTTCTTTCATCGAGTGAGCCAAATCTCGGACGAGATTTCGTAAGGGGAGAGATTTTGTAACATCCCAAATGTATAATTAGGGTTAATCAAGTATAATTATATGTGTAGAAATTAAAACTTTTTCTCACATCTTGAAAAACCCTAAAATCTTATGTAATTCTTGTCCAAGAGTTGTGTAATCCAAAACACAAAGCTCTTGTTGACCAAAAATCAAACTCATTTTCCAATTATCTTAAATCTTGTGCCAAACATTTGGAATATATTTTCCTTGGTCCCAAAAACTGATATGGGACCCCTCTGAAAATATCATGAGTTATAACACTTGTTGATAATTTTTGGAGGCAAAACAATCCTTTAAACAACCTTCATGAATTTCCTGAGAAAAATGCATTGCATAATAACCTCTGGAAATTTTATGCAAGGTTGATCTCATTGTCAGCAAGCTCCAGTTAAAATTTCATCAAATTTGGAGCTCATTTGCTATCTCAAATAATTCTGCTAAGTTTCAGCTGTTAAAACTAAATTTAAAAGCCTACACTGCTCCTTGGGCTAGCCATATTCAAAGTTGGTCCAGCCCAACCATGTTCTGCACCTCGCCAGACCTCATCTCCACCTTGATCGGTCGCAGTAGTTGGATTTACATCCAACCGCCACGACCTCCTCCGCCGATCAACACCGCAAGGACCTCCCCACCTCATGAGGTCATTGCTGTTGGATCCGTGATCCACTGGTCATGACCTCCCCGTGTTTAAACCTCAAAGACCTCCTCGAGTTGTTAAACCATCGCAATGAGGTCATCCCATTTGTTGAGGTCGTGGCCGTTGGATCAAATCCAACACCACGACCTCCTCCTCAACATACTCGGTCAGGTCCTCCCACTGCGTGAGGTCATAGCCCTTGGATCCAAGATCCATGGCCCCGACCTCCCTCACTGTTAAACTAAACAAACCTCCCACCTAACCTAGGTCGAGCTTGGATCAAATCCAACACTCACGACCTCCCGTGTTATCAAGCACTCACAACCTCCCCCATCTTTTGTTGTGCACCGTTAGATTAAAATCTACGGTCACGACCTCCTTTGTCTCATGCGCACTGACCTCCCAACAAGACGTGAGATCGTGAGTCTTAGATCTAAATCTAAAGGCCATGACCTCCCTTGCTGTGCGCATCATATCGACCTCCCCGGTCATTGTGTGCCCTTGGATTTAAATCCAAAGGCCATGACCTCCCTCATGTCTTTTGATCGCGTGCGTTAAGTCCTCACTGGAGGTCCGCACTGCTGGATGGAGATCCAACGCTTTGGACCTCTGTCCCTTTTCCTCACGTGCGTTTTTGCGATTAAAAATCGGAGGGCCACGACCTCCCCATCCTTGATCGTGTGGCTGGGACCTCCTCCCAGCCACTTAAAACATAACGGTTCAAAAACCACATCGGAGGGCCAGACCTCCCGTGGCTTATCCAATGGTCAAAATGACCTCCTGTTCTTCTCCTTCCTCTGGCGCGCATGCGTGCTCGAGCGGTGGAGTTAATGTCCACTTGTCCCATCAGTGTCCTTTCATGACTCTTTGTCGACCGCATTTAATGCACGTCGACTTTCCTTATCTCAGTCAAGACACCGCCTCTTGTCAACTTTTATGTCTTGTCCACCCCATGGACCAACCCGTGGGCTAAGCTCACCATGGAGCTTAGCCCCAATTCAAACCTTCACTCAAAGCTATAAAGTATCCTTTGGGAGCCTCCTTGGCTTCCTTTACACCCAATTGATCTCGGCCTTGCACTTGTGCGTGGTGAGCTCCTCCTCACTCACTTCCTCACCGGTGGCTGCCATTGTTGAGTCCTTGAGCTCCTCGGTGGCACAAGAAGATCCATGGCTTCCTTTTCAAACCCTTGTTCGCTTTTGCTCCCAACACCTCTTGGAAGTTATCCCCGACTTAGTTGTTTGGGCACTTTTCGAGGAGGACAAAGCCGAGCTTGAGTGGTGTCTTGGGCGGTGAAGCTTCACTGTTTTCCCCAACTCCGGTCATCACCTCCACGACCTCCCAAAGACCTTAGGACCTCCAGTACTCCTCCCGTAGTCCTTAGATAACGCACCCGCATGAATGATTTTGCGGAGCTTTTCTTGGCACAAGCTTGAATGTTGCGCGAGCTGCTTTTTGCATTTTCTGTTTGGCCGTCTTTGGTCATCTTTGCCCTCTCGGCTCGCCGGCGTTCAAAGCCGCCGTCGCTGTCGAGGAGGTCCACTGCGCGCAACGTTATTGTGCACTCGGTGGTATATTGACCTCACCGCGAGCTCTACATCGCCGGGCGAGATCACTTCTTCACGCCGGGATTTTGTCGGACGTCCCGAGCGTGTCATTGTCGTTTTAGGACATAAATTCACCGCTTTAAATGCCCAATCATCGCAATCATTGGTGTCTTAACCGCCATTAACCCCGCCCCTTTGCGCGCATTAAAACCCTCGCGACCTCCTCGTGGTCCCGCCGCATTTATCTCATGTCCAAAGCTCGGCTGGCGTTGGGTGCAGGACGCCCGCACCTCCTCCGAGGAGATCTGAGCGCCCAAGACCTCCTTGCGTAATCATGGCCGCCCAGACCTCCTCGGAGGTCTCAGAACGTTAGACCTCCCTTAGGACCTCTCAGTAGCTATCTCACTGCTCATGACCTCCCGGGTAGATCTGGACCGTCAAGGTCCTCCTCGACGATCTGAACCATCGAGGACCTCCTTGGAACATCTCGACCGCCCAGACCTCCCCTGTGAGGTCCTAACGATGTAGATTTTCCTCCGGAGATCTTGATAGTTTGGACCTTCCTTTGGAAGATCTCACCGCTGAGGACCTCCCTTTAGATCTGGTCCGCTCCGACCTCCTTCAGTGTTGTGGTCCGTTGGATCTCCCATCTACGACCACGACCTCCCCCTCACCTCGCGCATGTGAGTTGCTAAGAGGTCCAGGACCTCTGGACCTTCACGTGCGTGTGTGTGATGTTCTCCTGGGAGATCTTGAGCCGTTGGATTTAAGATCTGTGGCTCACGTCCTCCCATCCCCTTGTGAGTTTTAGAAATTCCAGTGAACTCTTAGTTAAACTAAAATAAGGTATAGACTTTAGAATTTCATATCTTCTTCGTTTTGAATCCTTTTGAGGTCATTCAAATTGTGTTAGCTCTGTCTTGAACTTGACTTTAATCCAAAAATGATTGTAAGTTGAGTTCAGCTCCAGAGCACAGTTGCCATCAGGTTTTAAAACTCCCTTTAAATATACACTCAAAAACAATACTTAACTTGTAAAATACATAACTAATGCTCCATAGACTATTTGTGGGTGAGACCAACTTTGTTGGTTTCCTCTCTTAGTGAACTCACTGTGAAAATTAGTTTTGAGCATGTTGCTGTTAGGAAAATGAGGACTTGTGCATTATAATTTTGTTCAAGTTCTTGTTTTTGAAAATTTGTAGAAAGTGCAATATAGCTCCAAATGAGGTGAACTCAATTGTGTTATTCATCTCATGAGGTGCTGGTTTTACAGTAAAAATTTCAGCTTCACTTCTATTCTAGAAAATTTTGCGATGAACAGTAGCATATTTCTAATTAATAGGCTGAGCAGAATTGTTTTGCTCATATCTTTTGCATTGAGAATCCAAATCCATTGGTTCTTGTTGCAAAATTTCCTAGAAATCACCCTCTTGCTGCTGTAGAAAATTCAGAGATTTTGGAGTTCGTTTGTTGTGCTGTCTTTGTTGTGTTTCGTCGTTCTTATCGGTTCTTTCTCGCTTTTCCATTAGGCTTCGACATTTGTGGTGATCCCGAGAGTGACCCTCCACAACAAAGTGACCACCAGCAACAAGGCAAGCAGTTTGATCATTTTCCACCATGTCCCATTACTTTAAAGCTTAATACTTTGTTTTACTTCTATGTATGCATGCTACTTTGTGTTAAATGTCGCTAGCAAGCCTATAGTTGCATAATCTGTAGGAATTGTTTATCCTCTACTACCATGAGCCTAGGTTATTTGCTGTGGTGGGAGCTCGTTGGATGAGCTCCTATCACTTAGTAGTTTTGATTTAAATTGCTTAGACATGCTTAGTTTTCGGTAGAAATGGGCGATCATCGACTTAGTCGATGGTCTTGATCACTCAAAACTGATTATTACTCCTATATGTCCAGCACTTGTGCTTTGATTAATTTGTAAAATCAAAACTGAAAATAAAAGATTGATTTAGACTTGGGCATATTGGATGGATGGTGCGGTTTTTGGATGTGGTGGTATGCCCGGTCCCTAAGGACTGAGTACTTGGGTCACTAAGTTGTTTATTTCACAGACTAACCACACGAGGGCATATGGAACCCTCTTGACTAAGTACTTTAGGCGGTGTTAATTGGGGTCGCTCGGTTGGTGTGTTTTAAAGATAAAATGTGTGTGTGATGTGGGAGGAGCATTAGCTTCCGGAAGGTTGTGTGATGTCTCCTTCTCCCCATGGGTTGTGCGACTCAGAATTAGCATTGTCCATTGGAAATGTCTCAGAGGACTTAGCGCGCCGGCACACCTAAGGTAGTGTGCCTAAAGGAAAGGCGGTCGGACGTGTGGTACAGAGTGGTACACCCTGCAGGATAAAACTATTCAATAGCCTCGCCCTAGGTTATGGACATGCTTGGTAAGGTCGTTCAAGACTAGACAACAACCTTTAATTAAAACTTGACATGGTTGGTATGAACGGGAGTTCATGCTATTGTTGTGGTGACTTGGGTTAGTCACTTCCGTGATTGTTCTTGTTGTTGTTACTATGTTATTATCTCGTTGTTACTTCAACATTTAAAAATACTTTGTCAAATTGCCTTCAATCTATTATGTTATTGCAAATAAATGTTGCTTTATGCTAAAATGAGTCCAAAGCCTCATCCACTTAAATAAAGCTTGCATGTAGCTAAATTATAGTTCTCATTATCTTACACGTCGGTCTTGCGAGTACAATAAACAATTTATTGTACTCATTTGCTTTGCTTAACAACTTTGTTGCAGAGGAGGTAGAGCCCAAAGGGCTTTACTTTTGTGAGTCAGTCGGTGGTTGGGAGAGCGACTAGCTTGGCGGTCCGTCGATTGCCTTGTGGGCTAAAGGCACACTGGTTGGCTCTTATTTTGGGCCATCTTTATGGCACTTTTGCTTCCGCTGTTATCTTTTGTAATTATTGTTATTTGGCCTAAGGGCCTCTCTTTTGTAATATCTATTCCATATTAATGTTAACTTCGGTTTAGTGCTTATGTTCTATGTGTTGTATGGAATTGATACATTCTTTTGTTGTGAGGTATGTATACTGCATTCTGGGAAGTATACATCTCTCGAGACCGGGGTTTATTTGGTTGATAATACTAGGGTCAATCGGATGACTAAGTATTATGAGCCTAATAAACGTCGGGGTCTCACACCTAGGTTATGGACATGCTTGGTTAGGTCTCTACAAGAGTTAGACTCAGCATTTTGGAATTTTTAACTTAAACCTCTTTCGGGTGGTATTGAGAATGGTCTCATGCTATGTTGGTGAGCAGTGGGGCAGCCACCTATTGTTGTTCAGATGTTGTCTAATTATATTTATCCGCTGTTATTTAAAGTTATTAAAAATGTTTGCTTACTTGCCATTTCAATCTATTATTTGTACTTCAAATCAAATGTTGCTTTATGCTGAAAATTGCCTAGTGTAGCAGCCTTCCTTTGATACATGAATGCATCTAAATATTCTTTTTCTTGTAAGACTTGCAAGTATAATTGTACTCAACCCGCTTGCTGCAATTTCAGAGGAGGTTGATCCCCAAGGGATCAACTATTGTGAGATCGACTTTGTTCAGGATGACGACTAGCTTGGAGTTTCCGGTCAGGTTGCCTTGTGGGTAAAGGCACACCGGTCGGTTTTTCTTTTGGTGCCATCTTATGGCTATGTTTCCGCTACACTCTTAGTACTTTTATTTATGCTATTTGGCCAGTCGGCCGTATGTATGAAACTGGAGATGATTTTATTGTAACCTTTTGTGACTTCGGTAATGATCTATTGTTGTATGGAATTGATATTGATGTTATTTTGTGAACGGTGTGTGTATACCGCTCCTGGGAGGTATACAATACATCGAGGGTGGGATGTTTGGTTTGTAATGCTAGGACCAATGGATGGTTAAGTATTACAAGTTAAATACCCCGGGTCCTCACACGTGCTGCCGCTGCCATGCGCTGCTACTCCCGAAGCACTGCATGCATGCATTGGCCGTATGCCACCATGCCGAGCCACCGCTCCCTCTCCACCTCGACTGCTGCTACAGCTATTGTCCTCACGTCGTTGCTTTGCCGCTGCAGTGCCTGTGCTGGGCTGTCGCGCTATTGCCTGCACTCCAGCCGTGTGCACTAGCCGACTCCACCAGCAGCACCGCCGTATGCATTGCATGCATGCATGCATAGCTTCAGTCAGCCATGATGCTGCCAGTGCCCATCATGGCACCATGCACAGTGTGTCTCCTCACCATTCCTTCTTGCAAAATTATGAAAACAGCTTGCATGCGAAAACCGATTGTATGGATGGGAAGCTTAGGTGATGGGGAATGCAATGGTATAGCATGCAAAGGGTGATTATTGGTTCTTGATGGAGATTGGAAAGAGAGAAGGCTTGAGATGAATATTTACTAAAGTTTAGAAAGACTAGAAGTGGTTTTCTTGCTGCTGGTGAGAAGAGGGATGAAGTGGGGAAGATGGAGTTGGCAGGGGGATGCTCTCGGCTGGAATAAAGAATTGGTGAGTTGGGAGGGGAATGGCAGAGGTATGTGTGGGTTCTGCTAGGGATAAATGGTTGTGAGTAGGACGATTCGGTTGAGATAAAGCAATTGGAAGTGCATGTGGCTTTGTTGGGAGATGGGAAATAATAAAAAATGGCACGGGCTTTGGACTGTTGGGGAAAATGGCAGTGAAAAAGGATAGTTCACACAAGCATTTTGTCTGTGGTCAGTCGGACCAGAAAATAGCGGCGATACTAATGCATACAAGATGACATGATTTTTGAAACACATGCGAAAACAAGAAATCAAAATAACTAAATTTAATTGCAGTCTTTCAAACCATTCGATTTAATATTGATTATTATTACTTGATGTGCAAAGAATTGCAAACCATGCTTTAATTAATTTCTCAATTTATATTTAGGATAATTATGCTGAGTTTAGTTTTTAATTATCAGTTTTTCATTTCCATTTGTTTTCTTTACCTATTAGGTTTGTGTTTTAAATTCAAATTCAAAATTTGAATAACCAAATTAAATAGAGAACCAAATAACCTCCAAAAATTCCAAAAAAATTCAAACAAGCATAACAGAGAATATAGAATCCAATTAAAATATTCCCACACTTGAAACCCTTTTAGTTTTACTCTCACTTCACATGGAGCTTTTGAATTGGAGAAGGATTAGTAGATATATTGCTAGGTCTAAAATTCTAGTGCTTTAAAAATCAAGGATTTTCAACATATGGTTTACAGCAAAAGGTTTTTAAAATGTCCAAAATTTCACAAATGCATATTAGATGATTAACTAATCCAACTTAGAGATTTTGGGCTGTTACAACAATTAATGTTGATGATGATATTGTGTGTTGTTGATTAAGCATTGTTCATTGCTTACTTTTGTGATTGCTGAGTCGTGGACTTACCCTTACTCTACTGTTGTTTCTAGGTGATCATTGATGATACTTCACTTAGGAAGGGCTAGCAATTGGAACATTGCTCATGCTCGATTACTTGATCACTTGCCATGAGAAAAATTTACCTTAGCGTGATGGTTTAATCTCTTAGACTATGATAAACATTGATTTATTCTAGATGATTAATTGGAGCTAGTTTATTCATTCGATAGACTCTATTTGATTGATTTTTCCTTAAGTCTTGGATTTCTATTCTGCTTTGCTATCTAGAGTTCAAATATATGTGCTTGCCATGTCATTATTTATATGCTATTGTGACCCGTGGACGGGTGTTAGTATTGAATTGCTTGCTAAAATTTATTGTTAATGGTTATTAAAATTAGTAGTTAGGGTAGTTTGGTGGTATTCCGGGCTCAGTGTTGGGTCGGGGTGTTACAGTTGGTATCAAAGCGGGCTTTAGGTCCGTGGTGAGTAGATTAACAATTTAGGTAACCTAAAATTGCTCAAATTTGTTTTAGGACTAGTAAAATCAACTAAAATTTGCTAATGATTAATTAACTTAAAATTTAACACACTAGTACATTGTAGGATGGATATGGGACGAGTGTTGCCTTTACGCTTTCGATATGTTGTACTATTGATGTATGAATTGATATTGGTTCTTTGAACTTATTGTGT
Source organism: Phyllostachys edulis (assembly GCA_036346405.1). Classification (NCBI taxonomy): domain Eukaryota; kingdom Viridiplantae; phylum Streptophyta; class Magnoliopsida; order Poales; family Poaceae; genus Phyllostachys; species Phyllostachys edulis. The sequence continues at coordinate 255,034 of JAYEVD010000041.1, read as the reverse complement.
GTTATTGATTGTGGATGATAGTTGATATCAAGAGGTAGAGATCTTGATTGTGGCTATGGAGTAATATCCCGTTCAATCTTAAGAATTATAATTGAATTTCAAACCATTTTATTGGGATTTAAAATGGAATTTCAGATTTCTGTAAAAGGGGGATTAAATCTTGGGCCAAAGGCCCATAGCCTTGGCCCATTAGGGGCAACCAAAAACCCTAGAGGTACTGTAGCACCCCTGTGCTACAGTGCGACCGCACTGCTACAGTACTCCGATGCTACAGTGCTCGCCCCCCTCCGTTGCTGCTGTCCAAGAAGAAGGGGGGAGGGAGAAGAACCCTTCGGGTGCCGCCAGCCAAGGAGAAAAGAGGAGGAAGAGAGGAGAAGAAGAGGAGAGGAGAACTTCGTGGGGGAATTCAGCGATGTCTTGTGGTTCTTCAAGGGTAACGAAGTGCTTTCCCCACTGTTTGATGTTGATTAGATGCAAATTCGATTGATTGGATTGGATCGAAAACCCTGCTGTTAGAATCCAGATCTGTCCAGTAGATTGCGTGGCCAATTTCGGATTCTTAGAGGCTGAATTTGAGTTGTCCATCTTGTAGATATATTTGGATAATGTTCTTAGCTTTCCATAGCCTTTGACTTCACCTGAATCCGAGTTGTGGTTTGAGAGCTACGACCATTTGTTTACTACTGTCCAGAACCTCGATTAATTCTCAGCAGTCACTTTGTGTAGCAAGTTGAGTGTTGTTAAGATTCGAATCAGGATTCCACCCTATTATTAAAATTGTATTTTACTGTATTATCTTTCCATGGCCGCCAAGAACCCGTAATTCCGACATACGGATCAAAAGTTATGACACTTTCATTCCTGCAGTCCAGATTTCTGACATGATTGATCTGTTGATTTGTCTTTTAAAATATGTTTATGTTAGAAGAAAATTCAGGCTTTCCACCCAACTAAATTGTTTTAGAAAATTTCGTAACCTTTCCATATTGTTAAAGAACGCCTTAATCGGAGTTGTAGATCAAAAGTTGTGTTATTTTCTTTACTGCTGTCCGTTTCGTCAGGACAGATTCTGTCTTCCAAGTTCATCTGCCTGTAGTATATTTATTTTGGCCGAATTTGGTATTCTCACCAACTAGGATTTCGTAGATATGTTCGTTAAGTTTCCATAGGATCTGGGCTCACCTCATTCCGAGTCCCAGATCGTTAGATATGAGTGATTCCGTGCTGCTGTCCAGAATCAGTTCCATGATCGTGTTGTCTGTGTTCAAATTAGATCTAATTAGTTAATTGTGGGTTGTCGGGAAGGTGTTGTAGAATGTTAATGGAAGTGTCCTGTTCTATGTTCTTCTTATTTCAAGTATATATTGTGTAGGCGGAGAGGCTTCAGGTTTAGGAGCACCATCATTGCCTACTAACGCGTCGCATCGCGGAAGGGCAAGTATTTTGATGTTCTTATGTTTAGAAAATGCTGAATGCTTGCTGTTAGTATTGTGTTTCCTATGATCTATGAGAATATTTAATGTTTATGTGCCTTCCAAATGTGTTATCTCCATGATTAGAGAGCATGTCTTTCAATATTCATATTTCATTCCATGCATCCGTTATTCATGTTTCATCCACGGGAGTGGATTAAAAAGACCCATCAATTCCAGTATGGGCACGTAAGACCCACCATTCTAATGTGGGCAGTTTGGTACACCCGTATGAAACGTTCTTCATACGAGATTTGGATCCCCGCATTTTGTTAAATGCAGGCTTAGGTGAACACCGACGGTTATGTCACTAGCTATACCGGTATATGATGTGTGTAGTCCCTTCATTTCATTCAATCCATTCATTCCATTCATTCAAATATTCGTTCTGTGATTTATTCATATTCTTCAATGTAGTTTGCTTGATCATGTTTGTTGTATGTCCCATTTACTCATTATACTTGCTGAGTCTTGGACTCATTCTTGCGTTGTTTGTTTATTTTAGGTGATCATTGATGTTGGCTCTATTGGGAGGGAGTAGACACGCACTACTCATTCAGTTCACCCTATTCAAGTCCAAGGTTATGATTTAGTTCTATCTTTCAATCGTTATTGATGAACTGTAATAAATAAATTTAGATGAAGAATGATACCTATTGCTATGTTATGGTTGATTCAGTAGTACTTGTGATCTTTGATTATTCCTTCGATAGTTATTGCTTAGATTCGGACTATATTCATGACATGGTTCTTTTGAATTTTGATCTCTTTATGTCAGTAGATGAGATGGTGTTCTAATTCTTCCGCATTATGGTTGTATGTTAGATGATTTAGGTGACATCTTGGCTTTCGAATAGCCAGGGTGTTACAGTTGGTATCAGAGCGGGCTTTAGGTCCTTGGTAATTGAAGTATTAAAATGACACACTATGCACAGTAGGTGGGATTTGGGTAATCCATTACATCTGCAATTCTGATAGTATGTTTCATTTTGTTGAACTGCTATTGAATTGTTTCTGTACTACCGTTCTTGTTGTTAATCTATGATCTGATATGATCTTATATAACTGATTATATTGATTATGTGTGACGATAGTTAAGGTTGAGAGTTTGAAGTCATGGTTGTGGCCCTGGGCTTTGCCAGGTTACACCACCATTCGTGGTTTGTGGATAGGAGAATAGTTACTCCGAGTACCATAATTACAGGTGTTGAGCGTGAGTTGCTTTAGAAAGTTGTTCTCTTCCTTAATTTTCAAATTTGGTCAATTCTTGTCCAGTGGTGGTTGATGAATTTATCTTGAGTTCGTGGTTCATTGTAGTTGATGGTTTGAATAAGTCTATAATTGTTCTCTGAAATAATTATTGTTTTCAAGTGTTGAGTTGCTTTCACTACTTGTGATCATTGTTAATTGTCGAGATTGGTATTTCCATGATTGTTCCTTCTTTCTTTTTGGAAAAGAATGATTCATTTGTTCGTTTGATATTTTGGTTAATGAAAGTTTTCTGTTGCAAGTTCGTTAACATGAGAAAGCCTTGGTTCTATGTATTTATTTTGGATCATTCCAAGTGTTGAAGTTAGTGCATCTCTTTTCTGAAGGAAAGTGTTAAAATCCTTTTATGATGCCTTGTTGTGGATAAGTCAGAGATTGTAATCAAATAAAATAGTTGTGTATGGGTTTCAATTGGTCCCTTTTTGTTTTTTTAGAACAATTACTGTCATTTCGACTGTGGAGATCACTTTGCTACTTGTAAATGTTGTTATTAAAGATTGTTCTTTTTCATGAGAGTCCTGTCTTTCTTGTTGTTAAAGGTGACCTGGTTATCCGTTTGTTATTTTGAATAATGGGAATTATCTTTGACAAAGTTCATTGAAGAGAGTGTTGACTCTACTCATTTCTTTTGGAGTAGTTAGAGTGTTGAAGTTCAGAACCTTTTCTTTGCGAAAGAACGTATCAAATCGCTTTTGTAATGTTTCGTTATGTTAAGTGAGAAGTTGTATGAATACAAGGTAATTGATAATGAATGGGATGCCAAGTTGGGTCAGTGGCATGTTGCATAGTTAATCTTAACCGATATCCTTGGTAGCGTTGTTGGGTAATTCCTTGATGATCTTTCATAAATGCTAGAATTACCTATTCCCGACATGCTAAAATTGTTGAAACCTGATTAAGGTTTAGATGGATTGTTGGTCAATCGAGTAGCACCATATCTTCTTACATGATTAATACAATTGTCAATTGATAATGAGAGTTGATGTTGGTGTGGAGTAATACCAACAGCTGAGTGGACAAATTTCATAAGTGGCCTTGATATCGTGCCTTAAGAGATTGCTATTGCATAGTATGTTCTTGTTAAAATAAAATTGTTTCAATCTTGTGGCTTGTGCTTCTTTTGAAAAGCTTTAGGATGGTATAATAAAGTTTAATGATTCTTGGTACTACTGTATGATATTGATGTTATAAAAAAAATTTGACATTAATGTGAGGTTGATATTAATTCTTTCAGAGATAAAGTAATTTGATCGCCATTGGTGATATCGCTTAAATCAGAACATTTCAAGTTTTGCTTTCGTGGCCTTTTTGGAGCTGATGAATTATGTGGTAGCTGAATTTAGTTCAAACAAAATGATGTATTTGAATGTTCTGTTGGTTCTTAAGTGATTCTTGGGATTTGAGCTTTAAGGCTCGTTAGTTGAGTTGGCAAAGTGATGTTTCAATCATAGAAAAATATTTCTTTTGTTAAAGGAAAGAGTGTAGTAGAAGTATTTGAGATTTACACCGAGTTTTGTAACTTGCGGTCTATTTGAAGCGTGCCTAAACTTTCTGCTTTTGCCCATAAGAGTTTCCCGTTTTTCAAAGGCAACACTTTCTTCTCATGTGAGGTTTGATATTCTTTTCGTGCGGGACTTGTGTCCTCAACTGTGGACTTCCCTTATGATTTCCAAGTTCATTGCTTAATTGACTATTTTCTCCCTTAGTCATATGCTTATTGTGAGTAGCAAACATTTTCTTTGTGCTGGGAATCATTTTCAATTGTCTTTTCTTTTGAGAAATGAATTATGGATTTGTTCTATAAAACCATATAGAGTCTATAGTGGCACCTGGTTGGTGGTGACCAACTGAGAGACTTTGTGAGACTTTGGAAGTCAAGTTGTTTGAGACGCAATGAGTGATAAGTTGATTTATTGGAGTAACCCTTAGCGAGGGTTTGACTTGAGCAAAAGGTTTTGTCTTTAGGGCCAACTAATGACATTTTTGCAATTCATAGAACCTAGAGTGGTTTGTGGTTCAAGATCTTTCGTTCATGTTAAGTGGAACTTTAGAAATTGTTTAAAGTATGGGAAATAATGGTCAAATTATGAGAGTACCATGATTGGGTACCTTACACGGTTGTGTAGAAGAATTGTGTTGGTATAGTTTAATAAGCATAGAATTGTGAGAATTCTAGCCGTTACGACAACTACGGAGATGGTAGGAAATATTGAGTTAATGTCAGGTATGACTTGGTTTCAATGAGTAACTTTCTTGAGGTTAGAATCTTTCAAAGGATGATTTGGTCAAAAATATATCTATCTGTTTACACTAATGATTGAGTAATGTTAGACTGTGGGAATTTTAGTCATCTAACCTGATGAATTCCCTATCATTCACACCAGACGTTCATTGTAGGAGTCTTGGATGTTAAATTTTGGGCTTCGCATATCTATGCTAGGACTTTGGTCGTCCAATGATTATGTGTAGAGGAAGTAGAATAAGAGTGGATTTCGAACAATGAGATGATCTTTGATAGCACCCTTCTGATGTAGTACATGAGAGTGTGTGACGTGAATTCCGAGTGGTTATTCTTAAAGGATTGAGTGATGTGATTGCTAGTGAGATCTATTTTGAGATGCATTGGGAGTCATCTGTCAAGGTAATTCCGTCGGTACAAGAGTTGCTATAGTATGTTGTGGAGTCAATAGAGCCTCTCTAAAAAGTTGTAGATGATGTATTTAGTTTGAGCATGGCGTTGAGATTGCCAATTTAAGATAAATAAGTTAGTGTGATATGGATGAAAGGGAATTCCATAATTCGAGAGAAATTTTATTCCTAAAAGAGAAATTGAGAAAAAGTGTTTCTCGAGTAGTGAAACGCCTGCTTGAGCTATGTGCCTATGACGGATGTCTTTCGCAAATTGAGGTTGACTTTACGTTTGGCACGGGTGGTTCTTATCAGTTTAGAAAGAATAAAGGAAGTATTTAATTTGGGTATTCGAGTGATTTCTCCTTTGGTGGTCGTGGTGTTTATTTGCAAATTTCCTAATTTGAAGGTGGAAAAGTTTCGTGATGAATTTCTGATTCTGGTTTTTGACTCTTTTATTACCGAATTGGTAACGCGTGGTTGCGATGAGAGTTCTTCATTGTCAATTGGGTTCTGTTTATAAAAGGGTTGTTCAAAGCGAATTCTGTTGTGTTCTTGGTTAAAGGAGGTGCTCCTTGTTAGTTGAAGAGTTTATTTTTGAGTGCGTCTTTGTACCAAAGGGGAAGTTGGCCCAGGTACATTGGGTTGTTTTCCCTAGTTGTGGGGATTCGAAAGTTGGCGTACCGCTAAGACCGTCTCGGGTTCATATGCGGGGTACGCAACATCTGGTATGTCTAGTGCTGAGTGAGTACCTGAGAGGTCCAAAGTTTCAGTTTTCGATAGAGCCGTTGGCTAACGAGTATGATCTTACATTTTTGTCTTATGTGTTGAGATAACATATAATAGTCAAGCCGAGTGTTGAGGTGTAAGACGTTGGTATACGCTATGGTCTAAGCGTGATGAGACTTGGGACTTAGAAACTCACATGAACGAGCTTTAACCAGAGTTGTTAACGTCGGATACGTGTTCATGGTTGTTAAGTTCAGATGGTATTCTTTTGAGTAAAATTCGGGGTCGAATTTTGTTTAAGGAGGGTAGAATGTAATATCCCGTTCAATCTTAAGAATTATAATTGAATTTCAAACCATTTTATTGGGATTTAAAATGGAATTTTAGAATTCTGTAAAAGGGGGATTAAAACTTGGGCCAAAGGCCCATAGCCTTGGCCCATTAGGGGCAACCAAAAACCCTAGAGGTACTGTAGCACCCCTGTGCTACAGTGCGCCCGCCACTGCTACAGTACTCTGATGCTACAGTGCACGCCCCCCTCCGTTGCTGCTCTCCAAGAAGAAGGAGGGAGGGAGAAGAACCCTTCGGGTGCCGCCGGCCAAGGAGAAAAGAGGAGGAAGAGAGAAGAAGAGGAGAGGAGAACTTCGCGGGGGAATTCAGCGATCTCCTGTGGTTCTTCAAGGGTAACGAAGTGCTTTCCCGGCTGTTTGATGTTGATTAGATGCAAATTCGATTGATTGGATTGGATCGAAAACCTTGCTGTTAGAATCCAGATCTGTCCAGTAGATTGCGTGGCTAATTTCGGGTTCTTAGAGGCCGAATTTGAGTTGTCCATCTGCTAGAGATATTTAGATAATGTTCTTAGCTTTCCATAGCCTTTGAGTTCACCTGAATCCGAGTTGTGGTTTGAGAGCTACGGCCATTTGTTTACTACTGTCCAGAACCTCGATTAATTCTCAGCAGTCACTTTGTGTAGCAAGTTGAATGTTGTTAAGGTCCGAATCAGGATTCCTCCCTATTATTAAAATTGTAGTTTATTGTATTATCTTTCCATGGCCACCAAGAACACGTAATTCCGACATACGGATCAAAAGTTATGATAGTTTCATTCCTGCTGTCCAGATTTCTGACATGATTGATCTGTTGATTTTTCTTTTAAAATATGTTTTTGTTAGATGAAAATTCAGGGTTTCCACCCAACTAAATGGTTTTAGAAAATTTCGTAAACTTTCCAAATTGTTAAAGAACGCCTTAATCGGAGTTATAGATCAAAAGTTGTGTTATTTTCTTGACTGCTGTCCGTTTCGTCGGGGCAAATTCTGTGTTTCAAGTTCATCTGCCTGTAGTATATTTATTTTGGCCGAATTGGGTATTCTCACCAACTAGGATTTTGTAGATATGTTCATTAGGTTTCCATAGGATCTGGGCTCACCTCGTTCTGAGTCCCAGATCGTTAGATATGAGTGATTCCGTGGTGCTGTCCAGAATCAGTTCCATGATCGTGTTGTCTGTGTTCAAATTAGATCTAATTAGTTAATTGTGCGTTGTTGGGAAGGTGTTATAGAACGTTAATGGAAGTGTCCTATTTTATGTTGTTCTTATTTCAAGTATATATTGTGTAGGCGGAGAGGCTTCAGTTTAGGAGCACCGTCATTGCCTACTAACGCGTCGCATCGCGGAAGGCAAGTATTTTGATGTTCTTATGTTTAGAAAATGTTGAATGCTTGCTGTTAGTATTGTGTTTCCTGTGATCTATGAGAATATTTAATGTTTATGTTCCTTCCAAATGTGTTACCTCCATGATTAGAGAGCATGTCTTTCAATATTCATATTTCATTCCATGCATCCATTATTCATGTTTCATCCACGGGAGTGGATTAAAAAGACCTATCAATTCCAGTATGGGCACGTAAGACCCATCATTCCAATGTGGGTAGTTTGGGACACCCATATGAAACGTTCTTTATACGGGATTTGGATCCCCACATTTTGTTAAATGCGGGCTTAGATGAACACCGACGGGTGTGTTATTAGCTATACCGGTATATGCATGTGTGTAGTCCCTTTATTTCATTCAATCCATTCATTCCATTCATTCAAATATTCGTTCTGTGATTTATTCATATTCTTCAATGTGGTTTGCTTGATCATGTTTGTTGTATGTCCCATTTACTCATTATATTTGCTGAGTCTCGGACTCATTCTTGCGTTGTTTGTTTATTTTAGGTGATCACTGATGTTGGCTCTATTGGGAGGGAGTAGACACACACTACTCATTCACTTCACCCTATTCAAGTCCAAGATTATGATTTAGTTCTATCTTTCAATCGTTATTGATGAACTGTAATAAATAAATTTAGATAAAGAATGATACCTATTGCTATGTTATGGTTGATTCAGTAGTACTTGTGATCTTTGATTATTCCTTCGATAGTTTTTGCTTAGATTCGGACTATATTCATGACATGGTTCTTTTGAATTTTGATATCTTTATGTCATTAGATGAGATGGTGTTCTAATTCTTCCGCATTATGGTTGTATGTTAGATGATTTAGGTGACATCTTGGCTTCCGAATAGCCAGGGTGTTACATATGGGCATGGTGAGGTTATGTCACCATTCGTGGTATGTGGATAGTGAAGTGTTTACCTCGGGTAAACTAGTCAAATGTGTTGAGGATGGGTTTCTTTGGGAAAGCTTAATGTTTTTCCTTGGATTTGCATTTGGTTATTCCGACTACTTGCTGGTGGTTGATGACTTTTCTTTTGATAGCAGTTACAATGTAGTTGGTGTGTTTGCATTGGTATTTATTAGTTCCAGAAAGCAATCATTTGTTTTTCCGATTAACGAGTTGTTTTGCTTTTTGTGAATGTTGTTGATGCAAGGTTGATCTTTTATTGGGAGTTCTATTTTCCTTGTTGAGAAACATGACTTCTTGTTTCGCTAGGTATTTTGAATAACGGAAATAATCATTTGCAAGTTCTTTATCATGTGAAGCTTTAACCGTACATATTTCTTTTGTGTTAATTTAAGTGATTACATTTAATGCCTCACTTTTATGAAAGGAAGTGTTAAAGACCCTTTTGTGGTGTCTTGTTATGCTTATGAGAGAGGTTATAATTAAAGAAATTAATTGATATGCTATGAGTTATCAAGTTGGGTTAGTAGCATGGTGCTAAAATTATTCTTAATCGACATCCATGGAAGTGAAATTGATTTAGTTTGATGTTGTCTTGTATTTATTACATGATGAGTTTTAAATAAAAGTCTATCCACACCTGTTTAGAACCTATAAATTGTTAAGAAATATGGAATGTTAATGAACCGGTTTGATCATTACGATTGTTTAATTTGCTAAACCGGTTGGAGAAATTGGGTAAATTGGTCTTGTTAGCATTAATCTGACTGTTAGGGATGGTTAAGTTAAGGAGGTGCTGGATCATTGCCTTAGTAGATGTTAATCTTGAAATTGGCATCTATTTGACTAATGGATGATCTTATATAAATACTAGATTTAACTAACTCTTATTATGCTAAAATGATTAAAACATGTATAAATGACTAGATGAATGTTGATGTATCGCTTTGTGAAACCTTGTCTTACTAAAGATTATGTTATTAAATATTTAATAATATTTTGTACTAGTTTCTAAGCATAAGGTGGAATATTGAATACATGTTTATATACTTGTGTGAATGCAAATAGAGATAGGACCATAAATGTTTCTATGATTAATATGATTGCCAATTTTAATGATAATCTCTAGAGTACAATTAGTGCACGTTAAAAAAATATTGGTGCCGAGTATCACTAAGAATTGAATGGACGAAATTTAATAAGTGACCTTTATTAGTGTGCATTGCGAAATTGTTATATGATAGTATGATCTTGTTATAAGAGTTTTATTTTAGTATTGCGGCTTGTGCACCAGATTTTCTCTAGAGCAAGTTAAGTGTTGCAATCTTATTAAGATAAAAAAAATTATGAAACAACTTATTGTGTTTCTGGTACGGTGGATCCTGATCTTCTCAACGTAGGATCGAAGATAACTTGCATGCTTGACTTGACAAATCGTAGTTGCTCACCCGATGCCACTGCATGAACTTGCAACTCTTTAATTCACCTAATCTCACGTGTACTGCACCCGACCACCAAGTGGAGCTTTACCGATCCCTCAACTCGCAGTGGAAAGACAAAACGGTCTTTGGAAAGAAAACGCCCTATTCCCCTTCAAGTTGTCGGCCTTCACCAAACTTCTTGGAAGAATCAAGCATTGATGCAAAAAGCAATCAAAATCTTTAATCGTTGTCTAAGGATACAATGGGGGTCTGCCTCTCAATATATAGTGTCCTTCGCCACCTTAGGGCTGGCCAAGAGGCCCTACTCCTATTCTATTTCGAAATTGGAGCCCCTACACCAATTCAAACACAATCTAAAACAAAAAGGAAACTCTGAGTTTACAACTGTCATATTGTTTCAGACATATCTTCTGATACAGGACGAATCTAAGGTTGAGATAGGATCTGTTGGGTTGGACTTGAAGTTATATTTCCAACAAGCACAAGAACACTCAAATTGGACTCAGTTTGTGAAAGTTATGACCTTTTTAATCTGAACTGTACTACTAATTCCGAATCCAAATTGAATCCAAATCTTCCTATCTTCAATTTCATTAATTGAAAAGACTTGAATCCATGTGAAACTTGAGAAAAGGACTCTTGTAAACCTTTGGAAAGTCATGCCATAGCTGGATATCCTCCCAAGATATCATACAAGCCACGGAATCATCAACTTTGTCAACTCTCGCGCGTCGGTCGGTCTAAATGTGCAGCATGCACTCGAATAGCCATAACTTTTTATAGAAAGCTCCATCAGGTGCAATTTGATCTGTTAGAAAGTAAACTTTATAGGCTTTCCAAATATAGATATTGTTCATGCTAGATCCTTTGGAGTTTCCGCGAAGATTATCATGAAGTTCGAGATCAGTGCGGCGCCATCTATTGTTCATCTCATGCACCCCTACCTCCCATGTCTCCCACAGACCGCATGCTATTTTTGCGAGCGTAAAAACACCCCAAAAAGCATCATGTTCTTGATATTCCCACAAACCATCTCCTTCAAATCTAACAATAAGTGATGACCCGCTATTATGTAGTATAATATTGTCAACTAAACGAAAAGGAAATTCAGAGAATAGATTCACCTATTGGTTAAGCTTCTTTGCACAAGCTTCTCTCATTCTTCAACTCTTTTAGTAAGCTCATGTTGTTCTAAGGTACTTGATGAATTGAAAACACTATATGGAACAACATAGCTAAGGATGTCCGCATCATCCTCCCTTTCTTTAAGAAATGTCGTCCTCGGCTTTTGATAGCCTGAAAATATGCTAGACAAAGAAAATAATGTATATGCATGGTATATGTTTGAATCAATTATTTTTTCTTCTTGTTTTTTTTGCACGATCGAGAGCTCGAAATCATATTTGAAATTGCACAACTGACTCATATGATCAAATTTCACCTTCCCAACATCAAAGTCAAGTAAAGTGGGTGAAAACCATTGATACCTTTCCATGCTTCAACTGCACTACTCTAATTAGTTATACATATAAGAGATAAAGAAGTAGGCATCATGCTGTGTTCTAAACAATAGGTACTTGTATTTAAACCCATCTCAAAGTGACCATGACATTGCTCAATAGATGGTTTGCGCAAAACATGCAATGTTAAATCAGCAAGATTATCATAGGTAATGTATATTCAATAAACTTGAAACATGTTGTCTACACCAACATCTCCAATGAAATTGAATTTATATGTGTATATGTAGCTATTTACTACTGATCTTAAGCATGAAATTTCAGGAACCTTCTTAATCACACTAGATAGCTCTTTAGGTTTATCGAATACGATATAACACAAAGAATCATCTAGGGATATTCTAGTAAGAACGTCTTTAGGAGTAATCAATTCCACATTATGCAAATTAAGCATATCAAATTTAGAACATGGAATAATCAAAAGAATAACGGAGTTCTTAGTTTTACGCACCTTGTCTTGATGAACTATCAATTCAGTACCAATAGTGTTACCTTGATCGTCCTCCTCAGCTGATGTAGGTGCCGTTGGTATCGTAATGTCATCATGTAACCACGGGGCAGCAAGCATTCTCTCTCTAAACATGGTTATCTCTTCATCTTTCTCTTCCAATGGTGAGGGTTCTTGAATGTCCAACTCCTTATTTGCTTGGTCAACCTGCACAATGTGAGATGCAACACTAGAAATAGAGGGTAAGTTGTTAAGTTTAAAAATAATCTTAATTGACCTATCATTATCTCTCTCTTTTCTTTTGGTGTATCTCTCACACCCTCAATTGGGATGCTCTCAACCTCGCATATGATGAAATCACACAGCTTACTCTTTTCAACACTCTCACTCAATTGGACTATGTGGCTCTTATCCTCACATGGGTTTTGGTACATCTCATCCTTGTATGACCATGGGCCAACAATGGCGCAATTACCACCTACCACGACCTCAGTCGAAGAAAAAATCCCAAGCTCGACCATCTTCTCAAGTGACACACCAGTGGATGAATAAGAGCTAAAGAGTCGACGCAGATTTAATTGATGTGCTTGGCTGTCTTTAAGTCTCTTTTTCACCTTCGTAGCATATTTCACAAGATCTTGCGACTACGAAAATATTCATCTTGAAGTGCAAAGAATGATATGAAAATTCAAGCCCGCTTTGAAATATGTCTTTTTGATATGCACTAGTGATATTGGCACGGCGCATTGCGTGATTCAACTCAATATAGTAATCTTTACAACTTTGCATCCTTGTGTAATGCTCTCCACATGGTGTAGTAGTTCCGCTCATAGTAGGATGGAACAAATTCTCTTCTCATGGCCCTTTTAAATAGACCCAAGATGTAATGAATCGCTTCCCACTTAGTTGTTGCCACCAACTAGAGGCATATATAGTCCTTAAAAAACATAGTGGCCACTCTCACTTCCTTGGCTTCTGATTCAAACTTCTGGGATTCAAGCTCGAACTCCATGTCTTGTACCCACTCAAGATACTCCTCTGGATTATTACTACCATAGAAGGGAAGATACGTATACTTGTGATCTGCCATTGTTAGTAGCAAAGCAAAGAATATGTATGTAGGTGTATGTGTATCTCTCAAACTCACTTGTCTTACCAAATCATGTTCTTACCTTTCCGAAGTAAATTGAGGTAAAAAACTCACACTTGATATTATAGGTGAGAACATCGTGATAATAGAGTGAATTCAAGAGCAAATCAAAACACGACAACGGATGTTTATGTGGAGCTTGGTATGGATACCTACTTAATCTGAAAATTCTAGGTATTGTAAAGCTACATAAATATCCAAACTAGAATTGAATGCCTAGTTGCCGATCACAAAGATATTAGTGAAAATCAAAGCAACTCACACGCAAAGATATTGGAACTTAGTGCAATCAAGGAATGAGCTATGTAAGATATAAGTGAAGACCAAAATAGCTCGTATTGCATAAGTTATAGAAAGATGCTAGCTAGTTGCAAATAATGAAACCAGGGCACAAGATTGCACAAAATATTGATATTCTAACAATTGAATCAAGAATGAGTGGGGAGTTTTTTGCTCATGTTTATGGTTCGGCTTTGCACTTTCTTTTTCCTTTTCTCTTTTTTTTTCTCTTCTCTTTTTCCTTCCTTTTTTTTTGAACTATGGCCGAAATTCTTTTTCTACCAAAATGAGCAAAAATTCTTTCCCACCTTTTGATCTTTGAACAATTACAAGAACACAAATATTAATATGCAGCCCTAAGCAACAATTTAGCTAGTCTTAAATAGGTTTAAAGTATTCACAAAGGATTGAAAGGTTCGTAAAGGATAAATTGATGTCTCACTTCTTTTTGTGTTATTTTTTTTTTGTATAAACATGACTAAAAATAAGATCAAACTAGGCTCAAATAAAAAGCAACGTAAAAGAATTCAAGATCAACAAACTAAACATGATTCTAATGGACAAAAACTTAACAAAACTCACTAGAATAACAAATTAAATACTACTACTTAAAGAAAATTTTTTGTATAGGAAAAAAAATGAAATTTCGATAACTGGATAAAGATCCTACCGAGTCAACGGAGCTCTGATACTAAGATGATACGGGGGTTGCCCGATCTTCTCGATGTAGGATCGAAGATAACTTGCATGCTTGACTTGACAAATTGTCGTTACTCACCCGATGCCAATGCATAAACTTGCAACTCTTTAATTCGCCTAATCTCACATGTATTCCCCTTCAAGTCGTCGGCCTTCACCAAACTTCTTAGAAGAATCAAGCGTTGATGCAAAAAGCAATCAAAATCTTTAATCGTAGTCTGAGGATACAGTGGGGGTCTGCCCCTCAATATATAGTACCCTTCTCCACCTTAGGGCTGGCCAAGAGGGCCTACTCCCATTCTATTTTGGAATTAGAGCTCCTACTCTAATTCAGGCACAATGTAAAACAAAAAGGAAAATCTAAGTTTACAACCGTCATATTGTTTTCGACATATCTTCTGATACAGGACTAATCTGAGGCCAAGATAGGATCCGTTGGGTCGGGCTTGAAGTTATCTTTCCAACAAGCACAAGAACACTCAAATCGGACTCTGTTTGTGAAAGTTATGGCCATTTTAATCTAGACTGTACTGCTGATTCCGAATCCGAATTGAATCCAAATCTTCCTATATTCAATTTCATTAATTGAAACGACTTGAATCCATGTGAAACTTGAGAAAATGACTCTTGTAAACCTTTGGAAAGTCATGCCATAGCTGGATATCCTCCCAAGATGTCGTACAAGCTACGGAATCATCAACTTTGTCAACTCTCGCTCATCGGTCGGTCTGAATGTGCAGCATGCACTCGAATAGCCATAACGTTTTTGTAGAAAGATTCAAATCATGTGCTGTTTGATCCGTTAGAAAGTATACTTGATAGGCTTTCTAAATATATATATTGTTCATGCTAGATCCTTTGGAGTTTCTGCGAAGATCATCGTGAACTTCAAGATCAGTGCGGCACCATCTATTGTTCGTCTCGTGCACCCCTACCTCCCATGTCTCCCACAAACCACATGCTATTTTTGCGAGTGTAAAAACACCCTAAAAAGCATCGTATTCTTGATATTCCCACAAACCATCTCCTTCAAACCTAACAATAAGCGATGACCCGCTATTATGTAGTATAATATTATCAACTAAACTAAAAGGAAATTCAGGGAATAGATCCACCTGTTGGTTAAGCTTCTTTGCACAAGCTTCACCCACATGCATCTCTTGTTCTTCAACTCTTTCAGTAAGCTCATGTTGTTCTGAGGTACTTGATGAATTGAAAACACTATATGGAACAACATAGCTAAGGATGTCCACATCAGTTTCTTTTTGGAAAGTTTTAGGATGGGGTAATTGGGTATGAAGATTCTTGCTAAGAGTGTATAATGATGAGGTTAGTAAGACTGTGAGTAAGGGATGGTGAGGGTAGTGTTGATTCTTTTAGAAGTAAAAGAATTTGATCATCTTTTGTGATATCATTTAAATGAAAAAAAAATGTTTTGAGTTTTGCACTCGTGATCTTTTGGAGTTCGTGATCTATGTGGTAGCTAAAATTTTGTTGAGCAATGTAACGTGTTGGAAGTTCTATTGGTTCTTTAGTGATTAATGTGTTTTGGTCTTAAAAGCTCTTCTTGTTTGAGGTGGCAAAGTGATGTTGAAATCAAAGGAAATTGTTTTCTTTGTTAAAGGAAAGAGTGAAGTGGAAGTATTTGAGGTTGAAGTCAAGTTTTGTAACTTGCATTTTAATTTAAGTGTGCCTAACTATTCTGTTTTTGCCCTATAAAAGTTTCTCGATTTTCAAAAGCAATGCTTTATTCTTATTTGACGTTTCATATTCCCTTCTAGTAGGACTTGTGTCCTCAACTGTGGTCTACTCTTTTGCTTTTCTTAGATTCTTGTTAGTTGACTATTTCTCTTGGTTTTGTGTTTAGTATGAAAGGTAAACGTTTTTCTGTGTGCTAAAAATTGTTTTTATTTGCCTCTTCTTTTGAAAAATGAATAATCGATTTGTTTTACAAAACCTTATAGGGTATATAGTGACAACTGGGTAGTAGTGGTTAAGTAGGTGATTTTGTGAAGCATTGGGTATCAAGTTATTTGAGGTGTAATAGAGGGTGAATTGATTTCATGATATAATTCTTGGAGGGAATTTGATTTAAATGGAATGATTGTCGTTGAAATAAAACTGATTATGTTGTTACAACTAGTAGAACCTATAGTGAATTGTAATCTAAGAACCTTTGTTCATGTTGGTAGAATATTGGAACTATTAAAAGTTTGAATCTTGGTCAAATAGTTAGAGTATTGCAATTGTGTTTTTGCAAGGTTGTGTAGGTGAAACTGAATGGGTTGGTTTAGTGAGAGTCCAAGATTGATGAAGTAATTTAATTGTTTTGGGAAATTAATTGATTATTAAGGATATTGTTTGGATCTTGGGATTTGTAGTCGTCGAATATGAGGATTTCTTTACCAGCTATACTAGAAGTTCATTGTAGAAGACTTAGATGTTGAGATTGGGCTTCTGTTTTATGCTAGAACCATGGTTGCCCAATGAATATGTGTAGAAGTAGTAGAATAAAAGTGGATTTCGAATAGTGTGATCGTCATTGATAAAACCCTTTCGGGGTAGTAAATGAGTGCGTGTGCTAATAATTTCAAGTTGATTATCCTTAAAAGATTGAGGTGATGCGATTGTCGGTGAAAATCGTTATTGAGGTGTTGGGAATCATCTGATAAAATAATTCCTTTGGTACAGGAGTGGACTAGAGTTTTTTTTGTGGGTTAGTAGAGTCCCTCTAGATGAGTTTGATTGTTGCTCTCGGGTTGAGAATCACTTTGAGTTTGTCAGTTAAGAGGAAGGAGTTAGTGTGATGATTTGGAATCCCAAGATTTAAAAGAAAGTTTATTCCTAAAATGAAGATCGACGAAAAATGGTGGTTTCTCGAGTAGTCAAATACTTTGTTGGGTCTTGTTTGATCTTTGTGTTTATGGCGGATGCCAGTTGCAAATTGAGTTGCTTTATGTTGGTTTGTAGTTTTTTTGTGTTAAGAAAAAGAGAGAGAGAAGGGAATGGTTGTTTTGGGTGTTGGAGTGATTTTCACATTTGGCTTATGTGGTGTTTATTTGCAATCTACCTACTTGGAATGTGGAAAATGTTTCCATGATAAAACTTCGATTTTGGATTTAAGTCTTTTGGAGGGGAGATGGAAATGCGTGGTTGCGATGGTAATCCTTCGCTTTTCAGTTGGGTTCTCTTTGCAAGAGGATTGGTTTAATGCGAGTTGTTTGTGAGTCCCTTGTTAAAGGAGATGCTCCTTGCAAAGGTGAAGTGATTGATTAGAGAAGGGAACAAGAGTTCCATGTATCTTGTGCAGGTGGTGTGGTTTGGTACCAAAGGGAAAGTTGGCCCAAGGTATATTGGTTTGTTTCTGAAAGTTGTGGGGATTTTAGAAGATAGCGTATCGCTAGGACCATCTCGAGTCCAGGCACGTGGTACACAACATTTTGTCGTGGGAATACTTGAGAGATATGGAGTGTGAGGTTTCGTTAGAATCGTTGACCAACGAGTAAGACCGTATGTTCGAGTCCCGTCCGATGTGTATTCTAGAAAGGTCGGAGCGAGCGTTGAGGCACAAGACGTTGGTATACGTCAAGGTGCTATGGACGCTTCAGTCCGAGAGAGAGGTGACTTGGGAGTTGGAGTTTTGCATGCGCAAGCAATTTCCAGAGTTGTTCACGTCGGGTATGTGTTATCTGTTGTTCACTTTTAGTTGTGGTATTCTTGCGAATAGAACAACAAGTAGAATTCGGGATCGAATTTTGTTTAAGGGGTTAGAATGTAATATCCCGTCTAAACATAAAACGAAATAACTGATTACTATTGAATTTAAATAGAATTGGAAAGGAAAGACTGAGAATTTTTGGGGAGAAATGGGCCGCCGACCCGTAATCTAGGGAGGGTAGTCGGCCATAGTGGGCCAAGACCCATGAGTGGGCCAGCTGCCCACTAGAACACCAAACCCTAAACACGCTGGTATCAGAGCAAACGACATGTAGTCGTCATGGGTTACTATAGCACTGCCTCCCCTTGTGCCTCCACTCCCTCCCCCTGCAGCTGCTCCTCCCTGGACCTCTCCCTGGCGAGCCCCTCCAGCGCCGCCCCTTTGCCTTGGTGGTTCTGCTGCTGTCCAGCAAGGAAAAAGAAAGGAGGAAGAGAGGAGAAGAGGAAAGGAGCAGGATCTCGCGGGATTTTGCAATCTTCATCATGATCTCTTAGGGTAACGATCTGGAACTCTTTAGTTGTCCCAAAGATAGTCATGGTTTAGTTTGTAGAATGATAGATCAATGGGAAGGGTAGATGAATTTATGTCTAGATTCGTCAGGTTTAGGGCAGAACGTTGCTGCGACGATTAGGGGTACTTCGACTCGGAATTAGGTTTCGGTGTAATTAGAGAAAAGTTAGCTTGTCGTGTTAGCTTTCCAGGAATGTTTGGATTCTTAAAATCAAAGTAGTGAGTGAAAAGATATAGGCTCCGGAAGGATGCTGTCCAGATTTTGGATGTAGTTGGCAGACTTCGTGTAGTTGAGTTGATTTTGTGTAGAAATTAGTAAAATTAAATATTGGTGTCCACTTGAGTATTGTAGGAATTTTTTGGTAGATTCCAGAAATCATATTATTCATATATGTTCAAGTTGTAGAATTAAAAAATATAAAATTTTGAAACGGATTGTTCTAGCAGAATCTGGAACGGTCTTCGGGTAAAGAAACAGAATAGAAAACAGTAGAATGAGAGTTTCGTCATAACTAGGATAATGTAGGCGATTTCGTGAGGATTCCAGAAAGTCTTCGATGGACGCATTTGGAGTTAAAAGGAGTAAGATAGGGCCATTTTACTACTGGGACAGCGGGTAGTACGTCCGGTAGTTTTGAATTAAAACGAGTCGGTTTGGCATAAACGTGCGAGGACGGTTAGAATAAAGTATCGGTGCTGCAATGTATGATTTTGAATTGTGTTTTGTATTGTTTGTCTAGGGAGTGTGGTCTCGTGTGCATTGCCGCTGTTTCAATCTTCGGTGTCACAAGGGTAAACCGGCTAGTGCATGGTAAATGGTGGCCCTTGGTTGATCACTGTATGCTTTACCATTTATTACCGTTATATTGTTGTGCTTTTACTTATTCAATTGCATCTAATGTTAATGGTCATTATTTATTCCTTATTGTTGGATATGATTTTGTTTGACAATGGTAATGTTGATGAACAATGAATATTTGTGCATTCATAACATCATTGCATATGAAAAGGTGATCATGTTGATGACAACTCCACGGGAGTGGAGGAGGTCCCTAATCCTTAAGGAGGATGGGCTTGAGAGTGTGTCATCGATGGGTGAAGACTCATGCTATACCAGTATACGCAAAAGAAGTGCATGCGAACATGTAGTGTAGAGATGCATGGAATGAAAGATGATTGATAACTGTGTATGTGAATAAAGGAAGAGAATTGAATAATTGAGCATGAGAATAAAGAAAATAGAACAATTAATGTTGATGATGATATTGTGTATTTCTAATTAAGCATTGTTCATTGCTTACTTTTGTGCTTGCTGAGTCGTGGACTCACACTTGCTCTATTGTTACTTTTAGGTGATCGTTGATGACGCTTTACTTGGGAAGGGCTAGCAATTGGAAAACTGCCCACACTCAATTACTTGATCACTTGCCATGAGAAAAATCTACCTTAGCGTGATGGTTTTTAGACTATGATAGACATTAATTTATTCTAGATAATTAATTGGAACTAGTTTATTAATTCGATTGACTCTTTTTGAGTGATTTTTGCTTAAGTCTTGGATTTCTATTGTAACACCCTAATTTCTGGAGCCTTTTTGAACTTTCAAAATAAAAAGAACCATTTTGTTTTGATGAGAATTCAAAGCTTAACTTGAGAATTTCATAATGGATTTTAATGGATTAATTCGAACTTCAACTAAAAATCGCATGAGGTTATTTGGGTTTGTGGAGTTTTGGTGGTCTCCTCTTTTCTGCGCTGGCTTTGTTCTCCTCTGGTCAGGACCTCCTCTTTGTCTATTTGGACCTGCCTGTGTCCTTCAGGACCTCTCCATGTCCTCTAGGACCTCCTCCTTGTCTATTTAGACCTCCCTGTGTCCTTCAGGACCTCCCCATGTCCTCTAGGACCTCCTCCTTGTTTATTTGGACCTCCCTCACGTCCGTTCAAGCCTTCCGCTTGATGCAGTCCTCTATCGCTTGTGTATCGTTTGATTTGCGTTGGACGGTTTGATCTTGCTGAGATGTTCGGATGGTCCGAACGTCCCACTCCTTTAGAACCGTCCTATCCGTATTGGACGGCCCCGATCTGTTGGGGCGTTCACTCGGTTCAAACGGCCCAATTGCCTTGACCCGTTCGATGGAAATCCTATGGCTCCCCCTTCTCCCGCTTCTTATCTCGCTATCGCTCACCTCAGGACCTCCCTTGTTTAGATCTTGACCGTTAAGACCTCCCCTCTAGAGATCTTAGCCATCAGGACCTCCCTTGTTTAGACCTTGACCATTAAGACCTCCCCTCTAGAGATCTTAGCCGTCAGGACCTCCCATGTTTAGATCTTGACCGTTAAGACCTCCCCTTTGGAGATCTTAGTCGTCAGGACCTCCCTTGTTTAGATCTTGACCGTTAAGACCTCCCCTCTGGAGATCTTAGCCGTCAGGATCTTCCTTGTTTAGATCTTGACCATTAAGACCTCCTTTCTAGAGATCTTGGTCGTTAGGACCTCCCCTTTGGAGATCCTAACCGTCCAGACCTCCCTCTTGTTAGATCTGATCGTTAGGACCTCCCCTTCGGAGATCCTAACCGTCCAGACCTCCCCTTTGTTAGATCTGACCGTTAGGACCTTCCCTTCTGGAGATCCTAACCGCCCAGACCTCCCCTTGGTTTAATCCGACCGTCAGGACCTCCCCATTGTGGTGTATGTTGGACCTCCTGTCTGCGAGACCTTTCTTTGAGCTTTGACTGGTCCCACTTGGTAGTCACACCCATTTTTCTTTATCCTTTGACTATGTCCTTTGCACAAGAGAGTCTCCCCACATTTAATGCCTATTGTATCGCATTAAATGCTACCACTTTTTGCAGCACCCGTGCCATACTTTTGTCACATCCTATGCCTGCTTTCATTGTCCTTTTCACCAACTCATGAACACCTATACCCTGGGAGATCTCAATGGCTCCAGCTATATAAGCTTGGGCAGCCCTTCATCCTCATCTTTTTCCCCATATCCATTCTCCAAAGAAATCGAGCAGCTTGTGGACCTCCTCCCTTGAGCTTCGGACCTCCTCCAAAGCCCTTGGACCTCCTCCCATGAGCTTTGGACCTCATCCAGTAAGCTCCTTGGACCTCCTCCAACTGACCTAGCCTCTTTGTTGGTTTTATTTTGGAGTTTCATTGAAGTTTCTTTGGGTTTTATTTGAGCTTTGTATTGAGTTGCTGTAGTTTTCTCGTGTAGATTGTGAAGACACTGAAGAGCAAGAGCTCCCCAAAGAAGAAGACATCTAGGCCTTTGAGCAAGGCAAGTTACACTCTTGATCATATTGCACCCATTATTTCAACCTATGTATATTCCATTTCAAATGTTAACACATGCTTACTTTACTAAGTTATTTCAATGCCCGTCTTTAAATTCATAGTTATGCCTAATTTCCTTGGTATGACCACTTCTGATCTTGAGCCGAACATGTTGTCACCCTAGGCAAAACCTGGTTTACGCAATACAGTGGACCAGGACCTCTGAAAAACTAGAGCTTAGCCATGCTTAGAGAAAAGAATCTGGGTTTGGGAGGTTTTGGCCAAAAATATCACTTGTCTAAATGATCTGGACCATGGCATTGGTGTGTCATGGGGTTTCTGCAAATGGCCACAGCATTGGTGTGCCACGGAGGTTTGAAAAACAAATAAATGAGAAATGGATTTGGACTTGGGCGGCATTGGTTGTTTGGTTGGTGCAGGTCCATGCACGGGATCGTGTGATCCGATGCCCTAGGGTTGTGGTGGCCGCCTGGTCGATTAAGGACCCGGTCATGAAAGTGTATTTTGCTATGCCTCTCCGTGCAACCACATGTCCTATATGGGCGGACACGCCAACTAATTTGCAAAGTTATCACCATGTTGGTCGGCGGAATAGTGGAGTGGTCTTTCATGGCCTATCTTTTATGACTTTGTTGTACCCACTGCTCAAGAGGGGCCCTAGGAAGGGCGAAACCTTAGAGTGGATGGATCATGGAGGAATGATGCATTGTAAAGGCCTTGTCACGTGCTCTAGACCTCTTACCATCGGTAGTGAGAGGTGGCAACGACGGTTGTCAGACAAACTAGAGAAGTCGTGTCATGTGGGTAAAGTGTACAACCTCTACAGAGTGTAAAACTAATAGAATATCCGTGTCCGTGGTTATGGACATGCTAGCAAAGCTACTCAAAGTTAGACCTCTGGGTTGTTTTCAAAATGGGTGGTTAAAAACTAGTTTTTTTTGGATTTCTATCCAAATGGGTTGGGCAGGGAGCCTTGTGACAGGAGGGTATCCTTCACCATCATATTGATGAAAGTTATCCAACTGTAAAATGAGAATTTGCAAATGAATTTTCATTATTGTTATAAGCTTTGGAACTTAATACTTGTATTTGAAACAAACTTGGCTTTATGTTGTGGTGTATTGGGTGGACATGTTTTTGAAACAAACTTAATACTTGTAGAGTAGTTCCAACCAATTACCTGTGGTGTATTGGGTGGACATGTTTTTGCTGGTTTTGCTTCCACTGTATATTTTGCCTTGTTGTCGTGGCTTGTAAGCAACTTTGTAATCAACTCCCTTGTTGTTAATAAAGTCTCGTGTGGATGTATGTTGTCACTTGTAATTGCTGTGAGAACCAGCCATTGATCCTTGGGACTGGTTCAATCATAGGAGGGTTAGGACTTCTCCAAGTTCTATGGCCTCCTCAAAGTTGGTCTCTGGACCTCCCCAGGTCTAATCGTGGCTCTTGGGGAGGTCCTGATTCTCAATACCTCCTCGGGTCAGTTCCCTGGACCTCCTGGGAGGCCTGGGTGGACTGCCCGAGAGGTTCTTGGGACCTCCTGGGAGGTCCTGGAGGACTCCCAGGGAGGTCTTGGAGGACCTCTCGGGTGAGGCCCCTGGCCAGGTCGCCACATCTATTCTGCTTTGCTATCTAGAGTTTAAATATCTGTGCTTGCCATGTCATTATTTAAACTTGTTAGTGTTGAATTGCTTGCCGAAATTTATTGTTAATGGTTGTTAAAATTAGTAGTTAGGGTAGTTTGGTGGCATTCCGGGCTCAGTGTTGGGCCGGGATGTTGCACTCCCAAGGACACTCTTGTTCTTTAACAAGCTCCTCGCCGATCTGACAATAGTTTGATTTCACCGCTCCGCCGCACCGTTCTGCCGCGGAGAGTAAGGCGCAGTGAGAAAATGCCTCACCCCTGCTCCTCACAGAACAAGGTGTGGATATCATGGGGATATGCCTGAGATCTTAGGATGATGTTACAATTGGCAATGTCGTTCTCGGTTTGTCGAAACAGCGTTTTCAGCAAGTGTCAGGACAATCGGTCGTACCGGCGTAAGCATGATGATGCGACCGCAGGCGGTAGTCCCGCCGTGCCTTGGTTGCCGGTAATACAAGACGCGAATGACCGCATGTGTGAGGTATGGTTTTTCCGAATCGAGTGTAATTTGGGAAATTTTGGATTTCTCTCGGTAGCGATCGATCATAGCGATTATGGGTGCGGACTACATGATCTTGATAATACCGCCATAACATGGCGGTAATACCGATTTTGTGCCGATTGTCATTTCAATTGGAGAATTGCTTTTGGGTTAGGTCAAGTTCATGGGTTTCATGGCATATGTGTTGCATGATGCATGTTTTGACTAACGTGGGTCAAGTTGTGAAGAACTTGTTCCGGATTCGATTTCTTTGTCTATTGATGTGCGAGGTTGCTTGGAGGTCAATGACGGTCAATGGCGAGGATGATCGGGACTAAGCTTGGAGAGCTGAGGTCCAGAACGATCGGGGATGCCTGGTGAGGTCAATGGAGTCAAGCATTGCGCAAGAGGGACAAAGGTGACCGAACAGGCGTTTGGTGCGATGGGTTCGATCAAGCGGCGCGGGTCTGCAAGTGCCATGGTGGTTTCGGTGGGGCCGGATGGGAGAGACTTGCCGACATGAAGAGAGCCGCTGGATCAACCTACACGTGGCGAAGCATGGGAGGTGCTTCACGAAGATGGGACTCGGTCTTTGCAAAAGATCGAGAAGGATATTTTGGTAATTTCACCAAAACCGCCTTGGTGACCTAATGCCAACCCATGGCGCAAGTCGGTCGTCCAAGAAGTGGATTAGGTCAAGAAAAGTGAAGACGGCGCTTTGAGATGCGTGCGTGTGTGACCCGTTTGTTTTGGGCCTTAACGGGAGCCCATTAGGGTTACTCTTCTAGAAGGTCTAAGCCTCCACTATAAATAGGGGGTGTACTGGACAGCCACCTCAACCCTTTCGTTGTGTTTGAAACCCTAGTTTGCTTAGGGAGAGGATTAGTGGAGGTTAGGGTTCTAGAGAGTTGGATTTGATTTTGTGCTCATGTATTGAGTCTTTGTCCTCCTTGATGGAGTGGCTGTAAACCAATACCATATCAAATCAATCCAAATAAAGTTCTCTCAAAGATGAGTTCATTTGCTTTCTTTCTCTCTATTTGATGACTTGAGGTCTTTCTTTGATCCGCGAGTTTTTGCTTGGTTTTTTCTTCTTGATCTTGCTTGCTGGGATATGTGGGAACCCATCTAAGGTCATCTTGATCATCATCCACCTACGAGCAAGTTTTGGATCAAGTTTTATGTTTTTGCTCGGTTTTGAACCCTCCTTCGGTAAAATGCAAAAAGATCAAAACTTTGACGTGGATCTTCTCGATCGTCGCTTGGAATAGGTTCCTGACATCATTAGGAAGATGTGTTTCAAATTTGGTGGAGTTTGGCCAAGCGGATCAAAAGTTACGTCGATTTTTGTTTTCGTTTTTCAGGCTGTTTACTGTTCATTCGCCTGATTTACTGTTCATGCGGAACGGCCGACACTGTTCATCCGGTTTGACCGGACCGCGGTACAACTGCCACTGTTCATCCGGTTCGAAGTGGGAGAAATGTGAAAAAGAGCTTTCAAGTTAAGGGGGAGAAGTTCAGGATGTAAGTGGGAGAAATTTTGTAAAGGTGAGCTGTTAGGAGCTTTTTGGAGAAAATTGAAAATTCTGAAAATTTCTCTTGCAAAATGGTGATCATAGTGAGGGGGAGCATGTCAATTGCATTCTTTTGATCTCTTTGTCATTTCTGAATCTGAATTGTAATTCCTGAAGACTCACAATGATCAATGGTCAAATAGAACAATTGTTCTTTCATATGGACCATAAGTGAGATTTTGTCACTTCTCTGGAAATTAAAGCTTTTCTTGCTTCTTCTGCCGTGTCTCACTTGCTGAAACTATTTTGAAGCCAACTTGGTCTTTCTCATGGCTTTCTCTTGCATTTGAGCCAAGTTGTGCCTTTGCGCGAAAATGTCAAGTATTTCCATTTTCAAACCATCAAACTTACATTTTTGGGAAATTGCCAATGTGTTCATCAAGGGGGAGGTTGTGGATGTCATGTGTACATGCTCATGATCTTAGGTGATGAGACAATTGGCAATTGCTTTGAGAGTTTGTTGAAATCAGGAGTTTTCAGCAAGTGTCAGGAAAATCGGTAGTACCGGCGTTGAAGCTGCGGTACTACCGGTGTGCTGAATGGCCGCGTTGGCTTTTTCTGTGAGCGTTTAAATAAAGCGGTAGTACCGTAGGGATAGTGGCGGTAGTACCGCGAGCCGGTTGTACCGCAAGGTAAATGGCGGTTGTTATTTTCCAGAGGAGGTGTTTTGGAGATTTTGGGATTTCTCCAGGTTGCGGTACGACCACAGTTGTTATACCGGGGAATGTGTGGCGGTAGTACCGCTTTTGGAATGAATTGAGCTGAATGTTGTTTCAATTGGAAAATTGATTTTGGGTTAGGTCAAGTTCATGTTCATCAGTGCATATGTGTTGCATAATGCATGTTTTGGCTAATGTGGGTCAAGTTGTGAAGAACTTGTTCCCGGAAATGGTTTCTTGGTCTATTGCTGTGTAGGTGGCTTGCAGGTCTATGACGGTCAGCGACGAGGTGGATCGGGACTAAGCTTGGAGAGCTGAGGTCCAGAACGATCAAGGATGTCGGGTGAGGTCAGAGGACTCAAGCGGGGCGCAGGATGGACAAGGGTGACCGAACAGGCGATTGCGCGCTCCGTTGGATCAAGCGGAGTCGCTGCAAGTGCTCGGTGGTGCGGTGGGATGCGGGCGGAGAGACTTGACGACATGGAGCCGTTGATCAACCTACACGTGGCAAAGCATGGGATTGCTTCACGATCTATGGACTCGGTCTTTTGGAGAAGGATCGAGAAGGGTATTTTGGTAATTTCACCAAATACCGCTTGGTGACCTTTGGCTAAACCATGGCGTCGGCGGTATGGTGAAGCGGTTTAGGTCAATTGATGATGAAGACGGCGCTTTGAGATGCATGCGTATGTGTAACCCATTGTGTGTTAGGGTTTAATGGGTGCCCTAATGGAATATACCCTAGATGCTAGCCTCCACTATATATAGGGGTTGGTGGCTGCTGTTGTTTGCTGCTGGAAGCCAAGGGAGAAGCCAGCCAAACCCCATTGGAGAGATGCCCTATTTTGTCTTAGGGTTTTGAAGAGAAAGGGGAGAGCTAGGTTCTAGGGTTTGGATTGAGAGTGTGCTCACGTGGTGAGCTTTGTCCTCCTAGATTGGAGTGGCTGTAAACAACAATCATCCATCTATCTCAATCAATCCAACCAGATTGCTCAAGATCAGTCCTTCTGTGTTCATCTTCTTTATTTCTGTTTTTGGGGTTTTCGTTGATCTGAGTTTTCTCTTGTGCTCTTGATGTGCTTTGGCTTGCTGTGACAAGTGGGTATACATCTGAGACCATCTTGTCGATCTTCCACCCACGAGCAAGTCCCAAATCATTTGAATCTCAGTTTTCGTATTTTGAGCAGTTCTTGAAGCATCTTCAGTCAAATCGTTGAAAGGTTGGAACTTTTGTGTGGATCTATTCGATCCTTGTTTGGAATAGGTTCCTAACCTCATAGGGAAGCTATGTTTCAAGTTTTATCAAGTTTGCCAGTGTAGATCAAAAGTTGTGCCAATTTTAGATTTGGTTTTTCTGCTGTCGGGTTCATCCTCTAGGACAATCGGTAGTACCGCAAGTTATTAGCCGGTAGTACCGCTACGCAGTAATACCTCACTTAACACAGCGGTAGTACTGGTTGTAGGACTTTTGCAGTTTTTGTTCTGTTCATCGTCAGGTTAATCGGTAGTACCTTTCATTTGCCTGCGGTAGTACCTCAGTGCGGTAGTACCTCAGTGCGGTAGTACCTTTCTTTACACTGTGGTAGTACCTCAGTGCGGTAGTACCTTTCATTTGCCTGCGGTAGTACCTCAGTGCGGTAGTACCTTTCTTTACACTGTGGTAGTACCGATTCCTGATTTTTCAGAACTTCTTCAGGGAGTTTGCTGCTGTGCCTTTGGGGGTTAGGAGAGGGTTCAACACAAGACTTCCACTGTGCTTAAGCATTCATCTTCATAGCTCTCATAGCTATTGGAGTGATTTGCGAGTTGAATCCATTCAAAGTGAAAAATATTTGGTGCTCCTATTCACCCCCCCTCTAGTCGCCTGTTTTCGGTCCTACAAACTCACCTCCACGGTCCATGTGTAATGCTTTTATCTTGCTGTTTTCTTCCACCTCAATTCTTGCCTTGGTTTTCTTGAAAGCCATAAGATTGTCATCTTTGCTTTTGATCAATACTATCCACATGAACTGTGAGTAATCATCAACCATAAGTAAGAAGAATTTGTTACCTATGGTAGTTTCTGGATTAATTGGACCACACAAGTCTATAATATCTTGTTTAACATTAGAGAATTCATTGAAATGAGAAAGGTATTTAACAGGAATTAAAAAGAGAAATTACATTTTTAGCGGAGAAATAATCTTGGGCTTTCAGCCCACGTTGATTGGCCCAAGTGGGAAACTGGTTTAAGAAGGGGGCAACCAAACCCTAGGCACCCTCTACTGTTGCACGTGGCTACTCTAGCACGCCGCCACTGTAGCAACCCTCCCCCTGCTGCCACACCCTCCATGTCGCCCCCTTTTGCTGCTCCTTACTGCTGGCCATCGGGAGGAAGAAGAAGGAAGTGGAAGGAAAGCTTCTCCGTGGGGTTTGATCGGCATCCTCTTGGGGATCTTCAAGGGTAACGAGTGCTTCTCCTCGCTGTTTGGATCATAGTAGATGCGAAATTTGGCTTGTTTAGTGGATCGAATTCCTGCTGCAGTTAGAACAGATTATGTCCTGTTATTTGTGCATTTGTTTTATGTGTTTTGGATCCGAATTAGAGGATCCCATATACTAGAGTTATGTAGAATTCTTTCTTAGCTTTCCGTAGCCTCAAAGATCACTCAATTCCGAGTTACGGTTTAAAAGTTATGATAGATTCTCTCCTGCTGTCCTGAAAGTCTGACGAGAACTAACAGCCAAGATGTTTATTAAATTATGATTAAGCTAAGGGCAGATTCAGGGTTTCCACCAAACTAGATTGTTGTATCATTTTTATAAGCTTTCTAGATTGTTAAATAACACCCATTTTGGATTTGTAGAACAAAAGTTATGTACGTTTTAAGTTGACTGTCCAGATTGTATGTCAGGTTCTGACAGTAGTTTTGACCCATGTGCCACTTTTTGTTAAATGAAAAATATGATTATCATGCCAACTAGACTTTTGAAGATTATGTTCTTAGCTTTCCAGAATAAAAATAATTGTGAATTTTGGTTAATCCAATCAAAAGTTATGATTGTTTCTTTACTGCTGTCCAATTCTGTTAGACATATTATAGGTTAGACGTTCAGTTGAATGCTAGCCTAAGTTATTTTCTGAATTAGAGGATTCACCCAACTAGTTTAATGTGGATATTTTCATTACCTTTCCATAGGATCTGAGCTCACTCCGTTTCGAGTCTCAGAGCAAAATTTATGATGTTTTAGTTATCGCTGTCCAGTTTATCGTCCTGCTAGACTGTCGGTTAAATGGGAAAGAACAAATATGTGAACCTTGGGTTTAGGATGATGCGATTAAGCGTAGTGAGTAGCTTCTTATTCACGTTGTTTCTTATTCAAGTAATTAAATTGTGTAGGAGGAGAGGGTTCGAGATTAGTGGCTTCGTTGTTGCCTCCTAACGCATCGCAGTTTGAAAGGCAAGTACAATCGAATTATGTTAGTCTGTTAGGTACCATCCTGGCTTCCACATAGCCAGGGTGTTATAGTTGGTATCAGAGTGGGCTTTAGGTCTGTGGTAATTGAATATTAAATTGACACACTGTGCATTGTAGGTGGGGTTTGGGAAATCCATTGCATCCGCATTTCTAGTGATGTGTTTCATTATGTTGTAGTATATCGAATTGCTTCTGTACTATCTTTCTTGTAGTTAATCTATGATATGATGTGATATTCTATATCTATGAATTTATTCTATGATTGTCATGAGATGATCCTGTATATTTATAATTGATTATAATGATCATGCGTGTTGGTAACAAACGTTGAGAAGTTGAGGTCATGGTTGTTGTCCTGGGTTTTGCCAGGCTACACCACCGTTCGTGGTATGGGAATAGAGAAGTACTTATCTCCATTCCATAGTTTCAGGTGTTGAGCGTGAGTTGCTTTAGAAAGTTGTTCTCTTCCTTGATTTTTGAATTTGGCAAATTCTTGTTCTATGGTGGGTGATGAGTTTCTCTTGGGTTCGTGGTTCATGGTAATTGACGGGTTTCAATAGGTCTCTAATGGTTCTCTGAAATAATTATTGCTTTTCGACGGTTGAGTTGCTTTTACTAGTTGTGATCGTTGTCAATTGGCAAGATTGATATTTCTATGGTTGTTCCTTCTTTCTTATTGGAAAATAATGACTCATTTATTCATTGATAGTTTGGATAATGAGAGTTTTCTGTTGCAAGTTCGTTAACATGAGAAAGCTTTGGCTCCATGTATTTCTTTTGGATCATTCCGAGTGTTGAAGTTTAATGCATCTCTTTTATGAAGGAAAGTGTTAAAATCCTTTTGTGATGCCTTGTTGGGGTTAAGTTGGAGTTTGTAATCAAACAAAATGGTTGGGTATGGGTTTCCATTGGTCCCTAATTGTTTTTCAGAACAACTAATGTCTTTCCTCTTGTTGAGCTCTCTTTGCTACTTGTAAATGTTGTTATTTACAAGATTGTTCTCTTTCATGACAATCCTATCTTTCTTATTGATAAAGGTGACCTGGTTATCCGTTTGGTATTTTGGATAATGAGAGTTATTGTTTACAAAGTTCATTGAAGAAAGTTTTGACTCTGCTCATTTCTTTTGGAGTAGTTGGAGTATTGGAGTTTAGAACCTTTTCCTTGAAAAAGAAAGTATCAAAAACCTTTGTAAGGTTTTGTGGTGTTATGTGAGACTGATGTTAATTCTCGTAGTAATTTGATCACCTATGGTGATATTGTTTAAATGAGAATATTTCAAGTTTTGCTTTCATAATCTTTTGGGAGCTCATCATTTATGTGGTAGCTGAAATTATTTTAAATAAAATGATGTATTGGAATGTCCTATTGCTTCTTAAGAAATTCGTTTGATTTAATCTTAAAGGCTCTTTGGTCTGAGTTCGCAATGTGAGGTTGCAATCAAAGAGAATTATTATGTTGATTCCTTTAAGAAGAGGAAAAAACATTTTGCTTGCTTTTCGTGATATTCCGTAAATGAAAATGTTTCGAGTTTCGTGGCTAAGATCATTTGGATCTCATGTTTCATGGGTAGTTGAATTGTTCCGAGCAAATATGACATGTTGAAGAATTTTATTGGTTCTTAATTAGTACTTGTGGTTTGGACTAAAGAACTTATCTTGTTCGTTGTGGGAAAGTGTTGTTATAGCCAAAAGGGTTAACTTTAGTGTTAAAGGAAGGAGTGCAGTAGGAGTATTTGAGAGTTGGAGTCAAGTTTTACAACTTGTGGATATTTGAATTGTGCCTAAACTTTCTGCTCTTTCCGCACAAGAGTTGTCGAGTTTCAATCGCAATGTCATTTTCTTATTGGTTGTCATTTGCTATTCTCTTTTTGAGGGATGTGTGCCCTCAACTGTGAATTCAACTTTCATTTTCCAAGATCATCGTTATCAGATTATTTCTTTTGGTTTCGTGCTCGCTGTGTAATGAAACTTGTCCTTGTTCGCCTCTTTCTTTTGAGAAAGGATCAACAGTTTGGTGGTACAAAGTTTTACAAAGCGTAAATTGGCAACAGTTTGGTGGTGGTTAAGTGATTGTAGTGGTGAGATTTTGCTACCAAGCTATTGGAGGAATAGTAGAAGATGAATTAGTTTTGACCTGTACCTCTTGGAGGAAATTTGATTCAGATGGAATGTATGGCTTCGATGTAAAACTGATTAGTGTTACGACTAAGTAAAATCTATGGTATAGTGTAATTCCGGAACCTTAATTCATGTTGAAATGTTAGGGATTATCGAAGGTATGGAAACATTGATCAATTTTATAGAGTAACGCAATTGGATAGTATTGCGAGATTGTGTGAGTGATTTCTGATGATGTCAATGAGTGAGTATGTTAGAATTGTGGGGATGTTAGAGATTTAATCTGATGATTTCTCTATCTGTCATAAGAGAAGTTCGTTGTAGAAGTCTTGGAGATTAAATTTGGGCTTTGCATTTTTATGCTAGACCTTTGGTCGCCCAATGATTGGGTGTAGAGAAAATAGAAAACTGGCGTTTCCTGAGCAGTGGAATGATCATTGATAGAACCCTTCTGATGTAGTACATGAGCATGTGTACAGAGGATTCTAAGTTGTTTATTCTTAAAAGTTTGAGGTGACGTGATTGCGTGAGATCTATCCTGAGGTGCTTTGGGTGCCATTTGTCAAATCAATTTCGTCAGTAGAAGGAGTTGTCTAGAGTGTTTTGGTGGGATCAGTAGAGCATCTCCACAAAGGTGTGGATGATGTATTTCGGTTTGAGCATAATTTTTGGATGTTAATTTAAGAGGTTTGAGCTCGTGTGGTATGCGATGAATTCGAATTCCAAGGTTTGAGAGAAATTTATTCCTAAAAGAGAAACTGAGGAAAAGGATGTTTTCTTGGGTAGTGAAGCGTTTTCTTTATTCTCGCTTGAGCTTTGTGTTGTTGACTGATGTCTTCCATAATTTAAGTTGGTGCTGTGTTGGAATGTGTGATCCTTTCCAGTTCAGACAGAATAAAAGAAATATTTGATTTGGGCATTCGAGTGATTTCTACTTTCACTTTCATGGTGTTCATTCACAAATTTCCTAATTAGAAAGTGGATTTGCTTTCGTGATGAGTTATCAATTTTTGGATTTGACCCTTTTGGTGGAGAAAGTGGATTTGCTTTCTTCATACGGGCCTTGGATCCCCGTATTTTGATAAATACGGGCCTGAGTGAACACCGACGGGTGTTCACTGGCTATACTGGTATAAGCAGAAGTGGAGTTCATGCATTTCATTCATTCATATGGTTTCATCCATTCCACCTTCGATTTCTATTATGTGATATTATGTTCTTATTCATCCATTCAACATTCGTATTCTATTCTGTGATTGATATGTTCTTATTCAGTATTGTTCGCTTTGTTCTGTTGTACTTGCTGAGTCATGGACTCATTCTTGCCGTGTTTATTTGTTTTAGGTAAACATTGAAGACGGCATGCATGAGAGGGCTTAGCCACGTGGATCACATCATTCACTTCACATTCTTTCTTTCACTTCACATTATTCACTTTTAATCATATGAACTTGTTTTCGTTATGTATTGGATTGTAATAAAAGGAGTATGATGGTTGATGTTATCCTTCACTATGATTATGATTGATTCAATAACTGCATGTGATCCTTGATTAGTTCATTGATAGGATTATCTTATTTGACTCAATATTTTTGGGCATTTAGAGATTGTAATTTGTCATTGAATTCAGATTAAATTCCTACATTTGTTCTATTAGATGTTGATCTTTATTCGAGATTAATTGTTATGTTGTTGAAATTATTCTGCATTGTTGTCGTATGTTAGTCTATTAGGTACCATCTTGGCTTCCGCATAGCTTGGGTGTTACAAAGTCTGCATGTACTAGATCAAGCGGTTTCACAGCATGGTATGTGGATGTCTTCGAAAATGGACTTCGATGCTATGTGCATGCTCCATATGCTCATTGTGACGTAGTCCATCAACCATCTCCATCTGCGATAAAAGATTCGATGCCCGAAAATTTATGTGCTCATACCTGGCATGCTAAAGCCACTCCTTTTCTTTGTATTTTTGGACAAAAGGCAAGTCGGTTCAGTGTGATTCAACTGTAGAAAATACAGCCGGTTCTAGGTCCTTTTTGCTTTGGCTAGCAATTTTCATTCCCGCTCATAGATCCTGAAGTGACCATCTTCAATTATGGTCATGAATCCGGATTCATCAAGTTGCCCCAAGCTAACAATATTGCTTCGAAGACGTGGGATATAGGAAATATTTGTAAGGTCTTTGTGTTCACCTAAGAGAACCTGTAGAAGCACTGCGCCACGCCCATGTATTCCTACCACGGATCCATCTCCAAATTTGACCGAACCCTTCACTCAAGCATCCATTTTAGTGAATGCACCACTGTTGTCGGTCATATGATTACTAGAACCTCTGTCTAAATAGCATAGATTGCTACTCTAGTTCTCTTCTTCTCCCAGCTTGGGCTTGATGCTATCTTCGTTGAGCATGACAACCTCTGTACCGTGCTTAGATTCCTTTGACAGCTCGCAGGTTTCAATTTTCAGTAAAGCCGGCTCATCATCTCTATGTCTTTTAACATAATGAGCTTGCTCTTTCTTTGGCTTCGAACACTCAGATGCGAAGTGCCCATATTCAGAACAATTGAAACACTTTATCTCAGATTTGTTGAACTTCTGATGCGGTTTTCTTTTGGTATCATTCCCGCATCCACCAACATGACCATGGCCACGCTATTGGCCACCAGTGCGTCCACCACCCCTCTTTGTGTCATTGCTAGAGCTATCATCGCCCTTTCTTTCTTTTACAAATAGTGCCTCACATTGCGCACGTGAGAACAAAAGCTGCTCCCCTTCATCCTTGCGATATCGCCAACCTTTCAAACTTTCTTCAAACACCCTCGATGCGTCTTACTGACCTCATGAAAGACATTGGCGATAGATCTCCCCATTGCACGATCGTACCGTCGATCTGGAGAAATCTATCAGGGACAGCACTGAATTTTTTTTCGACAAACACACTATCCTTTAGTTTAGTGCCAAGGGAGCGAATTTCACCCACAGTGCTAGTGAGTCTTTGAGAAAACATAGGAATGTTCTCAGAATCTTCCATGATCATGCGATCAAATTGCCATCTCAGCACCTACACCGTTGCCTTCTTGACATGATCCTCACCCACACGCATCTCCCAGATGGCCTCCCAAGCTTCCTTTGCCGATTCCTTGTCTGCAATAGCCATCATCACGATGTCTGGCACGGCCTAGGAGATTACGGCCAGGGCACCGTGATCCTTTTCTTCTTCGACTAGTGCTTCGCCTTCTATTGCCACCCAAACACCTACTGTGCATAGGATGATCTTCATCTTCACAGCCCACAAGTTGTAATTTGTGTCGTTCAGCATAGTGTGCTGAATTGGTATTGAACCTCCTTTCGATACTCTTCTTCCAATTGATGATGACTCAATGGCTGGCGCTGCCGTTCTTAGTTCCAACTCTTTTTTGGCGACTTATTGCCAGCCATTGCTACCAATGATATAACACCCCGATTTTCAGAATCGGGATGTTATTATTTAATTTGGCGATCTATTAAATATTTGACTGTGTTTTAAAATTTTCCTGGGTTAAGTAAAAGATTGCTTTTAAAATGAAATTGAATTAATTAAAAGGGTTGCATTTCAAAGTTAAATCGAGTTGTTAAAAAGTTGCATAATAATAATAATAATAATAAGTAATATTAAATCAAATTGTTGAAAGACCATTTTTAAAAATTAAATTATTTTTATTTCTTGTTTCGCATGCATTTCAAAAATCATGTCGTCATGTATGCATTGGTGTTGTCATTTTCTTTTCCAGGTTATTCGCTCGCATGAAAAACATCTACGTGACCCATCCTTTTGCTGCCATTTCTTTTCCTCTTCTCCCAACACCAAAGCCACCACAACCACTCAACCAACCCCAATGCCCATTCTTTATTTCCTAGCCGAACTCACTTCTTTTCCCTCACTGTTCATTCTTCCTCCAACAAAGCCAGCACTTCTAGTCTTCCCCAAGCAAAACTCTAACACATGTTCATCTCTTCCATCTTCTCTCCTTCCAAACTCCACTAAGAATCGCAAATACTTCAATGCATGTTACCCAGCGACGTTCATCGTCTCGTGAGCATTCTATTTTCGCGGTTGGTTTCCGCAAACGAGATTGTTTGAACAATTTGAAGAAAAGGAGGAGGAACAGTACTGCACAATAACTAGTTGCAGCAAGAGAGAGAGCACCCACTGCCATTTCTTTGTCTCCAACCGAACAACCCCTGCCACTTTCTCATTTCTTTATCTATCAACCATCTTCCCACTGCCATTTCTTAATCCCAGCTACAACCAACCAAACACCACAGCCATTCAACATCTCCATGTCGTTCTTTTGTTCCAGCCGAATCACTTTCCCCATCTTTATGCCCAACCGAATCAATCCCACCTCCCATTGCCATTCCATTGCCCAAGAGAGCACTCCATGCCTTATCTCACTTCCCCAACGGAGCTACACAACCTTTCTTCCCTTTTTCTCCTCTTTGTAACCTTCTTCTCAAAACAAAACCTCCATTTCTTTCTCAACATGAACTCAAGCTTCCATCTTCTCTCCTCGAAATCGCAGCAAAAACCGAAAATCAAGTCTTGCATGCTATGCCATCGCAATCCCCATCACCTAAGCATCCCATCCATACACTTAGTTTGCATATGCAATTTGTGCATGCAAGCACTTTTGAGCATTTTGCAAGAAGGGAGGAAGGAGTGACAGTAGCTTGGTCTGGAGGAAGAGTAGTTGTAGCCTGGTGTGAAGACAAGGGTGCCAAGGTGCTCTGTTTACTGCGGCGGCGCTACTAGCATCGGCGATGGAGGCATCTGCTCAACAGCACCAAAGACTTCGATGAGGTGGCGGTGGTAGCTACGGTAGTGGAGCGAAACACAAGACACGGTGACGAGTGCCTTGGGCAAGCCGGTGGCTGCGTGCGCTTTGTTGTCGTGAGGGCATGACATCGCCGAGCTGGGCAGTGGACTGACCAAGGCGTAGCGGCGTCGGCATGGGGCCTGCAGCCCAAGCCCGTAGCGGCCCGGAGGTGACCAGCGATGAGGGGCACCAAGGTGGCTCCATGCTATAGTGGTGGAGCTGCGCCACGTAGCCTAGCAATGCAAGGCCGAGGCGCTGCGCTGCAGCGTCGGCAGCGACTCACTGGTGGCCGGTCGATGTTAGGAAGAGAGGAGGAGTAGACAACGGAGGCTCGCTACAGCACGACGGCACTGAGATGACATATCCGATGAGGCCGAGCGACGCTGCATGCAGCTGAAGCCATGCATGCACACAGCCAGGCTAGACGGCGACTAAAGGCGCAGCCACAAGCGTAGTGGCAATAAGTTGAGGAAGACCGCGGGCAAGCTAAGCACCGAAGATGACGGCGTCGTGGGCGAGCGAGGCGAGGTAGTGTCGACACGATAGCATAGCGCATGTGACGGCACCGGGCTGGCAGATGCAGACGAGTCGGCGATGACTATGGCAGGGCGGACATAGATGAGCTCGGCGGCGACTACGACGGACGTGGACGCAGGCGAGTTCAGCGACAACTACGGCGGACATGGAAATGATGATGACTACGGTAGACATAGACGAGTGATGAGAAGATGACTCCGGTGATATTTCGCACACCTAGTGCCGCGGTAAAATCCTTAGTGTTAAATTATGTTACCGCGTTACGAAATTAGTTGGGCGTGTTGCATATTAGTCATGAGCATGTCATATTTTTATGCATGTTTAATTGTAAAAATAATTTGGTAGCTTAAGACCAGTATAACACTCTGGATATGTCCTAATTGTGCTTGTGTGTGATCTTGTCATGATTTATTGAGGGATGCGATTGATTAGATTGTTGTAGCGGTTTAGGTGTATTATTGGTCAGTGGATGCTAAATTAAATATACATTGGATCAATTGATTAGATGATATTATTATTGGAGTCACATGCAAAATTGTGGTGATCTTAGATGCTAAATTAATTAGAGGTTTTCGCTTACAATGGAATAGTAATTTTTGGAGTTAGGGCGCGTAAGGGTTTTATGAATTATTACGTGATGGATAGCTCTTGTGACGATATTTATGGAGATATGGAGGTTGAATCCGGTGATTTATTTAATCATGTGTAAATTGATGGGATGTCTTAAGTAATAGCTATGTGAGTCATTTTATGCTAGATTTGGGTGATGGTTGAATGGATGATTTGATTTCGGATAAATTTTTGGATTGCCATGTAATTAGTAGTTAAGTCCTATGTGCCGAGTTGATAGATTTATACCCTCAATTGGATTAGTAGATAAAGGATTATTAGTTGACTGTTGACTAGCGAGTAATACCGCATCTTCGAGTCCTGTCTGTTGAGTGGTTCTGGTTAGGATGGTACAAGTGATGAGGCATAATACATTAGTTGCATCAAGGTGCGGTGGTCCCATATGTTTGAGGGGAAAGTGACTTGGGAATTGGAGTTTCGCATGCGCGAGCAATATCCGAAATTATTCACAGCGGGTACGTGGTACAGTTGCCAAATTTTTTAGCTGTGATTATTCTTTGGTGTTAAGCGTGGTTAGAATTCAGGGTCGAATTTTGTTTAAGGGAGGTAGAATGTAATACTCCAAATTTAATTAGATGAGAAGAAATAAATTAGGGAGAAGAACCAATTAGAAAAGTGAGTTAACAGAGGATTAAAGGGGGATTTCTACAAAATTTAGCCAACCTGGGCCAGGGCTTTAGGCCCATTTGATTTCGGCCCAAGGTGGAGGGGGAGGGGGGGCAGCCGACCACTAACCCTAGGGCACCACCCCCCCTTCTCCCCCCCTTGGCCGCCACCCCCTCTCACCCTCCCCCCTTTGGCCGCCACAACCAGCACCCCCTGTGCCTCCCTCCACCTCTGATCAGCACCTCTAGCAGCGCCATGCCCTCCTGATGAAGCTCCTTGCTGCT
Organism: Phyllostachys edulis; assembly: GCA_036346405.1. Classification (NCBI taxonomy): domain Eukaryota; kingdom Viridiplantae; phylum Streptophyta; class Magnoliopsida; order Poales; family Poaceae; genus Phyllostachys; species Phyllostachys edulis. The sequence continues at coordinate 216,376 of JAYEVD010000041.1, read as the reverse complement.
GGCCAATTGGAGGAAGAAGGAGATCGCTCTTGTGGAGGCCGGCCAAGAAAGAGGAAGATGAAGGAAGAAGAAGAAGAAAGAAGGGGAAGGAGGGAAGGTGATTGATCGCATGGTGGTTTGTGAGTTCTTCAGTGGAGTCTTCAAGGGTAACCCCTGATCATGTTCGTTTAGTCGTGAATTCGTGTATTTAGGCAATGTCGGTTTTAGATCGGTTCTCTGGCAGTCTATAGTATTCATTTGATTTAGGGCTGTTAGCTAAGAAATCCAGTCTGGCCATCTCCTAGAGAGATGTAGATAACGTCAGTAGCTTTCCGTAGGTTTTTGGATCACGTCGTTTGGATGAGCGGATTAGGAGATATGATTTTCGTAGCATTGCTATTATGTGGTTCTGTCATAATTCTGACAGTTAATGTTAATCGGTCATTAGAAAATAGTTAATGAATTTTTTAGAAGATCTCACCAAAACAAAAGTTGTAGTTATTTTTATAAGCTTTCCAAAAAGCTAAATAACAATCATTGTACTGAAAGATACGTTAGTTTTAGTCTTGCTGTCCAGAACCCCTGACGAGATTTAGTTGTTATATTGAACTGTTTGGTAAGGATAGAAGATGGCTGAATCTGGAAAGCTTACCAACTAGGTTTATGTAGATAAATTAAAAAGCTTTCTAGAGAATCAAAGAACACCCTTTTTGGATCCCTTGATGAAAAGTAACGAATTTTAGAGGAGGACCGTCTCTTGAGGGGACAGATCGATGTCATGGGATTTGGAGTTTTGGATTGCGCTAGGGAGCGTAGTGAGTTATATATTTGTTTCTAGCAATATTTAGTCCAGAATTGTTATCTCAGAGTGTTTATTAAAATTATTCAGGTGGGGGTTTGGTTCCGAAGGCAGCGCCCTCTTCACGTCTTCCATTCTCGCACGGTTGAGGCAAGTACAGTTAGTGATAGAATAATTAAGGGTGATTGTTCATATTTGCTGGTATTATGTGTATATTCTCTACTCATGGATGCTAGAATGATGTGTATGTCGCTGTTCATGAATGCTAGAAGTATGAGTATGCTCTTTATTCATGTATGTTGCTGCTAGCTAATACATGTTTATGTTGAATAAAAGAATTGATACATATGCATCATGATATCATCTTTGAGGCTTGGTCACGTAGTTACCATGTATTGATTTTGAGGTCCCTGTCATATATTAGACGGGCTTGTGGTCCCCACACTCGTGGAGTGTGGGCTTATGGTCCTTGTGCTTGAAGGCACAGGTATGGGTATGCATCGACGAATGCATACTCCGTATTACCGATACATGCAAAGAGAAAAGAAAAGTTGCATTTGTGCATTTGCATTGCATGCGCATGTGAATTGGTTGATTATAGAGAATTGTGGTTGGATGATGATGATACAGTTGTGAATGATATTGTCTCATTAATTGTACTTTGCTGAGTCTTGGACTCACTCTTGCTGTTATTTGTGTTTTTAGGTACCCCTTACGAGAACAGCATGCATGGGAGGGAATAGTCATAAGTTTGGATGCACACTGCCACAAACTATTTATAATTGGTTAAATTTGGAACATGCCTTAATAATTGAGCAAACTGCTTAAAGGATTCTCTATTGGTTATTTCTTATGCGTTAGATGTTTTGTAATAGAGTTGATTAGCATGTTATGGAGGCCTTTATGATTACGTTTTAAATTTGATGACTGGATTATTGTTTATTGTTATTAATAACTGTGCGAACCTCCGGTATGGTTAACTATACAAATGAGGTTCTGCCGAAATTTAGTAAAATGTTTTAGTTTTAATTTGTTACTCTGTTATTTTAGTAGCATTCTAAGCTCATGTTGGGCTGGGGTGTTACAACGTTTTTGTACTCAGTTGGATTGTCCATATTACAGGTGGAAAGTCGTTCGAATCGGGTTTTTAGTACGGCAGATGCTACGACTTTAACCCCAGTTGGTTGCTTGTGGGTTTGGGCATACCAATCTGGTTATTTCCTTTTTATTCTAAGTTATCTTCCGCTGCGATTTATTCTATCATGCTTAAATTTGGCCAGTCATCCCTCATATGCAAATTTGGACCATAAGGTTCTATTTCTTGAAGTTGTATTATTGATTTTATTATTCTTGTATGATTGTGTATGGATGTGATTGCAATGTTTTGTTTGAATATGTGCATGTTAGGCACTGATCCTTGGAAGCTAACATCAGACACATATACGGGCACTTGAAATCGTTTTCGTGTCACGTTAAGTGTTGCGCTTTCAGCGTAATCACTTAACCTGGAACGGATCCGATTTTAGGGGCTTACAAATGATGTAGGCTCTGAAACAAAATATTAGTTCAGAAACCAGAATCTGAAGAATCAGCGCTTCTGTCAAAACTGAATCTGTCGAAGTTACTAACGAAACTAACGAAAGTTTCTTCTGCTGATTAGAACCGAGATTGGACACAAAACGAAGTCAACACAGAATTATTTTGTGCCGTATTTGATGATACGATTTTTTTGTTTCCTCCTTTTTATTTTCATCTAAAGAGTTACAATCAAATCTCAGTTCGGATTCTCCAAGCAGAGTCCGAAACTGCTATTTGAAGAATTTCTGACAACGACAAGGACTCGCTACACTACCAAAAACTGAACTTCAGAACAAACTCTGAAACTAGACGGATAGCAAACTGATTGCTTTTAGTATTGCGTAAAATATTAGCTAACTAATGCAATCCTAAAATAGAAAAGCTAATATAAACTACAAGATTAAAACTAACAGCACTTATGTAGCATATTGTGCAGAGTGATCCATTCTTCAGTAATGGATCTCTATTTTTTATGGGCTCTATCTCTTGTCGATTGCTAATCCTTTGACTCTACAGCGGAACAACATTTTTTTCCACTTTTCTAGACATCACCATTTGCCTATGTTGGACTGAAAAGGCGACTAGAGAGGGGTGAATAGGTGCTCAATCACTTTTTCACCAAGATCGGATTCAACACGAAATTCACTCTAGTAGCGATGGAAGCTATGACGATCAATATTCAAGTACAGCGGAAGACTTGTATTGAATCCAATCCACAACCCCAAAGCAAGAGATCAAAAGCTCAAATCACAGTGTCGTGAGCCGTCGACCGATTTGTATCTGTTGATCGACCGGAGCCTTGAGCGGTCGACCGCTACTACAGGCGATCGACCGGTGGTGAAGAACGGAGAAAAACTGCCCAAACTTAATCTAGTCGGCGGTCAGACCGACGTGTTGAGAACGGTCTGACCGATTTCTTTCAGAACAGTAAGAACAACCCAAAAATCAAAACTCAAATCGGTCTAACTTTTGATCTATGAGGCCAAACTCCACAAAACATGAGACACACCTTCTCTAAGATATAAGAACCTATTCCAATCAAGGATCACATAGATCCATACCAAATTTCCTATCTTTTTCAGATTGAACAAAGTGTGCTCCAAAAACCGAGTCAAAATCGAAATTTGATCTAGAGAATTTCTCGTGGGTGATTGATGATCAAGATGATCCTAGATGTGTTCCCACATGTCACAGCAAGCTAGATCAAGGCAACAATCCAAAGGAAAACTCGTAGATCAAGAAAAGGCCCAAAATCATCAAATAGAAAGGAAAAACACAAAATGACTTAGCTTGTGAAATCTGGTTGGATTGATTTGAGATGGATGATTGTTGGTTTACAACCACTCCATCTAGGAGGACAAAGCTCACCACGTGAGCACACACTCTATCCAAACCCTAGAAACCCTAGCTCTTCTCTATTCTCCTCAAAACCCTAAGACACAAAATAGGGCAACAAATGCAAAGGGTTAAGGCTACTGGACATACCCTCCTCCTTTATATAGTGGAGGCTAGCATCTAGGGAATATTCCATTAGGGCACCCATTAGACCCAACACACAAATGGGTTAACACACGCACGCATCTTAAAGCGTCGTCTTCGTCTTCGCTTGACCTAAACCACTTCTTCAAGCACCGCCCTGCGCCATGGTTTAGCCAAGACCAAGAAGGTGGTTTCACACACCACCCCTTTCCGGTATAGAGCAATTTACCAAAATGCCCCTCTACCGACCTTTGGCGATTCCTTCGCCTCGAAGCATCTCACAAGCTCCATCATTATCCATGTGACCCCAATGACTTCCTGCCAAGCCTCTCACGCGTCCGGATGCCATCGAACCGTCCTCGCTTGCAACTGGGACCAAGTCACTTGGCGCATCACATGTCTCACCATAACTGCACCGGGCTTCCTTGACCATTTAGGACCTCAGCTCCTCCCTGAGCCTAGTCCGAACCTCAACTCCTCCCTGACTCTAGTCCCGGTCCACCTTGCTGCTGCCCGTCATGTTCATTACCGGAAACTTCCGCTCCAGTTCCTTGTCTTCTCGGCTTGTAAGCACTCCGCTAGCCTTAGTCATCTTCCAGCACAACCTTGATCGTTCGGGACCTCGGTTCTCCTAACCTAGTTCCGATCTAGTCTGCCTCACCATGACCTAGCTCCGGTGTCCTTCACAATGGCCTTTGCTCAAACTTTGCCTTTGTAATATCCCGTTCAAATATAAAACATATAAGTGACTAGTATTAGAATTAAATATAATTAGAAAGGGAAAATTCAGAATTTTGGAGGAGTTTTAGAACTCGGGCCTTTGGCCCATAGCTCTTTGGGCCCATGTGGGAGGGAACTAAACCCTAGCACCCAAGCACTATAGCATGGGCACTGTAGCACGGCGCTACTGTAGCACGCCCCTCCCCTCCGGTGCTTCTCCATTGTTGCCGGCCATAAGGAAGAGGAAGGAGAGGGAAGAAGAGAGGAGAGGAAGAAGAAGAAGGTGGGGGTGATCTTCGCGAAGGTTTCAGCGGCATCTCGTGTCGTTCTTGTAGGTAAATTCGTGATCCCAATTAGTTTTGGTAGATAATTCGTATGCGATTCGTATTCATTAGATGTTCTGAGATTTCTGCAGTAGATCGGTTGAATCTGTCTTCCTATTGACGCGCGGTTTTGGGTTAGATCCGAGCAGATTCAGGGATTAGTGTCTGCTAGAGATAGATGGGAATTTTCGTTATATTTCCAGAAAGTTCTAATTCATAATTTTTGGATAAACGGTTAATTAGTTATGAATTTCGCAAGACAGAGTGCTAAATCAGTCTCAGGACTTGTGCAGCGAACATAGATCTGTAAATTTGATATGGGAGAAAACCAAATTGGATCAGTTGGTCTCCTTGAGAGTTGTAGGTATTTTCATTATGATTCTATAAAGTTAAATTTCATAATTTTTGGATTTCTAGATCAAAAGTTATGAATTTTAGAATCTCAGGCTGTAATCTGCCTCTCTGTTGTGGACAGAAGAGTTTTACTTGACTATTTACAACATTTGTTGCACAATGGAAATATTTGAGATAATTTTATTGATATAGTTGGTTTCCTGTAGTTTCCATAGAGTATTAGAACAATGTGTTTGGTTGAGCCAAACAAAAGTTATGAAATTCGCAAGTTAGTAGTATTGGAGATGGCAGATCGGTCTTCGGGATTAAAAACAAAGACTTAGATAAACTAGTTTGATCTTTTGGTCACCTGAGAAGTTGTAGCTAGGCTTGTGTAGGTTCTAGGAAAATTGGATTCATGGCTTTTGGAGTTTTGACTCAAAAGTTAAGAATTTTTCCTTAACAGCTGTTCGTTTGGACAGATTTGAGAATTTGAGAGAGTTTTGATTAATTGTTGGGATTGCGATTAGGGACGCTTGTTCTCTTTCTGTTTCATTGCATTGTTGTACACTTTTGGTTGGTGTACTTAGTATATTATTTTACGGCTGCCAGGTGGTGGTGAACCCCGGGGCTAGAGCTTTCTATCGTTGACTTCCGAATCACGGTTGAGGCAAGTACAATTGATTTGTCTTGTTTGTTGTTTGTTCCACTTGATTGATGAATATGAAATGGGTAATTTCGGTATTCCTGGTTTCCCTTCATAGTTGATATACCATGATTCTTCAATAATAAGACTATGTTCCTTACATTCATTCGTTCCTTCGCTCCTATTCACTCATGGGAGTGGGTAGTGAAGTCCCATTATTCCAATATGGGCAAGTACATTGTGTGATGTCTTCTTTGCCGATTATTCATAATGTTTTAAGCTCATGCCATGACTGAGTACTATGGTATGTGAGTAGTTTTTGTTGACTTCTACTTCGTTTCTTGTATGTGAATCATGCTTCTTGAGTTTTCTTCTTACAAATTCATATATATTCATTCATTCATGGTTCATGATTCACCCACGGAGTGGGATGTAAAGACCCATCAATTCGGTATGGTCACGTAAGACCCACCATTCCAATGTGGGCGATTTGGGACACCCGTGTGAAACGTTCTTTATACGGGACTTGGGTCCCCGCATTTTGTTAAATGCGGGCTTAGGTGAACACCGACGGGTGTGTCACCAGCTATACCGGTATATCCATGTGTGTAGTCCCTTCATTTCATTCAATTCATTCATTCCATTCATTCAAATATTCGTTCTATGATTTATTCATATTCTTCAATGATGTTGTCATGATCATGTTTGTTGTATGCCCCATTTATTTTCTGTACTTGCTGAGTCTCAGACCCATTCTTGCGTTGTTTGTTTTTTTAGGTGATCATCGATGTTGGCTCTATTGGGAGGGAGTAGACACGCACTACTCATTCACTTCACCTTAATCAAGTCCAAGATTACGATTTAGTTCTATTTTTCATTCGTTATTGATGAACTGTAATAAATAAATTTAGATGGTGAATGATACCTAGTGCTATGTTATGGTTGATTAAGTATTACTTGTGATCTTTGATCATTCCTTCGATATAATTGCTTGGATTCAGACTATATTCATGCTATGGTTCTATTGAATATTGATATCTTTATGTCATTAGATGAGATAGTGTTCAAATTCTTCCGCATTATGGTTGTATGTTAGATTATTTAGGTGGCATCTTGGCTTCCGAATAGCCAGGGTGTTACAGCCTTTTATGGATCTTGTCCATCTTGCATCTTGCTTGAGACCAACCATCTCACCAGACATCCACGACTATTCTGGACCTTGGTTCTCCTAAGCAAGTCTCGGTCCTCCTTGCCGTTGACTATAGTTGACTCCAAGCCACCTACACAACAATAGACCAAGCAATCATTTCCGGGCGCAAGTTCTTCACAACTTGACCCATGTTAGCCAAAACATGCATCATGCAATATCTATGCAATGAAACCTATGAACTTGACCTAACCAAAGAATCATCGCCACCGAGTTTGCCTATGAACAATCCAAAACCGGTCAGACCGCCACTTTGGCGGTCGACGCCTAGCCGGCCGGACCGCCAGACAAAGGCGATCGACCGCCAGTCTATGACTTAGGCAAATTTCCAACATGGAAACCCGAACTTTCTCTGGAAATTTCAATTGAATAGAACTTTTCACTGGAAGCTCCAAAAATTATGAGACCAAGTGAAGAAGAACCCTCTCACTTGCCTACACCCTCTATTTTTGTCCCAGCTCCAAAATCCAAAGAACCTAAAAAGGCCGGTCCGACCGCTCAGCAGTAGCCGGTCAGACCGCTCCTCTGGCCGGTCTGACCGCCACTCTGGCCAGTCAGACCGCCGGCACATTCGAAAAAATGGCCGAGGCATGGCAGGTCGGCCGCTCCCATGGCGGTCAGACCGCCAGAGGCTGACAAAGAGTGAACCTCGCCAAAGCGGGTGATTCGCAAACTCTCAACGCCATTGCCAATTGTCTCATCATCCTAAGATCGTGGGCATATCCCCATGATATCCACAATCTCCCTCTTGATGAACACATTGGCAATTTCTCAGAAAATGTAAGTTTGAGGTTTGAAAATGAAAGTACTCGACGTTTTCGTGCAAAGGCACAACTTGGTCCATTAGCAAGAGAAAGCAATGGAAATGACCAAGCTGGCTTCAGAATAGCATAGGCAAGTGAGATACAACAAAAGAAAGCACAAAAGCTTCAATTTCCAGAGAAGTGACAAAAATCTCACTTAAGGTCCATATGAAAGAACAATTGTTCTATTTGACCTTAGATCATTGTGAGGCTTCAAGATTTGCAATTCAAGTTTAGAAATGGCAATAAGATCAAAAGAATGCAATTTACATGCTCCCTCTCACTATGATGATCACCATTTTTCAAGAAAAATTTCATTTTCCTCCTTTTTCTCCAAAAAGAATTTCTTCTCCCCTTACATCCAAAAAGCTCTTGTTTCAACATTTTCGCTAAATCTTCTCCCCTTTGACAATGGATTCATCAAGGAATAACGCTTTCCACTCATCCAGAGATGACAAGAGCAAAAATATGGAAGAAGCATAAGAAAGAGCATGCATGAAATGCAATGGAGTCGCTTCACTTTTTAAAGAAGCTTTGGAGATTACCCAAAAGAACAGGCTAGCATTTCTATTATCACTCAAGACATATCAAGCTTGACACAGCTAGCAGGATCATGATAAGACATATATAGCAAAGCTATGCTAAAGAGCTCAAAATATACCTCTTGTTGTTGGATTAAATTAAGCAATGTTTCAAAATTAGCAAGTTCAACAACAGGTATCCTAAAGTGAGAATGGTCTTGTCAGAATGTCAATGTGAGATCAAGAAGCTAGCAAAGACCATTTTAGAGACAAAAAGTTCTGAATTGAATCATTTTGCTCAAATTATCTCAAAAGCACAATTTTTATTTCAAGTTGATAAAAGGTCTATCTTAGTAAAGAAGATCCTAGACTAGGAGCCATCCACAATCTCTTCCTAAGCTTCAACCAATTTGACAATTTGTTTTCTGAGCCATGTGCTAGATCTCAAGCCTTGCCGCGACCATCCCAAGCACAAAAGCTTAAAAGAGTGGTCTAGATCATCCAAAACTCCCCCTGAGTTTATGCCTAGTGCAATGGCAGGCCGTCTCATGAGAAAGAATTGGTGAGATCAGTTTTTTCGCACAAAAAGAGATCATTTTTCATTGTTCATAAGAGCAATTTTAGATTCTTTAAGAGAACAAGAAGCTCCAGAAATGCTCAATTCTAGATTCAAGATCTAGCAAAGCAATTTTGATAGGGCCAATGTCACAAAAGGATCACTAATCGTGCAACTACCTAAAAGATCCACAAATTGCAATTTTCAGTTCAAGTTATTTAAAAGTTCTACTCATTTAGCAAAGACATTCCTGCACAAGTAAGAGCATGATAATTCTAGCAAGTCAAAGAACTAGACACAATCTTGAGCAAGAATTGAAATACTAAAGCTCAAGAGGGTAATAAGCAAAGCTTCATCAATTAAAAGACAGAAGCGGTAAAGCTTATGTTATAATGCATCTTTTTGGATTTTCATACGAATGCAATATGATACAATGAGATGCACGAAAGATGTAAAAGCCTAAAAAGATCAAAAGGATCCGAAGAAGATACCAATTGAAGAAGGTATTAGAAAAGATCCACAACAGTTCACATGAACAAGGAAAGTTCAGAAAAGAACTAACTCCCCCTCAAACCAACCCATAGGGGTAAATAACCCCTAACTCACTTCTCAAGGTGGCAAACCTTGTTGGGTTTAAGGGCTTTGAGAGGAGATCTGCCAAAGGTGCCTTGGACTCCACAAACTAGCACAAAAACTTCCTACTCCACAAGATCTCTAGGGAACACGACTCGAAAAGCTAGGGAGCGAAACACCAACACTAAAAAGCTTGCAGGCAGCTCAAAACCTGCTAAGGACTAGTGACTAGGAGACAAGCTCGACCTAGGCTGTGAGAAGAGTGCATCCTAGAAAATCATGGGATAAGAAGAGTGTCTAGAAAGGACATGTGCTAGAACAGAGCCTCCAATCTACCCTGAACTCAACAAGCCCAACACCTGACACAAACCAGATGCTATGCAAGGTAGACTAGGGATACCATACTCAAATGTAAGGTATAGAAGCTCGAACCTGAGTCACACCGCTTGGCAGTGGAATGTAGTCGAATGAGTAGAAGCTGGTCCATACTCCGTCTCCAAGAAGTGATAGCCAGCATTGAATGCGCATATGAGGAAGAAGAACCAACAGCTAGAGTCATGAACAACATGTTCTCCTTCTCAACTGAAAAGACTACACCAAAGAGACAGAAGAAGTCTATGCCTTGGTACTGGGTTAGTGAGACATTATCTAAGGAAACAGTACAAAGACACACGATAGCAAGGATAGAGTAGATGATCCAAAGCTCATAAAAGCATATAATCAACAATTCAGGACATGAGCATGAAGTAGACAAATCAATCGCAACACATGCTATCCAAGATAAAACAAATCTCAAAAAATCCTTAATCCATAATAAAGCACAGGAGCAAGCAAGCAAGCACATAGCATATAACATAATAAACATCTAGGCAAGGGTAAAGCATGCTAGTGAAGCTATGGCAAAGCTCATGTATCCACGATTAGCAATAAGGCACATAACCATGTAAGCATAAAGCATGTTTTAGAACACATCAAGGATAATGTATGCTAACATGGATGTCAAGTAAGCATGTGGATACATAAAGCAAAAATCAACAAGAGCAAGATAATAAATGTATCAAAACAGTACAAGCTCTTGAAGACAAAACCAAGCTCATATAGCCATGGGAGTAATGAACAACAATCTAATACATGGATACATAATCAAGAATCAACAAGAGCAAGATAATAAAGGTACAAGACAACACAAGCTCATGTTGACAAAACCAAGCTTATACACCCATGGAAATAATGAATAACAATCTAGCCCATAGATACATAAGCAAGGTACTAGCAAAAGCATGATGAAGGATATCATAAGAGTAACACATGCCAATATGAAACAAGTGAGCACAGAGACAAGCACAACATGCCAAGAATGAATAATCATGAAAGTAAATGCATGAAGATGTAAGATAGCTCACAAAACATGTGAAGACGCCAATCATAAAAGCACATGCCTCTTAGAGGCCATCATTGGGGTAGAGAACCATCAAGTGTCCCGATCACGTGCTGAAGCAAAAGACCAGAACCTTTTAAGTTCATGTTCTCTAACCCGTGTTCCCGGTACCTACACATGAGAAAGGCAAGATGTCCAAGTCTTGGATCCCGAAGGGTTAGAGAGCAAATACTTGGGAACCCAAACCTTGGACACACAGCCACTAGAAGCAATTGAACTAGTATGTGAGTTAACATGATGCAACTGATGATCTATGAAAGAAGATCCAACATCGTCCTTGGAGGCATGCCGCGAGTGGACAACTCGATGAGGAAAATGAGGTCTATCTCTAGAAAAGCGGTGATGGCCTTGCTTGAAGGCACCATGATGTGAACCAACACAAGCACCAAAAAAACTCACACATCCTCACTGTGGGTGTGTACCTCGATGAACAAAACAAGGTCCACCTCTTGAAAAACGGCGGAAATCCTGCCTCGGGGTAGCTCGTGGACCAAAACCAAAACCATGAAAACCGAGTCCACGATGCTGTCCAACACCACTAGAAAAGGTGTCAAAGAAGCTATCAACAGATCGAGTCTTCGTGCTAGGCTCTTTAGTGTGCATGTCATGAGAAAGACTATGCCCACTAGGAGACTTACAAGCATGAGCTCGACGCAACTGTTTTGCATGCCGAAAACAAAAATCTACACGATGTCCATTCTTCCCACAAAATGAGCAATGGTGTAAAGGTCTACTAGGAGACACGATCCGAGAGGACGAAGCACCATTGTCGCTCAAAGAAGAAATCCTGGAAGAACCAACATCATGACTCACCCTCGTGTCGGCACTAGGCTCACACATGCCATGAGAAAGACTATGTGTGTTCCTAAAGGTACGACGACGCGCTCGATGCTTATGTTTCAGACAGTGAAAGCAAAACTAAAAATGTGTCCATCTTTCTTACAAAAGGTGCAATAGTACTTCTCTTTTGAAGATGTAGTACCATTTGAGGAAGAAGCACCTTTGTCTTTAGAAATCCGTTGGACAACCCAAGAAGAGTCTGAAAGTGTCGCACTTGCCAAAGAAGAGCTATCCAAAGTGATGGCACAAAAACCAACATCAAATGACTCATGTTTAGCACAAAAGACTTCAACTCCGAATGCAAAGAAGCAAGAGAAATCTTGAGAACATCAATCTCGGAGTGAAGGCAAATACAAGAGTCACATGACTTGGTGCTCATATCAGCACGCAATTTCTTCAAAGACTCCATTTCGCTCTTCAAGGCAATGCAAGATGTGCAAGAAATTAATGATGCTTTTGTATTAAGCATGCAATTCAAAGCATCAATTTTATTTTCTAAACAAGCACAATTCTTGTAAGAAACTAAACCATCCTTAAGCAATTTATCATATTCTAAGCACATGCTACAAGGCCTAGCTTCAATTTCAATAATTTTAGCCCTAGCATTCTCTAATTGCTCAAGATGCTTGGAATTAGTCAATTTCAACTTTTCAATTTCAGCAAGCATGCCTACACAAGAATCACATTTATTTCTAGCCATAGAAATAAGATTGCCTATTTCTAACTTAGCATTATCAAGCTCATGATATAAGGCAACACAAGAATAACATGGCATAGAAGCATTTGATTTCAATAATTCATTTTTAGATTTTAGGCATGCAAAAGAATTATTCAAGTTCTCCATGTCTACAAGCAATGAATCAAAAGCATTCATGGAGGTTTTCGATTTGGCAAGCTCATGAGACAAATCACCCTTCTCTCTTTCTAGCAGTTTTATTTTCTTCCTAAGAGCATGCAATTTGTACTCATATAAAATCAAGCCATCAATGAGTTTTTCTTTGCTCACCTTGCTTAGTTCGAGTAGGGGATCATCCTCGGAAGAGTCATCACTATCATCCTCAAGAAGCTCTCCATCATGTTCATCCTCAAGCGCGACTGCGCATATGCCACCAGGCTCCTTCTCCTCGGGCTCCAAGCGTATCTCATCTCTGAAACTAGGACAATCAAAACAAAAGAGATCGCCACAAATATCGTAGGAGAATTCTTCCTCAACCGCCATCATAAATATCGCACGTTCAAACATCTTGTCACGACGGATCTCAATGGCAAAAGAAGCACGACAAGATGCAAAGAAGCACTCGCAAGTACTCATATCAGTCGCCATGCTCAAAGATCGGTGAAGATCACAAAAGAGCAAACTTGGCTCTGATACCACTTGTTGGACCAAAAAGGCGACTAGAGGGGGGGGGGTGAATAGGAGCACAATCACTTTTTCACCAAGATCGGATTCAACATGAATTTTACTCCCGTAGCTATGGAAGCTATGAAGATCAATATTCAAGTACAGTGGAAGACTTGTATTGATTTCAATCTGCAACCCCAAAGCAAGCGATCAAAAGCTCAAATCACAGAAGCTGTGCGGTCTAACCGATTTGTATACGGCGGTCTGACCGGAGCCTTGAGTGGACTGACCGCTACCACGGGCGGTCTGACCGGCAAACTAAAGAACGGAGAAAAACTGCACATACTTAATCTGGTCGGGCGGTTAGACCGGCGTCTTGAAGCAGTCGACCGATTTCTTCGAGCAGTAGAACAACTTAAAAACCAAAACTCAAATCGATCTAACTTTTGATCTATCAGGCCAAACTCCACAAAACTTGAGACACACCTTCTCTAAGACATTAGGAACCTATTCTAATCAAGGATCGCATAGATCCATGCCAAAGTTCCTATCTTTTTCAGATTGAACGAAGTGTGCTCCAAAACCGAGTCAAAATCGAAATTTGATCTAGAGACTTGCTCGTGGGTGATTGATGATCAAGATGATCCTAGATGTGTTCCCTCATGTCACAGCAAGCTAGATCAAGACAAGAAACCAAAGGAAAACTCGTAGATCAAGAAAAGCCCCAAAATCATCAAATAGAAAGGAAGAACACAAAAGGACTTAGCTTGTGAAATCTAGTTGGATTGATTTGAGATGGATGATTGTTGGTTTATAGCCACTCCATCTAGGAGGACAAAGCTCATCACGTGAGCACACATTCAATCCAAATCCTAGAAACCCTAGCTCTCCTCTATTCTCCTCAAAACCCTAAAACACAAAATAGGGCAACAAATGCAAAGGGTTAAGGCTGCTGGACAGCCCCTCCTCCTTTATATAGTAGAGGCTAGCATCTAGGGAATATTCCATTAGGGCACCCATTAGACCCAACATACAAATGGGTTAACACACGCACGCATCTCAAAGCGCCATCTTTGTCTTCGCTTAACCTAAACCACTTCTCCAAGCACCGTTCTGCGCCGTGGTTGAGCCAAGACCAAGAAGGTGGTTTCGCACACCACCCCTTTTCCGGTATAGTGCAATTTACCAAAATGCCCCTCTACCGTCCTTTGGCAATTCCTTCGCCTCGAAGCATCTCACAAGCTCCGTCATTATCCATGTGACCCCAATGTCTTCCCGCCAAGACTCTCACGCGTCCGGATGCCATCGAACCGTCCTCGCTTGCAACTGGGACCAAGTCACTTGGCGCATCACATGTCTCACCATAATTACACCAGGCTTCCTTAACCATTCAGGACCTCAGCTACTCCCTAAGCCTAGTCCGGACCTCAACTCCTTCCTGAGTCTAGTCCCGGTCGACCTTGCTGTTGCCCATCATGTTCATCACCGGTAGCTTCCGCTCTAGTTCCTTGTCTTCTCGGCTTGTAAACACTCCGCTAGCCTTAGTCATCTTCCAGCACAACCTCAATCGTTCTGGACCTCAGTTCTCCTACCCTAATCCCGATCTAGTCCGCCTCACCATGACCTAGCTCCGGTGTCCTTCACAAAGGCCTTTGCTCAAACTTTGCCTTCTATGGTTCTTGTCCATCTTGCATCTTGCTTGGGTCCAACCATCTCACCCGACATCCACGACCGTTCTGGACCTTGGTTCTCCTAACCAAGTCCTGGTCCTCCTCGTCATTGACCATAGTTGACTTCAAGCCACCTGCACAATAATAGACCAAGCAACCATTTCCGGGTACAAGTTCTTCACAACTTCACCCATGTTAGCCAAAACATGCGTCATGCAACATTTATGCAATGAAACCCATGAACTTGACCTAACCAAAAAATCATCGCCACCAAGTTGGCCGATGAACAAGCCAAAATTGGTCAGCCACCACTTTGGCGGTCGACCTTGATTCATGACTTAGGCAAATTTCCAACCTGGAAACCCGAACCTTCTCTGGAAATTTCAATCGAATAGAACTTTTCACTGGAAGCTCCAAAAATTATGAGACCAGGTGCAGAAGGACCCTCTCACTTGCCTACACCCTCTATTTTTGGCCCAGCTCCAAAATCTGCAGAACCTAAAACGCCAGTCGACCGCTCGTGATGGTGGTCGGACCGCTCCTTCTTGATCGACCACCACTCTAGCGGTTCAACCGCGGTGCACATTCGGAAAAATGGCCCGAGGCATGGCCGGTCTAACCACTCCCATGGCGGTCGGTGCCAGAGGCTGACAATGTTGAACACGGCGAAAACGGGTGATTCCGTAAACCCTTAATGCCATTGCCAATTGTCTCATCATCCTAAGATCGTGGGCATATCGCCATGATATCCACAGCCTACAATTTTTTTTGATGTCATTACTGTTTATTTGTGACTAGCATGTGCATCTACATTTCCAAACTCTGCTTCAGACTTGAGTATGTGTTAATTTTATTTAGACAGTATAGGTGCAATGTTGTACGTATCATTGTACATCATACCACACTTTGTATCTCTGATTGACTCTTGCAATAAATAGATGGTTGTACAATACATGAGGTTCTGTACATCTTTTGCCATGCAAACAATAAACACAGTTTTGCTATCGGAGATTGTTGAATTCTGTTGTGTGTACTTTGTTATCAACATGATCTGTCAGACCCTCAGGCGTTGAATACCCGAAGACTCTATGTTTGTACCGTACTAGTCCCATGATTAGTGGCTAGTACACACAATCAGAACATTTGGCATTTACATCCATACATTCACATATACAAAGTAAAGCAAAGTGGTACTGAACTGAAGCGATTAGAGTTATTACATCAATGCCCGACCGCCCAAATAAAACAAGTACCAACAGAGTAACAAAAGTAGCAACAAAAGTAAAAGTAATGAGAGTAAATAAATTCCAATGGCATGCCCATCAAAAACCCTTAGGCAACAGACAAGAGAACAGCCTAGATAGACCCAGCACCGAACCCTCCGTATCTGGGTGCGAAGAAAGCATCGTCGGGCAATGGCTCATCCTCAAACTCTGAACAACAATGTAAGTAAGATTGAGTACAATGCGTACTCAGCAAGACTTGTAGTGTATCGCAAAATTTATATAAATGGAAGGCTAACAAAGGATGAGGCTCTACTCTACATGTTCTTTTGCTTTAATCCAGTTTTATTTGAAATAACCATATATAGTAATTTGCAATGGAAGTTTTAAAACAGTTAAATAGATACTGGATATTAAGGAAGTAATTGAATGAATAATAACAACAACACACAACACTGCTCAGCTGTGAGCAACATTTCATTTTTGGCCATAACATGCCATTTAACTAAAATATAAAACACAAACATTTCCTATGTTTTTACAATAAAACAGTTTTTGTGAAAATCAAGTCTATACCTGATGTGATCGCACTAGGCACGCTCATAACCGCGAGCATGGCTATTTAAATAGATTTACACTCTGCAAAGGTATACAACTTTACCCACAACACACGAATTCTCTAGTTTATTTGCCATCTATCGATACCACTGCTCACTACCTTTGGTGAGTAGTCTAGAGCATGCGTCGAAGTCTTTACATTATCTAGCCCTAACCTTGCACTTAGCCTGTTGAATGTTCATCCTCACTTCACCCAGGTACACCCCTGTCTCAGTGAGGCATTCGTCGTTATGTTGGTAATCAAACATGCTCGCATGTCTACTGCCTACCCCTCATGCATGGTTAGGTTTTGATAACGTAATTAGCTAAGGACGCTCCATAGTAGCACATATGGCTATACGTTTAGGCTTAGATTGATGGCAGCAGCGTTCGGTCCTTAATTGACCGTGGTGAGAATCTCCCCATATCTACTAGTAAGGTACACCCCCTCACTCTTCTCAGAATATAATATAACTTGCCCGCGTCGAAAACTAGGTTTTTCATTTTATTTTTATACAAAATAACAGAGGTACACCCCTCTGGACATTTTTCATAAATCTCCCTAATTTTATGTTTATCATATTGTCCTTTATAGCTTTTATGGAAAATCTATCGTCCTGAAAACTCCCAACTTGACATTATATATTGTGTAACGCATATCCTAGTGGCTATGACAGTAAGGGGATCAATATTTCAAGGGTATTCATGCATGGAATAGGATTTACACGTACCGTATTCCCAACATAGCAATTTCATATCAACATACACGCATGCATAATAGATTTTGCAAAACAAAGTATAGTAATTAAAAAAGTAGGATCAACATGATCAAAGGGGGCGTTTTTCTTGCTCTAGTTGCTCTGAAAGTGATAAGAAAGGGTCATCAAAATATTTGCTCGAGTAATCAATGTCTATTCCAAAAAGAGCCGGAAACGAATTAAATAATGCAAATCCAAATATTTTTTGCATATTCACGTAGATTATGATTTTATATGAATTTAGAAACAAGAATCATTAAATTTGTAGTTTTTATGCAAACATTATTAAGGTTTTCATTTGGTTCAATTTGAAAATCCAGAAAATAGAAAAAAGGACAGGTGGGGGCCACTACACAGTGTTTATTTTCTTTTTCATTTAAATTTATGAAGAAAATCATTTACTGACATGTGGGGTCCACTAGTCAGTGATTTGGTTCATGCGAATAGTGCGTCGACCAGGGTCCATACGCATAGTGCATGGGTTTATGGGTGTCGCTCTATGTACTTAACGACGGTGGGACTCGTGTGTTAGCGAGTAATAGTAAAAAACCTGGTTTAAATAGCTTCATTAACTATGCATCGGGCCATGCATCAGTGAAACACCGCAGCATTTAAATCAGTGACAATTAACTCTTTGCCCTAACCTGACCGGGATTGGGTTTTAATTACTTCGCTACAGTGCCTGTTCGGTTCCGATAGGGCAGGGGAGCTCTCAGGCGTTCCTTCCCATGCTCGTCGCCAGTGAGGTGGTGCATGGTGGTGCCTAGGGATACCCAAAATGGGTTCCCCTCGAGCTTGCACACCTGATGGTGCTGGTGGCGATGGCCGGGATGGGCCACGACGGCGGCGTGACGAGGTTTGGCGGTGATGGTGCTACGGGCAACTAGCCAACTACAACACCTTCGATGCCCTTGGCTAACTAGTGCACGCACGGGCTACTAGACGTCACGGGGAGCTCACCGGGTCGGAGAAGGTTGGAGGATGGCTAGCGATGAAGACTAAGGTGACGACGGGGAGGTTAGCGCGGGGAGCTCACCGGAGAGGATGGTGGATCTCAGGGTGTCTTGGGGAAGGTTCATGGTGTCCTCGGGGTGCTCCTGGCTTAATTGATTGGACTGAGGCACGACAAAGCTCAAGCAGTGACGGCGGCGGCAAAAATGGCAGGACATGGGGAAGAAAGGAAACCCGGTGGTTCCTGCAGACCAAAGGTAAAATTGAGTGAGGAGAAAGGATCCTAGTTCAATGGAACACGGGCTGACGCACACGGCGAGGGAAACAACTTCACTGGAAATGGAGGGTAGGGAATGGCAGAAGATGAAGTAGAGGGGCTCTAGTGACCTATTTATAGGCGATGGGGGTGAAGCACTCACAATGGGGAGAGTTCACGCGGGCACCGGTGACGATGCGCTCCGATGTGACGACTGGACAACGGGCAGGGATGGGCAAGGAGTAGGGCATGGCAAGGGCGCGGGCGATGCTGGCGAGGGGAAGAAAACCGGGCGCTGGTCAAAGCCGGTGGGCAAAGTGGGTAGCGCGGCATGCACGAGCGGCCACGTGGCAATGTCGCCCGGGCGAGCTGGCATTGCGCCATGGAGGAAGAAGATCAGAAGGGCCCACTTGCGGTGAGAGGTGTGAGAGAGAGATAGGTCAGTGTTTTTGGGTTTAAGGGCTGAAGATTTGCTGAATTTTTATACTGAGCAAACCAAGTCCAAATCTTATGAAACTGCTTGTGAAGGTTCCTGACCTAGTGTAGTTGTTTATGTAATTTTTTCAGAGGTTTATCTTGTCTGTGATTTTCTCAAAAATTCTTATAAGTTTCTGTTTCTATGTAATTGCATTTGTTATACTTAATGATAATTCACATAGGTTGTTTAATAAATTTTTCCTTGAGCAATTATGCCCAACATAATTCTCTCACTTATTTTTTTCTGTTTTATTTATATTTCCCTTAAGTGCATGTTTGTGAATTTCATTATTTGCTTTTAAACAAACGTTCACAATCCATGCATGATTAGATTTTCATATGTAAATTGATCAAAATGATTTTCCTAATGCATTTCTATTACATATTCCCAAAATATGGATTTTGGGATGTTACATGATCAAACGATTGAATTATCTTGCCATATAGAATTAGTGTACTTAGTAGTCAGTACACGCTTTCTACTGAGTGTGCGCAAGAGTGTGCGCGTGCGCGAGCGCTTGAGACAGGAAAGGAGAGATAGAGATAGAGCATGAGGAGGTGCTGCAGCTGGTGAAGCAGTAGTAAACGGGAGGAAGAAACAACTATTTATTTTCCTTTCTATTTTCAGCACAATGTTTTCTCTACCGGTTGAACATGATATTTAAATACATTCTGATTTTTTTTCTTTTCTAATTAAGAAAATAAACCGGGTCATACACAGAGGCCGGGTTATTTCTAGTTTTCTTTATTTTGCTGGACTTCAATGTAACTCTTGGGACTATCTACTACTGTGTTTCGCCTTAATATAAATCAGGCATTTTTTTCCTTCAATAAAAATACTACGGACATTATATCTTTTTTTCTTTTTGAGAGAGAGAGAACGGGCATTACAGGGCGCGGGACGGAACCAATTAGACGTCTAGACATTGCCTCTCCTGTTTGCTAACCGGATGAGGTCAATATTGTGTAACTTGTAAGAGTTTTGTAACCCACGTGACACTGGCAGCTTTCGCCAGTGCGTGGATCATATTTTGTGGTGTGCTTAATTACGTTCGGGAAGGGCTTGCTTAATCCGCGACTTCCTACGATGATGCCAAAACGCTGGCAATAGGCAAGAAGTAGAACTGAGGCATGAAACTTGTCCTGTAAACCTGTTACACAGTTTTAATTGCTCAATAAACTCTTCAGGTCAGTCTTGCGCCGTCGTGCCGTACTTGGCCTCTACTATTTTGCAAGAGTAATGGTGCAATGCGTCGCATGTATATGCATATGAACTTCCTGTAACAGTCTAGTATGTGGACCCAACAACAGGCAGTGGTTTATGCAATGATCAATCGGGCAAATACACGACGACTAGCATTGTGAAATGTCACATATGAATTTCTGGTAGGTTCATAGGGATCTTAATTACCCTACAATGTCATCGTTTACCACACCAGCATATTGCTCTTTTGCATCATCTTGCAAATGCACAGCAAACTAACTCGACCATCAAGACTTATCTAGTCTCATCTATCATGAGGGTAGACAAGAATTGATCTCACCCGTCATTTCGATTTCATGAGATAAAGTTTGCGACCCACTACGGCAAATTGTATTGATTTACTAGACTACCAACAATAAATACTTCGAAAAGTATTGACTAAAAACAGTCTCTGCGCCTTCTATAAATTGAGTATCACAAGCAGATAGTGAATCAACCAAAGATCATTCGAAGTATTTCATGTAATTGCTGGTACGCATTAGCATAGAGTACCTGCTTTGCTCATTTCATGATATTCAGTCTAGCAAAGTACGTAGCTAGTACATATTGTTCTTTCCTTAGCAAAAAGTATATCTTTCATATATTGAATATGCTTAAATCTTTCTTACTGCCTGTTACCCTTATGTCAATCAAGGTCATATTGCAGTTCTTTGTTTTTTGGCAAGCCAAAAATGTTTCATTGTGAAATATGAATTAGTCACACAAGTCAAGATTATCATATACCCACATGAAGTACTAATGATTTGTGAATATAAATTAATTCTCAGGCTAATTAAGATCTTCAAGGAGAATGAAGCTTGTGGTGTGTGCCATGCTCATGCTTGTGATCGTCCGCTCTTGCACTGCAGCAATGCCCACGGAGATGGGTGCAGAAATTAAGCCTGTGAAGCTCGCCGGAGAGGAACAAGCGAATGCAGGGCCCGCGAATGCGGAACAGACGACTAATAATGATAACCATGGCCGTCATGTGGACCCCCCCTATCCCGGAAAATAAAACTGGTTATATATAAGTATACTGCCACCATGCACGCTTGCTGTTCGGGATTAGGTATCCCTTATGTGTAGTATGTATATCTATGTTAGCAGTATAGCAAGTGGTTTGGCAGATGATGCTATGTATGTGCGACAATAAAGGAAGGATATAAAAATGTGACTGTAAAACAAGTATTCACTACATTAGAAAGTCTTTCACAATTATTTCTTTTCATTTTTCGTTTTTTTTCATTCGTAGGTTTTAATTAAAAAACAAGCTAGTTGTGAGATCCTAAAACTGAATTCGTTTCAAGTCAAGTAGTTGCGCAGAAGGCACAACCCTAAACATGAAACGAAATCAATTTCAAGATTTCCAGATATGCATCTCATGTTAGTTCCCAAGAATCAGTGACTAACATGTATATATCTAAACAATATGGATCACGACCATAGTCAAATATGCAAAAATTATTAGAAGCAATTTTACAATTTTGATAAATAGGACTTTATGACCTGATTTTTCATAAGGCGGCCGACTGGCCAAATTTAATCACAATTAAATATATCGTAGCGGAAGATAAACTTGAAAATAAAAGGAGAATACCAGGTTGGCATGCCCAAAACCCACAAGCAACCAACTGGAGTTAAAGCTGATGCAACTGCCGCTGTCGCCCAGAAATGGAATGATAGTTAAAACCGATTTGTGCGACGATCTTACCTGCAACAAGTGGTTAATTCCACTGAGTACAGAGGGTACTCGCAAGACTTACACAAACTAATAAAAGAAAGTGTTTAATAGAACCTATTCAAAGGATTAGAAAGTATATATGTTAAAGGTTGTCCAAAGGAAGGCTGTAATGGCATTAGTTTTGCACAAAGCAACAAGTTTTATTCCTACACTTTCTAATTTTTGTAAAGGCCATTTTGTAAACAATGTTTGGACCAAAAGACAACAAGTAAGAAAGTGATAATCATAATGTCAACATATCAAAGTGGCTGTCCACTTTGACAATCCAAACCGCATGGATACCCATCCATGCCGATAACCACAATTGCCCAAGTCAATTTTTATTTCTGAGTCTAACGATGATGTCAATCAAAACAAGTGTAAATGCGAATCGTGGACACGGCTATTCGAATAGTTTTAACTCTGCAGGGGTGTATATCTTTACCCACATGACTCGACCACCAGTAAGCCTCCTGGATAATGACACACTTCCTTTGGTATGTCGGTAGGGTAGATCGAGATTTGGTACTTTTAGCAATAATCTCTTATTCGATTGAAACACCCTTAGCGCGATAAATCCCGCTTAGTACAAGCTCTTGATAGAGCCTGCTAACCGGGCACGCAAAGTTGTGTTGGGAATGCCGACCCAATGAACTAAAATATAAAACTGTGCTCACTCGCACATATTAAATTGCAATCAAATCCCTACGAACATATGATCAAACATATATGTCCTCACACGACATGTGTTCCAATCCAATAAAATCTTCCCCCTACTTGACCAAACCGGCCCCAATCCAGCGTGTGGAAGTACGAGTAGTTCTTGAAATGACAGCCTAAAGGTCGGTCCTTAATGATCCGGATAAGACTACAACAATACCCAATCTCGTGCACTAAGGCACCCTCACTAGCAACCACTTGTCCATATCTAAATCATATTTTAATAAACAAATTTTATACACAAACTTCATGTTCATAAACCTGAACAAAATCATAAAGGTAAGAATGTTCAAGTGTTTCCCAAGATTGATAGGCTAACCCCATCAATCGATCCGCCAGATCTCTTGACTGCATGGCTAAGCATTCACACAAATAATAAATATATCAATACATGATTCCTAACTTAAACATAGGTGTATGAAGCAATTAAGGAAAACCACAATGATCGGGATATAGCTAACTAGTCTCACAAATTATTGATATACAAAAATAGCATGCAGCAATTATCATTGCATTTCAAAATAATAAATTACCAAAATTGGGATCAAAATAATGTGAGAGGATTCTTGCCTTGTTGGAAGTCCACTTGTTCACTCTCGGAGGTGTAATTGTTCACTTCATGCAAATTCAAAATCTAGAGAGAAAATACGATAACGAATAAACACTGATAAAGCCGAGAAATCCAAAATGCTCAAAAATGCATGACATTTACATATTAATGAGATTATGATTCTAGATGCATTTAGGTGTAAATTTTATTTTAATTGGAGTTCACATGAAATTTCTTATGGATTTTTGAAGTTAAAACAATTTCTAGTGTAACCATAACGACGGACGATACTTAGAGTCTAGGTGATGTTGTTTTCCTTAACAGGACACCTAGTTCTCACAAGCATTCTCTCCAGGCATTCTATGTATACATTCACAATGATCATACAGTCAAAATCAATCCTCTTATATGCTCTCCTCTCAATTAGCTTTCTAATTTCTGAACAAGTATATTCAGAGGAAATAGTTTATTTCATCACCTTACTAACTATTGTGACAACTATTCACTTATAATTAAAAAGACAGTAGTTTATTGAATTTTTAACTTAACTAAGTTTGTGTGGATCTTTACTACTACTCAGGTCATGAACTTCTAATCTCTATTTCTATTCAGATGGCTGTGAGTGGCTGCCAAGTATTGTCAAACCTATTTAAGTAAAGGATTTTACTAACACCATGAGGTTTGGAATGCTCCATTAACTAGTAAGCCTACTGACTGTTCTTTTCCAGATGCATTTAGTTCTCCCTTTTCTATTAAAAAAATCTTACAACAGAACATCTAATATTAGTGCTAACCCTTAACTATTTAACCTACTAAAAAGACTGACTTTCAGATTAGTGTGTTTCTCTGTTCATGCATCCTACAACAGGACAGTTCTCTGAACTAAAGTGCTAAGTGTTACTAGCTACTTCCTTCAGATAATAAATTTTAGATTTGGCTATTTCTGTTAGGTAACTGCAAACTGACTAGTTGAATTAAACTCTAACTACTAGAGTTGGTCATGTTCTTAACCCTACTGACAAAATAACTTGTCATCCAATACCTTCACTTATTCTTTCATTCTCTTGAAGTAATTTCTCTGATTTAAGGTGCTATTAACTAAAACTTATTGATAATTCATACTTCAAATTTTTGTTACTCCCTTGAGTACTTCAATGTCAGTTACAAGATGGCTAGCAAATTCATTGTCCTACTGAAAATTTCAGATTTCCATATTACTCTGCTTATTCATTCAAGTGATGAATCATTCTGAGAGTGTTTGTAAACTAATTCGAGTATCCATTTAAACACATCTATTGAGGGATCAATGAGCTAAATGAATTAATAGCATTTTTTTACTAGATGTTTTAACAAAGTCATTAGTCCAGTAACAATTCTAATTATTTTCGGTTTACCTTTTTTGCTCATTTCATCAGACAACAAAAAAAATTCTCTTTAAACTGAAGAGGTACTATCTAACTTCCTTGAAGATTCAAACCTTAAATTGGTTAAAGCATTTGAGTGATCAATTAACTAATCATATCACTAAGCTAAGGTACTAATCATCTAACAGAGGGGGGTTCCTAATGTTAGTTCATGCACAGGAACAACAGAGAAGGGAAGCTACAAGGGAGGCTCGCCCTGATTGGGGTGGCGCAAGCTGCCGGCGATTGGGCGACGGCGAGGTGAGGGAAACTATCAAAATGAGTTGCCCAGAGGACAAGAAGGCTAGTGGTGGTGGCGGCGTGGCTCGAGCTGACCTGTTGCAGCGCGGTGAGGGGACACGGCGGCCGGCCGTGGGGGTGAAAAGAGGACGGCACGCCGGAGAGGACTAGGGAAAATGGAAGGACCATGCGCACTGGCCTGGTACCTGGAGTGTGTCGGAGGGATCGGCGAAGTCGGAGAAGCACCGAGGAGATCCGGCGACGCATGCCGACGGCGGCGAGACCGGGTCAACGTGGAGGTGGCACTGTGGAAGAAAAGAGCACCAATGAGTGGTCAGGGATGGTAGAGGGAGTTCATGAGATACTCATAGGGAAGGAATCGAGCCGGGCTCTTCAATCAACGGCGGCAATGGTGGAGTCGGTTCTTGGCCGACTTGGAGAAGGAGGCAGTCGGCGGCACTCGGTGGCTCCAACCCAAATTGGCGGAGGAGATTTGATGGTGGGGTGATGGGGCACTGTGTGGCAGCCAAGTGGTGGTCGGCTAGCCGGAGCAGTGGGGCCATGACGAGGGTCTTGCGGTTTTGGGTGACCGGCGCTGGAGCTCGAGCTTTGCCAAAAAGGGAGAATGGCCAGAGATGGAGTGAGTGGCCAGAAGAAGAGGGCGGCCTGGGCAAGTGGTGCGAGTGCGAGGAGAGGGCTGCATGTCCCATGCAAGAGCGGCGGAGCTCCCGCGTGGCATGTCGAGTGGCGCCAGGAGGGAGAAGATGACCTGGGAGAAGGGCGGGCCCGCCAGGTAGTGGGCTGAGGAGAGGTGGTGCGGTGCGATCGGTCTGGTTGGGTCGGGTCCGGTGAAATGGTCTGTCTAGCCAAGTCAAAAGGCTCGGTCGCTACAGTGCAATAGGGTTTGGGTTGGGTCTGAAAAATTGACTGATTTAAAGACTAAACCTCTCTACTTTGACCCAAGGTTAAAAATTACCAAATAAATTTATAAAATTCTGAAATTTTTACTATGTGTTCCTGGGACAACATAGAACCCATATAAATTTTCTAAGAATTATGTTTATGAATTACTTGCTTATTTTAAATTCCTTTACAGTAGATATTTATCAATTGAGTTTGAATTTTTCTCATGGTTAAATTGGATTCAAAAATTTGATAAAATTCATTTTTATTTATGATAATTATTCTAGTATTTAAATAAATTGATTTCTAGAGATCTTCATGAGCATTTATTTCAAATTTCTTTTGTGGCTTTAAGTTGAGTTAGATATTTACATTTGATTTTAAATTTTTGAATGCATAATTTATGCATATGCTCAAGAGATAATATAAAATGATTATGAGATGCATCTAAATCCCATCTAATAAAAATGGCGCTGTGACTCTGGTGATGTATGGATTTTGAATGACTTGCATTGAAACTCCGTATGTACGTGCTGATCTTGCGGGCCCCTTTTTCCGTCTACTTTTTTATCTCTCTTCCTCTAGCGCAGTAGCAAACTTACATGTATTTATCATTCTAGGGATTTTTGCAAAACTAAAACCCTCAGGTATCAAATTCCGTAGGTCTCACTCCGGCACATAAGTTTACCACATAAAACTTATGTGCCGGTGTGAGACTTGCGGAATTTGATAAGCCACATAGCACACTACACTGGGCAAGTCGCCACCATAGGGGTAGTTTTTCGTCATCCAACATGGCCCTTACGTAGCACTCTAGCATGGACCAGTGTAGTGTGCTATGTCCTGGGAGGTGACTACAGTGCATTCATCCAAAACGCTACCAAATCAAATACCTAAAATCAAATAATTCCCCACACTAAATATGTCAAAATAGATCAAAGCTACTGAAATTGCGGCAAATGCAAATTACCGGACTACAAGCGCTGCCACTACCACCTCTTCTACCTTGCACCTCAAACAGTACTCGTATCTCCCCCAATACCTTGTGTTGGGTCTTCGTGGTAGGGTGAGGGAGATGACCCATTAGGTTTGCTGTTATGCTGGAGTGCCACACAAGCGGTAGGACAATCAATGGAACACTAGTCCTGGATAGGGGCCAGATTTGTAACCACAAAAAACTCGTGGGTGTGAATCAAACAAAATTTGAGATTCTAGTTAGTTTTTTACAAAATCCCCTACTTGTGAGTAGACCTTTTCAAATACCGGGCCGGGCTGGGTTTCTGGCCAGGCTTGAAAAGCCTGGCAAAAAAACAGCAGGCCCGACCCGAAATCGGGATTTTCAGTAAAAAAGCATTATTTTAATCATTTTTGGAATAAAAAAACTAATATTTAATTGATTTTCAGCATTAAATAAATAGGTTTTTGATTATTTTATTGTTTTTACCAGAATTTCGGACTGGGCCGGGCTTTTGTCGGGCCGGTTTTCCCGTCCCAAGCTCGACCCGAACTGTGGCAGGCTCAGGCCGGGCTGGCGGGCCGTGCCGTCCATGAACAGGTCTACTTGTGAGTAAGTCAATAGTAAGACAAAGAATGATTCAAAATTTGTTAAATCATATGTCCATATCAACTTTTGTATGACAACTGAAAGAACAAAAAAAAAACTATGTCTAAATCAGTGCACAAATTTTACTGAGTTTGGTTGAGTAAAAGTACAACAACGCGATCTCCCGTGACGAGCCTTTCCAATGGCCCGCCACGATGTTCTAAGCATAGCCGGAACTGGGTCGCAGCGGGAGAGACGAGAAGGACAAAAGTTTTTTCAGCGACACATGGTTCCCACAGCATTAACAATGTGATATATTCATATATTGCTTTTAAACGAAATTAGAATACTTAAGATCAATATAGATACTTTCGGAAAATAATAGGAACAATATGATCAAAAGAGGGAATTGCTTGCCTTTACTGGTACCATTCTCAACTACCCTCAGATGGAACTCACACTACTACAGAAAAGGCTTTCCTGACGGTTCAAAACGCCATCACGCACGGTTTCGTGAGCCGCCGAGTTTATGGGTCGATGATGACATGAGGTCATCACGCACGGTTTTGAACCGTCGTGATGTATACTTTCACGAGCGGTTTGTGGTTCAAACCGTCTGCATAATATCACGACGGTTTCATCCACAAACCATCGTGATAGCACATATCACGACGGTTTCATCCACAAACCGTCGTGATAAGCACATATCACGAGCGGTTTGTGGTTTGGAACCGTCATGATGACTTTTCTATAAAGGCCCAGCGGTGGTGCTTGTACCATTAAATCGGCATCATATATATATTACATATATATTGTTACGTGATCTCTCGACCACTTTGGGGATCGTCCATGACATGAGAAGGATGAGGCGGTAGCCACGGGCAACCTCATTGAGCCCATGCAAATTCAAAAAGTATGGATGCAAGGAGGCGTTAGGACATCAATTACGATTGGGCGTCGCTATGTTGAAAGTGTCGTTGATCTTGGTACTCCGGTCGGAAGTGGCATCATATATTAGCAACTATCCATTCTTGAGTATGTAATCGTCTTTAAACCCAACAAGAACATTAAGCAACTATTCTCATATTTCAAAAGAATTCTCAAC
Source organism: Phyllostachys edulis (assembly GCA_036346405.1). NCBI lineage: Eukaryota > Viridiplantae > Streptophyta > Magnoliopsida > Poales > Poaceae > Phyllostachys > Phyllostachys edulis. Next base: position 187,880 of record JAYEVD010000041.1, on the reverse strand, counting down.
TTGTTGCTTGGTGTTCTTGTTGGCTTTAAAGACAATTACATGCTCAAGAATTGTTGGTTGCTAATACATGATGCCACTTCCCAGTCGGAGTAGTTACGCATCAACGTCACTTTCTGAACATAGCGACATCCAATCCAAGTAATTGGATGTCCGACCGCTCTCTTTGTATCCATACTTTTTAAACTTACAAGGGCTCAATGAGATTGCCCGTGGATACCGCCTCATTCTTCTCATGTCACAGGACCAATTCACTAAAGTGGTCGAGGATCACTTAATAATATATATATAATATATATATATGATGTCGGTTTTAATGGCACAAGCACCAACGCTGGAGACTTTATAGAGAAGAGATTATGAATGGAATGGTAGGACGCACTGCACGCAAGAGGTAGGAGAACTTGACCGGCATGAACAAGGGACTATTAATATGAACTAATTATCAATTCAATTTCAGCATAAGACTATTGACACCATTACATCACAGAGCAAGGGGACTATTAATATGAACTAATTATCAATTCAATTTCAGCATAAGACTATTGACATCATTACATCACACAAAGAAGAGGACTATTAATATGAACTAATTATCAATTCAATTTCAGCATAAGACTATTGACACCATTACATCACAGAGCAAGGGACTATTAATATGAACTAATTATCAATTCAATTTCAGCATAAGACTATTGACATCATTACATCACACAAACAGGAGGACTATTAATATGAACTAATTATCAATTCAATTTCAGCATAGGACTATTTACATCATTACATCCCGAGCAAGGGACTATTAATATGAACTAATTATCAATTCAATTTCAGCATAAGACTATTTACATCATTACATCACACAGCAAAGAGGACTATTAATATGAACTAATTATCAATTCAATTTCAGCATAAGACTATTAACATCATTGAGCGGTTCATCAAGAAGAGAACAAGACCAAGGGTGTCCAAACCCACCACACAAGTAGTAGCCCTCGGTATCCATCGCAGAGCACTAGCTAGCCATTTTCATCACAGAGCAAGGGGGGTAGAGAGAGATGGACCTTAGTACAACAAGAACCACGGTGGCGACCCCACCACCAAAGACAACCCTCATCCATTTCCTTTACCTTGCATAAATCACACAAACATCGTGACACAACTTAAGGTTCATGCATAAAAATCAAACTCAACAAAAGACATTAAGCTAACAGATCTAGAGGAGAATAGAGGAGGATGGGGAAAGCAAAGCGGGCCGGGGCCCTAGCAGGCACAACGGGTCGGCGGCGCCGGGCGACGAGGTCGGCGGTGGCGCCGAGGTGGGGAGGGGAACGGAGTTAGGCGGGCGCAAACCCTAGCGAGCTAGGAGTGACGAGAGTTTGACGTCATCAGTGGTTAGTAATTGGTCGGTGACGCCGCAAAAGACACTCTTATCGTCACGAGTGTCTTTTGCAGGTCACCAGATGCTACAACCGTCGGCGACGGAAGAATGGCGCGCGGCGGCGACGGGAGAGGAACGGACGAGTAAGGTCAGGGAGTGACGAGTTAGAGCGCAAACCCTAGCGGCAAGCTGGGCTAGCTCCTACTTATAAAGAGACTTATCAGAGATGGTTCTATTATGGAACCGTCAGTGATAATTATCACAGACGGTTCCATAATAGAGCCGTCTGTGATATGGGACATATCACGGACGGTTCCATAATAGAGCCGTCTGTGATATGGGACATATCACAGACGGTTCCATTATGGAACCGTCCGTGATATGTCCCATATCACAGACGGTTCCATAATGGAACTGTCTGTGAAATGGTTTTTTCTCAAGTATATATATACACTTACATGACATGAAGAAATTACATGTTTATATTAAAAAAGCAAAAACCTATAATTAAACAAGGTTTTTCTAGTGGCGAAGGTAGGCTGCTATCTCCATCTGCAATACTTCATAGGCGGCGTGTCAAGATCGGACGGTTCTCGATCATCGTGACGAAGCACGAAATGCGCCCACCGTTGACGCGCTGCTCGAAAGTGTCTCCAAGACCTCGGTCGTTGAACCAAGAAGAATTGAGCCCATAGACTCTCTTCCCTTGCTTGAGGGTCTCGGCCGTCGACTTCGATGCGCTCGCCGCGATTTCACAGTCCAAGTGACGGCAAGCCTCCTGGAGACGTGCAACGTCGTTTTGGAGGACTACGACGATGACGCTGTAAACTCGCCGAAAGTGCGAGATCACCCGAAGACACGGCGGAGGAGGATGTCAAGACGGCGGAAGGTGGCGTCACCGCCCGCAAATTCTCCGGCAGAGGAGTGAAGACACCGTTGATCAAACAGTGTTCTTCCGCAAAGACGGTTCAACGTGACACCGAGAGAGATGCTCGACAAAGGCGGCTAGGAAGGCCATCGATCTGCGGCGACAAGGAAGAGGCAGCCATTTCATTTATTTTATAAGTATGTGGGGATGATCATCTTGGATGGCGGATGATCCTTTTATAAAACAAGGAATAAATTCGGGCGTGAGATTTAAGAGACGATCGGGAGCCGGGCGGATCGATGCGATGAAGAGACGATCGGAGAGCCGGCGGATTGGCGACGAAACGAGCGCGCCGGCGATGAAGAAACTCACGCCGGAGCGATATTATCACGAGCGGTTATTGTTAAGAACCGCTCGTGATACTAATTAATATCACAGACGGTTCGTGTTGAACGCTCGCGTGATACGTCCTGACGGTTGTGTTTTAAAACCGCTCGTGATATCGATAATATCACGACGGTTACGAACAAGAACCGCTCGCGATACTTCACAGACGGTCTTCAACATGAACCGCCTGTAATATTGCCTCTTCACGACGGTTTTTAGCGCGACCCGATGAGTACGACGCCTCTAAACCAAAACCGTCTGTGATTGAATGTAATACCGACGGTTTCGATCAACCGTCTGTGATGAGGCGTCCAATATTAGGCTTTTTGTAGTAGTGTCACAATACGTCGGAACCATCAAAAACCTAACGAAAGAAGATATCACAATAAACTCCAAATAAAGCCAAAATTTTCAAAACATTCAAACATTGCCTGAAAATCACACAATAGTTAGAGTATGATTTTAAGTGAATTTAGGTGAAAATTTTAGTTCAATTGAAGTTCTGAGAATTTTCTATACATTTTACAAAGTTAAAGTCTGTACAAATAATACATGTATAAAAATTTTCTGTAATAGAAACATGTCTCAAATTTATTCCAAGTTAAAGTACAGTAAAAATGAAAACTAAAAAATTTAATTTCTCTCGGTTTGGAGTTATATTGAAATCTTGATGGATTTTTTAAGTTAATTTAATTTCTAATTTAAAAATTCATTTCAGAGATTAATTTGGCTTCCAAAATTTTCTAGAACCGAAACATACTTCAAACCTTTTCCATTCAAAAGTACATTAAAAATTAAAACCAACAAAATTGGTTTCATTCCATTTACAGTTAAATTGAATTAGTTATGAATTTTTTCAAGTTATTTGATTTTTAGTGCAAGTTTAATTCGTTTAGGAATTTCTAAATGAATTAAATACATTTCGCACTCACTCTCAGCTAGCCACAGGATATAGCAAGTGGGGCATGGTGTAACACCCTGGCTATTCGAAAGCCAAAATGTTACTTAAATAATCTAACATACAACTATAATGCGGAAGAATTAGAACACCATCTCATCTAATGACAAAAAGAGATCAACATTCAATAGTACCATGTCATGAATATAGTCCGAATCTAAGCAATAACTATCGAGGGAATAATCAAAGATCACAAGTACTACTGAATTAACCATAACATAGCAATAGGTATCATTCATCATCTAAATTTATTTATTACAGTTCACCAAAAACGAATAAAAGATAGAACCAAATCATAATCTTGGACTTGAATAAGGTGAAGTGAATGAGTAGTGCGTGTCTACTCCCTCCCAATAGAGCCAACATCAATGATCACCTAAAATAAACAAACAACTCAAGAATGAGTCTGAGACTCAGCAAGTACAGTGAATAAATGAGACATACAACAAACATGATCAAGCCAACATCGTTGAAGAATATGAATAAATCACATAACGAATATTTGAATGAATGGAATGAATGGATTGAATGAAATGAAGGGACTACACACATGCATATACCGGTATTACTAGTGACACACCCGTCGGTGTTCACCTAAGCCCGCATTTAACAAAATACGGGGATCCAAGTCCCGTATGAAGAACATTTCATACGGGTGTCCCAATCTGCCCACATTGGAATGGTGGGCCTTACGAGCCCATACTAGAATTAATGGGTCTTTTTAATCCACTCCCGTGGATGAAACATGAATAATGGATGCATGGAATGCAATATGTACATTGAAAAGACATGCTCTCTAATCATGGAGATAACACATATGGAAGGAACATGAACATTAAATATTATCATGGATCTTCGAAAAACACAATATCAACATCAAACATTCAACATTTTCTAATTATCAGAACATCAAAGTACTTGCCTTCATGATGCGACGTGTTAGTAGGCAATGGCGGTGCTCCTAAACCTGAAGCCTCTCCGCCTACACAATATACACTCAAATAAGAACAACATATAACAGGACACTTCCATTAACGTTCTACAATGCCTTCCCGACAACCCACAATTAACTAATTAGATCTAATCTGAAAACAGACGACACAATTATGGAACTGATTTTGGACAGCAGCACGGAATCACTCATATCTAACGATCTGTGACTCGGAACGAGGTGAGCCCAGATCCTATGGAAACTTAACGAACATATCTACGAAAATCTAGTTGGTGAGATAACCCAATTCGGCCAAAATCAATATACAACAGGCAGATGAACTTGAGAGACAGAATCTGTCCCGACGAAACAGACAGCAGTAAAGAAAATAACACAACTTTTGATCTACAACTCCGATTAAAGCATTCTTTATTATTTTGGAAAGGCTATAAAAATTTCTACAATAACCTAGTTGGGTGAAAACCCTGAATCTGCGAATACCATAATCATAATTTAGGAGACAACTTGATAGTTCACTCTCGTCAGGATTTCAGGACAGCGGTAAAGATCAGACCATAACGTTTGATCCGTACGTCGGAATTACGTGTTCTTGGCGGCTACGGAAAGCTAAGAACATTATCTAAATATCTCTACAAGATGGACACCTCCAAATTGGCTTCTAAGAACCCGAAATATGCCATAGAAACTACTGGACAGAACTGAACTTACAACCAAACGAATTCGATCCAAACTAAATAATCTAATTTTGCATCTAATCAACATTAAACAGCGGAGAAACATCTCGTTACGGTTGAAGAACACCGGAGAACGATGAACGATCCTTGGAGAAGACGATCCCTTCTCTTCTCCTCCTTTCTTTTCCTTTCTTCTTCTTCCTTCCTCTCCTCCCTTTCTCCTCTTGGCATAGCAAAGAGGGGATTGCTTACTGATCTTGGTGTCAGCAGTATGCAGCACGCTGTGGTACTGTAGCAGCTAGGTTTTTCCCTCGCTTTATTGGTGGCCAGTCCTCATGGGCCTCTGGGCCAAGGCCCAAGGCCAGTTCGAAAAATGCGAAATCTCATTTTTCTTATTCCTAATTTCCCTTTTGAACGCTTTCTTTTATAGAATAAATCGAAGTATTACATTCTACCCCTCTTAATAGGATTCGACCCCGAATCTACTCGAAAGAAAACTGCAATTGGAATTTGAACAAGGATCAAAACGCACCCGTTGTGAACAAATCCGAATATTGTTCGCACATGCGAAACTCCAACTTCATAAGTAGCCTCTCTCTCGGACTGATTAGACGACAACACAATGGCACAAAACAACGTCCGTCTTAACACTCAACCCGGCATTCCCATGTACACTCATCAGAAGAGAATCGAAGATAAGACCCTACTCGATGGTCAACGTCTTTAACGAAATCCCAAGCTTTGAATTGCTCAGCTACTCACTTAGCACCAGAACACACCAGACGTTGCGTACGTCGCGTATGGACCCGAGACGGTCAAAGCGATACGCCAACTTCCTAATTTCTGCAACTATCGAAAATGAACTAATGTACCTGGGCCAAACTCCCCTTTGGTACGAAAACACGTAACAAATGCCCAGAACCACCCCTCGGTACACGTCCGTGCGTCCAGTGCCGGCACATATGCCATGCCGTATGCCCACTTCGGGACCACACGCGCCATGCGCCATATGCCCGCGCCCCTGTCCCGCACGCGCCCGTGCAGCGAAGGTTGATGCTCAAAATCAAACTCTTCATCTAACAAGGGTCACCTCCTCTAAACAAGAATGCATAACAGAACTGGTTCTTAAAGCACTGATTCACAAAGAGAATCCAACTAGAAATAGAGAGTTCTCTTCGCATCCTCGCAATGCTAACTCTCCACCAAAAGGGTCAAATCCCAAAGATAACAATTCATCATTAAAACAATTCCACTTTCTAAATAGGTAGTTTACGAATGAACACCACGAAAGCCAAAGGAGAAATCACTCAATGCCGAAACCAAATACCTCTTTTGGTTTGTCTAAATTGGAAAGAATCAAACATGCCAACACAAATATTAACTCACATTGCGAAAAACACCACCAACAACACAAAACTCAAACGAGAATCAAGAAAACGCTTCACTACCCGAGGAAACATCCTTTTTCTCGGTTTCTCTTTAGGAATAAAGTTTCTCTCAAGCCTTGGAATTGAATTCATCGCGATACCACACGAGCTCAAACCTCTTAATTTAACATTCTCAAATTACACTTGAACCGAATTACACCATCCACACCTTTGTGGAGAGACTCTATTGACCCCAAATAACATGCTAGACAACTCCTCCCATCGACAAAATTATTTTGATGAAGGCACCCAAAGCACCTCAAACTAGATCGCACACAATCCCATCGACTCCAACTTTCCGAATAACAATTCGAAATCCTCAAGACACCCGCCATGAACTACATCAGGAGGGTTCTATCAACAATCATTCCACTGCTCAGAATACTCCAATTTTCTATCTCCTCTACACAGGGCGACCAAAAGTCTAGCATAAAAATACGAAGCCCAAATTTAACCTCCAAGACCTCTACAACGAATTTCTCTTGTAACAGATAGTGAAATCATCGGATTAAATCTCTAACATCCCCACAATTCTAACATACTCACTCATTGACATCATCAGAAATCACCTACACAATCTAGCAATACTATACAATTGCGTTACTCTGTAAAATTAATCAAGGTTTCCATACCTTCGATAATTCCCCAACCTTTCAACATGAACTAAAGTTCGAATTTCACTATACCATAGGTTCTACTCAGCCGTAACACTATTTAGATTTACTTCGAAGCCACACACTCCATGTGAATCAAATTTCCTCCAAGAGGTACAGATCAAAATCAATTCATCTTCTACTACTCCAATAGCTTAGTAGCAAAATCTCACCACTACAATTTCTTATCCACCACCAACAGTTGCCAAAATATGCTTTGTAAAACTTTGCAACACACAACTATTGATCCTTTCTCAAAAGAAAGAGGCAAATAAGGACAGGTTTTGTCACACAGGAAAATGTTGCTCCTCACAGCGAGCACGAAACCAAAAGAAATATTTTCATAATGGTGATATTGGAAAATGAAAGTTAAGTTCACAGTTGAGGGCACACATCCCTCAAAAGGGAATAGCAAATAACAGCCAACAGGAAAAAGACATTGCGACTGAAACTCGACATCCCTTGAGCGGAAAGAGCAGAAAGTCTAGGAACGATTCAAATAACCACAAGTTACAAAACTTGACTCCAATTCTCAAATACTCCTACTACACTCTTTCCTTTAACACGGAAATTAACCCTTTTGACAAAAACAACACTTTACCACAACGAACAAGATAAGTTCTTTAGTCCCAACCACGAAAAATAGTTAAGAACCAATAAAATTCTTTAACACGTCAAACTTACTCGGAATAGTTCAACTACCCATGAAACATGAGATCTAATGATCTCAGCCACAAATCTTGAAACATTTTCATTTAAGGAATATCACGAAAAGCAAGCAATTCTTTCTCTTCTTAAAGGAATCAACATAAAAATTCTCTTTGATTTCAACCTCACATGGAGAACTCAGACCAAAGAGCCCTTTAGATTAAATCACACGAATTTCTGAAAAAACAATAGAACATTCCAATACATCATTTTATTTGAAATAATTTCAGCTACCACATAATTCATGAGCTCCAAAATATCACGAAAGCTAAACTTGAAATATTCTCATTTGAACGACACCACCAAAGGCGATCAAATTTCTTTCTCTATAAAAGAATCAATATCACCCTCACATTTCTGATCATTTTATTAACATCAAAATCATACATTCCTGGCGAAATTCAACATACCTCACTATTCCATCAATAAATTTCCCAAAAGAAACACAACAATCGTGACATAACATTTCTATCATCACAAAAGGATTGCAATAACTACTTGCTCTGGAAAAACAAACCTCATGCTCAAGCCAAAATGTTGAAACAAAACTCTGCTAACAAGATCATACTAGTACATGACAATCTCACAAATGTACATCAATATAAATCTCTTATTAGATTTCATCCATTTAACTCTAACTGACGCTCAACGCCAATATAGTACACACTAAATGCACTCTAGCCATTACTGTTAACAATTGATGATTATTTTAATCATGGAAGCATTCATGGTCTTACCTCTATTTGCAATCACAAAACAGTTATGAGTATAGACTCACTATTCTATCTTAAGTTCAGAAATTAGAACGAAATACCTTTAATCTTCAATAATATAGGATACATAAGGTTTCACAAGTCAGAACATTCACCTTCTTTTCATTTCTTAATACATATAACATCAGTTTAGTATGGCAAAATTAGGTGAATCAAGCATTCGAATGAGTTCATCAAGTATCTCAATAGAAGACATATTCAAGATTAATATTTACCAAGGCAACATTCGAACGCATCCTTAACTTAACCATCACTAGCGGTTAAAATAACCGAAAAAAGGACCTAGATTCCAAATCATCTAACAGAATTAACAGATTACTCAAACTTGCTGATCAAACTGGTTCATTAACATTCCACACTTCTTAAGAACCATAGGTTCTGAATAGATATGTACAGACTCCTATTTACCCTTTATCATGTATCAAACACAATGACATTTCAAATTAATCAATTTCACCGTCATGGATGTTAGTTAAGAATAAATGGTTTGCACCATGCTAACAACCCAACCTCGTAACTCATACCATATCAGCTTATTCGCTCGGATATAATCTCTCACTTAAACAAGATAAGACAAACACGTAGGATTTTCACACTTTCCTTCGTAAAAGAGATGCTTTAAACTTCAACAATCGGAATGATCCAAAAGAAATACATGGAGCCAAAGCTTTCTCACGTTAACGAACCGCAATGAAAACTTTTATTACCCAAAATATCAAACGATTAAGTGAGTCATTCTTTTCCAATAAAAAAGAAGGAACAATCATGAAAATCTCATTCTCGCCAATTAACAACAATCACAAGTAGTGTAACCTGGTGAATCAAGGTTACTGTAATATCCCATCTAATTATTTGAGTACTTAATAAATTAGAGAAAAATAATTAAAGAATTAATTATTAAATTAGGGAGAAAATAGAGGTGGGCCTTTTGGCCCACTACCTAAAAGGGAGGGAGCGGTACCTCTGAAAAACCCTAGTCTGTTTTGTTTCCCGTGCGCCGCCATCAGTACAACTGACTTCGTCTCTTGCGTTCGCCATGCTTCGTGCTGTGCTTGATCGCCTTCCGGGAGCCACTCGCCGAAGCGACGCCGCCAGCAGTAGCGCTGTCTTGGCGCTGCTTATTCTTGCTGCCCCTTGCACGGCCGTTCTCGCTCGCCAACAATGCCTGATCTTCGGGCGCTGCGTGTGATTGGTCAGTGAGCTCGCATCCGCCGAGAGGATGTGCCAGCCGCTTTGCCAAGATGTGGGAGCATCGGCTGATGCGTGGACGCCGGGTGGCACTGCCGCTCGGCCAACTTTCTTGCCACCGCTGCTAGTTGGTTGATTTGCTAGTATTGCAATACATACGCACATGCATTTGCTGCATGCATGCGCAAGTTCTGTGGCGTGTGCTGCTGTGGATTAGTGTGTGTTGCATGGAACCACTTGACAAGTGCTCCGGATCCTCCGTGACGTCAAGAAGGAAACAAGGAGAGGAAGAAAAGATTAGGAGGGAGAAGAGAAGAGAAAAAGCGAGGATTAGATCGGAGTTTTGGCGTCCATCACTTGGTAATGATCTGGTTATTACCTCTCTGTTTTCTATTTTTTTTAGTAGTGATTAGAGTCTGGATTAGATGGGAAGTAGCAAGTGTTTGTTAGGGAAATGATTAGTAGATCAGTTTAATCTGCAGTACTGTTGTACTATTATTTCGGGTACCGTAAGGACATAATTTGAGGATGTCATCTACTAGATAATTGTAGAGAATTTTGGTAGCTTTCCGTAGAATATTTAATCATGTTGATCGGATGATTAGATTGCGAGTTATAGATTTTGTAAGCCTGCTATCCGAGGGTACTATCGTCTTTTGGCAGCACGTGTTAATCTGTAAATTAAAATTAGTAAATAAGGTAATTAGTTTATTTGCTCTACATGAAAAGTGTAGATAATTTCTTAAGTGTTCCATAGAGACCAAGAACATAATTTTTGGGCAAGTAGAACAAAAGTTATGATAATTTTAGTGCTAGGACAGCGGGTAGTGTGTCCAGCGGTTTCACGATAAAAGTGTCGGTTTGGCGTAGGCGTGCGATCACGGTCAGAATAAAGTGGTGCAGTTGTAATGTATGATTTTGATATGCGTTTTGGATTGTTTGTCCAGGGAGTGTGGTCTCGTGTGCGTTGCCGCCGTTTCGCTCTCCAGCGTCACAAGGATAAGAGGCAAGTGCATGGTAGACAATGGTCATTGGTTGATCGCTGTGTGCTTTACCATTTATTACCATTATATTGCTGCACTTTTACTTATTTAGTTGCAAGTAATGTTAATGGTCATTACTTATTCCTTATTGTTGGATATGATATTGTTGGACAATGGTAATGTTGACGAAATCATGAATAGTTGTGCATTCATAAGCATCATTGCATATGAAACGGTGATCATGTTGATCACAACTCCACGGGAGTGGAGGAGGTCCCCGATCCTTGAGGACGGGCTTGAGGGTGTGTCATCGATGGGTGAAAACTCATGCTATACCATTATACGCAAAAGAAGTGCATGTGGACATGTAGTGTATAGATGCATGGAATGAAAGGTAGTTGATGATTGAGTATGTGAATAAAGAAAGAGAATTGAATAATTGAGCATGAGAATAAAGAAAAGATAACAATTAATGTTAATAATGATATTGTGTACTGCGGATTAAGCATTGTGCATTGTTTACTATTGTGCTTGTTGAGTCGTGGACTCACTATTGCTCTACTGTTGTTTTTAGGTGATCGTTGATGACGCTTCGCTTGGGAAGGGCTAGTACACTTGAACCCACATCATATACATGTTTACTTGGTCCATTGGATATGAGAACTCACTTTATCAATTGATAATTTATAGCTAAGACATGATAGTATTGGCTAGTCTATTAAAATAGGTTGGAATTTACTATTCTGGTAATAGGCTTGCTTGGATAGGTTTTTACATCGACCTGTGTTTATTACCTTGCCATGTTCTAATGAGTTAAATAGCTATGATTTCTTTATAGTTATTCTTGTGTTATTGTGACCCGTGTACGGGTTTCATCCTTGTTATGCTTGCGGTAATTTAGTGATAATTATCGTTAAAATTAGTAGTTAGGGTAGTTTGGTGGCATTCCGGGCTCAGTGTTGGGCTGGGGTGTTACAGTTATGCTACTTAACCACAAACCCAAGAGAAATTTATCAACCGCCATAGAACAAGAATTTGCCAACTTCGTAAATCAAGGAGAGAACAACTGCCTAAAGCAACTCACGCCAACACCAAACTATGGTACTCGGGGTAACTACTCCCCTAACCACATACCACGAACAGTGGTGTAACCTGGTGAATCCCAGAGTGACAACCACGTCCTCAACTTCTTAACATCCGTTAACAACACGCTTAACCAATGTAATCAGTTATGAATATATAGGATCATCTCATGATAATCATAGAATAAATTCATAGATATAAGATATCACATCATATCATAGATTACCAACAAGAAAGATAGTACAGAAGCAATTGAACAATTACTCAACAAAAGAAATATAACAATAGAAATGCGTAAACAATGGATTACCCAACCCCACCCATCGTGCACAAGGTGTTATTTTAATATATTTCTATTAACCACGGACCTAAAGCCCGCTCTGATACCAACTGTAACACCTCGGCTATTCGAAGCTAAAATGTCACCTAAATAATCTAACATACAACCATAATGCGGAAGAATTATAACACCATCTCATCTAATGACAAAAGAGATCAATATTCAATAGTACCATGTCATGAATATAGTCCGAATCTAAGCAATAACTATCGAAGGAATAATCAAAGATCACAAGTACTATCAATTAACCATAACATAGCAATAGGTATCATTCATCATCTAAATTTATTTATTATAGTTCATCAATAACTAATGAAAGATAGAACCAAATCATAATCTTGGACTTGAATAAGGTGAAGTGAATGAGTAGTGCGTGTCTACTCCTCCCAATAGAGCCAACATCAATGATCACCTAAAATAAACAAACAACTCAAGAATGAGTCTCGAGACTCAAAGAAGTATAAATGAATAAATGGGACATACAACAAACATGATCAAGCCAACATCATTGCGAATATGAATAAATCACGTAACGAATATTTGAATGAATGGAATGAATGGATTGAATGAAATGAAGGGACTACACACATGCATATATCGGTATTGCTAGTGACACACCCGTCGGTGTTCACCTAAGCCCGCATTTAACAAAATACGGGGATCCAAGTCCCGCATGAAGAACGTTTCATACGGGTGTCCCAATCTGCCCACATTAGAATGGTGGGTCTTACGTGCCTATACTGGAATTGATGGGTCTTTTTAATCCACTCCCGTGGATGAAACATGAATAATGGATGCATGGAATGCAATATGTACATTGAAAAGACATGCTCTCTAATCATGGAGATAACACATATGGAAGTAACATGAACATTAAATATTATCATGGATCTTAGAAAAACACAATATCAACATCAAACATTCAACATTTTCTAATTATCGTAACATCAAAGTATTTGTCTTCATGATGCGATGCGTTAGTAGGCAATGGCGGTGCTCCTAAACCTGAAGCCTCTCCGCCTACACAATATACACTCAAATAAGAACAACATATAACAGGACACTTCCATTAACGTTCTACAACGCCTTCCCGACAACCCACAATTAACTAATTAGATCTAATCTGAAAACAGACGACACAATTATGGAACTGATTCTGGACAGCAGCACGGAATCAGTCATATCTAACGATCTGGGACTCGGAACGAGGTGAGCCCAGATCCTATGGAAACTTAATGAACATATCTACGAAAACCTAGTTGGTGAGATAACTCAATTCGGCTAAAATCAATATACTACAGGCAGATGAACTTGAAAGACAGAATCTGTCCCGACGAAATGGGCAGAAGTAAAGAAAACAACACAACTTTTGATCTACAACTCCGATTAAAGCATTCTTTATCATTCTGGAAATTTTATAAAAATTTCTACAATAACCTAGTAGGGTGAAAACCCTGAATCTGCCAATAACATAATCATAATTTAGGAGACAACTTGACAGTTCACTCGTTAGGATTTCAGGACAGCGGTAAAGATCAGACCATAACTTTTGATCCGTACGTCGGAATTACGTGTTCTTGGCGGCTACGAAAAGCTCAGAACATTATATAAATATCTCTAGGAGATGGACATCTCCAAATTGGCATCTAAAAACCCAAAATATGCCACGCAAGCTTCTGGACAGAACTGAACTTACAACCAAACGAATTCGATCCAAACTAAATAATCTAATTTCGCATTTAATCAACATTAAACAGCGGAGAAACATCTCGTTACCCTTGAAGAACCCTGGAGAACGATGAACGATTCTTGGAGAAGATGATCCCTTCTCTTCTCCTCCTTTCTTTTCCTTTCTTCTTCTTCCTTCCTCTCCTCCCTTTCTCCTCTTGGCATAGCAGTAGGGGGGGATTGCTACAATGTGGCGCTACAGTACCAGATGCGGTGGTACTGTAGTAGCTAGGGTTTTTCCCCCTCCTTTTATTGGTGGCCAGTCCCTCATGGGCCTCCTAGGCCAAGACCCAAGGCCCAGGTTGCCGAAAAATGAAGAAATCTCCTTTTTATTATTCCTAATTTCCCTTTTGAATGCTTTCTTTTATAGAATAAATCGAAGTATTACATATGGGGTGAGGGTTTGACCTAGTCAATTTTGACCCGGTCTCAGCCGAACATGACGTCGAAGGCGTTTTCAGGGAATATGTCTTCTATTTACAAAAACAGAAATCTGGGCTCCGCAACTTTACATGAATACTTAACCGGCCACTATGAGGACCCTGAAATTAAACCCGTTTCAAGTTAAGTGATTACGCTAGAGACACGATCCTTAACCAGAAATGAATTTGATTTCGAGTACCCAGATATGTGTCTCATGTTAGCTCCCAGGATCAGCTGCTAACATGCATATATCCATACAACATCATATCACTGCATACACGATTAGAATATAACGAATAAAAATTAGCAGCGGAAAACATTAAATAAATATGAGCAGAAGGTCAAGTAATAAAAATAACCTTCCCAATGGTTGCCACAACCCAAGGGCAACCTACTTGGATTAAAGCCGAAGTATCAACGTTAACGCCTCAACTTGTTGCGTTACTAAGATGTTCTTACCTGAAACATAGACAAGCCAGCTGGGTAAAAAACATTCTCGCAAGACTTATGAATAGCAAGTTTAAGTAAATGCACTTGGTGTCCAAGGATAGCTAAAATGGTTCTTTTTCAACGTAAAGCAAGGTTATTTGACAAGATAACTAATATAGATTGAAATTGCCATTTGACAAACATTTGAAATATGATATAGTAGTTGATTCTCCAATTCATGATCAATATTTTCAAGATTTAACCATCAATAAATCATACCCAAAGTGGCTATCCCACCCAGGTAAACTAACATCAATACACGAACTTCTCATTCATCACGACAATTTGTTTCCAACCATACCTTTTTCCTATTCCCAACAACTAACTGTGCATGGTTTCCCACAAGCGTTGTCCATGATCAGGGACATCACTATTTGAATAGATTTATGACTCTACAGAGTTTGTGCTACTTTACCCATATGATATGAATATCTCTCAATATCGGCCAATGCACTCTTCCATAGGAGTCACTACTACAGAAAAGGTCTTCACAAACGGTTCAAAAATGTCATCACAGACGGTTTCATAAGCCGTATGAGTTTATGGGTCAGTAATGACATCAGGTCATCACAGACGGTTTTTCAACCGTCTGTAATACATACTATTACAGACGGTTATTAACTCAAAACCGTCTGTGATAGTCGACTATCACAGACGGTATGTCCTAAGGAACCGTCTGTGATATTCTTTTGTATTACTTGATCTATTTCTATTTATTGGCTAGCCTCAGGAAATGCTAGCCATGCCCTCTGAAACAAGCTGAAACACAATAAGTTGTATACATCCAATTCACATTCATTTCAGAAACAAGCACATCTAATTCGCATTTATTTCAGAAACAACCACATCCAATTCGCATTCATTTTAGAAACAAGCACATCCAATTCACAAATCAATTAACTAAAATTAACCATTCATGTACATTTACACATATGTAACATTACGTTCAATTTTATCCCAATCAAGTTCAATCTACATTGTGGAACTTTTCATCTGGATTTATGACCCGACTGTTCAAGAATGATGCAAATTGTCTCGAATTTTTATGAGCTGGCCTTGTTCCAACGCAGTTTCAGCGATGCTCGCAACCTGTTGCTAGGAAGGTTAAATTCGTGCTTATATAAATTGGTAAGTATATGAAATAATTGTTGTAAGATTGACAAACCTGAGGATCATTGGTTATCGTGGAACCGACAAGTAGTTCCATGTTGTGGCAAACATAGTATCCACAGAGGTTGCAGGCCGGCTGCTGCTGGTGGCACTGCAAAAATAGAATTGGTTAGTTCGAAAGGCATTACTACGAAGTGTTATATAGGATTAATGTGTACTAGCTAGCGAGTACTAGGAATTTTAGATTGTGTCGCAGCGTCCTTCCCTTGGATTTCCCTCCTTAAGCAAAGAACATGGTGAACGACCTACGTGATTCCAAGAAGTTAGCCTTAGCCATTGCAAAGGAAGAAAAGACTACAATAGAGTTTCTATGGAGGAAATGTGTTTACCTATTGATTAACTACCGGACAACTATGAAGTCGTGTTTGGCCCTCTGTATGGAATCTAGGTATATTACCATGTTCTGTTTTGGTATAATTACAATTAGAATCTAGTGGAACCCACACAGGTATGTCACCATGGTCATTAAACCTAAGTTTGTGTTGCTTATAAAGTACAAATCAACAAGTATAGCCAGTAATGCAACACTTACTCCTAGTTGTAGGGCAAAAGTACGAATTCCTTGTTGCGGTGAGCCAGCAATGACTCTATCATGTAATCCTCAACGAATTTTGCATTCTCCTTGATGGTTTGCTCGGAGACCACATGTGGGTCGAGGAAACCTACCGGCGAATTCCTTAATTTAGCTTCAGAAATCATGTATCTATATACAAAAGCAAGGAGTTATATATAACATTTATCGGTATTACATGAACATTGACCGTGATTGTACACACTTACAGTGTCCAGCATTGCATGAGTGAGACGTCGAGGGAGTCGAGGTTGAATAGACAGAACAAGTCCTCGAAGGTCACCATGAAGACACAGTCTTGAGCCTCGTGGTTAAAATGATCCTTCTTGAACTTAACGGTGACACCCGAGCGTCGTTGTTCATCCGTCTTGTTGGCCTGTTCCATGTACCATATATGCAATCTCATGCAAGCCAATCCTAGGGTAGGGTTGTCTAACCTCTCGACCAACGGCTCGCCTAGCACGAATTTCTGGGCCAACGGTAAGAAGGGGATATCAAAACAGGAGTCGACCATCTTCGATTTGCCCTTGTTGCCTCGCTTTGTAGAGGTCGACTTCACAAGAGTTGACTGAGCACGAGGTGTAGATGCATCTGATGCACCGGGCCCTTGCCGCTTCGGTGCAGGTAGCTCCGCTGCAGTCAACTCCCGTGGACTTGATACCGCGGCAGGACATTCCCGTGAAGTTGACACCAGAGCAAGTAGCTCCAGGCAGATGTCCCTCTTGGCCCATTGGATGAATGCTCCAATGGCTTGCTCTAGAGTCATGACCTCGTCGTTTGGGGGAATATGCAGCGGGACGGCCGTGAAATTGGCATAAACACCATCCACATTCACTTTTGCAAAACCCGACGTTAGATTTACACCGTGCACCAAAGCCCCGACACCGGATGGATACACCTGACCACAAAGCAGCATCTAGGGCAACAGAGGCATATCTCACTTGGAGCTTGCACTTCATAGCCACCTACATAATGATACAAAATTAGTTACTCCAACAAGCCTATCAATGGATCGAGCATTCCAGAGATAATAATTATTACCTGGATGTCATCGATAAGAAATCTGTCGTCGCCTATTGGGGTAGGGTTAAGACCGACGCCAGCCTACTCGTAAGTTTGGGGGTCAAGCTAGCACAAGAGGGGCAGGGCTTGCAATCGATTTGGGACTTGCAACCGAACTTCCTAAGCCTTTCCTCAAAGCTCTCCAAATTACCGCTATGTCAGAGCTCGACGCGATCATCGATCTCATCTCTAAGGGATCCAATAATCTCATCTTTGAGGGATTCACTTTGCATCGCGCTCGGCTTTGGCTCTCTTCCTACTCCGGTACGATTCGGAGTCCCCTCGGAACCAATCTTTCCATGAAACATAAAGACCAGCACCTCTTGTGCGATCCGGGTGCTTATTGTTTTCCAGGGCCGCAGAGAGTATATTTCTCTCCTTGTCTACCTGGAATGAGCCTTGGGAAGATTGTGCACTCAACGTTACCTGCAATAGACCAACATGTCATTTCACTTCCTATGAAGTTATGGATTAATTACAAACTAGGTAGTTCGATATCTTACTAGGCGCCGGGACACTTCCTCGTCTGCAGGGTTTGAAAAGGAGATTTCCCCCGTAGATAGGGTACATAACCTCGCCATTAACCAGTTTTGGGCGCGCTCATCAGTGATCTCGACAAATGGCGGAGAGACATTCAGACGGTTTGCCTGCTGGTCCTAATCCCTCCATATCAGGGTTTTACCCGCATACCAAGCGGTGCCAAGTCTATGGAGGTGCTTTTTTTTTGCCTGGAAGGCCCTGTGTGCCGCACTTTCACTCATAAAATCATTTGTCATCTTCTTCGCCATAAAGTCTTCCCAACACTCTTCAAAGAATGGATACTTGTAGAAGGGCCTCAGATCCTTCCATGTAGTTCCCAACACTCTCCACGTAGTTCCTAACAAGCATGCTCTTGAAGTTCTTCCACGCTTTGCATGCCTATAGCAATGCGTGTCGTCACATGGAGTCCTGGTGTTGTTCTGGGATCTCGAACAATCGAAAAATATCCGTTAGTAGCTGACCTTTCTGAACTTTGGTCAACTCCTTCCATGAATCGTAGGTGATGTTGACTTGTTCCCGTTCCACTGTTATGACTGTTCTCTAAAATGCGGACGCTGCTCGGCGAGGATTGATAGATGTCCCAGACTAATCGACCTCCGTGATGGTAAATTGGCCCACAGGCCTTTTCAAAATTCCTCTTCTTCTACTGCGGTTGGATATTCCAGAGGACGGTGCATCAGACACATGAGGCGACGCTGGCGAAGAATGAGCGAAAGACATCTTCACAAGAAATAGAAGTTCTGACACACGTGAACATATTATCAAAAGATTCGATCACTATGTGTATGGGTATACACACCAATTAATAATAATTGGGATATGTAGGGAAGAAATTAGGACCAATACAATGACATAATTGACATAAACATGTAAATCCTCTAAGTCATTTAAAAGGAATAATATCCTGAACACAAATATCATGTGAACAAATGCAATTAGCATAAAGCTAAGATTTAACATTTTGATATTGCTCTCAGATGTAGAGTAAGCATTCCAATTAGAGCTCAAGTTCAAACCCAATTATCGAAACAATTTTGGTACAAGACTATTATCATCACAGAGCATTCATCTCAAGCCCACCACACCACATTGCAATATATTCCAGTAGCAGTATCAAAACAAATACCATATGAATTATTGACTAGAACAGATACAAATTCCTAAAACAAGTACAACACTTCATACTACTCAGTTTTGAACCAGATACCAGCATAATTATCATGAGTCAATGAGGACCATGACAGCATGACAGATTATTCATAGAAAGAGTGAGGGAAAGGGGCATCGGGGTCGGCAACTCGGCATTAGTTACCTTTGGGCTTCGAGGAGAAGGAAAAGCAGGGAGCAGTATCGGAGGAGTAGGGCGGCGTCGAAGGGGAGGCGCACTGGGCTCGGGGGAGGGGAGGAGGCGGCGGGCTCGGGGGAGGAGGCACGGTAGGCTCGAGGGAGGAGGCACGCCGGGCTCGAGGAGGAGGCAACATCGAGGATGGCGTCGACAGGCTCGGGGGAGGAGTCGGGACGGGCTCGAGGAGGAGGCGGTGTCGAGGATAGCGGTGACGGGCTCGGGGGAGGAGGGAGGAGTTGAGAAACTTAATCGTTTGAGTGGGGGGCGCGAGCAAACCCTAGAGTCCGAATATAAATAGGGATGGACATCACAGACGGTTCTAAAGTAGAACCGTCTATGATATGTGATGTATCACAGACAGTTCCAATCAATAACCGTATGTGATATGTGATGTACCACAAACGGTTTTTACCAAGGAACCGTCTGTGATATATAATCATAGACGGTTTGTAGATGAAACCGTCTGTGATATATAATCATAGACGGTTTGTAGATGAAACTTTTTGTGATATTCTTTTGTATTGGTTAATGTAGTTTTGTTTATTGGCTAGCCTCAGGAAATGCTAGCCATGCCCTCTGAAACAAGCAGAAAACACAACAAGCACATGTATATACATCCAATTCACATTCATTTTAGAAACAAACACATCCATTTCACAGTACAAATCAATTAACTCAAATGAACTAAAATTAACCATTCATTAGAATGTACATATACACATATTGTTCAATTAATCATTAAAAATTAGCCCTTCATGATGATCGACACGTATGTATCTAGTTTCGTCACATTGTTCTTCCTCGACGCTTATGCCATTTCCAAAAGGAGGCAACTCGTCAAATTGATTGTATTCTTCCTCGTCCGCTACATTCTCAACTCCGACAATCCTCCTTTTTTCCATGAAGAACTACGTGGCGCTTCTTATTTGCATAGTCAATTACATAGAAGACTTGAACAACTTGGTTAGCGAGTACGAATGGTTCGTCTTTGTATCCGACATGTTCGAGGTCCACGGTAGTGACACTGTACTTGTCGACCTTCACCTGTGGGAGATAGGCCCAACGGCACTAAAATAGGGGGATCTTGAAAAGCACGTAGTCGAGCTCCCATATCTCCTCCATGAGCCCATAGTAGGAGCTCCTCAGCCCATCGGTACTGAATGCATCTATGCGGACACCGCTGTTGTAGCTAGTGCTCTTTATATCCTGAGCCTGTGTATAGAATGTGTACCCATTTATGTCGTATCCTCGCCATGTCACAACTGTAAATATTGGCCCTTTTGCCAACCATGTTAGTATATCACTTGACGAGCTCCTAGCGAGTCGCTCCTTCAACTATTGGTTGAACTAACTATTGTGTTGTCTCATGATCCAAACATCCAGCCACTCCGGATTCTGTTGCCAAAGCACGTCCTTGTGCTGGTTGATATACGGGGACACTTCAGTCATGTGTTGCAAGACCATGAAATGGGCTTGAGCAAACGCATCCATATCTGGAGTGATTGCTTTCCTTCCGATGGTCCCGATACCCTCGAGCCTCCCCTCATGGGCAGATCGAGGCACAACTATCAGTTTGACATGAGCTATGTAATCGACGTAGAACTCAATGACCTCTTCAATTGCATAACCTTCGACGATGCTGCCCTCCGGCCAAGATCGATTCCATACATAGGACTTGAGAATTCCCATGAACCTCTCGAACGGGTACATGCTACGTAGGAACATGGGCCCACACATCTTTATCTCCGTCACAATGTGAACAATGAGATGGACCATGATATCAAAAAACGACGGAGGGAAATACATCTCAAGATCACATAGAGTGATCACCACCTCGTCCTACAGAGCATCTAGTCCTTGGGGATCGATGACCTTCTGAGCAATTGTGTTAAAGAAATAACATAGCCTCATGATTGTCTCTCGGACCTTGATCGGCAAAATACTTCTAATTGCAACAAGGAGCATTTCTGTCATCAGCACATAACAATAATGAGACTTCATGCAATTAACTTCAAATCTTCCATCGAAACAAGTTTCTTCATGTTGGTGGAGTAACTGGACGGAATTTTCATACCATGCAAGCACTGGCACAGTTTAGTTCTCTCGGCCTTGGACATAGTGTAACAAGCAGGGGGGAAGGTACGTTCATCCTTTATTGGTCTTTGTTGGTGCTAACTCAGGTCTAATGTCCATATCAACCAAGTCAAGCCGTGCGTTGACACCATCCTTTGTTTTGTCACGAATGTTCAGTAAGAGACAAATGAAGCTGTCACATACATTCTTCTCTACATGCATGACGTCGATGAAGTGGTGAACTTCTAGGTGCTCCCAATAAGGTAAGTCCCAAAATATTAATCTCTTCTTCTAGATGTTCTTCTCACGGGTCCTCGATTTACGTCCCTTTCCGAGCACAACATCTAAATCCTTAACCATATCATAGACCTCTTTTCCGCTTAAATGCCTTGGAGCTGAACTGTCCTCCTTCTCTCCGTCGAATTGTTTCTTCATCCTACGGTATGGGTGAGCCCTCCGAAGGAACCTACGGTGAGGCATGTACACGGCTTTGGCCCCTTTTGTACTCTAGCCTGACAGGTTAGCAAGGACAGGATAATCATTTATGGTGCAGAACAACAAGGAACGTAAAGTAAAGTTCTCTTGTTTGTACGCATCCCATACCTGTACCCCCTTCAATCCACAGTATTTTTAGATCTTCCATCAATGGTGCTAGGTACACATCAATATCATTTGTAGGTTGCTTCGGCCCTTGGATAAGTATCGACAACAAAATATACTTCCGCTTCATACACAACCAAGGAGGAAGGTTGTAGATACAAAGCATCATGGGCCAAGTGCTATGTCAGCTGCTCATGTTATCGAAAGGATTCATTCCATCTGTATGCAATCCAAACCTTATATTCCTTGGTCCCACACCGAAGTCTGCAAACCTCCTATCGATGTTTCTCCACTAGCAGAATCAGCAGTGTGACTTAGCTTTCCGTCATTCTTACGATCCTCTGAGTGCCAATGTAGTCGTTTTGTATTCTTTGGGTTCAAAAAAAACCACTTCAAATGGGAAATTACAAGAAGATACCATGCCACCTTAGCAGGAGGTCCTTTATTCATCTCGATTCCCTCATCGTGATCTAATTGATTCTTATGCTTGTATCAGCATGCGTTGCACACCGGACATACATGCATGTTTGTATACTCGTTACGGTAGAGGATACAGTCGTTCAGACATGCATGTATTCTTTCTACTTCCATTCCCAATGGACAAAGAACCTTCTTAGCTTTGTAGGTGGTTTTGGGCAACTCGTTTCCCTTCGGAAGCATGTCCGCTAAGAGACCTAAGAGCCCCATGAAACTCTTGTTGGACCAACCGTTGATTACCTTCAATTTCAGCAGTTCAAGCACGGATGACAACCTTTTGTATTCTAGCTTGCAGCCTGGGAACAAAGGTTTCTCTGAGTCCTCCAACAAGCCCTGTAATTTAACATACTCCCTCCATCAAGCCCTGTAATTTAACATACTCCCTCTCATCATAGTTCCCTTCTGCATCGCGAAGCATCTGATCTAGATTGTCATCGTGTAGCCTATCCAAATCGGAACCACATTCGACATCATCCGGCGGCATATCGTTGACTTCCTGTATAATATGCTCTTCACCGTGACTGGTCCAACGTGTATAACCCTTTTTGAAATCCCTACAAGTCAAGTGTGCTTCGATCTGCGCTCGGTTCTTAAATATCTTTAGATTCTCACAGTTAATGTATGGACAATACATATATTCTACCCCCTTATTCAACATATCCTTCTCGGCAGCTCTTATAAAAGCTGTCACGCCATTAATGTACTCTTCACTTACACGGTTCTCAGCGTACATCCAGCTTCGGTCCATCACACGGTTCGTATTGAAAACCCTGGAAATAAATAAAAGGGTGACTTCAAAAGCGTATTTTCTGAGGCTTAATTATGCTTTCCAATAGAGAAAGCGTATTTTTCTCTGGACTAAAGGTAGCTTTTATCATTTTTACATTTTTTCGGATTTTATTAACTTACATGTGGGCCCTACTTGTCAGTGACTCGTTTTATATTTCATGATTTTATTTATAAAAACTATGGTAGTCCCACATGTCATAGACTCGTTAGTTTATTAACTAAATGATTAAAAACAATAGCGATTTTGGTGTAAGCGCTTGAAACTACTCAAATTAAAAGATGCTTATGCTCGAGTAGCTCACCTCGATCATGAGGAAGGTGTCAATGAAGTCAGGGAAGGTCCAAGGCGGCTGGTCATCGATGAACAGAGGCGACAGTGGCAAGCTAGCTCCTTGGTGACAGGTCTTCTCAGTGGAAATAAACTAAAACCAAGCACATTCACAGCTTTAGGGGGACATATAGGTGGGGAAATCAACTTTGGTGGGGTCGAGGACTCGCTGGAGAAGAGTTGGTGTTGATGGCGGCGACGGTGACAGAGAGGTCCACAGTGACAGCTCAGTGTGGACAACAATAGCTGAAATGGACCACATGAGCGGGCTTAGTGAGGTAAGGCGATACTCAAACCGGGCACAGAGTGGCGATGGACTCACCGGGCTTGGAGATCTCTTCTGGTTACCGTAGCGCTAGAGATGGAGATCAAGAAGACTATGTACACTGCACCGTCTGTGATGAGTTAATTATCATGGACGGTTTTCAACAAAAACCGTCTGTGATATGTAGTAATATCACAGACGGTTCATATTGAAAACCGTCTATGAAGTATTACAAACGGTTCATTGGATAATATCAAAGACGGTTCATTGTCAAAACCGTCTGTGATACTTCACAGATGGTTTTCAACATGAACCGTTTGTGATATTACCACTTCATAGATAGTTTTTAGAGCGAAAAGTAATACAAACGGTCGCTAAACAAAAACCGTTTGTGATTGTGTCTAATACAGATGGTTTCGATGAACCGTCTATGATCAGAAGTCCAGTATTAGCATTTTTGTAGTAGTGAGCATGACTAAGATATCATAACGAGGCCATTACAATTGTCAATCTATTTGTGGTTTGATAGCAAACACACTACAAATTAATAGGCCAAGCCTTCGCCATTAACTTAGCATGTGGATGCACGTATGACCTGGTTCAACACCACACAGACCGGTCCTTAACCACTCAGACGGGGCTACATAATTTCATAACAATTTCTCGTCAATAATTCTCATCAATAACCCTACATCCATCCAAGTTAAAATGTAGGAACCCAATGTCCATGTGAGGACCCAGAAATTCGGCTTGTAATGCTTAACCATCCACTTGGTCCTAGCAACGCAAACAACATATCTCGTGCCTCGAGATACATGTACTTCCCAAGAACTTGCAGGACACATACCTCTTTATAAAATTATGCATCAATTCCATTCAACAAATAGAACCAAAGCACAACTAAGCAAATCAAAAGACATACAATATAGAGTTATTACAAAAGGGGCCGACCGGACAAATAACATCTAAAGAGTGAAATAAACAGCGGAAGCAAAAGCCATAAGATGGCGATAAACAAGAGCCAATTAGTATGCCTTTAACCCACAAGGCAACCAACCGGGCCGCCAACCTAGTCGTCAAACCCGCCGCACAGCTCACAAAAGTGGATCCCTTGGGGATCAGCTTCCTCCTCTGCAACATTTATTTAAGCAAAGCCTAAACAGGATTCCACTCCCGCTCACCCAACACATAACCACAAGTTTCTTTTTCAACACCACACACACACACAACCTCCTACGACTCGGAGCTAACACACGCCAAAGTACTAAGTCAAGAGAGGTCCCATATCCCCCTCGTGTGGTTAGCACGTAATAATCGCTTGGCTTAGTGACACAAGTAACTCGGTCCATGTTGACCCGGGCACCATTCCACTCACATCATAAGATCACACCATCAACCCTTGGGCCCAAGTCTCAAACATTTCATTTTCAGTTTCAGTTTTTGACTTTACAAAGTAACAAAGCACAAGGTGCTGAGCATAATGATAATAATAATTTTGTGTGATGAAGGTTATCGACTAAGTCGACAACCGCCCAATTCTACCGGTAGCTAAGCATTTCTAAGCATGACACCGTAAAGACAATAAAAGAGCATAATTCAACCACTAGGCTCTAATTCACCGGCGAGATTAATAACTTTTTAAGGAATCTAGCAATAAGAACTAATTGATTTGGATGCTCGATGCTAAAGTTATGGCCAAAACAAATCTGGTCGGCTGGAAAAATGCTGGAAAATTCACTTTGGTTACTATTCATCCGAAATTAAATTTTTGGCACAAATTTCCAGAGAGGTGTTGCACCTGAAATTTTTATGGTAAATAAAGCACCTCATAAGATGAACAACACAATTGAATTCACCTCATTTGGAGCTAGGATGCATTTTCCATGATTTTTCAAGGACATGAAAAAGTGCACCGCTTAAATGCAATTACAAAACTTTTAAAAATAGTAGCATGCCTAAAACCTATTTTACAAATAAGCTTAATAATAGAGGAAGCCAACAAACTTGGTTTCACTCAAAAAGGATCTACAGAGAAAAACTTATGCAATTTTCAATTTAAATGCATTTTTAGAGCAACAAATAAAGCCTATACCTAAACAAATTTACTAACATATTTTCTCGAGCCACCAAGCCTCCAACCATTTTTAGATTAAAGCTTAGTTCAAAATAGAGCTAAAAAAATTTGAATCAACTAAAACAGAGCTAAAACGAATTAGTTAAGCAATTTTGAAGTTTAATACCTTTTTCAGTTTACAAATAAAGCTCTCGGAAATTTCTTTAAACCAACTCAACGCGGAAAAAAAAAACGTGGACCGTCGATATTGAATCCAACGGGCCAAATGAACTGGACGAACGCGCGCGCGCCCACACAAAACCACACGAACGTGGATCGTTGAGATGGAATCCAACGGCCCAGATTGAACGGGGCGAGCGGATGCATTTGAACGCACGCGCGCGAACCCCACAAATCTCAGCCACAGATCTAGAGATGCACGGCTCACAGCGAGCGAGGATGCAAAACGCTCACGTGATCTGAGCCGTAGATCTAAAGATGGACGGCCCACAGTGACACACGCTGCTGACGCGCACGCGCCGAGGTTTAAGCGCATGGGGCCCACATATCAGCGACGCAAGAGCTCACTTAAGACAGCCATTAAACGCTTAAGCCAATGATTAGCAGTTAATGGAGGATCTTTGTCCTAAATGACATCAAGCATAAAGCCGCGCCGACCAACACGCACTGGCGCAAAAGATGGCCTCACCGCTGGCGACTCAGGCCACCGTGGCGGCAACCAAAGGCATGCTCAGGTGCGTAGCCTTGCCCACCCACTGGTGGCACTCTCGACGGTGAAGCCGGCCTAGAACGGCGGTGAGCCGGAGAGGAGCGGCGGTGCAAAGCACGGCCAAAGACAACAGCGCAATTAGCTCCGCAGCAGTCCAAGAAAGCGAGTGCCCAAGCATCTAGGGACTACACAGGAGCTACCTGATCACAGGAGAGGAACAAAGAAGGACGGAGGAGCTCCGGCGACGAAGAGCAGTGCGGTGCTGAGGAAGACGACGCGGAGAAGACGGCCTGAGAAAAATGAGCAAGGCCGCGGCATCAGAACAGCTTCAACATAGCTCACAGAAGGTCCATGAGCAAGGAATTGAAGGGAGGAGGTCCTTACCAGAGTTGAGGAAGAAAGGGGTTAACTTCGGTCGAATTTGAACAAACCCCAAATTAGTTGATTCCTGAGAATGCAAACCAAAATTAAGTTAGGGGATTTGATTAAGGTGAAGAAGGATGCGAAGTGATGCGATAGGATTTGCAAAAGAACCACTGGAGCGCCGTCGGCGACGAAGAGCTCCACAGGCCGACAATGGCGATTGGGTGGTTCGGGTGAATTGAGCACAAGCAACCTGAAAGGAAGCAAGGCAAAGCTACAGGGGTGTTGGAAAAGAGCTGAGGAGGACCTTGAGGGCTTCTTATAGCCAAAGAGCAAGGAAGGGAGCGGAGCAAAGCTCCACGGTGAGGTAGGTTCACAGCGGGCTCGTGGGCGAGCTGACAAGCATTAAATGCTAAGAGCCGTTGACGAGGACGCCAAGGAGGTGACCTGGCTGCGTCCGCCACACACCTCAAGGCGGGCTATGGCGCCAGACGGAGTGACCAGAGGTAGGGGACGAACAGCGGCGTGAGGCCCACCTGCCAGAGAAAGAAACCGGCGCGGCTCGAGTCCAACAGCGAGTGGGTCGAGCCAAACCAACAGGCATCGCGCGAACGAGGAGCGCCCGATGGAGATCCAACGGTCTAGAACGCCCGCGCCAACAGGAACGGACCCGATGCACTTAGGCGGTTGGGTCGAGTCAATTGGCTCGAGCCCCACCTGCACTCCAAGGAACAAGACAACTGTGATTAGGGTTTGAATTTGAAGCTGAGGTTGAAAGAATTTTTAGAAGTAGCAAACTAACTCCAAAAATTCTGAAATTTTGACTAGAGGTTCCTCACTCTAGGGTTAACCTTGCATAAAATTTTCAAAGATGTTTATGCAATGCATTTTTCTCAAGAAATTCCTCAAGGTTTGTTCTAGGGTTTGACCAAGAGTCAAACTGGTTTGACTTGCCTCCACAAATTATCAAATAATTTCTAAAAATTATGAAATTTTTTAGAGGAGTCACACAGCAGCCCTAGAACCAAGGAAAAATATTTCCAGAGGTTGAACACAAGATTGTCAACAAAGTTGAAAAAGAGGGGATTGACTTTAGTCAATTGGAGATTTTCGTTTTTGAATTCCACAATTCCCTTACAAGAATTGCAGAAAAGTTCAAAAACTACAAGATGTAAGAAAAGTTTTAATTTCTTCTCATTTTCTTACATTTGAAACATAAACCCAGAATTGGGATGTTATAGTCCAACATGTCCACAATATATAGATTCAAGATATGAACATAATCCTCAATTCCAACATAATTCAATTTAATCTCGGCCGATGGACTAGCTCCATTAAGCACTTTCGACTACATCTACTAGCATGACTAAGCATCATTCTAAAAATTATCAAATGACCCATATAACATATAACCTTAATTATACAAGGTAAAAGGGGTAATCAATTTTCAAGGAAGGCCAATGCAGCAAGAGGATATAACTAAACTACCCAATTGACATACAGGTAACTAAAATTAAAGCGATGCATAGAATACTTGAAAATAACCATAAATAGTTTTTGAAATTAATAGGAATTCAACGTGCATCAGAGGGAAGAACTGCTTGCCTTTGTTGGTATCACTCGTATTTACCCTCAGATTGAATTCATAATATGTCAGAATCACCAAAAACCTAACGAAAAGACGATATTGTAATAAACTCCAGATAAAGCCAACTATAACAAATCATTCAAAAATGCATGAAATTCACACAGTAGGTAGATTAAGATTTTAGGTGAATTTAGATGAAATTTTCAGTTCAAAAGGAGTTCCTATGAATTTTCTACACATTTTACAAAGTTAAAGTCATTAAAGTACAAATGAAACAATTAACAAAATTTTCCCTAACAGAAACGTACTTAAAACCTAGTCCATTTAAAAATATATTAAAAATTAAAACTAAGAAAATTGGTTTCATACAATTTGGAGCTAAATTGAATTAGTTATGAATTTTTCAAGTTAATTGAATTTTCAGTACAACTTTAAAACGTTTCAGAGTTCTAAAAGGTTTAAAAAAATTTCTCACTCACTCACAGCTAGCCAAAGGTAATGACAAGTGGGGCCTGGGGTAAAAGGTTTGAGTCGGTCAACATTGACCGGTCACAGCCGAAGGCGATGCTGATGGCGTAATCCATGGAATGTGTCTTCTAAAAACAAAAATGGAACTCAGTTAGAGTGTGTAAGGATTACACTGTCATTAAGGTGAAGCGTACTTCTTAAACTACACATCCACTTAATCGGTTGAATAGGCCCACATGTCATTCACTCAAAGGCTTAAACGTTTTCCAATTAAATTTCTAAACACATTTAATTAGTGGGACCTACAATTCATATGCTCAATACTAAACTTGATTAACGCTAAAGAGATCCCATTACCTAAATTTCACCGGCGGCTCAACGGAGTTCCCGTGCGTGGCGGCGCGGTGAAGAAGGAGATCTGCCGCTACCGTGGGACTCCGAGCTTGGAATCAGCTGGTACGGGAGCGGAGCAACATCATGAATTTGATGACGGTGACGAGGAGACCCAAGGTGGACGGTGGCGAGCTCGCGACAAATGGAGGCAGAGCCGAATGGCTAGTTCTTAAGGACACGCTGTTACTGATGACGAGAGGTTTTAGGCATTAAGATCACCTAGGCACCAGGAACGCAGAGGAACTGTAACGTCATCAAAATCCTTAAGTTGGATTAGCTAAGCATATCATGTGTTATGTGTGTAAATTATGTATTATTGTAAACCTTTGGTTGTTGTAATAAAGTTTGTCCCTAATTTTCAAATTTTCAACTTGATTTCAAGCTTTAAGTTGAATCTAGAAAAATGGTTGATGCAAAGTTGTTGGAAATAATTTATTTAAATACTATGTTATTTAACATGAATTAATAATATTTTTAGAAATTTTTCAAGTCATTTTGACCTCACCAAAATTCAAACCATTTCTCTTTTATAGTTTTGAAAATAATTTATTTATGGCAAAATTTGTTTCAACAAAGGCTTAAAACTATTTTTTCCTAAGTCCTATTTGATTCTCAAAACCCCCACAAAAAATTTTAGAATTTTTCAAAATTTTCTTCTATTTCAAATCGCTCGGTTAAACATTTTGTATTTCGGTCAAAATTAAATCAAAACCTTAGTTCTGACCGGACGGAGCCAACTTGGTCTGGTCGCACCGTTAGATCGCATCATGTTCTGATTGGACCGACTGTGTTACGATCAGACCGTTTTATGTTGATGGCACGGCTCACAGCGTTTGGGCTGTTCGGACCGTCTGAACATCTCAGCGCATTTGGCCTGTCCGATGCTGATCGCACAGCTCGCATCGCTTGTGCCGTTTGGACCGTCCGAACTTCTCAGCACATCTAGACCGTCCGACACTGATCGCACGGCTTGCATCACTTGGGCCGTTCGGACTGTCTGAATTCACCACGAATCTGGACCGTCCGATGCGGATCGCGCGCACCACATCGTTGCCTTCGATCCGGACTATCCGATACTAATCGCACGGGTCATATCGTTTGGGCCGTTCAGACCGTCTAAACTCGCCACGAATCTGGACCATCCAACACTGATCGTACGGCTCACATCGCCTTATGCCGTTCCGACCTCGCCAAGTGGGTTCGATCGCACCAACTCGCGGAACCGCACCAGGCTTTGGTTCAAACCAAACAACCACGTCGTTTTTCTTCCGTCACTGACCAGGGGACCAATGGTCTGAGCGGTGGTCATCTTCCTCATCGGCGGTGTCGCTCGGCACTGGCATTGTGCATGCATGCCAAAACATCAATTTTCGACACCTCATGCATTCGTGTCGAAAGCTAAAGCATCACCCAGCCATCCACAATCCTTTAAGCCTGTCCATTTTCTCCCTCGTGCATTCTCTTGTCCTCTCTGCTCTCTTTTTCATTGCCGCCGAGGAAGAAGACAAGCGGAGGAACGCCGCTTCGGTGTTTCTCTCAAGCCCTCGTTGCCACCACAAGATTTGACACTCTTCGACACACCCATTTTTGTGGTTCAAGTCTCTCTCGTCCACTGATTTGATGAAAGCATCATCTTCATCTTCGTGGCTGGTGGCCTTGGTCGCGGCTCACGGGCGTTCTGGTAGGTTATCCTCAACACCGCCTTGTCCATTAACATCGTGCTATTTCATAGAGTTGACTTGTGACTTTAATCTGTGTTCGGTGCAACGACGAGGGCGTATGGATCCATCTTCTTCAACTACGGTGACCCGCCGCTGTCCCCATTCTGGCTGGCTCCGACCTTCTCCGCTGTTGGCTTTGAGGGCATCATGATCCTGGCGACAAGACGACCTCAGCGCGCACATCCTCAAGTCTCCTAGTGGTCTGTAGCAGTTTGCATTCGAGCATCGCTCCTCCGGCTCCGCCTCCATTCGTGGCGAGCTCGCTGCCATTCACCTTGGGACTCCACATCACCATCATCAAATTCGTGATGTTGCTGCAGACCCGTACGCATTGATTCCAAGCTCGGAGTCCCACGGTAGCGGTAGATCGCCTTCTTCACCACGCCGCGCGCTGGAACTCCGTTGAGCCGCCGGCAAAATTTAGGTAATGGGATCTCTTTAGCGTTAATCAAGTTTAGTTTTGAGCTTATGACGTGTGGGCCCCACAATAATGAACCTGATTTGAAACTTAAGTTATACGTGTTTAAACCTCCAAGTGATTGACATGTGGGCCTGCTTAGCCAGTTAAATGGAAGTGCATGTGTTGGATTACGTTTTCACTTATGAGAAGTGTATTTCCTATGCGCTAAGTTCAAATCTTCGTTTTAGTAATAAGAAGACGTATTCGTTTGAATGCGTGATCTTTTGAGCTCAGCTGACCGGGTCAAGCCCTTGACCCCAGTCCCACTTGCCATCCTCTTTGGCTAGCTGCGAGCGAGTAAGAAAAGTATTTAATCCTTTTAGAAATCCGAAACATTTTAAAGTTGTTCTAAAAATTCAAATAACTTGGAAATTTCATAACTAATTCAATTTAACTCCAAATTGAATGAAACCAATTTTGTTGGTTTTCATTTTTAATGTACTTTTAAATGGACTAGGTATTAAGTATGTTTCTATTATAGAAAATTTTGTTAATTGTTTTATTTGTACATTAATGACTTTAAACTTCTAAAATGTGTAGAAAATTCGTATGAATTCCTTTTGAACTGAAAATACACCTAAATTCACTTAAAATCATACTCTACCCACTATGTGAATTGCATGCAATTTGGAATGATATGATATTGTTAGGTTTTTGATGTTTCCGACGTATTATGAATTCAATTTGAGGTAATTTACGAGTGGTACCAACACAGGTAAGCAGTTCTTCCCTTTGATGCACATTGAATTCCTATTAATTTCAAAAACTATTTATATTGATTTTCAAGTATTCTATGCATCGCTTTAATTTCAAATACCTGTATGCCAATTGGGTAGTTTAGTTATATCCTTTTGTTGCATTGGCCTTCCTTGAATGTTGATTACCATTTTTACCTTGACTAATTAAGGTTATATGTTATATGGGTTTGTTATGCTTAGCCAGGCTAGTAGATGTAGTCGAAATTGGTTGATGGAGCTAGTACATCGGATGAGATTAAAATTGAATTATGATTGGAATTGAGGCTGATGTTCAGATCTTGAATCTAATTATTGTGGACAGGTTGGTCCTTGGGTTCTTTACTTTTTAACTTGGACAGGTGTAGGATTGTGATGAGAAATTGTTATGAAATTATGTAGCCCCGTCTGAGTGATTAAGGACCGGTCTGTGTGTTGTTGAACCAAGCCAACCGTGCAACCAAATGCTGGGTTAATGCAAAGGCTTGGCCTATTGATTTGTAGTGTGTTTGCTATCAAACCACAAATGGATTGACAATTATTGTTACTATTGTATTGTCAATCCAGTAGGAGCATGTTAATTTTTGTGTTACTTTCCCTTAAGGGTCGCTTGTGTTTGCGGAAAAGCTTCGTAAGGACTTACTTGCACAACGAGGTGTAACCATGGTTCAGGCGACCGATAGTATGC
The DNA here is from genome assembly GCA_036346405.1 of Phyllostachys edulis. Taxonomy (NCBI): domain Eukaryota; kingdom Viridiplantae; phylum Streptophyta; class Magnoliopsida; order Poales; family Poaceae; genus Phyllostachys; species Phyllostachys edulis. Next base: position 154,450 of record JAYEVD010000041.1, on the reverse strand, counting down.
CATAGTGTGTATCGTCGGGTTGGTTTAATAGTTGACACATGGCATTGTAATGGCCTCGTTATGATATCTCAGTCACACTCCTACAGAAGAGTGCATTGGCCGACATTGAGAGATATTCATATCATGTGGGTAAAGTAGCACAAACTCTGCAGAGTCTTAAATCTATTCGAATAGCCGTGTCCTCGATCATGGACATTACATGTGGGAAACCATGCACAGTTAGTTGTTGGGAATAGGAAAAGGGTATGGTTGGGAATGAAATGTCATCACGAATAGGAAGTTCGTGTATTGATGTTAGTTTACCTGGGTGAAGTAGCCACTTTGGGTATGATTTTCTTTATGTTTAAATCTTAGAAATATTGATCATGAATTGGAGAATATACTATTATATCATATTTCAAATGTATGTCAAATGGCAATTTCAATCTATATTAGTTATCTTGTCAAATAACTTGGCTTTGCGCTGAAAAAGAAACATTTTAGCCGTCCTTTGACACCAAGTGCATTTAATTAAGCTTGCTATTCGTAAGTCTTGCGAGTACGTTTTTGGTACTTAGTTGGCTTGTCTATGTTGTAGGTGAGAATATCATAGTAACGCACAAGTTGAGGCAATAACGTTGGTACTTCGGCTTTAATCCTAATCGGTTGCCCTTGGGATTGTGGTGCACCATTGGGAAGGTTATTTAATTTATTTGACCTTCTATTCTTACTTATTTAATGTTTTCCGCTGCTAATTTTTATTTGTTATATTCTAATTATGTATGCAAGTGATATGATGTTGTATGGATATGTGCATGTTAGCAGCTGATCCTGGGAGCTAACATGAGACACATATCCGGGTACTCGAAATCATTCTTGTTTCCTGTCAAGGGTTACGTCTGTGGTGAAATCACTTAACTTGAAATAGGTTTAATCTTGGGGTCCCCACCGCGCTGGTATTAGAGCATGCTAACTGTAGGTTAAAGCCGTAGCAATAGATGTTGTTAGGAATTTGGTTTGTAAAGAGTATTTTCAAACTAGGAAAATTTGGCAAAAATATAAGTGCTATAATTCTTTTCTTTCTTACCCATCCTAGCATCTAATTCTTACCTCCATGCTCTTCTGATTTGGGCAAAAACATTTTCTCCATTGCTCGTCTCTCTTTTCCAATACTAGACATGTTAAGTAGTCTTCGGTGGGAGCAATGGCGAAAGGACGAGAAGACGTCGTCTTGCTGCGATGATAGGACTAAGTAGGAATTAATCTTAGACTATATACACCCTAATTATTATCCTTAGCTTGTAGACGCTGAAATTTGTAGTTTGAGTAATTGCTCTTTTCTTTTCCAAGTAGTTGTGCATCGCCTACGGGTAAATGTATAGCAATTATGTCGGAAAATTAGATGTGGTTCGTTTGTATCTTGTGCTGGTCACATAGACTAAAGCACCTTACTTTGTATTGCATAAATGTGCATTTGTGCTGCATTCATGTTAGGTTAAGTCACCCCTACAGTCTTTTACTTACCTTATGCTTTTCCCTAGTATCTTTTGTCAGTTGCTAACGGTTCGTATGGCAACAGGATGTCGGGTCGAAAAACTCGTTTGATATCGGAGATCATGGAGGACTCACTGCCTGTGGGTTCCCAAGTTCCCGGTAATCATCTCCCGAATACTCAACGGCGTATTTTGGAGCATCCCGCCCCGCAATTTTAGCACGTGGGTCGCCCAGATGAGGTGTCTCCATCGCAGCCATCCGTAGCCGAAGTGCTGGCCCAAATGGAGCTGAGTCACCAAGATCAGACCAAGATCTTACAGCTCATTACTTAGAACACCGCTAGTGGCCAAGGAGCTTACATGGCAGCGGGAGATGCTGGTTCCAATAGTTCCCGATTTGCCGATTTTCTGAGCACAAAGCCTCCCGTGTTCTCTCGTTCTGAGGATCCTCTAGTGGCCGATTATTGGCTTTGAACCATTGAGCAGAAGTTGAACATCGCTCAGTGTGCCAATAAGGAGAAGGTTCTTTTCGCTTCCAACCAACTTGAGGGAGCAGCTGGTGCATGGTGGGATACTTTTTGCACCATGTAGCTCGCTAGTCACATTCCATCATGGGACGAGTTCCAGTTAACCTTCCGAGTGGAGCATGTTCCCACAAGCACCTTGAGCATCAAGAAGCGTGAATTTCTCGTGCTAAAGCAAGATAAGAAGTCCATGAGGGAGTATCTATATGAGTTTAACCATTTGGCTCGTTATGCTCTAGACGATGTCTCTACTCATGCAAGAAAGCAAGACCAGTTCTTGAATAGGCTAACGGAAGTGATGCAGCTGGAGCTTGCTGCACACGAATTCCGCAACTTCCATCTTTTGATTGACAAAGCTATTGTGGTGGAGAATAAGATGCAAGCGGTTGTGGAACTACGAAAGCGCAAGTGGGTTGCAAAAATCGCAGTTTTCAAGAACCGTGTGCATGGCAGCCCATCTCTCCTGAATTTCAAGCTCTTGCACCTCCGGGACCTCCTATGCAACCATCTCATCCTCCTCATTGTGACATTCAGCTAGTGCAGCCTGGGAAGAAGCAAAGAAACCAACATCACCACAACAAGAAAGTTACTTGCTTCACCTGTGGCGTAGAGAATCATTCACCGGAGCGCTCGTGAGCGTCGTAGCCATGGCTATCAGAACCGAAGACGAAGAAATGGTCCCTGGCGATTTAGTGGATGGCAAGGTCTCGGACCAGCTCGGTGAATGGAGTTCGGTGGTGGTGACGCGGACTTGCGGGAGGATTCAACACAGCGGCGCTCCTCTCGTCGACTTCCACGGCCGAGACAAGAAAATGGACAGAGAGGGCAAGGAAGAGCGAGAGGAGACCAATGGATAGGCCTAAAGGATTGGGGATGGCTAGGCAATGCCTAAGTTATCAATACAAATGCATGAGGTGTCAAAATTGATGTCGTGGCATGCATGCACAATGCCAAAGACCGAGCGATTAATCGACGATGAAGATGACGACGACGCTTCGACAAGCGGGCCCGCCACCGCTGGATCAAGCAAAATGACATGGCCGGTTACGAGTCGGAGTGAAGCTGTGCGATCCAATCGAGTCAAGTGGAGGTTGGGTTTGGGTCGGACTCAAGTCCAGGCCACAACAGTGATGCAATGCGTTGGCGAGTTCGGACGGTTCGAATGGCCCAAGCAATGTGAGCCGTGCGATCAGCATTGGACGGTCCAGATGCGTTGGCGAGTTCGGACGGTTCGAACGGCCCAAACGATGTGAGCCGTGCGATCAGCATCGAACGGTCTACACGGAATGGCGATGCAGTGCGTGCGATCCACATCAGATGGTTCGCACGAAAATGACACGAACGAACCTGGTTTGAACAGCCCGGTTAGATCTAGGCTTTTGGATTTAGTTTGACCGAAATACAAAATGTTTGACTAAGCGATTTAAAATAGAAGATAAATTTGAAAATTTCTAAAATTTTTTGTGGATGTTAAGGTAACAAACAAGGACTTAGGAAAAATAATTTCAAGCACTATTTAAACTAAAATTTGTCATAATTAAATTATTTTCAAAACAGCATTAGTGAAAAGGTTTGAATTTTGGTGAGATGAAAATAGCTTCTAAAAATTTGTGAAAAATAATAATAATTTATGATGAATAATCTAGTATTTTAATAAATTATTTCCAACAAGTTTCAAATACACATTTTTCTGGTTTCAAAATAGAAGCTTGAAATCAAGTTGAAAATTTGAAAATTCAGGACAAACTTTATTACAACAACCAAAGTTTTACATTAATACAAAATTTACACACATAACTCATGATATGCTGAGATAATCCAACTTAAGGATTTTGAGGGCGTTACAAACCTACCCCCCTTAAAAACAATCTCGACCCCGAGATTCTGGTAGTTCGAAAATGGGAAAGGGATGCCTCTACACAATTCTTTTAAAGGAAAACAAAATCTGTTGTCATGATTTCCTTCAAAGATAGCAAAGACAGATCCTAATAAGATAGTGTGATGTTGATATTAATTTTCCTTTCCATTGCTTTGTTTAGCCTTTTCTTTCTTGATTCGAAGGCACTTCAGACAAAAGGAAAAAGTTGGGGATATTCAGTTCTCTTTTGGTCTTCACGTTCCCATGTTGCTTCATCTCCAGTATGGTTGCTCCACTGGACCTTCACAAATTTGATGATGCGAATCTTGTCCTGCGCTTCGTTTCTTCAAGAGTACCAATCGGATACTCTAGGTATGAAAGATCATGTTGTATTTCAGGAGCTTCCAATTCGGTGGCTTCAGTTGGAACTCGCAAGCACTTCTTCAATTGAGAGACATGGAATACATTGTTCACATCAGAAAGTGACGGTGGCAACTCCAGCTGATAGGCCACCAATCCTCGCTCTGCTAGAATTCGGAAAGGCCCGTTGTAGCAAGGTGCCAACTTTCCCTTGACAAGAAAACGATGCAGTCCATTCATCGGGGTGACCTTAAGGTAAACATAATCGTTCACCTCAAAACTCAGCTCGCGTCGACGACAGTCGACATAACACTATTGACGAGACTGAGCCGTCCGAAGTCACTCTCGGATCAACCGAACTTGTTCTGCGGCTTCATTTATCAAGTCCGCGCCAAATAATTGTCTTTCTCTGGACTCAGACCAGTTGACATGTGTCCTACACCTTCTCCCATATAATACTTCAAAAGTTGACATTTGGAGGCTTGCTTGATAGCTATTGTTATAGGAGAATTCTGCGAACGGCAAACATTTCTCCCATTTCTTGCTATAGGACAGCACACATGCTCTCAACATGTCCTCCAAAATTTGATTCACCCTGTGGGTATAGCCTCCGGTCTGCGGGTGGTATGCAGTGTTAAAGGATAATTGAGTTCCCATAGCTTCATGGAGGCATTTCTAGAAATACGAGGTAAACTGAGTACCTCGATCCGAAACAATTCTCCTTGGCACACCATGGAGACACATAATCCTAGAGACATATAACTCTGCCAATTTTGCTCCTAAAAAGTGGTCTTGATAGGGATAAAAAGAGCAACTTTTGACAATTGGTCGATAATCACCCATATAGAGTCATATCCTTGTTGGGTTTTAGGAAGTCCAGTGATAAAGTCCATTCTGATTTCACCCCACTTCCACTTAGGAATAGGGTGAGGTTGAAGTAGACCCGCTGGCCTTTGATGCACAACTTTCACTCGTTGACATATGTCACACTCGGCAACGAAACGTGCAATCTCACACTTCATCCGAGTCCACTACAATGGCTTTGTCAACTAGATGTTGGAAGTTGCGGAAGTCATGTGCAGCAAACTCTAACTGCAACACTTCCGTTAATCTATTCAAGAACTGATCTTGCTTTCTTGCATCAGTAGAGACATCGTCTAGAGCATAACAAGCCAAATGATTGAACTCGTAAAGATACTCCCTCATGGACTTCTTTTCTTGCTTCAGCATGAGAAATTCATGCCTCTTGATACTCACGATGCTTGTGGGAACATGCTCCACTTGGAAGGCTGACCGGAACTCATCCCAAGATGGAGTGTGACTAGCAGGCTGTATGGCGCAAAAAGTATTCCACCATGCACCAGTTGCTCCTTCAAGTTGTTTGGACGTGAAGAGAACCTTCTCATTGTTGGCACACTGAGGGATGTTCAACTTCCACTCGATAGTTCGAAGCCAATCATCAGCTTCTAGAGGATCCTCAGAACGAGAGAACACAGGAGGCTTCGTAATCAAAAAATCAGCCAATCGGGAACGGTTGGAACTAACTTCTCCCACTGCCATTTGAGCACCAAGGCCACTGGCGGTGTTCTAGGCAATCAGCTACAAGATCTTGGTCTGGTCTTGGTGGCTTTGTTCCATTTGGGCTAGCAATTCGGCCACTGATGGCTGCGATGGAGGCACCTCATCTTGCCGACCCACGTGCTGAAATTGTGGGTCAGCGTGCTCCGAATTACGCTGTTGAGGATTCGGGGGCTGATTATCGGTACCTTGGGAAGCCATGGGCTGTGAGTTCTCCATGATCTCCTATATTAAACAAGTTTTTCAACCCGACATCCTTTTGCCACATGAATCATTAGAAACCAGAAAATGATACAAGGAAAAAGCATAAGGTAAGTAAATGACACCAGGGGGACTTAACCTAGCATGAATACAACAATCATTCACACTTATGCAACACGAAGTACGGTGCTTTAGTCTAGGTGACCAGCACAAGATGCAAATGAACACATTTAACTTTCCGACATAGTTGCTATACATTTACCTGTAGGCGATGCGCATCTACTTGGAAAAGAAAAGAGAAAATACTCAAAACTACCAAATTCAGCGTCTATAGGCTGAAGATAATAATTAGGGTGTATATAATCTAAGATTAATCCCTACTTAGTCCTAAAATCGCAGCAAGATGACGCCTTCTCCTCCTTTCTCCATTGCTCCCGCCGAAGACTACTTAACGTGTCTATTGTTGGAAAAGAGAGACGAACAATGAAGAAAATGTTTTTGCCCAAATCAAATGAGCAAGGAGGTAAGAATTAGATGCTAGGATGGATAAGAAAGAAAAGAATTATGTCCCTTATATTTTTGTCAATTTTTTTGCTATTTTTGATAATATTCTTTACAAACACAATTCCTAACAATGTCCATTGTTACGGCTTTAACCTGCAGTCAGAGGACCCCGAAATTAAACCCGTTTCAAGTTAAGTGATTATGCTAGGGACGCGATCCTTAACCGGAAATGAATTTTATTTCAAGTACCGGGATATGTGTCTCATGTTAGCTCCCAGGATCAACTGCTAACATGCACATATCCATACAACATCGTATCACTTGCATACATGATTAGAATATAACAAATAAAAATTAGCAGTGAAAAACATTAAATAAATATGAGCAGAAGGTCAAGTAATAAAAATAACCTTCCCAATGGTGCGCCATAACCCAACGGCAACTGACTGGGATTAAAGCCGAAGTGCCAACATTAACGCCTCAACTTGTTGCGTTACTAAGATGTTCTTACATGCAACATAGACATGCCAACTAAGTACAAAAACATACTCGCAAGACTTACGAATAGCAAGTTTAAGTAAATGCACTTGGTGTCAAAGGATGGCTAAAATGGTTCCTTTTTAGCGTAAAGCAAGGTTATTTGACAAGATAACTAATATAGATTGAAATTGCCATTTGACAAACATTTGAAATATGATATAGTAGTTGATTCTCCAATTCATGATCAATATTTACAAGATTTAACCATCAAGAAATCATACGCAAAGTGGCTATCCCACTCGGGTAGACTAACATCAACAGACAAACTTCCCGTTCGTGACGACAATTTGTTTCCAACCATACCCTTTTCCTATTCCCAACAACTAACTATGCATGATTTCCCACAAGTGTTCTCCATGACCGGGGACATGGCTATTCAAATAGATTTAAGACTCTACAGAGTTTGTGCTACTTTACCCACATGATATGAATATTTCTCAATGTCGGCCAATGCACTCTTCCATAGGAGTGTGACTGAGATATCATAACGAGGCCATTACAATTCCATGTGCCAACTATTAAAATACTCGAGGATACACACCGTGGTAGACTGTCGGTCGCCTGAACAACGGTTACACCTCATTGTGTAAGTAAGTCCTTGCATAGCTTTTCCGCTAACACAAGCGAGCCTTAAGAGCAATAAGACAAACCTTAACATGCCCCTACTAGATTGACAATTCAACAGTAACAATAATAAAAACAATAATTGTTAATCTATTTGTGGTTCGATAGCAAACACACTACAAATTAATAGGCCAAGCCTTCGCCATTAACCCAGCATGTCGATGCACGTATGACTTGATTCAACACCACACAGACCGGTCCTTAACCACTCAGACGGGGCTACATAATTTCATAACAATTTATCATCAATAATTATCATCAATAACCCTACACCCGTCCAAGTTAAAATGAAAGAACCCAATGTCCAATATGTTCAAAATATCTAGATTCAAGGTCTAAACATAATCCTCAATTCCAACATAATTCAATTTAATCTCGGCCGATGGACTAGCTCCATCAACTACTTTCGACTACATCTACTAACATGACTATGCATCATTCTAAAAATTATGAAACAACCCACATAACATATAACCATAATTATTCAAGGTAAAAGGGGTAATCAATTTTCAAGGAAGGCCAATGCAGCAAGAGGATATAACTAAACTACCCAATTGACATATAGGTAATTGAAATTAAAGCAATGCATAGAATACTTGAAAATCAACATAAATAGTTTTTTGAAATTAATAGGAATTCAACGTGCATCAAAAGGGAAGAACTGCTTGCCTTTGTTGGTATCACTCGTATTTACCCTCAGATTGAATTCATAATATGTCAGAATCACCGAAAACCTAACGAAAAGACGATATTACAATATACTCCAAATAAAGCCAACAATAACAAATCATTCAAAAATGCATGAAATTCACACAGTAGGTAGATTAGGATTTTAGGTGAATTTAGATGAAATTTTCAATTCAAAAGGAGTTCATACGAATTTTCTACACATTTTATAAAGTTAAAGTCATTAAAGTACAAATAAAACAATTAACAAAAAATTCCCTAATAGAAACATACTTAAAACCTAGTCCATTTAAAAGTATATTAAAAATGAAAACTAACAAAATTGGCTTCATTCAATTTGGAGCTAAATTGAATTAGTTATGAATGTTTCAAGTTAATTGAATTTTCAGTACAACTTTAAAATGTTTCGGAGTTCTAAAAGGATTATAAATTTTTCTCACTCACTCGCAGCTAGCCAAAGGTAATGACAAGTGGGGCCTGGGGTCAAAGGTTTGATTTGGTCAACATTGACCTGTCACAGCCGAAGGCAATGCTCATGGCGTAATCCATGGAATACATCTTCTAATAACGAAAACAAAACTCAATTAGAGTGTGTAAGGATTACGCTTTAACTAAGGTGAAGCGTACTTCTTAAACTACACATCCACTTAACCGATTGAACGGGCTTAAACATTTTTCCAATTAAGTTTCTAAACACGTTTAATTGGTGGGACCTACAAGTCATATGCTCAATACTAAATTTGATTAACGCTAAAGAGATCCCATTATGCAGTGAAAAAGGTGATTTGTCGCTACCGTGGGACTCCGAGCTTGGAATCAACACGTACGGGTGTGGAGCAACATCATGAATTTGATGACGGTGCCGAGGAGACCCGAGGTGGATGGCGGCGAGCTCGCGACAAACAGAGGTGGAGCCAAACAGCCGGTTCTTGAGGACACGCTGTTGCTGATGACATGAAAACCTAAGAAGGTGCGCGTTGAGACCACCAAGGCACCAGGAACGCGAAGGAACCACATTTGACGATGAGGAATCCCGGTGATGGTTGGAACGCGGACGGCGGAGCTTCACCGTTTTTGGAGAAGAAGAGTCCATACTCCCTCGAGGAAGCACCAAAAGCTAATTAAACTCGGAGGTAAACAAGATAATGCGATCTTGAAGGACTCGACGGCGCAGAGAATCACTCATCGGAGCGCTCACGAGCGTCGCGGCCATGGCTACCGGAGCCAAAGACAAGGAAATGGTCCTTGGCGATTTAGTGGATGACAATGTCTCAGACCTGCAAAAACAGGTGCGACACGGTGAATGGAGTTCGGCGGTGGTGAGGCGGACTTGCGGGAGGCTTCAACACGGCGGCGCACCTCTCGTCAACTTCCACGGCCGAGACAAGAAAAAGGACGGAGAGGGTGAGGACGAGCGAGAGGAGACCAATGGAGAGGCCTAAAGGATTGGGGATGGCTAGTCGATGCCTAAGCTATCGACACAAATGCATGAGGTGTCGAAATTGATGTGGTGGCATGCATGCACAACTCCAGCGTCGGGCGACAACGACGATGAAGATGATGTTGGCATTTTTGATAGGCGGGGCCCACCAGTCAGTGACGGAAGCAAAACGGCGCGGTCGGTTACGAGTTGGAGCGAAGTGGTGCAGTCCAATCGAGTCAAGTGGAGGTTGGGTTTGGGTTGGACTTGGGTCCAGGCCACAACAACGATGCGGTGCGGTCGGTTGGTTTGAGCCGTGCGATCAACATTAGACGATCCAGATGTGTTGGCGAGTTCGGACGGTCTGAATGGCCCAAGCGATGTGAGCCGTGCGATTAGGATTGGACGGTCCAGATGCGTTAGCGAGTTCGAATGGTTCGAACGGCCCAAGCGATGTGAGCCATGCGATAAGCATCGACGGTCTCTACGGAATGGTGATGTGGTGCATGTGATCCGCATCGGATGGTCTGCATGAAAATGATGCGATCGGACCTGGTCTGAACAGCCCTGTTGGAGCTATGGTTTTGGATTTAGTTTGACTGAAATACAAAATGTTTGACTAAGCGATTTAAAATAGAAGATAAATTTGAAAAATTATGTAATTTTTTGTGGATGTTAAGAGAATCAAAAAGAACTTAGGAAAAATAATTTCAAGCACTATTCAAACTAAAATTAATTAGAATTAAATTATTTTCAAAAAACATTAGTGAAAATGTTTGAATTTTGGTGAGAAGAAAATAGCTTCTGAAAATTTGTGAAAAATAATAATAATTTATGATAAATAATCTAATATTTTAATAAATTGTTTCCAACAACTTTAAATAAACATTATTACAACCACTAGAAAAATGTTTATTTTCAAAATATGAAAATTGGGGACAAACTTTATTACAACCACCAAAGTTTTACATTAATACAAAATTTACACACATAACTCATGATATGCTGAGCTAATCCAACTTAAGGATTTTGAGGACGTTACAGCCATGGGCCCACGTGTCATTGACTCCGAGATTTAAACGGTTTTTAATTAGATTTCTAATCATGTTTGGCCCTAGTGGGACCTATGTGTCATGCACACACTAATATTTTGATTAGTGCTAATGACAGGGTCATTACCTTAATGCGCTGGTGGTTAATCGGAGCTCCCGTGCACGAGCGGCACGACCATGCATAGCTATTCGGTGCAGTAGGGGGTCTCTAAGCTCAAGGTTGACTCCACCGGGTGCGGGGAAGCCTTGCGAACTCGTTAGTGATGATGCGGGACCCGATGGTCACCGGTGGTGAGCTCGCGATGGCTAGAGGCGGAGGTGAACGGGCAGCTCACGTGGAGGAGATGCTACGGGCATCGAGAAGGCTCAGGATAGAATACGTTGAGGTTGCCTCACCTCCAAGAATGCAGCGCGCCCGGTGATGACGTTGATGGAGGTCGGTGGCGCCTGAAATAGTCACGGCGACGTTACACCGAGGTTAGAGATGAAAGGGTCGCATGCCCTTGAGGAAGCACCAAAATCCAATTAACTTTGCCTATGAACTTAGTGGAACGTTGTGATCTCAAGGGACAAGACGGTGTAGGGAATTACTAATTGGAACATCGATGAGTTATGCGGCCATGACCACTAGAGGCAAAGACGATGAAGTGGCTCCCGATGATTTATTGGATGACAAAGCTTCGGACCGGCAAAAATGGGTGCGACGAGGTGAGTGGAGTTCGGCGGTGGGCTTGTGGGCTCACGGGCAGCACCGAGGTGGACGCTAGCTTCGCATCTTCTTCCTTAGCCAAAACGGAAGAGAGGTCGCAGAGAGTGAAAGAGTGTGAGAGGAAGGGAAAAGATTGGCTCAAGATCTTGGTGATGTCTAAACGAGACCTCGTAGGTGGTGGAGGAAACAAGAGGTGGCGAAGAGGACCTTGGTGGCGAGCATGCGCTACGCCAGCGCTAGAGCTCGCTCGGCGCGTGTCCACCTACCTGGAGAAGAAGAGCCTGACCAGTGGGCAACAGATAGATAGGGCGATGCGGTGCGGTCGAGTCAGAGTCCGACTCGGGTCCAGTCAAGTGGCGCGGTCGAATCAGGTGGTTTAGGGTCCGGTCGGAATGGTGGTGTGGTGCAGTCGGACCTGGTCGGAAATGGTTCGATCGGTGTTTGAGTTAGGGTTTTGATTTTATTTCGATTTGACCAACAAGTAACAGATTCACCCAGCAAAATAAAGCAGAAGATAAATTCCAAAAATTCTAAACATTTTTGTTGGTGTTCTCAGATTCAAATAGGACTTTGAAAAATTGTTTGAAGGTACTGTTCACACCCAAGTTGTCAGAATTAATTCATTTTCAAATCTGCATTAGTGAAATGGTTTGGATTTCAGTGAAATCAATTTGACTTGTAATAATTTGTAAAAAAGTATAATAATTCGAGATAATTAATCTAGTATTTTAATAAATTCTTTCCAACCACTTTAAAACCGACATGTTTCTAGAATCAAAAAGAAACTTGTGTTCAAGGTAAAAGTTTTAATTTCAGAACAATCTTTATTAGAAGCAACAAAATTTACAATTATTCCATAATTTACATACATAAACATGAGAGGTTCAGTTGAAACACCTTAATGATTTTTGAGGACGTTACATATTGTTTATAGTTGAATTAATCACTATTCATTGTTTACTATTGTGTTTGCTGAGTCGTGGACTCACACTTGCTCTATTGTTGTTTTTAACTAACTGTTGACGGCATTTCACTTGGGAAGAGCTAGTGCACTTGGAACCACAACATACACTCATTTACTTGATTCATTGGCCATGGGGAGCTTTTAGAGTGCGATGAATTATATTGAGGACTTGATAGTATTGAATAGTTTCAGATGAGGTTGGAATTGATTATTCATTTAATAGACTTTATTCAGTTGGTTTTGCGATGATCTTGAATTATTATCTTGCTATGCTTCCTAGAGATTAATTATCCATGCTTGCCATATCATTATGCTTGTTTTAATGTGACCCATGGGCGGGTTTAATCGTTGAGATGCTTGCTATAATTTATTATTAAATGATGTTAATATTGATAGTTAGTGTAGTTTAGTGGCATTCTAGTCTCCGTATTGGGCCGAGGTATTATAGGAATAGTGCATTTGAGTTACCCATATTATATGGTTTCAAAACCAGGAAAATCCACTGTAAAGTAACATAATACTCCCTCTAGTAAAAAATGCATGTCGTTTTGGGATACACATAGTCAAACTTTCGAAACTTTGGCTATCGATATCTTTTTAAATATTTAGATTCAATACATGAAAACCATTTGTGTAAATTTGTCTCAAAAAATGATTTCGTAATATTATAATTTTATTGGTTTTTATAAATATATTACAATAAAAATTAGTGGCCAAAGTTGCGTTCTGGAGATTGTGTCAATGTTCAAGACGACACGTATTTGTGACTGGAGGGAGTATGTGGTTAGTGGGACTCAAAATGTGATCACACAAACAACATGTCATATCATTAAACCAGCCACGGATGGCAGACAAGATAAAATTAGGTTACTTGAAGCCTATATGTCATGATTATCTCAGTGCTATATATTTTCTGTACATTGCAGAACATTATACCGTGATTGGACGAATATACATGCAGCTAGCTAATTCGTGTAGCACACCGATTGCTGTTCCTTGCTTCCATCATTACCTGCTAATCGATGCGACCAATTTTCTAAATTAGATCAATGATATTGAAATAAATTTCCAGGACAACGTGTAGCTACAAACCGCAATAATTCCCTGAGTTATTGTTGCTGTCCGTCACCTTGCACAGGCACAGTACCCTAAGAGCATCTACAATAGTTTGTTTCTTAGCTTGTTACTAACAAGAGAGAGAGAGAGTACTCAATCTAATAAAAAGAAACAAGTATTCCAATAGATTATTTCTTAAGCTTGTATCTAAGACTTTAATTGCTACAAGTGTGTATGATTTTTGATGATCAACAATGGGGTACAACTTTGTGGCCTATATGTTTTGGCTCATTTACCATATCATTTGCGGGGCAAGCCAAGAAGACGGGTTGCACAAGATCCGGTAGATTTTTGTTGGTAGACAGTGGAACCCACAAAATGAGTGTTTTGGTAACAACTAAGCCTCCAATAGAGTTTTTTGTTGTTTCTTATGTCTTGGTATTAACAATCTGATAGTTTCTTCATGTAGAAACAGCTTCACCTTCTCTCCTCATCTTCTCTCCTCCACATCATCTAAAAATTGATATGGCAACCTTTTAGTAACAGCTGAGGTGGATTGTTGTAGATGCTCTAACTACAATTTGCTATTTTGGTTGCCAAATGTAGATACAAAGATATTCCTATCAGTCCATCATCGGTCATTTCTGCAATCAACCCAGCTGGAGAATTTTTGCGACCACTTCGTATTGTCGATCATGCATGATGTTATTACTTACTAGTGGTAACTCCATGACAGGAAGGTAAGCCCATCGTGCAGGCACCAGGCCTAGATAATACTACTGTACTGTGTAAACCCCCTATAAATATCACAACTCCATGACATACAAAAATATCCAATATAGAGTGAATTAAAGGCTATCAAGATACTTCAGATCCGATCAGTAATATACTTGGTCCAAGCCTAACAAGTAATTACCTATCTTTAAAATATTCTTTGTTTACAGCTTATTTTCACATTCTGATTTGCCTTGCAGGCAGACCACAACCTCTCAAGTATGAAGGCAGTTGCTGCTCTTGTCTGCATCCTTTTGATGATTACATCTTCTGCTGCTCTGCCGAGGAAGTTGGCCGGAAATGGAGGGCAGCAGACAGGTGAAACGCTGGAGAAATCGGCGGTTAACGTTGACGGAAGGCCCTCTGATGGTTACGGTGATCATACCTGCCCGAGACCCGTGTTCCCCAGTTGCTCAGATAGGTTGGAACAGGTCGCTTCTAATCGTCTTGGTTGAATGGAGAAGTGTGCGAGGGCTAGTGGCACATCCAGAAGTTTCACCATGAGAGGTTTGAGTTATATACATAGACTGATATGAATTATGATAAAAGAGTGCTTTTCCCTCAATAAGTGTCCATATCCTCGACCCACCATTGCATACCTTTTACAAGGTAAGCTAATAAACTAGAGCTGTACATGTAAAAATATCTGGATGAATAGCAGTTTCTCCTCACATGGATGATGTATCCTGTGGGCTGGAGTTTGCGATCGTCCTTCTGAGGATGTGCTCTTCTGAAAATTTGATATATCTATATGAAAAGGGCGCGATACGGCCCAAGTGCAACATCTTGTTATGCTAGATGCAATAAAATTCAGAACGTACGCAATATATTAAAAATTCATATACATCATTTCAAAAAACATCACCGTGAGCGTTAACATCATCTCAAAGAACATCACTGTGAAATATCATCTAAGCTAAGAGTCAACACAAAGCCTCTGGAAAAAAAACGCGTTGAAAAATCTTGCAACATCGCTATGAACAGTATGCAATATTTTTTTTCTTACATATGCAAATTTTTTTTTCTACAAATACAACATTTTTTCTACGGGTTGCAACATCTCAAAAAATAGTATGCAACATTTTTTTCAACGTGCCGCCACATCACAACAATTCACCCAGTTTGCAACATCAGACTTAGAAACACACAGAGAATAAGATCAAGTGAAGTATGAACCATGCGTCACCTTTAGGAAGTTCCTGATGATGACAACAATGTCATCGGGCTTGCTCTGCATGTCCTCCTTAAGTGTGGCCTGCTTCAGCCTCGGCAGCTGGCTCAGTATCCTCGTCCGAAACGTGAAGCTCTGCGAACGGTCGCTCAGCGCGCTCACCTCGCCGAAGATGTCCCTTGTCCCTAGCGTGGCCACCACCTACTCGCCATCGCTGTTGAAGTAGATGACCTCCACCTCACTGGAGACAACGATGTGCACATCGATAGATGTGCGGTGATGGAGGGGGCCGGGGCGCAAAGGTGAGCACTACTACAGAAAAGGCCTTCACGGACGATTCAAAAACGTCATCACAGACGGTTTTGTGAGCCATCTGAGTTTATAGCTCAGTAATGACATGAGGTCATCACAGATGGTTTTCTAACCGTCTGTAATACATAATATCATACACGGTTATTAACTCAAAATCGTCTGTGATAGTAGACTATCACAGACGGTTTGTAGATGAAACCGTCTGTGATAGTCGACAATCACAGACGGTTTCATCTACAAACCGTTCGTGATAGTCGACTATCACAGATTGTTTCATCTACAAACCATCTGTGATATTCTTTTGCATTATTAAATCTATTTCTGTTTATTGGCTAGCCTCAGGAAATGCTAGCAATGCTCTCTCAAACAAGTTGAAACACAACATTAAATTGTATACATCCAATTCAGATTCATTTCGTATAAGCACATCAAATTCAGATTCATTTCGTATAAGCACATCAAATTCGCATTCATTTCAGAAACAAGCACATCCAATTCACAAATCAATTAACTAAAATTAACCATTAATGTACATTTACACACATGTACCATTAAGTTCAATCTTATCCCAATCAAGTTCAATCTACATTGTGGAACGCCCCATCTGGATTTATGACCTGATTGTTTAGGAATGACGCAAGGTGTGATCGAATTTTTATGAACTCGCTCTGTTCCAACGCAGTTTTGGTGATGGTCGCAACCTGTCACTAGGAAGATTAAATTCACGCTTATATAAATTGGTAAGTATATATGATATAATTGTTGCAAGATTGACAAACCTGAGGATCATTGGTGATCACGGAACCGATGAGTAGTTCTAGGTTGTGGCAAACATAGTATCCACAGACGTTGCGGCCCGACGGTTGCTGGTGGCACTTCAAAAATAGAATTAGTTAGTTTGAGAGGAATTGCTACGAAGTGTTATATAGGATTAATGTGTACTAGCTAACGAGTACCAGGAAAGTTAGATCGTGTTTCAGCGTCCTTCCCTTGTTTTTCCCTCCTTTAGCATAGAACACACCGAACACCGTACGTGACTCCAAGAAGTTAGCCTTAGCCATTTCAAAGGAAGGAAAGACTACAATAGAGTTTCTATGGAGCAAATGTGTTTACTTGTTGATTAAATACTGGATAACTGTGAAGTTGTGAGTGGTCCTCTATAGGGAATCTAGGTATATTACCGAGCTCCATTTTTGTATAATTACAATTAGAATCTAGTGGAATCTACACAGGTATGTCACCATGGTCATTAAACCTAAGTTCGTGTTTCTTATAAAGTACAAATCAACAAGTATAGCCAGTAGTGCAACACTTACTCCTGGTTGTAGGGCAAAAGTATGTGTTCCTTGTTGCGGCGAGCTAGCAAAAACGCTATAACGTAATCCTCGACGAATCTTGCATTCTCCTTGATGGTTTGCGCGGAGACCACATGTGTCTATATACAAAAGCAAGGAGTTATATATAACATTTATATATCTATATACATGTGTCGAGAAAACCTACCGGTGAATTCCTTAATTCGGCTTCAGACATCATGTATCTATATGTAACATCCCAAACAATGGTGATAAGGATCCACCTAGTTGATTAGATGAATCTCGATTGTTGGCCCAATCTTTCACGGTACACTCAAGATCAAGAGTAATCTCACAAACCAATTCGTGAATTGAATTGTAAGAAAATCAATACACTCACAAACCAATCTAATAGATTGAATTGCAAGTAGTAGCCTTCGTGAATAGTACTTCAAGCAAGAGATAGATATCTTGATCTCGCCTCAATCTTTCTCCTCAATCTCTCCAACTCATATCACAACTCATGAACACACGATATGCGCCAAAACGGCTTTTCTGATTTTTATTATCTAAATCATAACTTGTCCACCTATATGGTGCGGCCATGGGGGGTTCATATAGCCTCCCACGCAAGCACAAGACTTGGATGAATAGTAACCAAATTGCTACAGTACTTTGAGACCGATTACTATTCATGTGAATAGTAAACCGAACCAAAAAATACTTCCTTTAATTAGAATTTAAACTACTCTAGTTTTGGAATAAAAATATTAATCACCAATTGGCTGTCTGAATTGGATCCAAACTGAACCAACCCACATGCCATGTTCCTAGCGTCCTCTCCATGCATGGCCAAGTCTCCCTTTTGGTTTCCCTTGTGTTGTGGGCTTTCCTTCTCTTAGCTTCTTGCGCGAACTTGTTCCATGCACTTGATGCTTCTTTTGACGCCAATGTAACTTTTGCTGCCATACCACCACATGTCTTTCTTGACTGCACGCACGCTCTAGGGTTTTATCCCGAGAGAATGTTCCTCTCGTTGGCCAAAGATCCCCATCCACCCTATCGGCCTTCACAATGTTTTGCTTTACCTCTTGTTGCAAAACAACACCAATGGCGCTAATTTGAGTTCTAGCATTAGTTTGCAATTTAGGATGCAAACTAATGCTTTGGTTGTAGTTATGGCCGATCATCCTCCCTTTCTTCAAGAAAAGACGCCTCGCTTTTGTGTAACCTTAGGAATCTCCGTCGGGTAGTCTTCACGACGCTTTTTAGCTATGATCTCCTCAAAGATGAATAGAATTCTCTGGCATAGGACACAAGGTATATGATCTTCCCTGATGCACCAAAGAGTACTTGTTGGACCTCCCGTGGTGCGTAGCATTGCGATCATACTGCCACGGACGCCCCAACAGCAAGTGACATGCATGCATAGGCACGACGTCACACTCCACTTTGTCATGATAGTCTCCCACTGAAAAACAAACTTTGACACGATGAGTAATTTTCAGTTTACCGACATTATGCAACCATTGTGCGTAATACGGTTCTGGATGTCGCCATGTTGTCAACCCCAAAGCTTGCACCAAATCGTTGCTAATGATATTATTGTAGCTTCCACCATCAACGATAAGCTTGCAAACTTTACCATTGATTTTGCACTCAGATTTGAAAACGTTGGTTCGCTGCCCCGTTGCGAGAATGGAAGTGTTGTCAACTCGAACCGTCTTGGTCAGCATACAAAGACCATCTTGTGGTGCCTCACTAGTAGTTTTGTCATCATGAAACGACTCCTCTTGCTGTTTTTGGGTAGAAAGAAGGGCCGCCAATTCTGATTTCTTCTGTTCTTCCTCGGCCAACCGTTCTTCTTCACGTTTCTTGGACTTTAGCCTTTGCCGCTGCTCTTTAATGTCTTCTTGGACCCTGTCTCGTCGCTGTCTATCTTCAAGGTACCTTGACGAGGACCAAGATGTAATGTCCTTTCGCGTTCCTCTCCATGGAAAGGAGTACCGCATGACGGGGCGTGATGCAACTCGGTGTATGTGCTGTTCTTTCAACCAATATGCACCAATCACCAACGAACAAGCTCTCATATGCATAGGAATCATGTCACAAGTAACAACAGCAGTATACCCATCCAAAGAAAATTTTACCTCCACTTGTTTTGTGATCGGAATGTGCTTGAACCTCCAAAGCAATAGATATGGCTCCGGATGTGGCTTTGTGACCAACCCCAATCTATCCACAAGTGTTTGGCTTGCAGCGTTTGTCAAGCTTCCCGTATCGATCATCATAGCACAATCTGTGTTCCCCACTCGACACCGATTGAAGAATATGTAGCTCGGATCGTATAGTGGATCCTCCTCGCATTGATCTATAGTGTAGCTGAATTGCATGACCAACTTCATGTCCTTCGTATCGGCCATGTCGATACTTGATCTTCGCAGCAATGAAGTACCGTGAGCAATCAAGCTCGATACCACGATAAGGATCCACCTAGTTGATTAGATGAATCTGATTGTTGGCCCTATCTTTCACGGTACACTCAAGATCAAGAGTAATTTCACAAACCAATTCGATGAATTGAATTGTAAGAAAATCAATACACTCACAAACCAATCTAATAGATTGAATTGCAAGTAGTAGCCTTCGGTGAATAGTACTCCGAAGCAAGAGATAGATATCTTGATCTCGCTCTCAATCTTTCTCCCTCAATCTCTCCAACTCATATCACAACTCATGAACACACGATATGCGCCAAAACGGCTTTTCTGATTTTTATTATCTAAATCATAACTTGTCCACCTATATGGTGCGGCCATGGAGGGGTTATATAGCCTCCTACGCAAGCACAAGACTGGATGAATAGTAACCGAATTGCTACAGTACTCTGAGACCGATTACTATTCACATGAACAGTAATCCGAGCCGTGTGCTGTTCACGTGAACAGTAAACCGAACCAAAAAATACTTCCTTTAATTAGAATTTAAACTACTCTAGTTTTGGAATAAAAATATTAATCACCAATTGGCTGTCTGAATTTGATCCAAACTGAACCAACCCACATGCCATGTTCCTGGCGTCCTCTCCATGTATGGCCATGTCTCCCTTTTGGTTTCCCTTGTGTTGTGGGCTTTCCTTCTCTTAGCTTCTTGCGCGAACTTGTTCCATGCACTTGATGCTTCTTTTGACGCCAATGCAACTTTTGCTGCCATACCACCACATGTCTTTCTTGACTGCACGCACGCGCTAGGGTTTTATCCCTAGAGAATGTTCCTCTCGTTAAGCAGATCCCCATCCACCCTATCGGCCTTCACAACGCTTTTGCTTTACCTCTTGTTGCAAAACAACACCAATGGCGTCAATTTGAGTTCTAGCATTAGTTTGCAATTTAGGGATGCAAACTAATGCTTTGGTTGTAGTTATGGCCGTATCAAATGGTGTGTGTTTCAAATGTAATAAAATGAGGATAAATTAAAACTTTTGATGCCTCACGATGTCATTTGAAATTTCCTAGAAATTTTCCCCTAGTAATTCCTATTGTCAAAGATCAATGTTTCTATTGATGGAAGTTGTTGTCCTTAAAAACTCCATGATCAAGTCTTGTGATAATCCTCTGGAAATATTTTTCCTATCATCTAGATCATCCTAGTAACCTCTCTAAAAAATCTCATAATTTTTAGATTTTATTTGCTATTTCAAAAGAGCAAGTCAAACCCCTTCGGCAGCAACTTTTGAATTTTCTGGAGAATACATTGCATAAAAATTTATGGAAAAATTACACAAGGTTGCAATCTGATCCAGAAAGCTTCCATAAAATTTTGGAATTTTTGGAGCTTCGGAGTTATCTCTAAAAATTCCCCAAATCACCTCAGCCTTATTTTCCCCAAAATCTGAATTCACTGTTCATCGGGCTCGGACCAAACTCCGACTCGGGCTCTGACCCGAGCCGACTAGGCTCGGCCCAACCATCTAACCCGCGCATCACATGCAACCATCTGATGGATTATCGACAGCCGTGATCGCGTACCGTTTCGGTCAGTATGGTAAACTCTCACGCGTTATCGATCGTTCGATCGCGATCCAACGGCTCGTGTCGACTCCTCTCGCTCGTCCGCTTGCGCGTCGCTGAGTCGCTGATGCCGCGGGCTCGGGCTGTCAGCTCCATCCCCTACCTAGCGTTGGCGCTCAAGAAACGCAGCCACAAAGGCTAACTCCGTCATCACAAGAAAGAACGGCGCTAATCCACCGCCTGCCTCGACCACTCCTAGAGCGCCGCCTCTTCACGCCGTTTCTCTCCCGACCGTTGCCCAGCTATAACCTTGTCTCCCTCACCCTCTAGCTCTCACTTTCCCTCTCGGTGACCGAGGGAAAGGAGGCAAGAACTTGGCTCCTTCTCGGGTAAGCTTCAAGCTTCCACCTCCTTCTCCATCTCCGTTCGTCACCGACTCCATTTTTGCTAATGAGAGCCTTTGTCTTAGCCTGTAGCTCTTGGTCCAGCGTCGTGTCTTCTTCGGCATCCAGAGCATGCACCCGAAGCCGCCGCCGTGCCATCTCCGTGTCCGGTAAGTATTATCCTTGCTTAAGTGCATCACCATGCATGCCTTTGGCTTGGCTAGTATTTCCCCTCACTCAATTTGGCCATCCATTCACAGGAGCTAGGGAATTTCCGAATTGCTCCATTTTCAGCCGCGAAGCTCACCTTCTTCCCCATCTCTGGTGTGGTAAGTCACTCATCGATTCCTTGTTCTCACACCACCTGAGGGCCTCACTTGTGCTCTCCCGACCACTCATTCCCTCTCTCGTTCACCAGGACAACCCCTCCTCGGTGAAGCCATCGCTGCCGCCTCGGTTTCTCATCGCCGGCTCATCTCCGGCAACCTCATCGGCTCCGCGTCATTCGGGTGAGCTCAGTGAACTCCCCTTCTGCCCGTGCGCGCGCTATTTAGCCGTGGGCATCTCTCACTTGTGTTGTGCCGCTTGGTCAAGCTCCGCTTGTAGTGTCCACCACCGGGCGTTGCCTCTGGTGCCGCCGGGTGCGCGAGGGTGTGAGATTCCCATTCTAGGCACTCACCCGAGCCGCCCTAGCTTCCCTCGCTGCCGGCGAGTGCGGCAATGCTGCGGCCACGCGTGTGTCCCGCGATGTCGGAATTCCGACCAAATTAGTTGGTCATTAACGAGCCAAATCCCATTGCTTTTAGCGCTAGTGATTGGTTAGATCTTTAATGGCTGTCTTTAGTGGGGGTAGTAAGTGGCTTACAGGTGGGCCCAAAGTCTTAGTGCACCGTGTAGACCCATGGACCAGCTCGTGAACCCTCGGTTCATACACTGTTTTGTGCACCGTGTCAATGGCAGGTGGACCCAACCTGTCAGTTCATTTAAATCCTTTGGTTTAATATAAAGTAGCACTGTCTATTTGGCCCCACTGGTCAGTGAGTAGGGCTAGGCTAGACTGGGTATAAAAAGTATTGTATGTTTATATAATTTCCAAAATGCTTTATTTATGAACTGAAAATAGGTGAAACTTCAAAATTGCATAAGTAATTCATATTAGCTCCAAAATTGATGATTCAAATTTTGTTAGTTTCAATTTTAAATGTATTTTAATATCAAAATGGTTTGAATCATGTTACTGTTCCAGAAATCTCATTTGGCAAAATTACTTTAGGTTTAGTATTATTGTTGCACTAAAAATTGCTTTAACTTCAAAAATGCATAAGTATTTCTCTGTAACTCCAAAAAGAGTAAACTCAATTTTGTTAGAATCCTATATTAGTGTAGTTTATTGTAAAATAGGTTGTGAGCATGATAATGTTACTGAAAATCTTATTTTGCATGTAACTTGTATACTACTTTCATAACTTTGAAAAATCATAGAAAATTCAACTTAGCTCCAAATGAGGTGAATCAAATTCCATTGTTCATCTCATGTGGTGATCTTCCTACCATAAAAAATTTCAAGTTCACCACTGCTGTGGAAATTCTCACCAAAATAATTATTTCGTATGAACAGTAACCGGTAGCAATTAAATTGGATTTTCCAGAAAACTGATCTTCAATCTGTCATAACTTTTGCATAGAACATCCAAATAAATTGATTCTTGTTGCTAAATTCATACAAAATCATGCTCTACATTCTGTGAATTTTTCATAATTTTTGGATGACTTTGAAGTTTTGGGACTTTTTGGTGTTATTCGTTCTTATTGTGCTTTTGGATTCTTTCGCTAGGTTCCAACGAAATTATTGATTGCGCGAGTGACCCTCTGCAGCAAGAAAGTAATCCCCAGCAAGGCAAGCAGTTTGATCATAAATGTCCCATTACTTTCAAGTCTAATACTTTGCTTTCGAATTGTATGTATGCATGCTTTTGTGTCAAAGTAATTTTTCCGATTAGAGGTAGCTATTCCTATTGCATGGTTGCCCTTAAATTGTTATCCCCTACCACAAAACATAAGTTATTAATATCGTTGGTGAGTTAGAGCCTGGTGATTTAATTATGCTCTTTTATTGTCTTTGCGGTGTCATGCTTAGAAATGCTTAGCTACCGGTAGAATTGGGTGGTTATCGACTTAGCCGATAACCTTGATCACACAAAATTATTAATATCATTATGCTCAGCACCTTGTGCTTTGTTACTTTGTAAAGTCAAAAACTAAAAACTAAAAATAAAATTGTTTCATGACTTGGGCACAATGGATGTTCGTGTGATCTATTGGGTGTGAATGGAATGGTGCCTAAGTCCCCAAGGACCGAGTTACTTGTGTCACTAAGCCAAGCGCTTTTGCATGCTAACCACATGAGAGACATATGGGACCTCTCTTGACTTAGTACTTTGGCGCGTGTTAGCTTCGGGTCGCATGGTGGTTGTGTGTGTTGTGTTGAAAAATAAACTTGTGTGTGCTTGGGTGAGCAGTGGTGGAGGTTATCCACTGCAAGGAGCATCGTCCTTTATAAGGAGGTGAACATCTTTGATGACTCCGCATCAACATATGGGGCTTCCTCCCATATGGGCGACTCGTAGTTAATGCACAATATTGGAAAGGTCTCGTAGGACTTAGCCGTGTCAGCATACCAAAGGTAGTGTGTTCATTCCGGAGGCAAAAAGGCAGTCTGACGTGTGGGTACATTGGTACACCCCTGCAGGGTTCAAACTATTCGAATAGCCTCGTCCTAGGTTATGGACATGCTTGGTAAGGTCGTGCAAGAACTAGACTATAACATTTAATCAAAACTTGATGTGGGTGGTATGAATGGGGAATTCATGCTATTTATTGTGGTGGCTATTGGGTTAGCCACTTCCAGGATGTCTTGTTATTATTGTTACTTGTATATCGCTGTTTTTGTCAAATAAAAACAGATTGTAAAACCGCTTTAAATCTATTACATTATTGCAAATGAAAACTTGCTTTATGCTGAAAATGAGTCTAGAGCCTCCTCCACTTAAATAAGCTTGCATGTAGCTAATTATATAGGTCTGTTACTCTACACGCCAGTCTTGCGAGTACATTTTTGTACTCATTTGCTTTGCTTAATAAATTGTTGCAGAGGAGGAAGTTGAACCCCAAGGTTTCCACTTTTGCGAGATGTGCGGTGGTTTCGACGGCTAGGTCGGTGGCCCGGTTGGTTGCCTTGTGGGTGAAAGGCACACTGATTGGCTCTTTTGTTATCACCATCTTATGGCTGTTCGCTTCTGCTACTTATTTAACTCTTTAATTGTCATTTGGCCGGTCGGCCCCTTTTGTAATAACTATATATTGTATGTCTTTTGAATTGCTTAGTTGTACTTTGGATTTTATGTGTTGAATGGAATTGATGCATAATTTTTGTATGGGGTATATGTATTGCACTTCTGGGAAGTACATATTTGCCGAGAGTCGTGATATTTGATTTGTAATGCTTAATTCATCTTAATGGTTAAGTATTACAAGTTAAATACCCCGGGTTCTCACAAAAGTTGGTATCAGAGCCATACTAACCGTAGAAACCACTAGCTTAGTCGTTTTTAGGATATTTTGAAAAACTTAGTTTCAAAATGACAAAGGGTTTATGAAAACTTAAGTAAGTTCTCAGATTTTACTCCTTACCTATCCTAGATTGCTCATCTTACCTTATTCTTGATTGAGATTTGAAAAGTTGTTTCCTCTCATCTTTACTTCAAAAGATAGTTGTTACCGTTTAAATTCTATTTTGGGATTCAATGAGAGTTGTTAATATGAAGTGTTGGCTGTCCTATTAGAAGCATTTGAAGTTGGAAATTTCAGCTTAGAGCTTAGATACAAAATCTGGACAGCAAGTGTAAGTTTTGGACTACAAGCACCTAGTTCTTCGATAGGGCTTAAAATGAGAGGATAATTCAACTAAAACTTGTGGGGTTTAAAAGGGTAAGATGTGATATTAGATAGCTAGTGTCTAACACACCCTAGATGGTTTACACCATGATCCTTATGTACAATAAGACTTGAGTTGTGTTCTGAAATTTTCTTCTCAAACCGATTACTCGTTCATTCAATACATGTTAGTCGTACCGAGAAGTTGAAACTTGTGTCTTATGAGTTTTGAATTGGATCTTATGCCTTTTTGCAAATGTTTGGAGTTATTTCCTTGCTGGTTATATGATTGTAATTGGGTTAGGGTAATATCTTATTTCCCTAGTTGGTAGCTTTTCTACTGCTACCTTTCGCCTCTAGTTTTCAGGTTTTTGTTGCTAACCCGCTTCAATGAAACAGGATGGCAGGAAGAACTTGTAGTAGCCAGGGTCAGCCAGCTGATCAGGATGAGGTGCTTCCACCTCCTCCGACCATGGCTGAGGTTCTTGCTCAGATTGAGTGGAATCGCATGGATCAGACGAGGATCCTTGAGGCTATTGCACGGAATACCTCCAACATCTCCGGTGCCTCCGGATCAGGGGAAGGTGGTGGCCATCATTAGAGGGGAGGACTCTCTCAGTTCCTTCGCACGCAGCCACCCACCTTCTCGCGGTCCGAGGATCCACTCGACGCAGACGACTGGTTGCGTCTAGTCGAGCGAAAGCTCGATGTCGCTCAGTGCCAGGAGCAGGAGAAGGCACTCTTCGCCTCCCATCAACTGGAGGGGGCAGCACTCTCATGGTGGGAGAACTTCCTCGCCATGCAGCCCGCGGGCCGGGCTATCAGTTGGGAGGAGTTTCGCACTGCCTTCCGCCGGGCTCATGTTCCCACCGGCTTAATGAAGCTCAAGAAGAAGGAGTTCTCTGGGCTCAAGCAGGGGTGCAGATCAGTGACCGAGTACCTGCATGACTTCAACCATCTATCTCGGTATGCCCCTGAGGACGTGCCCACTTATGAGGCTAAGCAGGAGAAGTTCATGGATGGCTCGTCTGAGGAGCTTCAGGACAAGCTATCCATCGTCGACTTCCCCGACTTCCAGATGCTGGTCGACAAGGCTATTGTCGCCGAGCACAAAGGGAGGGCGCTTGGTGATTCAAGCAAGCGTAAGTGGGAGGCCCAAAAATCAGCAAGGGCCAGCTTTCCTCGTCCCCACGGCGGGCAAGCCCCGGTGCATCACTCTCATACTCCACCACCACCGAGGGCACCGGTGTTTGTACCTCGCCCACCACAGGCCGTGTCTCAACCACGTGCACTTGTGAGACAGCAAGGAGGCCCCCGCAATCCAGCTGCTGATGTCACTTGCTTCTTCTGCAACAACAAGGGGCATTATGCTAATCATTGCCCAAAGAAGGCTAGAGCGGCCCCTCGTCCTAATGGAGGGCGCAGGCAAGGAAATGGCCAAGATCATACGGCTAATCAGAAGGCCCAGAATGTGGGCAGCGGTCGAGTCAACCATATCTCGGCCGAGGAAGCTCAAGAGGCACCCGACGTCGTGTTGCGTACGCTTCTTGTCAACTCTCAACCAGCTACCATTTTATTCGATTCTGGAGCTTCTCATTCATTTATATCAAAGTCTTTTGCTGCACTTAGCGATCTTCAAATTGTTCCTATGCATGTCCCTTTGATTATTCATTCTCCAGGGTCAGTAATGAGAGCTGAATATGAATGTCGGGATGTTTCTATTGAGATTGGAGGAGTGGGATTTTTAGCAAACCTTATCCTCATCGATTCAGCGGGTTTGGATGTGATACTTGGCATGGACTGGCTGTCCCAACACTTGGGACAAATTGATTGTGCCAGGAAATTCATCTCCCTCACAAGTCCATCCGGCGAGCAAGTTGGGATTTCACCGAAGCTGCAAGAACCACATCTTTATGCACTTGAAGCGAAGCCCGCTATGGAGATTCATGAAGTCCCAGTGGTATGCGACTTCCCTGATGTGTTTCCTGAAGAATTGCTTGGGATGCCTCTAGTCAGAGATATTGAATTCGTCATTGAATTGCTGCCCGGTACCGCCCCGATTTCAAAGAGGCCGTACCGGATGCCTCCGAATGAACTGGAGGAATTGAAGAAGCAGCTCGGTGAGCTTCAAGAGAAGGGTTTCATCCGCCCAAGCTCATCACCATGGGGCTGTCCTACAATTTTTGTGAAGAAGAAAGACAAGACCCTGCGCTTGTGTGTTGATTACCGTCCGCTGAATGCTGTGACGGTAAAGAATAAGTACCCGTTGCCTCGGATTGACGACCATTTCGATCAATTGACCGGAGCTCGGGTATTCTCCAAGATTGATCTGAGATTGGGCTACCATCAAGTCCGAATCAGGCCCGAAGATATCCCGAAGACGGCTTTCTCTACTCGCTACGGATTGTACGAGTGTACAGTCATGTCTTTTGGCTTGACGAATACTCCTGCTCTTTTCATGAACCTTATGAATATGGTATTCATGGAGTATTTGGACAAGTTTGTGGTGGTCTTTATTGATGATATTCTCATCTACTCAAGAATGATGAAGAGCATGTCAACACCGGCTAGTGTTGGGAAAATCTAGCTAACATCAACTCTATGCGAAGTTCAAAGTGCGAGTTTTGGTTGAAGGAAGTGGCATTCTTGGGCCATGTTCTTTCAAAGGAAGGCATAGCCGTGGATCCTAGCAAGGTTAGTGATGTGCTCTCATGGGGTCAGCCAAGTCGTTGATCGACGCCGAGTTTTCTCGGTTTAGCGGGATACTATCGCCGCTTTATTGAGAACTTCTCCAAGATTGCAAAGCCAATGACAGAATTGCTCAAGAAGGACAAGAAGTATGTGTGGTCCGCTGATTGTGAGAAGAGTTTTCAAGAACTAAAGAAGAGGTTGACCATAGCTCTAGTTTTTGTTCTTCCCGATGTCCACCGAAGCTTCGATATCTATTGCGATGCTTCCCGTCAAGGACTCGGGTGTGTTCTTATGCAAGATGGCAAGGTAGTGGCTTATGCATCAAGACAATTGAGGCCTCATGAACTCAATTATTCGACCCATGATTTGGAATTAGCTGCAGTGGTTCATGCACTGAAGATTTGGCGACATTACCTCATCGGTAATCGTTGCGAGGTGTATTCGGACCACAAAAGTTTGAAGTACTTGTTCACCCAGCCGGATCTGAACCTTAGGCAAAGAAGGTGGTTGGAATTGATCAAAGATTATGATATGGGTCTTCAATACCATCTGGGCAAGGCTAATGTTGTTGCTGATGCACTTAGTCGCAAGGTTTATTGCAACACAGTGATGCTCAAGGAGCAGCAGCCCGCCCTTCATGAAGAATTTTAGCGACTCAACTTGGGAGTGGTTGAGCATGGTTCCCTCGCTGCTTTGGTTGTGCAACCAACCTTAGAAGATCAAATCAGGGCTGCACAACAAATAGATGTCGGTGTGAACCAAATCAAGCAGAATATCAAGAATGGAATAGCCAAGTGCTTCTCAGAAGACGACAATGGTGTTGTATGGTTCGGAAAGCGCCTTGTTGTTCCGAAGGTCATGGAATTGCGGAATGTCATTCTCCGCGAAGCCCATGATTCTCCTTTGTCCATTCATCCCGGGGCCACGAAGATGTATCAAGATCTCCGTCAGAGGTTTTGCTGGACTCGAATGAAGCGGGAAATCGCAAAGTTTGTTGCCGAGTGTGACGTATGTCATCGTGTGAAGGCCGAACATCAATGTCCAGCGGGCCTCCTCCAACCTTTGCCAGTACCTGAGTGGAAGTGGGATTCGATCGGCATGGATTTTATCACCGGTCTACCCCGTACCTCCAAGGGAAACAATGCCATATGGCTTGTCATTGATCGACTAACTAAGGTGGCACATTTCGTTCCCGTCAAGACTGATCTTCGTGTAGGTCTTTTGGCGGATCTCTACATTGCCCGCATCGTGAGTTTGCATGGTGTACCGAAGACAATCATTTCTGATCGTGGTTCACTCTTTACCTCCCGGTTTTGGCATAGCTTGCAAGAGGCTATCGGGACTCATCTTTCTTTTAGCTCAGCGTATCATCCTCAAACTGATGGTCAGACTAAAAGAGTCAATCAAGTATTGGAAGACATGCTCCGTGCTTGTGTTCTCTCATATGGGAAGAATTGGGAGAAATGTTTGCCGTTCGCCGAGTTCTCCTACAACAACAGCTTCCAAGCTAGTCTTGGCATGGCACCATTTGAGGCATTATATGGGAGGAAATGTAGGACCCCATTGAATTGGTCAGAAACCGGTGAAAGACCATTCTTTGGTCCAGACTCGATTAATGAGGCCGAAAGTCAAGTTCGGTTGATTCGAGATCGATTGCGCACAGCTCAATCAAGACAAAAGAGCTATGCGGATCATCGTCATCGCGAGGTGAGCTTCGAGCCTAATGACTTTGTTTATCTCAAAGTCTCTCCTCTGAAGGGTCATCGATGTTTTGGCGTCAAAGGCAAGCTAGCTCCTCGATATGTTGGACCTTATCACGTCATCGAGAAGAAAGGAGCAGTTGCCTACAAGTTGGAATTGCCCGCAGCACTTGAAGGTGTTCACGATGTGTTCCACGTGTCTCAATTGAAGAAGTGCCTTCGCATTCTAACCGAGGAAGCTCCATTGGAGAGTCTCGATGTACAAGAAGACTTGACCTACAAAGAGCGTCCTCCTCGCATCCTTGATGAAGCTGAACGAAGAACAAGGAATTGTGCCATCGAGTTCCTCAAGGTTCAGTGGACAAATCATACCAGGGATGAAGCAACTTGGGAAAGGGAGGATCGCCCGCGCGCGGACTACCCATCTTTCTTTTCCGAGTGATCGAAATCTCGGGACGAGATTCTTGTATGGGGGGGAGGTTTTGTAACATCCCAAACAATGGTGTGTGTTTCAAATGTAATAAAATGAGGATAAATTAAAACTTTTGATGCCTCATGATGTCATTTGAAATTTCCTAGAAATTTTCCCCTAGTAATTCCTATTGTCAAATATCAATGTTTCTATTGATGGAAGTTGTTGTCCTTAAAAACTTCATGATCAAGTCTTGTGATAATCCTCTAGAAATATTTTTCCTATTATCTAGATCATCCTAGTAACCTCTCTGAAAAATCTCATAATTTTTAGATTTTATTTGCTATTTCAAAAGAGCAAGTCAAACAAGTTTGAACTCTGGTCAAACCCCTTGGGCAGCAACTTGTGAATTTTCTGGAGACAAATACAGTGCATAAAAATTTCTGGAAAAATTACACAAGGTTTCTCTCTGATCCAGAAAGCTTCCATAAAAATTTCGGAATTTTTGGAGCTTCAGAGCTATCTCTAAAAATTCCCCAAATCACCTCAGCCTTATTTTCCCCAAAATCTGAATTCACGGTTCATCGAGCTCAGACCAGACTCCGACTCGGGCTCTGACCCGAGCCGACATGGCTCGGCCCAACCATCTAACCCGCGTGTCACATGCAACCGTCCGATGGATTATCGATGGCCGCAATCGCATACCGTTCCGGTCAGTTTGGTAAACTCTCGCGCCTTATCGATTGTTCGATCGCGATCCAACGGCTCGTGTCGACTCCTCTCGCTCGTCCGCTTGCGCGTCGCTGAGTCGCTGATGCCGTGGGCCTGGGCTGTTAGCTCCATCTGCTACCTCGCACTAGCGCTCGCGCAGAAAACGCGCGCCACGTCCCCGCGCCGCCTGCCAACTCCGTCACCGCGCAGCAACGGCGTCAATCCACCGCCCCGTCTGACCACTCCTGGAGCGTCGCCTCTTCACGCCGTTTCTCTCCCGACCATTGCCCAGCTATAACCTTGTCTCCCTCGCCCTCTAGCTCTCACTTTCCCTCTCGGTGACCGAGGGAAGGAGGCAAGAACTTGGCTCCTTCTCGGGTAAGCTTCAAGCTTCCACCTCCTTCTCCATCTCTGTTTGTCACCGACTCCATTTTTGCTAATGAGAGCCTTTGTCTTAGCCTGTAGCTCTTGGTCCAGCGTCGTGTCTTCTTCGGCGTCCAAAGCACGGACCCGAAGCCGCTGCCGTGCCATCTCCGTGTCCGATAAGTATTATCCTTGGTTAAGTGCGTCGCCATGCATGCCTTGGCTTGGCTAGTATTTCCCCTCACTCAATTTGGCCATCCATTCACAGGAGCTAGGGAATTTCCGAATTGCTCCATTTTCGGCTGCGAAGCTCACCTTCTTCCCCATCTCCGGTGTGGTAAGTCACTCGTCGATTCCTTGTTCTCACACCACTTGAGGGCCTCACTTGTGCTCTCCCGACCACTCATTCCCTCTCTCATTCACCAGGACAACCCCTCCTCGGTGAAGCCATCGCCGCCGCCTCAGTTTCTCGTCGCCGGCTCATCTCTGGCAAACCTCATCGGCTCCGCGTCATTCGGGTGAGCTCAGTGAACTCCCCTTCTGCCCATGCGTGCGCTATTTTGCCGCGGGCATCTCTCATTTGCGTTGTGCCGCTTTGGCCGAAGCTCTCCGCCGCCTTTGCTCGCCGCGCCGCCGTGTCGGACCACCGCTAGCGTTGCCTCTGGTGCTGCCGGGTGCACGAGGGTGTGAGCCTCCCATTCTAGGCACTCACCCTCGCCGCCAGCGAGTGCGGCAATGCCGTGGCCGCGCGCGTGTCCCGCGTTGTCAGAATTCCGACCAAATCAGTTGGTCATTAACGAGCCAAATCCCATTGCTTTTAGCGCTAATGATTGGTTAGATCTTTAATGGCTATCTTTAGTGAGGGTAGTAAGTGGCTTACAGGTGGGCCCAAAGTCTTAGTGCATCGTGTAGACCGATGGACCAGTTCGTGAACCCTCGGTTCATACACTGTTTTGTGCACCGTGTCAATGGCAGGTGGACCCCACCTGTCAGTTCGTTTAAATCCATTGGTTTAATAGAAAGTAGCACTATTTATCTGGCCCCACTGGTCAGTGAGTACGGCTAGGCTAGACTGGGTATAAAAAGTATTGTCTGTTTATATAATTTCTGAAATGCTTTATTTATGAACTGAAAATTGGTTAAACTTCAAAATTGCATAAGTAATTCACATTAGCTCCAAAATTGATGATTCAAATTTTGTTAGTTTTAATTTTAAATTTACTTTAATATAAAAATGGTTTCAATCAAGTTACTGTTCCAGAAATCTCATTTGGCAAAATTACTTTAGGTTTAGTATTATTGTTGCACTAAAAATTGCTTTAACTTCAAAAATGCATAAGTATTTCTCTGTAACTCCAAAAAGAGTAAACTCAATTTTGTTAGAATTTTATGTTAGTGTAGTTTATTGTAAAATAGGTTGTGAGTATGATATTGTTACTGAAAATCTTATTTTGCATGTAACTTGTGTACTACTTTCATGACTTTGAAAAATCATAGAAAATTCACCTTAGATCCAAATGAGGTGAATCAAATTCCATTGTTCATCTCATGTGGTGCTCTTCCTACCATAAAAATTTCAAGTTCACCACTGCTCTGGAAATGCTCACCAAAATAATTATTTCGGATGAACAGTAACTGGTAGCAATTAAATTGGATTTTCCAGAAAACTGATCTTCAATCTGTCATAACTTTTGCATAGAACATCAAAATAAATTGATTCTTGTTGCTAAATTCATATAAAATCGTGCTCTACCATCTGTGAAGTTTTCATAATTTTTGGATGAATTTGATGTTTTGGGTCTTTTTGGTGTTATTCGTTCTTATTGTGCTTTTGGATTCTTTCGGTAGGTTCCAACGAAATTATTGATTGCGCGAGTGACCCTTTACAGCAAGAAAGTAATCCCCAGCAAGGCAAGCAGTTTGATCATACATGTCCCATTACTTTCAAGTCTAATACTTTGCTTTCAAATTGTATGTATGCATGCTTTTGTGTCAAAGTAATTTTTCCGATTAGAGGTAGCTATTCCTATTGCATGGTTGCCCTTAAATTGTTATCCCCTGCCACAAAAATAAGTTATTAATATTGCTGGTGAATTAGAGCCCGGTGATTTAATTATGCTCTTTTATTGTCTTTGCGGTGTCATGCTTAGAAATGCTTAGCTATCGGTAGAATTGGACGGTTATCGACTTAGTCGATAACCTTGATCACACAAAATTATTAATATCATTATGCTCAACACCTTGTGCTTTGTTACTTTGTAAAGTCAAAAACTGAAAACTGAAAATAAAATTGTTTCATGACTTGGGCACAATAGATGTTGGTGTGATCTATTGGGTGTGAATGGAATGGTGCCTAAGTCCCGAAGGACCGAGTTACTTGTGTCACTAAGCCAAGCGCTTTTGCGTGCTAACCACATGAGAGACATATGGGACCTCTCTTGACTTAGTACTTTGGCGCGTGTTAGCTCCGGGTCGCATGGTGGTTGTGTGCGTTGTGTTGAAAAAGAAACTTGTGCGTGTTTGGGTGAGTAGTGGTGGAGGTTATCCACTGCAAGGAGCATCGTCGTTTATAAGGAGGTGAACATCTTTGATGACTCTGCATCAACATATGGGGCTTCCTCCCATATGGGCGACTCGTAGTTAATGCACAATATTGGAATGGTCTCGTAGGACTTAGACGTGCCGGCATACCAAAGGTAGTGTGCTCATTCCGGAGGCAAAAAGGCTGTCTGACATGTGGGTACATTGGTACACCCCTACAGGGTTCAAACTATTCGAATAGCCTCGTCCTAGGTTATGGACATGCTTGGTAAGGTCGTGCAAGAACTAGACTATAACATTTAATTAAAACTTGATGTGGGTGGTATGAATGGGGAATTCATGCTATTTATTGTGGTGGCTATTGGGTTAGCCACTTCTAGGATGTCTTGTTATTATTGTTACTTGTAAATCACTGTTTTTGTCAAATAAAAACAGATTGTAAAACTGCTTTAAATCTATTACATTATTGCAAATGAAAACTTGCTTTATGCTGAAAATGAGTCTAGAGCCTCCTCCACTTAAATAAGCTTGCATGTAGCTAATTATATAGGTCTGTTACTCTACACGTCAGTCTTGCGAGTACATTTTTGTACTCATTTGCTTTGCTTAATAAATTGTTGCAGAGAAGGAAGTTGAACCCCAAAGGTTCCACTTTTGCGAGATGTGCGGTGGTTTCGACGACTAGGTCGGTGGCCCGGTTGGTTGCCTTGTGGGTTAAAGGCACACTGATTGGCTCTTTTGTTATCGCCATCTTATGGCTGTTCGCTTCCGCTACTTATTTAACTCTTTAATTGTCATTTGGCCGGTCGGCCCCTTTTTGTAATAACTATATATTGTATGTCTTTTGAATTGCTTAGTTGTAGTTTGGATTCTATGTGTTGAATGGAATTGATGCATAATTTTTGTATGGGGTATATGTATTGCACTTCTGGGAAGTACATATACGCCGAGAGTTGTGATATTTGATTTTTAATGCTTAATTCATCTTAATGGTTAAGTATTACAAGTTAAATACCCCGGGTTCTCACACTATATACAAAAGCAAGGAGTTATATATAACATTTATCGGTATTACACCAACATTGACCGTGATTGTACACACTTACAGTGTCCAGCATCGCATGACTGAGACGTCAAGGGAGTCGAGGTTGAAGAGACAGAACAAGTCCTCGAAGGTCACCATGAAGACACAGTCTTGAGCATTGTTGTTAAAATGAACCTCGTTGAACTTGACAATGACACCCGAGCATCGTTGTTCATCCGTCTTGTTGGCCTGTTCCATGGACCATGTATGCAATGTCGTGCAAGCCGGTCCTAGGGTAGGGTTGTCTAACCTCTCGACCAATGGCTCGCCTAGCACGAATTTCCAGGCCAACGGCAAGAAGGGGATATCAGAACAAGAGTCGACCGTCTTCGATTTGCCCTTGCTGCCTCGCTTTGTAGAGGTCGACTTCACAAGAGTCGACTGAGCACGAGGTGCAGATGCATCTGATGCACCGGGTCCTCACTGCTTCAGTGCAGGTAGCTCCGGTGCAGTCAGCTCCTGTGGGGTAGACACCGTTGCAGGACATTCCCGTGAAGTTGACACCGGAGTAGGTAGCTCCAAGCAGATGTCCCTCTTGGGCCACTGGATGAATGTTCCAACGGCTTGCTCTAGAGTCATGACCTCGTTGTTTGGGGGAATATGTAGCAGGACAGCCCTGAAATTGGCACAAACACAGTCCACATTCACTTTTGCGAAACCTGGCGTTAGATTTGCACTGTGCACCAAAGCCCCGACACCGGATGGATACACCTGGCCCCAAGCAGCGTCTAGGGCAACAGAGGCATATCTCACTTGGAGCTTGCACTTCATAGCCACCTACATAACGATAAAAAATTAGCTACTCCAATAGGCCTATTAATGGATCGAGCATTCCAAAGATAATAATTATTACCTAGATGTCATCGACAGGAAATATGTCGTTGCCTATTGGGGTAGGGTTATGGTTGGACGCGCATCTTCTCGGAAGATTGGGGGGGGGGCTGTCTAGCACAGTAGGGGCAAGGGCTAGCAACTGATTTGGGACTTGCAACTAAACTTCCCTAAGCATTTCCTCAAAGATCTCTAGCTGCCGTTAAGTTGCAGCTCTGACGCGATCATCGATCTCATCTCTGAGGGATTCAGTGATCTCAACTTTGAGGGATTCACGAATCTCCTCTCGTAGCTTTGCATCACGCTCGGCTTTGGCTCTCTTCCTACTCTGGTACGATTCGGAGTCCGCTTGGAACCAATCTTTCCATTGAACATAAAGACCAGCGCCTCTCGTGCGACCCGGGTGCTTATTGTTTCCCAGGGCCACGGAGAGTATATCTCTCTCCCTGTCTGCCTGGAATGAGCCTTGGGAAGATTGTGCACTCAGCGTTATTTGCAATAGCCCGACATGTTATTTCACTTCCTATGAAGTTATGGAGTAATTACAAACTAAGTAGTTCGATATCTTACCAGGCGCTAGGACACTTCCTGGTCTGCGGGGTTTGGAAAGGAGACTTCCCCCGTAGACAGGGTACATAACCTCCCCATTAACCAGTTTCAGGCGCGCTCATCAGTGATCTCGGGAAATGGCGGGGAGACATTCGAACGGTTTGCCTACTGGTCTTGATCCCTCCATATTGGGATTTTACCCGCATACCCAGCGGTGCCAAGTCTGTGGGGGTGCTGGTTTTTTGCCTACAGGGCCGTGTGCGCCGCACTTTCACTCCTAAATTCATTTGTCATCATCTTCGCAACAAACTCGGCCCAGCACTCTTCCAAGAACGGATACTTGTGAAAGGGCATTAGATCCTTCTTGACGTAGTTCTTGACAAGCGTTCTCTTGAAGTTCTTCCACGCTTTGCACGTCTGTAGCAACACGTGTCGTCGCACGGAGTCCTAGTGTTGCTTTGGGATCTCGAACGATTTGAGAATATCCGTTAGCAACCATCTTTCTGAGTTTTGGTCAACTCCTTCCACGAAACGTAGGTGATGTTGACCTGTTCCCGTGCAACCATTCCGACCATTCTCCGGAATGCGGACGCTGCTTGGTGAGGATTGATAAGGGTCCCAGACTGATCGACCTCCATGATGGTAAATTGGCCCGTGGGCCTTTTCAATATTCCTCTTCTTCTACTGTGCTTGGATATTCCAGAGGGCTGCATCGCATACATGAGGCGGCGATGATGACAAAGAATGAGTGGGAGACATCTTCACAAGAAATAGAAGTTCTGACACGCACGAACATATTATCATAAGATTTGATCTCTATGTGTATGGGTATACACACCAATTAATAATAATTAGGATATGTAGGGAAGATATTAGGACCAATACAATGACATAATTGACATAAACATGTAAATCCTCCAAGTCATTTAAAAGGAATAATATGCTCAATACAAACATCATGTGAACAAATTAGAGCTCAATTTCAAACCCGATTATGAAAACAATTTCAATACAAGACTATTATCATCACAGAGCATTCATCTCAAGCCCACCACACCACACTGAAATATATTCTAGTAACAGTATCAAAACAAATATCATATGAATCACTGACTAGAACAAATACAAATTCTTAAAACAAGTACAACACCTCATAATACTCAGTGTTTGAACCAGATACCAGCGCAATTATCATGAGTCAATGAGGACCATGACAGTATGACAGATTATTGATAGAAAGAGTGAGGGAAAGGGGCGTCGGGGTCGGCAACTCAGCATTGGTTACCTTTGAGTGTCGAGGAGAAGGACGAGTAGGGAGAAGTACCGGAGCAGCAGGGCGGTGTAACGCCTCGACCCGAGGCCACCCGAGGGGTCCTCCAAGACCACCCAGGAGGTCCAGTAGGACCACCTGGAGGTCTGGAGATTAGACCCGAGGGTCCCAAGGTGGGCGTGAGGCACGGGGAGGACCCCCAAGTGCCACGACTCAACCCAGGAGAGGTCGAGAGACCAATCCTGAAGAGGTCGTGAGACCTGAGGTGACTCAAGTCCTCCCACGACCAGACCTGGGGGAGGTCGTGGAGGGCTGGGAGCACCCCAAAGACCTCCCACGACAAGACCCGAGGGTGGTCGTGATGGTTAGGGATCACCCCATGGTCCTTTGTGTGAACCGAGTTAGTCCCAAGGATCAACAGCTAGCTCTTACAACATACAAAAGTGGTAACATACATCAACAAGAACCTTATTAATATCAACAAAGTTGTTTACAAGGGAGGCTTAAGAGCCAACAAGATACAAGACAACAGAAGGCGAATAAGTAGACCACCTGATACACCACAGACAATCGGCTGGAGGGCGCATCCTAGTCGGCCAGGACCTCTAGGTCCTCTGCGCAGCTCACCCCAAGCTTTCTTTCCCCATCTCAAAAATATAATCAAGCAAGAGTGAGCACAACAACCGTACTCGCAAGTTACACCTGTCAAATAACAGAATGCCATGCATAAATGGATATCTCAAAGGAAGGCATAATATGATTGATTTGCATAAAGCCAAGTTTCATTTAAATACAACTACTAAGTTCCAAGGCCGTTAACAATAATTAAAATTCATTTTCTACATCTCAGTTTTTAGTTGGACAACATTCATCAACAAGTGGTGAGGGATACCCTCCTGTCACAAGGCTCCCTGCCCAAACCCAATTGGATAGAGATCCAAAACAGTTTAATGAAGTCTTTTTAAATGAAAACCAACATCTAACCGTGAGAGGCTTTGCCAGCACATCCATGACCGCGGACACAGCTATTCGAATAGTTTTACGCTCTGCAGAGGTTGTACACTTTACCCACATGACATGATTTCTCTAGTTTGTTTGGCGACCGGCAATGCCACCACTCACTTCCGAAGGTAAGTGGTCTAGAGCTCATGACAAGGCCTTCACAATGCATCATTCCACCACAGTTCATCCTCGCTGAGGTTTCGCCCACCCTACGGATAGAAAACCGCAGTGATCAAGGCCCCCTCTTGCGCTAGGTGGGAATAACAAGGTCCTAACATGACTAGCCATAAAAGACTACCCACGCTTCCGCGGGATCGACCGCGATGGTAACTTTACAAATTAGTCAGCCAGGTCCACCCCATCCTGGACATGTGATTGCACGGTAAGGCATAGCCCATTATAGGCGTAGCAATGGGATCGCTCGTAGACCGGTCCTTAACTGACCTGGGTGAGAACCTCAACCCTGGGGCATCGGATCACACGATCCCCGTGCATAGACATGCACCAACCAGACAACCAAATTCGCCCAAGTCCCAACCATTTTCCATTTCTTTGTTTGTCAAACACATTTGCAGAACTCCATGGCAACCCAATGCCATGGTCAAAACATTTAGACAACATTGGTCCTTTTGGCAGAAAAACTCCCAAATCAAGATTTTGGTCTAAGCATGACTAAGCATCAAGTTTTGCATTACATGCTAGTTTATACTAATGTACCAACTAGCTTTTACTACAGTGACAAGGGGGTGATTAGTTCAATAATCAAGATTGGTTGTACAAAGGAATTAGGAGTAACTACAAAGTTAAAGCAGGCATTAAAAATACTTGAATTAAAATAAGCATGTAGTAATAATTTAAAATGGAATGTAGATAATTTGAATTACTGGGTCCAATATGATCAAGGGTGCAACTTGCCTTGCTTGAAAGCTTACGGGCGCACTTCCTCGTAGAGCTCGGGTTCTCCAGCGGCGTCGAAGTCTACACGTTAAAACCACGCAAGATCAAATAAAGACCAAACAAGATTCAAATGAACTCTAGAGAAAAACCAAACAAGAACCACATAAGATCCTAGCGGTTTGGAGGAGGTCCAAGGAGCAGGCCGAGGGAGGTTTGGCAGCTCGGAGGGAGGTCCAGAGAACAGGTTGGGGAGAGCCAGAGAGTTGGAATGAGAAAAAGGCAAAGAGAGAGAGCTTGCTCAAGCTTATATAGCCAGAGCTGCTAAGAGGTCCAAGGGCACATGGGGTCAAGAGTAGGTGAAGGAGGAGATGGGAGCAGGTAGAGGAGATGACAAAAGAAAGAAATAGGGTACAATGGAGGTGATAGCATTTAATGTGACACAACTTGGCATTAAATGCACGAAGACTTCTAGGCCGCAAGGACACACGGGAAGAGGAAAAGAAAATGAGCGGGACTAACAAATGGGACCAGTCAAAGCTCAGGTGAGAGGTCCTACGAAGACCTTGAGGAGGTTCCATAGTGGTCAAAGGGGGTCTTGGTCCGCAAGGGTGGTCTTTGTAAAAAAAGACTAGAGGTCGTGACCACAAGGGTGGTCCAACTCGCAAAGGTGCTCTTTGCAAAAGACCAGAGGTCGTAACCACAAGGGTGGTCTGACCCGCAAAGGTGGTCTTTGCAAAAGACCCACAAGGGAGGTCAGGACCACATAGGTGGTCGTGACCAAAAAAGGGGGATGGTCTTTGCAAAAAGACCCACAGAGGATGGTCTTTGCAGAAGACTAGGAGGTCCTGCGGACAAGGAGGCCCAAAGGATGAGGAGGTCCTGCGGACCAAGAGGTCCAAAGGACAAAGAGGTCCAAAGGATGAAGAGATCTTGCAGAGGCCCTGAGGAAGTCCTGCAAAGGTGGTCTTTGCAAAGGACAAAAAGAGGAGGTCGCAACTCCAAGGGGAGGTCGCGGCTAAAGGACAAAAAGAGGAGGTCGTGGCTAAAGGACATAAAGAGGAGGTCACGGCATCAGAGGGAAGTCGCGACAAAACAACAAAAGAGAGGAGGTCGCGGCAAAATGACAAAAGAGAGGAGGTCGCGGCCAAGAGGGAGGTCCTGACCACAAGGGGTGGTCATGACCAGGAGGGTGGTCTTCGCAAAAAGACCACACGGAAGTCTAGAGGATGAGGAGGTCCAAAGAATAGGGAGAAAACGCGCAGCAAAGCGGGGTCTTTCGATAGCGATCGGGTGGTCCAAAATGATGCGAACGTTCGGACCGATCGAACGCTCCATCAAATCGGACTGCCCAAACTCAATCGGATGCTCCGCAATGCTAGGGAACGTTCGGACCGCGCGAAGGGGAGGGGAGGTCTGAATGAAAAGAAGGATCCAACGGTTAAGATGAAACAAGGGGAGGTCTCAACGGTCAAGATGAACTCAACAGAGGTCTTGACGGTTAAGATGGAAATCAAAGGAGGTCTTAACGATCGGGATGACCCAAAGGAAATCCTGACAGTCAAGATGGAGATTAAAGGAGTTTCTGACGGTCAGGATGAACTCGAAGGAGATCCTGACGACCAAGATGGGATCAAAGGAGGTCCTGACGGTCAGGATGAACTCAAAGGACATCCCAACGGCCAAGATGAGATCAAAGGGAGATCTTGATGACCAGGATGAACTTGAGAGAGGTCCTAACGGTCAAGATGGAATCAAAGGGAGATCTTGACGACTAGGACGAACCCGAGGGAGGTCCTGATGGTCAAGATGGAATCAAAGGGAGATCTTGACGACCAGGATGAACTCGAGGGAGGTCCTGACGGTCAAGATGGAACAAGGGGAGGTGGAGCAACAGAGAGGAAAGGCGCAGAGGAGTGGGGGCTGCCAGATTACGATCGGATAGAGCAAAGCGAGGAGGATGGTCTGACCAGCCGAATGTGCCAACAAGATCGGGCCATTCAACACGGATCAGACGGTTCACAAGAGATGAAGGTCTGGAACAAGCGGGAGGTCCGAACGGACGCAAGGGAGGTTCGAGGGAGGTTCAGATGGACACGAAGAGGTCCAAATGAACACAGGAGGTCCAAATGAACACAAAGGGGACTCAAATGAACATAGGGATGTCCAATTGAACACGAGGAGGTTCAAGGGAGCATGGGGAGGTCTAAATTAACTCAAGGAGGTTGAAATGAACACGAGGAGATCTGAGTGAAGGGTAAAATCAACCCGAATTGAATTTCAGAATTCAAGGGTGCTTGAAACACAAACCCGAGCTTGGAACGTCTTAGGGGTGGTTGTAACCCAAGGGGAGGTCAAACTCGAAGGAAGGTTCAAAATAGAAAAAGGAGGTTTGGACCAAAAGGAGGTCTAAACCACAAAGAGATTCAAACCAATAAAGAGGAGGTTTGAACCAAAAAGAGATTCAAACCAACAAAGAGGAGGTCTAAATACAAGGGTCTAAACACAAAAGAGGTCTAGACACGCAGGAGAGTTTCAAACACAAGGAGACCTGGACTCAATGAGATGGCCAAACAAGAGGGAGGTCTGGGCATAAAGGAATGCCCAAACAAGAGGGAGGTTCGGAAAGAAAGAGCTGTGCCAAGGGGAAGACAGAACTAGCAAAGACGGGGAGAGACAATGCAAGAGCTCAAACAACTCCAAATAAACCAAGCTTTGGATTAGTTGATGTTTGATTTAGTCATTTTAAACACTCGAATTCTGAAAATTTCAAGTTAAGCTTTGAACTCTCATCAAAACCAAATGGTTCTTTTTGTTTTCAAAATTTTCAAAAAGCTCAAAAAACTAGGGTGTTACAAACCTGCCCCCATAAGGGAATCTCGACCCCGAGATTCAGAGAGGCTAGAGAGAAGAGCTGGGTAGTGCAAGGTCTTCAACTGGGGTTGACGCTTGATGGCTAAATTGACTGCCCGCTGTTTCTTTGGACATTTGTTGGTGTAATGTCCCAACTCTTGGCAGTATAAGCACGTGACACTTGCGGCATGAGATGGCTTCTTTCGGGGCTGGCCTTGAATAGGTAACTTGGAGGTGGAAAAGCTAGCTTGGTGATCCTCTGCTGCTTCTTGGAGCATTGGCAAGCCCAAACTTCTGTACTTTTGCAATTGTGACATA
Source organism: Phyllostachys edulis (assembly GCA_036346405.1). Lineage (NCBI taxonomy): Eukaryota > Viridiplantae > Streptophyta > Magnoliopsida > Poales > Poaceae > Phyllostachys > Phyllostachys edulis. The sequence goes on along the minus strand of JAYEVD010000041.1, from coordinate 111,804 downwards.
ATCCTTCTATTGTTCTTGCTTCCTGCCGCTGGTGTTATTGTCACGATTAGAGTAGCTTCTCGAAGGCTATCTCCTGATGTCTTGTTCTGGAGAGACTGTCCAATAATCACACGAGCCTTAGAGTTTCTCTTATTAACTTGCAATTGTTCTACCATCTTCCTTTTGTGACCACTGTCCTGATGACGGCAGGTAGCTTGCAGATTGAGTGCCTTGGAATAGGTCCTATTGAAACTCAGTTCTTTTGATTCTTGGGATGACTTGGAAGATGAATCCATGGCCCTGCCTTCCTCGGCTTGAATGGGAGTGGCTTGATATCTTACACACTGCTGTTGCACTTCGGGGATCAATGATGTATTCAAATAATCTTTACCTTCTTGACTTGAGCAATTGATTTCCTCGTGGTGTGATGTCTCAGGTCTTTCTGAGCTGCCCTTCGGTGCTCAGGTTGCTTGCGGTGCCCAAGATGCTTGCAAGGGGGCATTGCTTGACAAAGTGCCCTTCCTTGTCACAGTAGTAGCAGACTTGATACGAGATTTCCCCTTTTTCCTGGAACACTTGCTAAAACGGTGTCTGATGCGGTTGCAGCTGGCACAATGAATTTCTTGCATTGGCTTTCCTTTTTGGGGTCATCCAGAGGCGAAGTGTCCTACTTCCCCACATCTGTAACAGAAGGCATACTTCCATGGGTGGCGTCTTGCAGGGCGAAAGTGGCTTGCATCTTCATTATGAGAGACTTCTAGTGGCTTATCTTTGGGTAACTCATCACAGGGACGCTCTTCAGGTGTTGCGGGGGTAGTGGCTGGGGAAACATTGTTGGCATCCACTTGTTGTATTAATCGCTGCATCAGCTGAGTCTGGGTGACGAGAAACTGATTCAAATTCTGGAATGTCTCTGTTGTCAACTGTTGGCTTTCTTTGGCACTGATACTCTGAGGGGCTTTGCGGCTGGTATTGCTTCCATCTTTATTCACCATCTGCCGGGTGCTCCAGAGGGTTAGGGAAGGAGAGCAAGGGTAGGTAAGAGTCAAAGAAGACCAAGAGGGGATAGAACAAACAACACCCCAACAAAGAACCAACTCCAAAAACTAGCCAGAAGAACAAACAACAGCGATGTTCTAATGATCAGCACATCAAACTGGCGAAGCGACTCAATACACAGAAAGAGTCTTGGCAACTGAAGCTATATGGTTGGGCTAACGAGACGATCTTCAATCCTCGGTCTTCAAGAAGGTCTTGTATGATGTCCTTGGAGGGTAGAGACGACGATGCTTCTTTTCTTCCATCCGGCTCTCTTTATGAATAAATTGTCTCAACCATGTCTTTGGGTGCTAGTCAGGAGCCATGAATCAAACTTCTCATCTTTCTTAGATCCACAACTTATTATTATTAAAATCCACCAAACCACATATCTTAGAATCACCCAATTAGAAGAATCCGATCATTCAATCAATCTCACAATCAACTGGAAAGACCTCAAAATCCACAAACCTTCACCGCAGAATCTCCCAAAAGGCTTCTAGCAATCCATCAGTTCAAATTTGATTCACCAAATGATTTTATCACCATCTATCCAGCAAATGTTTTGACCCATTCCAAAACCAGCAAGGTACCCTCAAACATACCTTCCAACATTCAACAATCCAACAATTCCAAAATCTAATCAAGATAAATTTCTATAGTCCAATCAAGATTCCTTTCAGATCCACATTCTCTATTCAATCATATCCAACTAAATTCAGTGTAACCCACATATTTAATTCAAGGCTTCCAATCAGCATTGCAATCTGCTCCAGATTTAAGAGTATTCAATTTATCCTAATAATCGAATCAATACTTCAAATCCTTATCTTCTTTGACGAGGATCCAACAATCCTTATTTTATCTTTTATCTATAATTCTTATTATAGATAAATATGATGTCATATAGACTCTAAGCATACCCCTTATATTCATAAGGAAAAAGTCAACCAGGTGGTCGTAAGTTCTTCTATGACCACCCCCATAGTCGTAAGTCCTGCTACGACTACTTCATAGTCGTAAGTTCTTCTACGACCACTCTCCAGTCGTAAGGTCTTCTATGACTGGTATCCAGTCGTAAGTTATTCTCGACTATCTTATGGTCATAAGTTCTTCTATGACCGTGTCATTCGACCACCCTATGATCGATAGAGCCTACGCACAAGTGGGCCCAATTGATTAGGGAATCCAAGCGATAATATATCGTTGTTATCCTACGGAGTAACAACATGTAATACTCCATTATCTCTGACTAGAAACTGTCAAGCGACGTGGAGGAGTTAATACCCCGGCGATTACTACCAACAATGCGCCCATTACCTGGAATGATGGGCGCCGCAGCCTAGAGAAACGGCTACCTCTATTTAACACTATAAAGGGCTATGGCCAAAGATAATGAGGAAGGGCGATTAGAGACATACAATCGGACATACACACTAAGTAGCAGGGAAAATTGTAGCATTTTCTACTGATTGTAACCAGTATACTCAATACATACACACAAGTGTAGGGTTGTTATTATCTCCGGAGAAGGTTGAACCTGTATAAAAATCCCGTGTCAATCTCTTTGTGTGATTTCAGTCTTGGAGACCCCGATGTTGGAAATATGCCCTAGAGGCAATCATAGAGATGATTATATTTCATTATGTTCACAATATTTGATAATATGTTATCTTGTTCCTTGAATGAATCATCGGTCATAAAGATTAACAGTATGTGACTTGTTGGTGAAACTCTTTTAACTTATGATGATGTCGTTCTAAAAGTATCCCTAGTCAAAAGTCACCGGTGGAACACTAGTGACTCTCGATCGACACATGTATTGATTGATGACCATGTTTCACGGTCATGGATATAGGGATATCGAATCAATAATGTGGACACGTGTTAGAGAACATGGTGTTGGATAAGACCCACCTTGAGACACTATTGAGATTGTTATGATTCTACGTGTCGTTAGTTGGTCTCAAGCAATGATGATGTATAATCCTTAGACTTGAGATCGAAGATGGTTTCCTACATGTGTAATAGCACTCTTAGGGGTTGCCAAACGCTACTCGTAACTAGGTGGTTATAAAGGTAGCTTTCGGGTATGCTATGAAACATGCGAGAGGATGTGGTGATCGGATATGGGATTTGCCCTCCTAACATAACAGAGAGATATCTCTGGGCCCCTCAAGTGGTCGGATAAAGAAAGTGCATGGCCATGCCATCGATGGTCGAAGAGTTCGACCACATAAGGTTATCCGATACTCAATCGATAAAGCATTGAGCAGTCCATGGATGACACAACATCTCACCCGAGTTCAACCAGGATATCGTGAGGCAAAAGGAGAATACATGAGTAGGTCGCTTAGTTCGACCGATTCACGGATGGTCGTATGGAGATACAAGCAAGTCGAGGCTGGTGAATGTAATCACAGAGTGGTGAAACCAAGTCGTGAGGAGTTCTGAGTTGGTCATGATCAAATCTGGTAACCGGTGCGTATAGAAATAGGACACAGTCGTAAGTGATGAGGACCTGGTCGTAGATCATATTGCATTAAGGTTCGTCAGATATAATTTGTGTGTATTAGGGAATCGTTATGTTACTGCTAGGAACCGCTTCGACTAAATGGCGGAAAGGGTTTCGAGTCACAACCGAACTACACATCAACCTAACGGTCACACATTAGCGGGTTGGAACAAACCCGATGCGAATACAATTAAGTAAAGCGTGTATGGATAGGATCCGTCACGGGCCTATATAAGGAGATGCATGAGGTTTGTTGGTAGGCGTGGGTTGGCGCGAGTTGCCCTCTTGAAACCCTAGCCGCCATCTTCTTGAGAGCCTTGCCGTGCGATTTGGTGCCGCACACCGCCGCGTCTGATTGCTCGTGCCCTGGACGTGTGGATACCATAGAGGCGCTACTACGATTGTTACGCTTGAGGACGATCCGTGATCTTCACGAGGAATTGCAAAGGTTGCTGGAGGGGACGATGGACTACGACCAACGCATCGACTTGCTGGACGTGGACGATCGGCTACAACCTCTACATCGGCGCGCTCTTCGTTGGACCAGGCTGCTCCAACCCTTCTTCCGCTGCTCTGCGCGTCTGGCGGTAACGATCTATGATCATCTACTTGCTTGGCTTCCTGGTTTGCGTGGTAGATTTTTTATTTGTAGCTATCGTAGCCTACCCCGTATCCCTTCACCCGAATCAAACAATCTTTACGTAAGATCGGTTCTAAAACACCGACAGTTGGCGCCGTCCGTGGGGATCCTCCAGTAATCTCTTGTCAACACATTCTCTTTTTCCAATTCTCATGCACTCATGGCGGAGAATGGAATGAGGAAAACTGGTTCGACTTAGCGGTCTGTGAGATGTCGACATGGATGCGGTTTCAACTTCTGGCCGAGTAATGCATCATCCGATGGTGATGCCGCCTCCGGAGATCATTCTCCAGGAGATCATCCCACCGATGGAGTTGAGGAGGGATCCTTATCCCCAGCAATATGTCCGACCGAGGAATCAGTTTTTTCCGAGGACAAGAATCAATCCAACCACAAACAGGACTGCGCCTAGGCAAACTCACAACACGACGAGAGTTTTCCTCCAAGTGTTCGAGTCCCTCCAAGACAGTCCGATCTGGCAAAGCAAGTTCTGGAAGCCATTATTCCGGGGCTTCATCAGCATCTGTGATCCTATCTCTCTGGTTAACCCCGTGGAGAATGGGATCAAGCACACTTTTCTTGCAAATTCGACCATCCCTCCGTAGGACCCACCTACGGATGGAGACGGTTATGACCCAGAATTCCCCTTCCTAGAGGGGTTTACTCTGAGTCGCCAGATAGTGTCTCTCGACTACTCCTCAACCGGGAAGGCCTCGAGTGAATGTGCGGATCATCAATGGGAGGTCTTCGTCCTTCCCTCAGATAAAGATCACTCTCCTAGAGACCGAGGTAGAGATGCTCCCTGAAGATCTGAGAGACCATGTGGAGGTCGTCCGTGTGAGTGATGAGTAATTGACAAAGGTTTTAGGTCGATCGAGTTTGGTTTGTGTGGTCGGACCATGTCGTTCTTGTGATTCACGCGTTTAAGTGAAGTCTTTACGAAATTTGTCGAGGAAAATCGAACGACCGGCGTGCTATATGGCGATGCGACCAAGGGCGGTTATCTTGATTGGTAAATGGCGGTTGAAGAATTCGGAGAAGTTGTCTTTTCGAGTTCGGTCTTCATTGAAAATCGGAACGGCCGTGCGTATATGATGCGGCCGTACAGTGGCGGTTGTACCGATTGGTAAATGGCGGTTAAAGAATTCGAGAGAAGTTGTCTTTTGAGTTCGGTCTTCATTGAAAATCGGAACGACCGCAGGTATTGGAGCGATGCGACCGGAGCGGTTGATCCGCTGGTAACATAAGCGGTTATCCGATTGTATTGTGAGTTTCGGCCATTTTGGTGATTTGAGTTTTGGGATAGGTCATATCAAGTGTGTTCATGCATATGTGTTGCATATTGCATGTTTGAGCTAACGTTAGGTCAAGTTGTGAAGAACTTGTTCGGTTTCGTGTTTCTTATCCGTGTGGCGCGGGGCGTCGAGTGGAGTCGTGGCGAGACACGGTGGATCGGACTAAGCGCAGTGGCGCCGAGGTCGAACGGTCGGGATGTGTCGAAGACGACGTGGACTCGAGGTGGTTGCGGCGTCTTGAGACAAGGAGCTGAAGCTTCCCTTGGTGCGAAGAGGCGAATCGGAAATCGCAAAAGCTGCAAGCGGGGCGAGCTCCGTTGGACTTAGCGGGCGTAGCAGGGAGGAGACCCGTTAGCCAAGGCTATATAAAGGATTGGAGGGGCTGCATGCCTTCTTGAGCACTTGGGTGGAATTAGGGTTTTAGAGTCAAAAGAGGCTTTGTGAGGTTGTTTCTCTTTTGCTCTTTAGTTGTTGAGAGTGGAGGTGGAGGCAGTGGGTGCTCCCTGCTTGTCCCCTTCGTTGCTTCCCTCCTCAAGAATGGATGAGTGTGTGTTCTTGAGGTTTGAGAGTGGGAGAGGATGAGATGAAAGCTTGTAATCATTCCTCTTGTTCTAATGTCCATGCGTATGGGGATGTATCTCTTTGTATTTCGCTCTTGATTCAATGAATGGAAATCTGAAGTTTTCTTCTATTCGTGCTCTCGTTCTTCGTTCTCCCTTTTGTGATTTTTGGGGCTTTCTTCAATTCGGGAGTTTTGCTTGGTTCTTCCTCTTGATCTTGCTTGCTGGGACATGTGGGAACCTATCTAAGGTCATCTAGATCATCATCCACCCACGAGCAAGTCGTTAGATCAAGTTTTGTTTTTGCGGTTTTGAACCCACCTTCGTTCAAATGCAAAAGGATAGGAACCTTGGCATGGATCTCTGAAATCGTTGCTTGGAATAGGTTCCTAATATCTTCAGGAAGGTGTGGTTCAATTTTGGTCAAGTTTGGCGCGTAGATCAAAAGTTTGATCGATTTTCGTTTTGAAACCGAGCTGATTTTACTGCTCGGGACAATCGGACGACCGGCGTAACACTACGGTTGTACCGCCTTCGCGAAACGACCGGCCGTAACCTCTGTTTGTATCGCTCTGAGGAACGATCGCCGTTTACTGCGGTTGTTCCGATTTCTGATTTGTTCGAACTTCTGTTTTGTTTCTTTGTTTGGGGGTGAGGTGGATTCAACATAAGACTTCCTCTGTGCTTAATCTTTGATCTTCATAGCTCTCATAGCTATTGGAGTGATTTACAAGTTGAATCCATTCTTTGCGAAAAAGATTAGGTGCTCCTATTCACCCCCCTCTAGTCGCCTTTCGGTCCTTCAATTGGTATCGAGCGGTTAGCTCTTTTCAATAGATCTTAACGGTCTCAAGAGCCGTGGCGATGGACAAGTACTCGACCAAGCCGCTTTGTTTTGATGGCATCGATTACCCCTTCGGAAGAGCGAATGGAGACATACATCGAGCCTGGGGTATGCCATCTGGCGAAAGGTCAAGGTTCGATTATTTGTTCTGCCGATGAGAACATCAATGCCGGAACATGGTTGATGTTGAGGCGAATGCAAAACAAGGAACATCATCATCCGGGTTTGAGTCGTAGTGAGTTTGACCGCATATCTCACCTGCCGTCCGCCTACGATATCTGGGTGACCCTCGGCGCATACCATGAGGGCACCACCCGGATCAAGGCGGTTCGGCAGGACCGATTCAAGCGAGAATACAACAAATTTGAGATGCTTCTTTGGTGAGTCCCTAGATGAGTGCCATGCGCTTTCACAAGATCTTGAGCAACCTCCGAGCGGTCGGTCTCACATACCCGACTTCGGACAATGCTCGTCGGATGCTCACGGCACTCGATCTGCGTGTTTGGGAGATGAAAGTGACCACCATCAAAGACACGACAGACCTCTCGACCTTGACTCTTGATGCGGCTGTACTCACGCCTCAAGACTCACGAGATTGACGTTGTCTCGTGGTCGAAGTCCTGATCGATGGCCTTGGTCACCGATCCCGATTCCTTCCGAGTCCTCTTGCAATTTCTCCTTGCTTTGCTCTCTGTGACATAGCGATGATCGGTTAGAGCGACTTCGCGGATGAGCGACTTGCCCTCCTTGCTCGTAGATTCTCCCACGCTTACAAAGGGAGGAGGGGCGAAAGAGAGGAGGACCCGTGATTTGCTTCGAGTGTGGTGGCCCCAACCACATTCGAGCAAAAGCGCCTAAGCCGGAGAAGGGCAAGAACGACTACGGCGGTTCGGGCAAAACGACTACACCGACAAGAACGCAACAAGAAGCCTCCACTCGGGCGCCCAGCAAGAAGAAGTTCCGCAACCGGCAAAGCCAAGAAGCTCTTCCACAGCGTCCTCACGCCTTGACGACCTCGACCTCGGCGAGGTGGAGGGATGGAAGCGGCGATGACGGACGGGTGATCAAGAGCCCAAGAATGGCGGCGGCGACTTCTCGGCATGTGCTTCATGGCCCTCGAGGGCGAACTTCGGCGACAATGGTGTACTCCGACTTCGGACGAGGTAGATCCCACCTCTGAACAGCTCAATCATGCTTTTCTTAAGCTAGGAGGTTTTCATGCTAAAGCTAAGGCTAGGTGTCTTTGAGTTAGAGAAGGAAATAGATAGATGTCACTAGAGATTATTGCTCTTACATCTGCTCCTTCTAGTGATGATTGTGATACATGCTCTGCTTTCTTTGGTTGATATGGAGAAGTTAAGGACCTCACATGATAGTGTGTCCTCCAAACTTGATAGTGTTAAGGTGGAGAATGTTAGTCCGCTTCTTTGAGTTAGAGTTGAGTAGGATGGTCATTACCCTACTTATTCTTGATGAGACTACTTCTCCCACCTCATGTGAGGGTAAGGACATTCTTTGCTAGAGGATCTTATGCCATGCTCCTTGATCTGCTGAGTCTTGTGAAAATTGCAATAACTTGAAGATGAACTTAAAGCAGGCGGATCATAAAATTCTTTGAACTACAAGCTTCTTTACTTGAGCCAATTGTTTCATGCTTGAACTGTCCTAAGTTAACTGCTGAACTTGAGGATGTCTCCAAACAGTTTCAAGATATGATTGATCATGAAAGCAAGTTGGCTCAGTTTGCTTCTAAGGACCCTGTTAGCTCACCATGCATTAAGTGTAACAAACTAAAATCGACTTGATTGCTTTGGATGAGAAATGTGTGAAGCTAACTAAGGACCTTCTAGAGAAGTCACATTGTGCTTGCAATATGATTGTGGAGAAGGGAGAAGCCCGGTGGTAAGGATGAGGCGCTTAGCAACGAACCAAGCGGCTAGCGATGGGGATCGTCCTTGAGTCGGTTGTGCTTGCACAAGCCATTCTTCCCTCTCTTCTTTGGTTCTTCTTTTGCTCCCTTACCTTCTGCTGCATCTCTTCTTCCCCTGCTCTTCTTGCACCTCTCTCTTTCGGGAGTGTCGATACCTTATGAACACTCTCGAGAGATTTGTAGGAGGCAAGAAGAAGCTCAATCTTATTCTAGACCAATCTAAGATCTGCAGATTTAATCGTGGTCTAGGATATGACTTCTCTGAGGACATGAGGAAGCATCCACTGCCGTGCTCGGACCCATAGCACCAGTGTGATCGAGGCCGAGCCCGGACCGAGAAAGTCCATTTCAAGTCGGCGGGCTATGTCGAGGATTTCGGACAATGGGTAATTTCACATGCTGCTTCTACCTCTCGAGAAGGTGAAGTATCCTTGCACCTTCATCGGAAGGATGGACACACATCGTCGATGCTTGGTAGCGCCAAGATCGCTACGTAGAGACCATGTTGAGTCTCTTAGGCGCATTCGAGGTCGGCCCTGGACCTTGAGTGCACCTAAGACCAACACGAGGTCTAGGCTTGTTTCTTCGATGGGTTTGTGCAGACATCGAGGACTTGGTTTTCGAGTTTTACGGTTTTCGTCCTCATCTTTGCTTTCGATCGTGACTTCGCCGTCCCGAGGTAGATCTCGTTTTCCCATCGAGATAGCTACCATGGCGTGTTCGACATGTTGCGGTGCTCCGACTCGCTCCTTCGTAGCGATCGGACCCGACAACGACTTCGGTCTACTCTTAGACCTTACGCTTTGAGTTCTGAGGCGTAGGGTAGATAGAGGTCGATCGTGCTTGACTACTTCATCGCTTTCGGCGTGTTATTCATATTGGGTGCCAAAATCATTGTTGATTTATCGATCTTGAGACTTTACTCTCTGTTGACTCGGAGTTCGCGGGTAGGGAAGGAGAAGGTTTGGCTTGTAGACTCGGTTGTTCTCGTCATATGACCGGAGACTCCGTTGGTTCTCCTCCTAGCCAGCGCTCGGTGATGAGGCGATCACCTTCGGAGGCTTAAATGCAGGCAGCGTCATCGCCAAAGGTTGTCGTATTAATGCTTCTTTTATTCTTAAGGATGTTGCCTTGGTTAGTAAGCTGCGGTACAATTTGCTTTCGGTTTCTCGACTTCTTGATGACGGTTTCGAGGTGAGCTTTAAGAAAAACAATTGCAAAATTCTTGATTCTTGGTGAGTCCGGTTTATGGGATTTCTCGTTATGGGAGGATCTTTCGTGCTGATTTCTCTGATTCTTGGTGATCCTCTCCGGTGTTTGGTTGCTACGAGTCCCGCGATCTCTCTTTCGGCATAGGAGACTTGGTCATATTGGATTTGACCATTTGACCCGAGTTAGCGACCATGATCTCATTAAGTGGTCCGCGAAACTCAAGATGGTCAAAGATCTTGTTTGCACTCCATGCCGCACGGCAAGATGGTTGCCGCTTCTCATCCTCGGTCCGATTACTATGACCGATGCAGACGACAGTTGCTCCACATGGACCAGCTTGGACCAAATCGAGTCTTGATCGGCGGGGAAGTGGTATGTTCTTGTTGTGGTCGATGACTTCTCGAGGTACTCTTGGGTGTTTTCTTAGCCTCGAAGGATGAGACATTTACACATTTCCGAGGTCTTTTAGTAGGTCATCTGTTGAGCTCCGGGTGCCTTCTGAGCGATCCGCAATGACAATGGCACGGAGTTCAAAATTCCTACTTTGAGAGTTTACGTGGTGAGGCAGTGTAGAGCACCGTTCTCTTCTCCATCGTCCCTCGGCAAAATGGCGTTGTGGAGAGGAAGAACTGCACCTTAGTCGAGATGGCGGGGCGATGCTTGATGAGTACTCTACACCGAGGAAGTTTTGGGCTGAGGCCATTGCGACCGCGTGCCATGTTTGAATCGAGTTTTCTTGGGCACTCCTACACGCACTTCTTATGAAATTTGAGATACTGGTGAAAGCCAGCGTCTCTCATTTTCGTGTGTTTGGTTGCAAGTGCTTTATCTTGAAGTCAGGGAACCTAGACAAGTTCGAGTCACGTTCTGTGGCGGTATCTTTCTAGGCTACTCGACTTCTTGGCGGGCTTATAAGTGCAGGCTGCGAGTCTAGCAAAATGGTAGAGACTCGCGAGGTGACTTTTGACGAGGCGGTCAGGGACTAGGCGAGATATCTCGTGTTCTTTAGAGCGATCCGAGACCATCTTTGTGGATGATGAGGGCGATGGAGATGACGGTTGTCTACGATCCCGCCCCTCATCCACTCCTTGAGGTGCCGTCTTCCACCGCACCTCAAGGTGATCGACCTTGCCTTCTACTTCCTCTGGAGCTAGTGGCTCTGTTCCTACCTCGTCGGCTCATGAGGTAGAGGCCACTTCTTCATCTCTCCCGGACCTCCTAGACACTTCCGAAAGTTCATCCTTGAGAGCGGATCATTGGAGATCTTTTGGCGTGTTACCCGCTCAAAATCAGCTTATCTCAATTCTGTCTCCATTCTCGCCTTCATTGCCTCTTTTGAGCCCAAAGATGTTTCTCATGCTTTATCGATGAGTCATGGGTCAATGCCATGCATGAGGAGTTAGAAAATTTGAGAGGAACAAGGTGCAGTCGCTTGTTGAGCCCCACGAGGCCACAATATCATTGGAACCAAGTGGGTGTTCAAGAACAAGCAGAGTGAGGATGGGGTAATCATCGAAACAAAGGCGAGATTAGTAGCTCGGGGTTTTCGAGTTGAGGTCTAGACTTTGAGGAGACCTTTGCCCTGTGAGCTCGACTTGAAGCCATTAGAATCTGCTTGCCTTTGCGCTTCTAAGGGTTTCAAGCTTTACGAATGGACGTGAAGAGTGCCTTCCTCAATGGCCTTATTGAGGAGGAAGTCTCGTCAAACTGACCTCGAGTTTCGAGAACCCCAAATACCTAACCATGTTTTCAAGCTTTCCATGCCAGATGGACTTAGCGGGCTCCCGAGCTTGGTATGAGAGGCTTAAGTCCTACTTGATAAGTCATGGTTTTGAGATGGGTAAAGTTGACAAGACCTTGTTCATCCGCCGGCATGGCACTGACCTTCTGCTCGTCGAGATCTATGTCGATGACATTATCTTTGGCGGCTCTTCCCATACTCTGGTTTCCCAGTTCTCGGATGTCATGAGCACCGAGTTTGAGATGAGCATGATGGGTGAGTTGACATTCTTTCTTGGCTTCCAAATCAAGCAGACTCGGGAGGGTACTTTTCTTCATCAGGACAAGTACACTCGTGATCTCTGAGACAACCGACATGAGTGATGGTAAGCTTTGTCGACTCCCATGGCTTCTCTGACCTATCTTGATCGAGATGAGGATGGCGAGCCGCTTGATCAAAAGGAGTTTCGCAAGCATGATTGGCTCCCTCTTGTACCTCAACGCCTCGAGACCGGACATACATTTTTACGTGTGTTTGTGCGCTCGTTTCGAGCTTCTCCTCGCGTTTCTCACGCCCGGTGATGAAGCGCATCTTCGGTACTGCGAGCTACCATTGACTATGGTATCTGGTACTCTTCCTCATCTGTCTTTCCTTGAGAGCCTTTTGGATCACGAGACTTATTTGGTCAGGGATAGATAGGAAGAGCACTTCGCACTTTTGCCAATTTCTTGGCACTTCTCTTGTTTCTGGTCTTCAAGGAAGCGATGCAGTGTTACCTGATCCACCGCAGAGGCGAGTATGTTCTTTGCGGCCGATTCTTTGTAGTCAAGTGCTCTGGATGGCCCGACCTGCGGGACTTTGGGTTAGTTATCGGCGGTGTTCCACTCTTTTGTGATAACACTTCCTGCGATTAACATTGCCAAGAACCCGGTCACGAGATTCGGACCAAGCACATCGATATTCGTTTCCACTTCCTTAGAGACCATGTAGAGAAGGGCGATATAGTGCTCGGTTTGTGGAAGTGACCACCGGTTATCGACATTTTCACCAAGCCATTGGATAGTTCGAGGTTTTCACTCTGCTGAGAGAGAGCTTGGGGTGGTTTGTCCTTATGGATTTGTAGTGAGGGGAGCTTTGGGTTTCTTGTTCTTCTATATTATTTATGCTCTTGCTCCTTCTTTGTTGCATTGCATTTTGGGTGCATTTGGGATTAGTCCTCCTAGCATAGATTAGAGTGCTTCTTTTGTCTAGTTGTTTAGATTTCTGCTCTTATCTTGTGATTCTAGGATCTTGCTTATTAGTATTACTTATCTCACTAGGTTGAGCTCACTCACTTCTTGTAGGTTCTAGCGAGGTTGGGCCACCCTCGGGTAGGCAGAATGCGTGTTTGCTCCTAGGTGTGTTAAGTGGGCGGTTGATAGTCCTAGAGTCATATGGGGTAGATGAGAGTCGATCTGAGCCATAGTATTCTCTATATCTTATCTATGCTTTAAGGAATTTGCTTTTATGTTTTCTTTGCCGACTTCTCGATTTATTGTTTTGGTTCAAGGGAGTTCATTTGGGAGCTTACGAGCTTAATATTGAGTTAACTCAACTTGAACTAAAAGTTGCATCTAATGTTGAGGGGAGCTGGATCTTACGCATTCTAGCATTACGCATTGTAATATAACTACATTGAGCCTTGATTATTATCCTGCTATGACATGTTTACAATGCTTTACACCTTGCCATGACTTGTGCTTATTTGCTAGATTTATCATGACTTCATATGTGTAGCCTAGCTTTTGCCATGATAAGTTAATTAAAATTGCTCAACAAACTAAAACTTGTCATGTTAGCACTCGAGATTAGTCTTTCTTGAGCTATCCTTTTATGATTCATGCCATGTCAAATAAATTTGGGTAGAGTGATGAATCTATATTGAGCCTTAGAAAGAGCATTTTTAGTCTCTTGATGATGCATGAGTTAGTACAACTTGTTAAAAGGCAAAAAGATCTCTTTTGTGCGAAAAAGCTGATCTCACCAATTCTCTCCTATGAGACGGCTTGCCATTGCACTTGGCATGAACTTAGGGGGAGTTTTGGGTGACCTAGACTATCTTCTTAAGCTTCTCGCTTGGAGTAGTCGCATAAGGCTTGAGACCTAGCACATGATAAAACAAAAATCTGGTTGGAAACCACCATGAATTTCAAAAGAAAATATGTTTCATGTGTTCAATGTGCTTAAAGCCACAAAAGTATCATGTACTTTAACCAATGTTTCAATCTTGAGCATAGCACTCTATTTGGTCTCAATTTAAGCTTCTTAGTTCCGCTTAGCTTATTGACATGGCTGCATCATCCTTGGATATCTCTAGCGAGACTTTGCTCATTGATGACTTGACTTGCTCACATAATGTACCTCATTTTCAGATTGTCATCTATGTGTTCTAGCTAGCTTATACATATCTTGTCATGATCTAGATAGCCTTTTATTAAGTTATGGCTTGGTGTATTACATGTTGGTCATTATGGATAATTCTCATGGCTCAAAATGCTTAAATAAACAAACTTGACCATTTTCATCCATTAACATGTCATATTCTCTCTTTGCATCTTGATCGTTTATTGCCAAAAGGGGAGAATAGAAAGAAAAGTCTATTGGGAGCAGTTTAGAGCTTTGGAGAACAATTTGCTCTTTTTGTTGTTGCTCTAATGTTCATACATCGACATGGTCATTGTTTCACTCTTCTTCTTTGGACCATGTTGGATTCTTCAAACTCAAACTCAACTTTGCTCTTTTGGAGTTTGTCAATATACTCATCAAGGGGAGATTGAGAGACCATGTGGAGGTCGTCCGTGTGAGTGATGAGTAATTGACAAAGGTTTTAGGTCGATCGAGTTTGGTTTGTGTGGTCGGACCATGTCGTTCGCAGTTCCGCGCGTTTTAAATGAAAGTCTTTACGAATGTCGTGAAAATCGAAGCGGCGTGCTATGGTGATGCGACCGATGAGGCGGTTATCCGATTGGTAAATGGCGGTTGAAGAATTCGGAGAAGTTGTCTTTTGAGTTACGGTCTTCATTGAAAATCGAACGGCCGTGTGCTATGGGATGCGACCATGAAGGCGGTTATCTGGAATTGGTAAATAATGGTTAAAGAATTCGAGAGAAGTTGTCTTTTCGAGTTACGGTCTTCATTGAAAATCGGAACGACCGCAGGTATTGGAGCGATCGGCCGGTCGCGGTTGATCCGCCGGTAACATAAGGCGGTTGTCTGATTGTATTGTGAGTTCGGCCATTTTGGTGATTTGAGTTTTGGGATAGGTCATATCCAAGTGTGTTCATGCATATGTGTTGCATATTGCATGTTTGAGCTAACGTTAGGTCAAGTTGTGAAGAACTTGTTCGGTTTCGTGTTTCTTATGCGTGTGTGCTGCGGGGCGTCGAGTGGAGTCGTGGCGAGACACGGTTGGATGGACTAAGCGCAGTGGCGCCGAGGTCGAAGCAGTCGGGATGTGTCGAAGGCGACGTGGACTCGAGGTGGTTGCGGGCGTCTTGAGACAAGGAGCGGAAGCTTCGGAAGGTCTGAAGGGCGAATCGGAAGTCGCAAAATTTGCTGGCGGAGGCGGGCTCCGTTGGACTTAAGCGGGCGAACGGGAGGAGACCCGTTAGCCAAGGCTATATAAAGGATTGGAGGGGCTGCATGCCCTCTTGAGCACTTGGGTGGAATTAGGGTTTTAGAGTCAAAAGAGGCTTTGTGAGGTTGTTTCTCTTTTGCTCTTTAGTTGTTGAGAGTGGAGGTGGAGGCGGTGGGTGCTCCTGCTTGTCCCCTTCGTTGCTTCCCTCCTCAGAATGGATGAGTGTGTGTTCTTGAGGTTTGAGAGTGGGAGAGGATGAGATGAAAGCTTGTAATCATTCCTCTTGTTCTAATGTCCATGCGTATGGGGATGTATCTCTTTGTATTTAGCTCTTGATTCAATGAATGGAAATCTGAAGTTTTCTTCTATTAGTGCTCTCTGTTCTTCGTTCTCCCTTTTGTGATTTTTGGGGCTTTCTTCAATTCGGGAGTTTTGCTTGGTTCTTCCTCTTGATCTTGCTTGCTGGGACATGTGGGAACCTATCTAAGGTCATCTAGATCATCATCCACCCACGAGCAAGTCGTTAGATCAAGTTTTGTTTTTTGCCGTTTTGAACCCACCTTCGTTCAAATGCAAAGGATAGGAACCTTGGCATGGATCTCTGAAATCGTTGCTTGGAATAGGTTCCTAATATCTTCAGGAAGGTGTGGTTCAATTTTGGTCAAGTTTGGCGCGTAGATCAAAAGTTTGATCGATTTTCGTTTTGAAACCGAGCTGATTTTACTGCTCGGGACAATCGGAACGACCGGCCGTAACACTACGGTTGTACCGCCTTCTTGAACGACCGGCGTAA
Source organism: Phyllostachys edulis (assembly GCA_036346405.1). Lineage (NCBI taxonomy): Eukaryota > Viridiplantae > Streptophyta > Magnoliopsida > Poales > Poaceae > Phyllostachys > Phyllostachys edulis. The sequence goes on along the minus strand of JAYEVD010000041.1, from coordinate 95,662 downwards.
CACTACGGTTGTATGCCGCCTCTGAACGACCGGCCGTTTACTGCGGTTGTTCGATTTCCTGATTTGTTCGAAACTTCTGTTTTTGTTTCTTTGTTTGTGGGGGTGAGGAGTGGATTCAACATAAGACTTCCTCGTGCTTAATCTTTGATCTTCATAGCTCTCATAGCTATTGGAGTGATTTACAAGTTGAATCCATTCTTTGCGAAAAAGATTAGGTGCTCCTATTCACCCCCCCCTCTAGTCGCCTTTCCGGTCCTTCAAGATCACACACTGCGTCCGCTTGTGGCAATGGCAAGAGCACCGCCGGTGATGGACAGGACCAACACTTTGATGAGTGTGAGGGAGATTCTCGATATAATCACGCTTCATTGAGATAGTCTCAAGAATATGATTTTGAGACAGCTCGACGAAGGAAGATTGTCGCCTAGAAAAATCTACCTAGGCGCGCTTAGTACCAGTCAAAGAAATCTCAAGAACTCCAACACATCAACGACTTGCTTGAGAATCCAACTCAGAGCTTGCTTGAGCACCAGGCTACAATCTCTTCGCTGAAGAGATCACACAAAGGCTTTGGAGTACGATGGCAAGACTGGAGTCCCCTCACAAACATCATTTAGGAAGTCGTAGCAATACAACTTCCTCAGCTACCAATCGTTTTAACAAGTCACCGCGTAGAGATCTGCACAACAACAAGTCACATCGTTCTCCTGCCCAGAGAAGAGTCCCTCAAATGACTGACAATCAACAAGCTTCCAGGAGTGGTGATCGGTCACCGCTCCGATACAAAAATCTGTAGCAGTAGATGGAATACGAGGAGTATTTCCCTTGTAAGACCGAGGCCTACTATAGGTCGGGTCCACCTACCACTAGGTATGGTCGAGTACGGTCGCCTAGTGACATCAACCCTTCTTTCCTGCAAAGAAGACGTCAGGAAGTTATTACCAGATATCGGGCATTCCCACCTAACCTCCGGGCAGTTCACTGGCCGCCTCGTTTTCGACCAGTAAACATGGAGAAATTCGATGGGTCTCAAAATCCTATCGAATTCCTTGGATATACTATGACTATTCGGCGGCGGTGGAGAGAACATGTAATGGCAAATTACCTTCCAAGCGTGCTCGAAGGATCTACTTCGATGCGTGGCTATTAAATCAACCACTCGAGTCGATCTACTCGTGGCAACACCTCTGCGACCTTCTGCTGGAGAATTTCTAAGGCACTTTCAACCGCCCTGGAAAGGAGGACGATCTGCACCGGATGAGACAGAACGACCATGAGACCCTGCGTCAATTCATCAGGCGTTTCAGTTAGGTTCGTAATTCCATTCCGGAGGTTTCTAACTCATCTGTTATTAGAGCCTTCAAACAGGGAGTCCGCAGCAGAAGAATAATGGAGGACATAGCTTTGAACCCTCCGCCTTGCAGATTCTTTGAACTCTTGAAATGGCGATCTATATCGACTACTTCTGAGGCAGTCGAATGGAACAACACCATCGATTGAGAAGACAATACTCCTCGAGAGCCAAGCGAAGGTAGCAAGAAGAAAGAGAAGAAGGCCAAGAAGTTTAAGAACAAGGCAAAGGGTCAAAAACCTCAAGTCGACAGTTCCAAGGAGGTCTTGGCCACAAGCAATAAGGAACCACATGGTTCCAAACCATACTCCGACCGAGGCAAAGGTAAGCGCCCTGATCAGAAGAATGACAAGCCTAGGTGGTGTCCTTTCCACAAAAAGGAAGGACATGATCTTCGCAATTGCCGAGTTTTTGAACGAAAACTCAAGGACTACTACAATGGCAAAGGACCACTTCCCACTCTCGAGCAGGTAGGGCAAACGAGTGGTCGTAAGATGTCAGATGACGACGAGGAGATGCCATTTCAAGATCTGCAGACATCTGTGGAGCACATCTATGGAGGATCATCAACATACGAGTCAAAGCGGCGACTTAAAGCTACCGAGCGAGGTAAACTCCATTGACTCTCCTATTGTCAATAAATTGCTGAAGTGGTGGAAGTCACCATCTCCTTGAGAAAGGTGATTTGCCTGATTCCTTCGACTCGACACGAGTCGATATCAATCGTGGTCGAACCCACCATCAACAATTGTCGGGTCAATCGAGTGTTAGTTGATGGTGGTAGCTCATTAAACATCTGTTCTGAGTGCCTGGATGAGATCACGGTACCGGGACTAAGGTAAGACCGGTAAGATACTCTTTTCATGGTATTGTACGGGGTCTTGACGGACCTATTGGTCAAGTTTCTCTTCCTTTAACATTTGGTTCACCAAGTAATTTTAGGACAGAGAAGATCTCCTTTGATGTGAGTCGATTTCGATCTGCATATAACGCTGTCGTAGTTAAAAGACTAAGCGATGAGATAAGGGGACCCCAGATGCGAGAAGGGTCCTCAAGAGGGGACTCGCTGTCAGTAAGCAAATGGACTTATATTTCAAATTGATTTGAATAATACAAAACTCTCTCTCCCCCCATAATGGGGGGGGGGAAGGTGGCTACTTATAACCTTTCTAAGAGGTATACAGGATTACAAGCTTACCCCCTACAAGACCCTACGCTGGTAGGGGCTGCAGGGACCTTTCCTACCCCTAGGACTTGCTTTCGGCACGTGGTGGACAGCCCTAGGCTTGGTCCATCCTGCTGGTGTACTTCCAGGGGTACAGTAACTCTTCCGGACCCCTTGGGTCTCCGAGACCTCTGAGACCCTTCAGGGCCCTTCGCTGGGCCTTCACACCACCGGGATGCTCCGGACGACTCGGGGCTAAGCGGACCCTTCGGGACCCTCTGGGATCCCTTCGGAGGCCTCCGGGGCCCTTCGGATTGCCTTCAGGACCCTTCGGAGGTTCCGGATGTTGGGGCCTTCGGGAACCTCCGGGAGCCTCCGGGAACCTTCGTTAGCCTCTGGAAGCCTTCGGGAATATTTGTACCATCGAGCCCCTAGGGTGACTTTGGCCACCGGGTCGTGTGCGCTTCGCTCTTCGCCAAGTCGTGGGGGCCGTTGTGCCGCCCCTACGACAAGCCCCTCACGACCGAGGTCTTGCTTCGTCATGGCTGAAACCGCGCCTCTCCCCGGAGGGTACAGGTACACCGTCCCCTTTGGCTTGGCGAAGCTTTATTATTGCGTTCCACACTGCTTGTCATTTGGTTCTGTGCGTCATAAATTTTATCGCTTTTGGGTTGCTCCGTTCCCCGCATCATCTCCCTGCTTGGCGCATGCTTCGAGGTGGCACTTCGTGTTGTGGTGGCATGGTCGGCTCATTTTTCAATGTGGCGCCTCGATTTTTGCGCGCCCTACTGGCTCGTTGCTTAACACGTGTCACACTTTGTTTGGTTATAGGCTCCTCGTTTTCTGTGATTTGACTGTTGTCGAACCCGGGAGCGAAGGATCCCAAATTCTCTGTGTTCATACACTAGTCCAGGATTTCTAGTGTACACAGTCAAACAAAAGTGATAATCAAAACATATCACGCACTTTATTAATAATTATTGAGTTTATTACAAAAGAGGCTTACAAGCCAGCGAGGAAATAACACGGCGGAAGGCGAAGAAGGTGTAGTAGAGTCGGTTAATGCGCCACGAACAATCGGTAGGGAGTAGCGGCCTAGTCGTCGAGATCCACACCGATGGTGAAGTTCTTCTCCTCTGAAATTTGTTTGCATAAAGCAAGTATGAGCACAACTACCATGCTACAAGTTACACCGTCAAATGTGATTGAATGCATGCATAAGGTAAACAAGGGGTATTGGCGGGGTTTATTTGCATAAGCGGCATTTTCAATTTTAAATAATCATATTAATTTCCAAGGCCATTTTAAATTAATTAAGATCAAAATCATATTTCGATTTATCAATGACAAGTGTAGGATGAACTTCCATACACAAATGGTGAAGGACTACCCCTTACACGGGCTCTGCTGAACCCATTTGCATAAACCGGTGATAAAGTCTTTTAAAAAAACCAGAGACTAACCCGAGTGGCTTACATTAAGCATGTCCATGACCGTGGACACGGCTATTGAATAGATTAATATTACTGCAGAGTTGGTACAGCTTTACCCACAAGAGATAGTTTGCTTATTATGTCGGCCAATACACGCGCTTAGTGGGCGTGCGACTAAGCGACTATCACGAGGCCTTTACCCTACATTATTTCAACATAATTATGCTGCTAAGGTTTAAATGTCGAAGGCTTCGCGCAAGCGACTACCCCTCTTGTGCCATGTGGGTATCATCAATAAGTCTACGACTCCCACATCTTTCCAAGACATAAACATGGTGAAATGATATAGCTTATTTGGCCAAGTCTGTCCCATTCGGACTTGTGGTGCTCTGAGTTTGGCTTAACATCCATGACCCTGAACCGGTCCTTACATGGTGGGCGACTTCCAAAACAAACCACGATTCTCAACCATTCACTGTATTGAACCCGTGCATGAACTTTGCACCCACCAACAATCCAATTCACCCAAGTCTAAACCAATTTCATTTATTTTTCTTTGGTAAAACATTTTCCAAACATCTATGGTAAAAGCAATGCCATAGATTCATTTTCAAAACAACTTTGTATTTTGGCAAAATTCCCAAATCATCTTTTGGTCTAAGCAATGACTAAGCATAGATATCTTAATTATTTTACTAAGGTGACAAGGGCATGGCATTCCAAACATCAATATTGGTTATACGAAGGAATTGGCGTAACTAAGAATTAAAACGAGGATTTAAAATAACTTGAATAAAAATATGCATGCAATAATAACTTTAAAAACAGAATTAATTAACTTTGAAATACTAGGATCAAAATGGTCAAGAATGTAACTTGCCTTCATTGAAGTCTTGAAATTCTAAACCCTCTGAAGGATCTACCTCTCGGAATCGTCAAAGTCTTGCGGCGATGCCGTAGGAGTTGGCGGTCTTGGCGCGAAGCGGCGATGGCGGCGTCCTCAACGGTCTGCAGTGGTGCAGGGCAGCAGTGCTCGGCGAGGTTCGGCGAATAGGGAGGTGAACCGTGTAGAAAACGTCGTCGCGATGCGATGGAGGTGGCAGTGGTGTGGAGCTCCAGCACAGGGCGCTAAAGTGGAAGATGGTGATCGGTTGGCGAACGCAGCTCGTTGTGGAGAGGAGAAAGGAGGGAGAAGGAGAGACTTTGTGGGAGGATGAGATGAGAGATCGCACCGGTGCTGCTATTTATAGGGCGAGGCGGCAGCGGGGCTTCGTGCGGTGCAAGAAGCTTGGAACGAGCCGTGGCAGAGTTAGCGGAATTGGAGTGATTATGGAAAGGTTTAATGGCCTGTAATGGAGGAGGTGATGACCGGGGAATTGAATGCCACCAATTTCGTGAAGAAACGGGGAGGAAATCTCGGGTTTTGAAAGCTCCATGGTGGCTCTAATGGGCTCTTGCGCTTCTGCAGTGTTTGCTGTCGAGAGAAAAGAAAATGGTATTTGGAGAAGAAAGGCAAGGAAAAGAAGGCATAGAAGAATAAAAGGAAGGAAATGCTGATTTGAAAGAAAGATGGAAAGGTGGTCGTGCATTGGGAAAGAATGGGGAGGTTAAGTGTGCACTTCCTGGAGCACACTTTGGAGGGGTGACCAGCCGGGAAGTGAGTGGCTGGGCGCGTGGGAAACAAAAATAATTTTTTTTATTTTTTTATTTTCGAATTAATTCAGATTTGAGCAGTAAACAAAGACAATTTTAGAAGATAGCAAATAGAGTCCGAAAATTCTAGAAAAATTCTCAAAAAATTCTAGAATTATTTTGGACTTAATAAAATTATTTCAACTTAAAGTTGGCTCTTAATTTTGCAAATACATTATTTTAGCTTTAAAATATGGAAAAAGCTTCTAAAACTCCAAAAATTCAAATAAAGCAATTAAACTCTTTCAAATTTCAGAAATTCCAATAAAGTAATAATTTTATAAATTTTAATTTAGTAATGAACTTTGAAATCATTACAAGCATTCACGTTATTTGCCTATAAATAGGTGGCCTTGGGTCCCATTACCTCCGTGCTTGCGTGTGCTGATCCTTCGCTTGTCCTGCGTCATTTCCTCCGAGCGCCGCCTTGTTCTTTCGTGGCCTTCCGCTTCCACCACCCCCTTTGGGGCCCGAAGCGGCTTGTCCTGTGCTCCCGCGATGACAAAGCGGGTCAAGGATAGAGGTGGCATCATATCCTACAGCGACAGCCGGTCGCCGCGCTCGGCTGGCGGCTTCCGTTCTCAAAAACCTGGCGAGAACATTGCGAACCTAGGCGATGTTCGCGCCCGGGTCGAGGGTTGCTCCTACTCCCGAGGAGGAGCGATCTTGTTCGTGGGCGTGTCTGGATGCAGTCTTCGCTTTGCCTTGCGTTGACACGCTTTACGAGTCCTTCAACTATCTGAGGTGGACTTGGCGATTGGCGCTAACTTCGATCATCAAGCTTGGCATTTTCGAGTGGGTGCTACGCTCCGCGGGGGTGACTAGCAGCGAGGTGCGGTTGTTCGCGTATCTTCATGATGAGCGGTGCCAGCCCAAGAAGAAGAAGGACACGGGGGAGACCCTGAACTTCGGTAGCGTCAACTTCCAACCGAAGGCACGCCTTCTCCATTACCTACCTGCCCCAGTCGCTCGGAACAAGTGGGATACTGATTGGACCCGGCGTTGGTTCTATCACAAGTGTTCTGCCGAGGCGGGGCTTCGCTCAACCGGGGGTCCTATTCAACTTATCCCAATGCCCACCATCGATCTTTCCCCGGGAGGGTGCGCTCGTGTCTTGCTTAGGCGGCACGGCGCATGTCGACATCGGACTTAGTGAGGAGTTACAGGCACTCCGACCGTACACCGGCGCTAAGGCCGAAGGTGGTGCTTGGCGAGTCGAGGGATGGGATGCCCATCTTGAAATTTGGGGACCGCACAGGTGTCTTCTGTGGCTCTTTTTTTTTGTTCTTATCTGCTTCACACCTGCACAGTCTTGCCCCTTGCCGAGCCTGAGCGTGTTGCGGAGCAGCTTCTCGGACCTTACACGGGGGAGGAGCACTCGAAGCGAGCTAACACGGTGCACGACCGTCGGTTGAACCGTGCGTACCAAGATTCGACCATTCGTTTGCTGGAGCGGCCCGATCTTGACACCGGAAAGAAGAAACGGGTTCGCGGCCCAAAGGAGCTAGAGGGCTTAGGCCCAATTAGCGCTGTGCTGTTGCGTGCTATCGGGGGCGCCGCGGCGGTTAAGGCAGGCCTCGCTACGGGTGGCTCGGCTGGGCCATCTCTGAAGAAGGTGTCATGGGAGCCCGGGGTGCTGAGGCCAACGAGCAGCGCAGCAAGCTCGTCCACGGGGTCCCTGGCTGCTCCTCCGACGGCTCGAGTTGCGGAGGCAGTTGCAAGCTCATTTGGGATTACCGGCATGGCCCTCGAAGATGCGTCTGGTGGTACCCCTTCGCATGTTTATGGTCAGAATGTCGGAGGACACCGTGGTGGAGATCGCACCGATCTCCCTACCGATCGATGCTTCGCTCACCCTCGTGCCATTGCTAGCAGTTGGCTGACATGGTTGTGCCTGCAGGGTGGGTCGTCAAGGAGGACCATGGCGCTGATGCTACCTCTGTGGGCGCGGCATCCGCGAAGAATCCCCGAGATGGTGACAGTGGCGGGGCGGCTAACGGTGGCTCCGACTGCGAGTGGGAAGGAGGGCGCGCTACTTGACTGCCTGCGCATGAACCCATAAATCTGGGGCCACTCCTCTCCTCTGATTTCAGGATCAACCCGGGGGCTGCTGCCGTCTGCGAGGAAGTGTCAAACTTCGCCCCCCCGCCCTGCGTGTCTGAGCTCTTCATAAAATGGAGCACGGAGAAGATGTTCAGGAGCCTCGAGGCGAATGCGATGAAGGTAGGTCCGGGTAAGTGTGTTCCCCGTTGTGGACGAAGTGTTGACGGCATTTTTGTTTGGCAGACAATCATTCGTTCGCGCTCGCTCGAGAGGGACATCCAGAGTGGCTACGCGGAGATTCAGCAGCGAATCGACCTAGAGTTCGCTCGGAACGCCCAACTAACTGCAACGCGCTTGGCTCTTGCCGAGAAGGCGGAGGGGCTGGAAGCCAGGGTTGCTCAGCTAGAGGGGGAGCACCGCACTCTGCAGGAGGAAGTGGAGTCTTCTTGGCCTTGCGCTCCGTGCTTTCGAGCGGAGATGCGACGCCAGCGGTCTGTCTCGTCTGCTGCGGCCCAGGCCAGTTGGGAGGCGCTGGAACGCATAGAGGGTGCCATGTCTGAGCTTGGCGCCGTGCCCCCTCCCTAGAAGCACACCGTGGATCAATTGGCTGCCACCCTCGAGCGTCTTCGCCGTGCGGGGGAAGTTTTTCTCCTGACTGCTCATGCCTATGGCAACCATTGCGCGAAGGCAACATGGACGGCCACCTTCGTTTCTCTACAGCGTGGTGGGTGTGGTCATGTTGATGCACTCGGCACTGGTACTGTGCCTATTGCTTCTTCTGCGGAGGTCGCTTCGGGCCAAAATCAGGTGCGGCGGGCCAGCAATGCCCTTGCCAAGGACTTCTGGGCTTCATCTGGTCGGGACGCCACCATGGAGTCGCTCCGGGCGTCTTTGGCCCAGAAGCAGAAGCTAAAGGGTCCTGCGGATGGCGCAAGTGTAGTGGAGTGGAGGGCCGGCACCGGAGACAAGGTGTGACCCTCCGCTTATTTTCCTGGAGAACCCTTTTGTTCTAGGGCTGTGGGTCTCGTTTTTGTTACTTGCTCTGGCATCGCTATGTGAGCCAGTTGGTGACTAGTGACAGTGACTTGTAACCATCATTTTGTTAATTAATATAAACCGAAGGGGGCTTCTTTGCTGGTGCGTTCTTGTTTCATGTTGGTGTTTGCTTTGCTCAGGGGGGTATGTTGTTTCGTCGTACCGTTGGATGAGGCGCGGTTCCTCCGTGGTTGTGCATGAAGTCCTATGCTCCTTTGCGCGATACAAAAGATGAGCGAATGTTGGTTTGCAAGTGGCCTCGGAGGATTTGTTACCGTGGTATAGTGTGCCATGGTGCCAAGTGGAAACGGTGGAAAAAGACAAATCCAGAGGGGTCTATGAAGAGATTCTTTCGGTTGCGCGAACAGAGGGCTTTGGATGCGCGGGACGAGATACAATCTTTCTGGCTAAATCGCGGTGTGGGGGGTGTGCCCAAGGGGCCATCTTCTCATCCCATTCCTACGATTTCCTTGAGCTCTTTGGAGGTGTCGGCTGGCTGTGCTGTGGAGAGGGAGTACACTCGAGTGGGTGTTGTGGGAGCAACGAGAGTGCGAGGCCGACAACTTCGCGCCCGCGTGCGGTTGATAGGTCATCCATTTGCCGTGCTATACGGTCATGTACTTGTAACGTCTTCCCTGTGGGTGCATAATGTATGTGACGGTTGAATTAACATATGTATATATCATATTTTTCTTTCTCGAGGGGGAAGCGAAGCCTCGCGCCGTCCCCCATGCTTTTTTAGGTAGGGCTCCGGGGAGCCCTAACGCTTGCGAGGGGGAGGCGAAGCCTCACGCCGTCCCCCATACTATTTTAGATAGGGCTTCGGGGAGCCCTAATGATTTCGAGGGGGAGGCGATGCCTCACGCCGTCCCCCATACTTTTTTAGGTAGGGCTCTGGGAGCCCTAATGCTTTCGAGGGGGAGGCGAAGCCTCGCGCCATCCCCCATGCTTTTTTAGATAGCACTCCGGGGAGCCCTAACGCTTACGAGGGGGAGGCGAAGCCTCACACCGTCCCCATACTTTTTTTAGATAGGGCTCTTGGGAGCCGTAATGATTTCGAGGGGAAGGCGAAGCCTCGCGCCGTCCCCAATAGTTTTTTAGGTAGGGCTCCGGGGAGCCCTAATGATTTCGAGGGGGAGGCAAAGCCTCGCGCCATCCCCCATACTTTTTTAGATAGGGCTCTGGGAGCCCTAGCAGCTTCTTGAGGGGCGAAGCCTCATGCGATCCCCCGGCTGAGGCTGGTCCTCGCCTGGCCTTGGTGGGTTATGATTCTGCTTGTCTTCGCTCGCCTCTTGGTGTGGATCTCGTTCATGCGCCTATGCCTGCGCGGGGCATCTGTTTGGGCCGGGGCCACCGGCCATGCGCGGTGGCTTGGTTTATACACTCGTGCCCGTGAAGGGCATCGGTGTGTACCAGGGCCACAGGCCATGTGCGGTGGCTTCATTTATACACTCGTGCCCGCGAAGGGCATCGGTGTGTACCAGGGCCACAAGCCATGAACGGTGGCTTCGTTTATACACTCGTGCCCGCGAGGGGATCGGTGTGCACTGGGGCCACAGGCCAGGCACGGTGGCTTCGTTTATTTACTCGTGCCTGCGAAGGGCATCGGTGTGCACCGGGGCCCTAGGCCATGCGCAGTGGCTTCGTTTATACACTCATTCCCGCGAAGGGCATCGGTGTGCACCCGCCCATCTTGCAGCGGTGGCCGTTTATACACTTGTGCCCGCGAGAGGCATCGGTGTCTGCTGAGGCCCACGAGGACATGCGCGGTGGCCGTTTATACACTCGCGTGCCCTTGAAGGGCATCGGTGTGCACCGGGGCCACATGCCATGCACGGTGGCTTTGTTTATACACTGTAAAGAACCGAGCAAGGTGGCTCGAGGTGGATAATTTTCGCCAAAGGCTTGGCCGAGCGAAGGCAGCGGGGCAATCCTCCGGGCGCAGCTGGTTACAACAAAATCTTTGTACATGCCCTTGCCTAGTTAAGGCGGCGGGGCTGTTCTCCGGGCATAAGCAGTTTTACACGATTTCTAAGGGTAGAACTTTCGGAGGGTTTTTATGTTCCAGGTATGGCCCAGCTAGTCCCCCTCTGGGGTTGCGATGCGGAAAGCGCCTGCCCTTGTCATGCCCGTAACAACGTATGGCCCTTCCCACTTGGACTCCAGCTTGCCAAGTGTTGCTTGGTTCGTGGCTCGCTTCAGGACCAGATCACCCAGGGCGATGTGGCGGGCTTTGACCTTTCTATTGTACACCCTGGCGACCCCCTCGCTATATCTTTGCATGGTTGAGATGGCCTGCACGCGTTGCTCTTCGAGGAGGTCGAGAGAGAGCTCTCGTCCCTCCGGGCTTATGCAGGTGGCTCGATAGAACCGCAAAGAAACTCCGCCAAGGCGTCATGGCCTCATCACCGAAGAGGAGCTTGAAAGGAGATAATCCTATAGCTCTGGTGGGCGATGTGCGTATTGACCATAGAGCTTTCTGCAGTTCTGCGGGCCATAGTCCTTTAGGGAGGCCTATGAGGCGCTTCTTCAACCCATCAATGAGGTTGCCGTTGGCTCGCTCGACGGCTCCGTTGGACTCTGGGTGCCCGACGGAGGCGAAGCATATTGTTATGCCCAGGTCTTTGGAAAACTTTCGGAAGTGCTCGGAGTCGAATTGCGTTCCGTTGTCGGTGATGAGGTCCCGCGGTACACCGTATCGGCAAATGATGTTCTTCCAAGCGAATCGCTAGGCGGCTGCGGCGATGATCTTGGCGAATGGTTCCGCTTCGACCCATCTGGAGAAGTATTCGATGGCGACAAACGTGAACCAGAGGTTACCCTTGGCCGCAGGGTATGGGCGATGGCGTCCAACCCAGCGCCACGAAGAGCCTGCACCGTGGCAAGAGTCAGAGGAAGCGCAGCGCCGGTTGCGATCGCCCACTAGCACCCTAGGCATCGCTGGACGAGGTCTTGTGCATCTCGGAGTGCTGTTGGCTGGTAGAAGCCTTGGCGGAATGTCTTCCCTACAAGGCACTGAGGCGCCTGGTGTGCACCGCATATGCTAGGAGGGGCAAATCCTATATTCGACCAGTCACATTCCTCCGCATGTTTCATAGCATACCCGAAAGCTACCTTTATAACTACCAAGTTACGAGTAGCGATTGGCAACCCGTAAGAGTGCTATTACACATGTAGGAAACCATGCTGATCTCAGGTCTAAGGATTATACATCACTATTGCTTGAGACCAACTAATGGCATATAGAATCATAACAATCTCAATAGTGCCTTAAGGTGGGTCAATCCAACCCCATGTTCTCTAACATGTGATCACATTATTGATTTGATGTCTCTATACCCATGACCGGTGAAACATGGTCATCAATCAATACAATGTGCTAGTCAATAGAGTCAATAGTGTTATGATGATTGACCTCCGACCAGGGATTCATATAGAACGACATCATATAAGTTAAGGGTTTCACCAACAAGTCACATAATTGTTAATCTTCATAACCAATGATTCATTCAAGGAACAGGATAACATATTATCCAATATTATGAACATAATGAAATATAATCATCTCCATGATTGCCTCTAGGACATATTTCCAACAGGGGCCACCTAGGCTGGCGCCTCCCCTTAGGCCCAAGCATTACAAGGTCCAATTTGGGTCAAACAGGTGATGCAGCACCTTATTTTGATGATTGCGATGCACACAGAAGGAATTTGGAGGTGAGGCTAGATCCGTTGGAAAGAGAACGAGATAATCTTTCCATCAAGTACTCGTGGATCTCAAACGGACTCTGTATGTGGAAGTTATACACATTTGAAGTTGGTGCTGTCTCCGGAGGCCAAATCGGATTCCAAAAAGTGTCCCACTCGAACTATTGCTTGACTTGGAATGTGGGGACCTTCCTTGTACCATGACATGGAGTAGCAGTCATATCTGCAGGGTTGATGTCCTCATCATCCTCCCCTTCTTGCATTTGAGTCGTCCTCGACTCGCGCTCATCGTCTAGCAACAAGAACAACTTCAAAACTTGTAGCAACGCATTCTCATCTTTCTACAAAATGTTAGCAACACCATATGGCAAAGAAATAGAGAAAGCTTCGCAAATAAAAGGTGAGTGTGCATGCATCAAATGAACAAAGGTACATTTTCCCATAGCATTCAGTTTGTAACTCAATTTGCAAGTATAAGTGAAGTATTTAGCAGAGTTATTCATTGCCCTGTTAATGAGCAGCACAACAATTGATTTCAAAGTGCAAAATCCATTCATATAATCAAATTTCAATCGAGCAATAGAAAATTCATCCAGCAAGGGTGAAAAGATTTGCAAGTTCTTCCATACTTCAACATCAATATTCAGATTGTCAATACTAGATGGTGCAATAAGGGATGAACACATAGGCATTGGATGAGCACAAAATTTTATTTTCCTCTCATATTGAACAAGATTCATCATACAAGAATTGTTATCCAAAACAGCAAGCTTTAATTCATCCACATGATCACAAGTTATGCATATTTGATATACAAGAAATTGATCGTCTACACCGTAATCTCCAATTAATTTAAAACAATAGGTGTAGGTGCTCGAAAGAGAATTTAGAGATGAAATTTCAGAAACTTTCTCCATAGCACATTCCAAACTAACGGGCTCACTAAGCATGATATAGCACAAAGCTTCAGCAGGGGATATTCTATCAAATACTTCCTTATGTGTAATTAATTTGACATGTGTAAAATTATGAGAATTCAGATCAGCACATTGTTCGTTCAAGTCAACATAAGGAATATCAAAAGATTACACTACAGCAGGTCTCACAAGGTTGCTCTATGTCTTGCTATAGCACTAAATCAGTACCTTTGTCATTATCGTCCTCATCAGATAGTGCAGGTACCTCAAACTTCTCTAATGACATAAGAGGCGCCAGATCATCCTTCATCTCTTCAAGCATCTCGGTGGTATCTGTGGATGGAGTAGGAGCCAAAACAATGTGAGCATTTTCAGTTACCTTAGGTTGCTCCTCGCTTGTGGCCGTGGGTGGTGGAGGTACAAAACGATATTGTAATTTCTTCTTCATCTCCTCCCATGTGTACACATAGTGGTACTTGACATTCGACCACCAATGTTGAACATCACCGATCAGCGCCATCCTTGCCATTGTCATCTTCTGATAAGTATTAAGGTCATGTCTTCCAAAGTAGCTATCCAACATAGTAACCCATAGAAAGTAGTCCAACGATGTACTCTCAGCGGTGAGTGGCAAGATGTATACCGGTAGTTATTTTTCTTTGAGTTCAAATCTGCCCGCGATATCATCGTAATCTACCAACTTCAACCAACCTATCATTGTTAGTAGAAAACAAGGAGACAAATCATAAGTATATGTTCCTATCAACTACTAGGAGGTGAAGTTTATCAAGTCACACACGCTCAAGCTCTTACCAAGCTCTTGCAAGTTCTTACCAATGTAAGCAATTGGTGCAACCTATGGTACGGTTCATGATAAACTTGACTCAAGTGATGAGTCTGGATTGTAAGGGCGATTCGATGTGATCTGCTCGGTTAGTAGAAAGTGGAGCTTGTGCAGGCTTAATATTAGATAGTAAAGAGAACAATCAGTTAATTTCAAAAATTGCACATAATTGAATTATAGTTCTTATCTAGCACTTAGCTTATGTTGTTGATCAACCAAGGATGGATGAAGGCTAAAACAAGTGTATAATAATGTATAGGAGTGGTAGACATAAGATAATTAAATAGAATGCAATTGGGAGTGAATAGCACAAGTCTTGACCCAACATTGAAAACTATAGTTTTCTGTCTACTGGACAATGTAGGGTTACAGGTAGGCTACGATAGCAACAAATCAAAATTTTCTACCACGTAAACCAAGAAACCAAGCAAGTAGATGATCACAGATCGTTACCACGAACGCGAGTAGCAGAAGAAGGGTTGGAGTAGCCTGGTCCAATATAGAGCGCGTCGATGTAGCGGTCGTAGTCGATCGTCTCCTTCAGCAACCTCTGCAGTTTCTTATTAAGATCGCGAGATCGTCCTCAAGCCCTTAACGATAACCCGATAGTGCCTCTCACGGTATCCACATGTCGGGGAAGAAACAACCATACCGGTGTGCTAGCACCAAGTCGCACTGCGAGCTCTCGGAAGATGGCGGCTAGGGTTTCGGTGGAACAACTCAACTCACGACTTTTGTGTGTCTCGTCTGTTATGTTCACAACCACCGTCCTAACAGCGTCATGCATCTCCTTATATAGTGCTCGTGATGGATCCTATCCGCACACGTTTGACGAATCGTATTAAATCTTGGTTTGTTCCAACCCGTTAAGTGTGTGACCCTGTAGGTTCATGCATAATCAGTTGTGACTCGGAAACCCTTTTCGATCACAAGTCGATTAGCAGTTCCTAGCAGGACATAACAGATTACCGAATACACACAAATTCTATCGAGGCGAACCTTAGTGCAATATGATCTATGACTAGGTCCCCATCACTTACACACTGTCCTATCAAGCCACACTCCCGACATGTTGATCACCACCATGCACTGCACCACTCCACGACCATTCACCAGCTCACCATGCTACTCAGAATAGTCCCCATTCGCTCAGGTCGAACACTCACCTGAAAGGTAAGCGCACTTTTATCTCAAACATTTAGTCCCAGTTATACTTTTTTAGTAAGCTATACATTAACTTTAGGTGTTATTACACATGTAGGAAACTGCTGATCTCGTGTCTAAGGATGGTTTCTGGCATGTGTAATAGCACTTTAGGGGTTGCCAATGCTACACCTTAACCGGTAGTTATAAAGGTAGCTTTAGTATGCTATGAAACATGCATGAATGTCACTAGTCGATATGGATTTGCCTCCTAATATAACAGAGAGATGTCTCGCCCCTCGCTGTGGTCAATAAAGAAAGTGCATGGCTATGCCACTATTAGTCGAAGTGTTCAACCACATCAAGTAATCCGACACTCGATCGAGAAAGTATTGAACAGTCCATGGATGACACAACATATCACCTGGAGTTCAACTAGACATCATGAGGCAAAGGGAGTATACACGAGTAGGTCGCTTAGTTCAAATAGTTACGGACTGGTCGTATGGAGATACGAGATGGTCGTAGACTGGTCGAAGGTAGTCACAGGGTGGTCGTAACTTGGTCGTAAGGAATTACGAACTGGTCGTGACCAAATACGAACTGGTCGTATAGAGATAGGACCTGGTCGTAGATCATATTGCATTAAGGTTCGTTCGATATAATTTGTGTGTATTCAGGAAACGCTATGTTCTGCTAGTAGCTGCTATGACTCGTGATTGGAAAGGGCTTTCGAGTCACAACCGATTACGCATGAACCTATAGGGTCACACACTTAACCGCTTGGAACAAACCAGTACGAATATGATTCAACAAACGTGTTCGGATAGGATCCATCACGAGCACTATATAAGGAGATGCATGAGGCTGTTGGGAGGTACGCGTGAAACACTACCGAAACCCTAGTCGCCATCTTCCTGAGATCTCTACCGTGCGACTTGGTGCTAGCACACGACGCGTTTCGCGGTTCCTTCCCGGACGTGTGGATACCGTGAGAGGCGCTTATCGCGATCAAGGCGCTTGAGGACGATCCACCATCTTCACAAGGAGCTGCAGAAGTTGTTGGAGGAGACGATCGACTCGCGAGGACGTTGGACGATCGACTACAACCACTACATCGATGCGCTCTACGTTGGACCAGGCTGCTCCAATCCTTCTTCCGTTGCTCTGCGTGTCTAGTGATAACAATCTGTGATCATCTACTTGCTTGGCTTCCTAGTTTACGTGGTAGAAATTCTGATTTGTAGCTATCGTAGCCTACCCGTAGCCCAACAGTGGTATTAGAGCCATCCTGCGTAGTTTTTGATCTGGATCGATCACATATACTTGATATGTAGTAGTAGTAGATTGGATCTATTACTGGTCGGGTTTGGTAACCTAGATCGGTTCATATAGATGGAACGATCTAGGCCCTGGTCGATAAGATCGATTGGTTTCTCAATGGTAGTAGATGGGTTTACGAGGAGGTCTGAGCTTATAAGGACCAGATGGTTTATTGCGCTTGTTCACGACCAGACTGCATATCACTCCTACCGGTCGGAATTCTGCCATCGGAGTATGCCGCAGTGTGTGGTCGAATCAAGGCAATGATCGGATGGTTCGAAATAGGGTTAAATGATTAATCCGATGATTTCCAAGGCTCGGATACATGAATAAGATTTGTGTTCTGGAAAAAGTTTCTGAGAGCGCTGCCCTCGACCAGCGAGGCTAATCGTACTACATGTTTTAGGTGGTATGTGCTCATGTCGTCCGATAGAATTGGTTTCTGTGCATAACTTGTTTTTGCAGGGATTCATGTGAATAGTATGACCCATAATGGTTCATGTATGAGATGCATGTATGTATGTAATTTTCATGACCTGCGTGTCATGCTTATTGCAGCCCAAGGCTATCTATATTTTTGTATAACGGCCTGCGTGTCGACTTGTGATTCTTCTTTACTCCTTGTAATTCATTACTAGCGCTATTAGGAGTAATGGCTAAGTGGGAGTGCTTGAAGGAGTCGACCACTCGGAGAGACGGCGAATAGGATGCATGGCGATGGAGATCACATGGAGAAGGGTCATACTATATCACAATATAATTTGATTGTCTGTGAATGCCTTTATATTCCTATTCATTTATTTTTATACATGTTTTTGCTTTAAATGCTTTTAACATGGTAGAAGTAAAATTCCCTCACATAATATTAAGATAAATTGATGCCCTCCCAAATATGCTTTTCCATCCAAAGTCATGTATTTTAATAGTAGGTCTTGCCAAAGCAGAGTGCCATTAACTCTACTTGAGTAGATGGGTTTGTGTCAGACAGTTACACGCTTAGCATTGGTTTAACTTAACAAGGTTATCATAACAGCCAGTGGACCTTGGGGCATAAAGGTTGGGTGCGAAGCATAGAGATGTCGCCCAACAACAAGAGTCATATAGAGATATGATTAGCAAGGTTGCTTACCATTTTCACTAGTCTTCTAGGAGTGATGCCAAAGCTCACTAGTAGATTAAATGATTATGGATCTTGAATCATTAAATGTCATAAGAGGGATATGGTATTTAGTGAGAGTATCTTTGTTAAATTGTTTAATAGAAATTACTTTGATTGAACATATGTCTTAGTTTTGCATAACTTATGTTGTAGATCATGGCACCAACTGCTGTACCTACATCTAGTTTTGCTTTACGTTCGATACTTGAAAGGGAAAAACTGAATGGAACAAATTTTGCGGATTGGTCCCGCACCTAAGAATTGTTCTTAGACAAGATAAAAGGAATATGTTCTAGAGGAACCAATTCCGGATGTGCTTCTCAAAGTGAATCTCTTTGCTACTCTTAAAACCGCCTATAAAAGGCATGTGATGAATCCCTTGATGTTAGTCAGCTTCTCATGCTTGTCGCTATGAACTCGGACCTTCGTAAGCGGTTTGAGAACATTGAGGCCTATGATATGATCGTGGCGCTCAAAGGCATGTTTGAGACACAAGCAAGAACTCGACAAATATGAGATCTCAAAGAACTTGTTTGGATGTAGGCTAGCTGAGGGTAGTCCGGTGAGTCCTCATGTGATCAAAATGGTTGGTTACACACAGAGCTTGGAAAAACTGGGTTTTCCACTTAGTCAAGAGTTGACTACATATTTGATTCTTGCTTCGCTTCCAACAAAATATGGCTAGTTCATTTTGAACTTCCATATGAATGGCTTAGACAAGAATCTCACGAATCGCATATGATGCTTAAAGCGTGAGGCAAAGATTAAGAAAAGCAACAGTCATGTGATGATGGTGCAAAAGAGTACAAGCTTGTAACATCCCAAATGTATAAATGGGTGTGTGTTTCAAATGTAAGAAAATGTATAGAAATTAAAACTTTTATCACATCTTGAAACTCTTGAACTCTTCTATAATTCTTGTCAAGAGTTGTGGAATTCAAAAACACAAAGCTCCTGTTGACTAAAGTCAAAACCTTATTCCACTTTGTCACAAATCTTGTGCCAACCTTTGGAAACATTTTTCCTTGATTCTAGGGATGATGTGTGACCCCTTTGAATTATTTCATAATTTTTAGAAATTATTTGATAATTTTGGAGGCAAGTCAAACCAATTTTTCAATTGGTCAAACCCTAGAACAGCCTTGATGAATTTATTGAGAAAAATTCTGTTCATAAAAACCTCTAGAAATTTTAGGTAAGGTTAATCCTGGAGTGAGGAAGCTCCAGTTAAAATTTTGGAATTTTTGGAGTTAGTTTGCTACCTCTAAAAATTCCTCCAACCTCAGCCTTCAAATTTAAATTCAAGTCTGGCACTGTTCCTTGGGTCCGAGCCACTTTCCAAGTGGGTCGAACCCAACCAACTTCCCCAGCTCAGTCGAGCTCCTTCACGCGCGAGGTCGTTCTCCGTTGGATTGGAATCCAACCGTCACGACCTCCCCTCTCCTCTCATCGCCGTCAGATGGAGATCTCGCGGCTAGGACCTCCCCTCCCTTTTCAGTGTCTTGCCTAATGGCCAAGACCTCCCACCTCTCTGTTGTGCGCCATTGGATCCAAATCAACGGCCACGACCTCCGCCTCACCTCCCCTCTCCATCTCGTAGCCGTTGGATCAAGATCCAACAGCCACGACCTCCTACCTCTGTTCGTAGCCGTTGGATTGAGATCCAACAGCCACGACCTCCCCTTGATGTTGTGCGCCGTTGGATCAAGATCCAACAGCCACGACCTCCCTTTGCGTCGTGCGCACCAGCACGACCTCCCTCCTCTGTTCAGCACCTTTGGATGTAAATCCAATGGTCCTGACCTCCCCTTCATGTTGTGTGCCCTTGGATGTAAATCCAATGGCCACGACCTCCCCTCAACGTTGTGCGCCCTTGTATGTAGATCTAATGGCCACGACCTCCTCAGCGTCGTGCGCAGCTGCCACGACCTCCCTCCTCTGTTCAGCACCTTTGGATGTAAATCCAATGGTCCTGACCACCCCTCCATGTTGTGTGCCCTTGGATTAAGATCCAATGGCCACAACCTCGTCTCTATGTTGTGCGCCGTTGGATCAAAATCCAACAGCCACGACCTCCCATCCCTTGTCAGTGTCGCGCGCACCAGCACGACCTCCCCTAGATGTTGTGTGCCCTTGGATGTACATCCAATGGCCACGACCTCCCCTAGATGTTGTGCACCCTTGGATGTAGATCCAATGGCCACGACCTCCCCTCGCTGTTGTGTGCCATTAGATGCTAATCCAACGGTCACGACCTCCTATCTCCTTTTAGCGGTCACGACCTCCCTTTTCTTTTCGCAACCGTGCGATGGAGATCCAACGGCTGTGACCTCCCCTTTTCTTTGCGCCACCGTGCGATGAAGATCCTGTGGTCACGATCTCCCCCTCTCCTTTGCAGACCATACCGTTTCAGATCTAAGGGTCACGACCTCCCCCTGTTCTTATCCAACGGTCAAGGTGAGCCCCTGTTCTTCTCCTTCCTCGGGCTCACGCGCGTGCGCCATGGCAGAGGGTGTGCAGGGCCTAGTCACCTCCCAACAGCTCTTTTGCTACACGCATTAAATGCGGGTCAGCCTTTCCGCCCCCAAAGTCATGCTCTGACCTGCCCCCATCACCTCCATGTCCTTGTGGAGCCATGGACCGAGCCATGGGCTAAGCTCACCATGGAGCTTAACCCTAGCTCATGGCCCCTGCTCCCCAGCTTTATAAGGTCCCTCTGTACCCCCTGGGCACTCTTTAAACACCACTTAGCTTCTCCTCTACTCTTTGGAGCTCCAGCACCCGTGAGCCCCTCGGCCGCCATTGTTGCACCTTGAAGCTCCTCGGTGGAACCCATGCTCTAGTGGCTCCCTCACTCAACCTCTTGCTCCATATTGTTCCTCTAACCTCCTGGAGTATTAACACTAACTCAATTTTGGGTTGACCTCTTCAGGGAGTAGCTAATTGGAGTTGGTCTCCTTCGGCCAAAAAGCACCCCCTTCTTCCCCATCGCCGGTAAGGACCTCCCCCTTTCAATTCCTTGCTCTGGGAGCATCTCTTAGCTTTATGGAATACATTTTGATGACCCGGTGCGGTTGATTATGCCCAGGTCCTCTCCTCCGCGTTGTCCTCCTCGGCGCCGGCAAGCTCCTCCACCGCCAGAGCTCCTCTGTCCTCCTCGGTTCCGCCGCAACCTCCAGGTAACCTCCTGGTAGTCCCTTAGAGCTGGGCACTCGCTTGAATGGACCGCTGCAGAGCTCTATTTCGTTTTTGCTTTTGGCCGTGCTTTGCACCGCCGCCTCTCTCTGGCTCGCCGGCGCTCTGGTTCACCACCACGGTCGTGAGTGGTACCGATGGAGCTTACTGCTATTGCACACCCGCACTGCATCCATTTGCACCGCGTGCTTTGAGTCGCGGCGGTGACCATTTCTTCGCCGTCGGTTTTGTTGTCGACGAAACCGACAACCATAAGCGATGTCCTAGGGCCGTCCGTTTTTAGATCTACGGGCGAGATCTCGCAGGGCCGTGTGCGTGCACTATGTCGCGTTGGTTGTGAGCCGTCCATCTCGTGATCAACAGCTCACGACCTCCACCTCCTCTGGGCAGAGATTTCCAAAGCAGCGCATGCGATCCAACTCGGCCGTGGATTCAAGATCAACGACCCAAGTTTGTTGGATCTGCGTGGTATGGCTGAGCGACATTGTTGACAGAGACTTGAGCCGTCCGATCCGGGATCAACGACCCAGGTTAGATCGCGTCGTTTTGATTTTAGGACTTCCCGTGGATTTATTTGTAAACTGAAAAAAGTAATAAACTTTGAAAATGCATAACTATTTCATTTTAGCTCCTATTGAGTTGATTCAAATTTTGGTAACTCTGGTTTGAACTCAACTTTAATCTAAAAATGGTTGTAAGTTGAGTTCGGCTCCAGAAAATGGATTGGTAAATTGGTTCCAAAATTAACTTTAAATGTTGCTCTAAAAATGGCATTTAACTTGTAAAATGCATAAGTAATTCTCTATAGATCCTTTTTGAGTGAATCCAACTTTGTTGGCTTCCTCTAAAAGTGTACTGAATGGTAGAATAGGATTTAGGCATGTCACTATTTTCAAAAGAATTGTGGGTGCATTTTATTTGTGCTCTTTTGCATGTCTTTGAAAAATCATAAAACATGCATCATAGCTCCAAATGAGGTGAACTCAATTGTGTTATTCATCTCATGAGGTGCTTGACTTACCATAAAAGTCCCAGGTGCAGCACCTCTTTGGAAAATTGTGCTAGGGAATTTAATTCGGATAAACAGTAACCGATTTCTATTTTCCAGCAATTTCTAGGCTGAGCAGATTTGTTTTGGCCATATATTTTGCATTGAGAATCCAAATCAATTGGTTATTATTGGTAAATTCCTTAAAAATTATGCCCTTGCTGCTGCAAAAATTTCAGAGCATTTGGAGAAAGTTTGCTGTGGAGTCTTTTTGGTTTTCTTCGTTCTTATCGGTTCTTTTCCGCTTTTTCGTTAGGTGCCGACGAGTGCGTTGATCCCGTGAGTGATCCTTTGCAGCATACTGAGCATATCCAACAAGGCAAGTAGTTTGATCATATCCCTTCTGTCCCATTACTTTGAAGTCTAATATATTGTTTAACTTGTATGTATGCATGCTTACTTTGTGTTAAATTATCGATTAGTTGAGCCTATAGATGCATACTCTGTAGGTAAATGTTCATTCTCTACTACTAAGCCTAGGATTATCTTGCTGTGATTTAGAGTTCGATGGATGGACTCTTATCACTTAGTAGTTGCGTTGATAATGCTTAGATAACGGTAGAAATGGGCGGTTGTCGACATTATGTCGATGACCTTGATCACACAAAAATTAATATTCCATTATGTCCAGCACTTGTGCTTTGTTACTTTGTAAATAAAAAAAAATGAAAACAAAAATTGTTATTGACTTGGGCACAATGGATGTTGGTGTGATATGTTGGGTGTGAATGGAATGGTGCCTAAGTCCCCAAGGACCGAGTTACTTGTGTCACTAAGCCAAGCGCTTTTGCGTGCTAACCACGAGGGGATATGGGACCTCTCTTGGCTAAGTACTTTGGGAGGTGTTAATTGTGGGTCGCAGGTGGTTAAAACTGTTTTATAAGGGAAGAGCACCCTTGATTGCTTAATTTGGGCGGTGTCTCCTATCCTTGGGTTGTCACGACTCTTAATTAGCATCATTCATTGGAAATGCCTTGTAGGACTTAGCCGTCTTGGCATACCAAAGGAAGTATGCTAAATAGCTTGGCGAAAAGGCGGTCTGGCGTGTGGGTACATTGGTACACCCCTGCAGGGTTAAAACTATTCGAATAGCCTCGTCCTAGGTTATGGACATGCTTGGTAAGGTCGTGCAAGAACTAGACTAAACATTTAATTAAAACTTGTTGAGTGTTATGAATTGGGTGATTCATGCTATTGTTGTGGTGGCTATTGGGTTAGTCACTTCCAGGATTGTTGTTGTCATCTATCTATTGTTATTATGTTTTGTCTCGTTGTTATTTGCAAATTAAAAATGAATTGCAAAACTGCTTTAAACCTAATTAATTATTGCAAATGAAAACTTGCTTTATGCTAAAATGAGCCTAAAGCCTTCCACTTAAATAAAGCTTGCATGTAGCATATGTATAGGTCTGTTACCCTTACACATCAGTCTTGTGAGTACATTTTTGTACTCATTTGCTTTGCTTAATAACTTTGTTGCAGAGGAGGTGGAGCCCCAAGGGCCCTACTTTTGTGAGATGTGCTGTGGTTGGGAGGACTAGCTTGGCGGTCCGATCGGTTGCCTTGTGGGCTTTAGGCAAACCGTATGGATTTTGTTTATCACCATCTTATGGCCTTTTGCTTCCGCTGTCGTTTATCTCTTTTATTTGTATTTGGCCAGTCGGCCCCTTTTGTAATAACTCACTATTATGTATGTCCTTTAATTAATCTAGTTCGTGCTTTGGTTCTATGTCTTGTATGAAATTGATGCACGATTTTGTAAAGGGGTGTGTATACTGCATTTCTGGGAAGTATACATATCTCGAAGACATGGGTTATTTTGTTTGTGATGCTAGGGTCAATGGATGACTAAGCATTACAAGCCTAATAAGCCGTGGTCCTCACAAAGCTTCAAGAAGAAGGCCAAAACTTGGGTCAAGAAAAAGGGCAAGGCTAAAGTTTCGGATGAGATCCAAACTAACAAGCCTAAGCCCAAGACTAAGTCTGGCCCGACTCAAGAGAATGAATGCTTTTACTGCAAAGAGCTAGGCCATTCGAAGAGGAACTGCAAGAAATACCTGGTTGATCAGAAAAAGAATGGTGGGACTAAAACTTCCACTGCAGGTATTAATGTTATAGATGTTTTTCTTGCGGACTCTTACATTAACTCATGGGTATTTGATCTGGATCGGTTGCTCATATCCGCAATTCGATCACGAGTCTAATAAGGAGTAGGAGAATTACAAAGGCGAGATGGATCTTCGCGTTGGGAATAAAGCAAGAGTTCTTGCATTAGCCGTCGGGACTTTGCCATTACTTTTGCCTTCATGATTTATTATGGAATTGAATAATTGTTATTACATTCCAGCCATTAGTAGAAACATTATCTCTACCTCATGTTTGATGGCAGAGGATTATAAATTCATTATTGAGAACAATGGTTGCTCTATATTTTTGAATGAAGTGTTTTATGGCTATGCACCTGTTTTGAATGGGTTGTTTATTTTAAATCTTATTGGCGATCCGTCATAATATTAATCTTGAAAAGGCTTGACCTAATGAAATAAATTCCACTTTCATTTGGCATTGTCGTTTGGGTCACATAAGTGAG
Source organism: Phyllostachys edulis (assembly GCA_036346405.1). Lineage (NCBI taxonomy): Eukaryota > Viridiplantae > Streptophyta > Magnoliopsida > Poales > Poaceae > Phyllostachys > Phyllostachys edulis. The sequence continues at coordinate 71,016 of JAYEVD010000041.1, read as the reverse complement.
AAACACATGAAAAAGCTCCATAATGATGGAACTCTAAACTCATTTGATTTGGAATCATTTGATGCATCTGAATCTTACAGTGGAAAAAATGACCAAGACACCTTTCCTTTGAGTCGAGTGAAAGGGCGTCCATTTCAGATTAGCACTCATACATCTTGATGTGTGTGGACCAATGAGCATGATGACAAGAGGTGGTTTCGATGCTTCATTACTTTCACCGATGACTATAGTAGATATGGATATATCTACTTAATGAGCGCAAGTTGGAATCCTTTGAAAAGTTCAAGGAGTTCGAGAATGAGGTACAAAATCAACTTGGCAAGACAATCAAATCTTTATGATCTGATCGTGGAGGTGAGTTTTTGAGCCATGAGTTTGGTAATCATTTGAAACAATGTGGAATTGTTCCACAGCTTACACCACCGGGCACTCCATAATGGAATGGTGTGTCCGAGTGGCGTAATAGGACCTTGTTGGACATGGTTCGATCAATGTTGAGCCAATCAAATCTACCATTGTATTTTTGGGGTTACGCTCTAGAAACTGCCGCTTTCATTTTAAATAAGGTACCATCTAAATCAGTAGATAAGACACCATATGACATGTGGACTGGGAAGAGTCCTAGTTTGTCTTTTGTAAGGATTTGGGGATGTGATGTCTATGTTAAACATTTGACGTCTGACAAACTCACACCCAAGTCAGATAAATGTTTCTTTATAGGATATCCTAGGGAAACCAAAGGATATTATTTCTACAACCAAGAAGAAGGCAAAGTTTTTGTTGCCCAAAATGGTGTCTTTTTGGAGAAAGAGTTTCTTTCAAAAGGAGTCAGTGGGAGAAAGGTGCAACTCGAAGAAATTCGGGAAACATCTTAAAGTGTTTCAACTCCTACTGAACCTCTACTGGATGAACAAAATGATGTTGAATCTATAGATGAGGCACCAGCCCCACGTAGATCTAAAAGGCTGCGTCAATTACCTACAAGGTCTGGGCATGACGTATTATTATTGAATAATGATGAGCCTAAGACTTATGAGGAAGTGATGATGGGCCCAGACTCTGAGAAATGGCTTGGAGCCATGAAATCCGAGATAGACTCTATGAGAGAAAATCAGGTTTGGAGCCTGGTCGACCCACGTGATGGTGTTAAAACCATTGAGTGCAAATGGATCTATAAGAAAAGGATTGATATGGATGAAAATGTTCACATTCGTAAGGCTCGACTAGTCGCAAAAGGGTTTCGACAAGTTCAAGGAGTTGACTACGATGAGACTTTCTCACCGGTAGCGATGCTTAAATCTATTCGGATCATTCTAGCTATTGCTGCATATTTCAACTATGAGATATGGCAAATGGATGTCAAAACGGCTTTCCTTAATGGAAACCTAGATGAGGATGTGTACATGACACAGCCTGAAGGTTTTTTTGATCCAAAGAATGCTAGTAAGGTATGCAAACTTCAAAAGTCCATTTATGGGTTGAAGCAAGCATCTCGGAGTTGGAATATACGTTTTGATGAGGAGATCAAAAGGTTTGGTTTCATCAAGAACAAAGAAGAACCTTGTGTTTACATGAAGGTTAGTGGGAGCGCGCTTGCTTTTCTAATCTTGTATGTAGATGACATACTACTGGTCGGAAATGACATTCCTATTCTAGAATCCATTAAGTCATCATTGAAAAATAGTTTTTCCACGAAGGACCTAGGGGAGGCAGCATATATCTTGGGAATAAGGATCTATAGAGATAGATCTAAGAGGCTAATTAAATTAAGCTAGGATAAGTACATAGATAAAGTGTTGAATCGGTTCAACATGCAAGATTCCAAGAGAGGATTCTTGCCCATGGCACATGGCATTAATCTTAGCAAGAAGCAGTTTCCTACGACCACTGATGAGCGAGACAAAATGAGTGATATTCCATATGCTTCGACCATTGGATCTATCATATACGTCATGCTATGTACGACGACCGAGATGTATCATATGCTCTAAGTGTTCTGACGGATACCAAGTGATCCGGTGAAGGTCCTTTGGACGGTTTGTGAAAAATATTCTTAAGTACTTAAGAATGACTAAGGATGTGTTCCTAGTTTATGGCAGTGATGAAGAGCTCATTGTAAATGGTTACATCGATGCAAGCTTTCAAACCGACAAAGATGATTATCGTTCGCAATCTGGTTTTGTATTCATTTTGAATGGAGGAACAGTGAGCTGGAAAAGTTCCAAGCAAGAGACGGTTGCTGATTCCATGATAGAGGCCGAGTACATTGCGGCCACGAAGCTCTGAAAGAAGGTGTTTGGATAAGAAATTTCATTCTTTGAGTTGGGTGTGGTTCAAGTGCCTCGAGCCCAATGGATCTCTATTGTGACAACAATGGAGCCATTCTTGTGAGCTAAGGAGCCTAGATCCCATCGAAGTCGAAGCATATACTCGGCGCTATCATCTTATCCATGAATTGGTGGATAGAGGAGATATTAAGATATGCAAAGTTCATACAGTTTAAATGTTGGCGATCAGTTGACAAAGCCTCTCCACACTGACCAAAGCATGAGGCACACACAAGAGCTATCGGTATTAGATACCTAAATGATTGACTCTAGTGCAAGTGTGAGGCTGTTGAAATATGCCTAGAGGCAATCATAGAGATGATTATATTTCCTTATGTTCATAATATTGGATAAAATGTTATCTTGTTCCAAGAATAATAATGTTAATATTGATTATCAAGTATGTGACTTGATTGTGAAACTCTATATTTCTGCGATAATTATTCTTATCGATCCTGATGGGAAACATATGAGGACACATATGAATAGACTAGCATATGTATTGGTTGATGACTATGTTTCACGGGTCATGGATATGGAGATATCAAACCAATAATATGGACACATGTTAGAGAACATGATGTTGGATTAGACCCACCTTGAGACACTATTGAGATTGTTATGATTCTATGTGTCGTTAGTTGGTCTCAAGCAATGATGATGTATAATCCTTAGACCTGAGATCAGCATGGTTTCCTACATGTGTAATAGCACTCTTAGGGGTTGCCAAACGCTACACCGTAACTAGGTAGTTATAAAGGTAGCTTTTGGGTATGCTATGAAACATGCAGATGAATGTCACTGGTCGGATATGGGATTTGCCCCTCCTAACATAACAGGAGAGATGTCTCTAGGCCCCTCATTGTGGTCGAATAAAGAAAGTGCATGGCTATGCCACTAGTAGTCGAAGTGTTCGACCACGTGAAGTAATCCAACACTCGATCAAGAAAGTATTGAATAGTCCATGGATGACACAACATCCCACAGGAGTTCAACCGGACATCGTGAGGCAAAGGGTATACACGAGTAGGTCGCTTAGTTCGAGCGATTCTGATTTGTCGCATGGAATCTGAAATGGTGTACATCGGTCGAGCGTAATCACAGGTGGTGGTAACCTGAGTCGTGAGGAATTCTGAATGGTCGTGACCAAATCTGAATTGGTCGTATAGAGATAGGACCGAATCGTAAGTGATGAGGACACGGTCATAGATCATATTGCATTAAGGTTTGTCGATATAATTTGTGTGTATTCGGAATCGCTATGTTACGCTAGGAGCCGCTTCGACTTGTGATCGGAAAGGGTTTACGAGTCTGGCCGATTACGCATGAACCTATAGGGTCACGCATTAATGCGATTTGGAACAAACCGGTATGAATACGATTCGACAAACGTGTTGGATAGGATCCATCACGAGCACTATATAAGGACATGCATGAGGCTATTGGGAGAATGCGGCGTGAAACACTCACAAACCCTAGCCGCCATCTTCTGAGATCTCTACTGGATGCGACTTGGTGCTAGCACACCGACGTCATGCGGTTGTTTCTTCCACGGGCGTGTGGATACCGGTAGAGGCGCTCTTCTGCGGCTTGATTGCGCTTGAGGGCGATCGCGTTCTTCCCAAGGAACTGCGAAGTTGCTAGAGGAGGCGATTGACTCGTGAGGACCTTTGGATGATCGACTACGACCACTACATCGGCGTTGTCGAACCGGAAGCGAAGGATCCCGAATTCTCTGTGTTCATACATTAGTCGGGATAGCTAATGTACGATCAAACAAAAGTGATAATCAAAACATATCACGCATTTTATTAATATTTATTAGAGATTATTACAAAGAGCACGAGGCCAAATAAAGTAAAACACGGTGAGCGATTAATAGTAGTAGACCCAGCGATTAGCCACGAGGCAATAAATGCAGAAGCGCTGACCTAAGCGTCAAGATCCTCACCGTCTGGTAGATATCTTCTCTGAATAAAGATTATTCAGCAAGAGTGAGCACAACTACCGTGCTGCAAAGTTACACCAATATGGAATTGATATGCATGCATAAGGTAGACAAAGGATCTTGGCAAGGTTATTTTAAATAAGCGGCGGTTTTAATTTAAATAATCATATTAGATTTCAAAGCCATTTCATACAATAATCTAAATCTCCATTTTAAATGACAATAGTTTATTGTGGATAACCTCCATAAAAGATGATGGATATCCTCCAATCACAATGGCTACCCGCCCAATTTTCCCACAGGACTATCCATCCTGAAACTATCTGTTGAAATCATTTTAAAACCAAAAACAAATCTAACTCTGAGTGGCTTTGCTAGCATGTCCATGACCGCGGACGCGGCTATTCGAATAGTTTTACACTCTGCGAGTTTGTACAACTTTACCCACGAGATATTATACTCTTTGTGTCGGCCAATCCACGCTTCCTAAGGCGTGTGTGAACAAACATCACAAGCCGTTACAATGTTCTACCTCAAAGTACTTGTGCGCTAAGGTTTAAGCTTCCATTGGGTGGCCGTCCTCAAAACCCCTCTTGCGCGGATGGGAAAAGCTGTCTGCAGACACCCATACATACAACATAGCACAAATAACTAAGAGGTATTACAAATTATTTAGCAGTCCTGCCCATACAGGACATGTGGTTGTCTGATAAGGCATAACAAAATGCGCTCAAAGACCGGTCCTCAATTGACTTGGGCGTCATTCAATTTAAACCACAGGTCTTAATCTTAACAGACTAAGCAGTGCATAAACTGCACCCACCATTCATCCTTTTAGCCCAAGTCCAAACCCTTTTGATTTTATTTCTATAAAACCATCTTTACAATTTCTCTATGGTAAAACAATACCATAGTTTTAATTTTCGACAAATTTTATTGAGTTGGCTAAAATTCTCCCAAAACATAAATCATGGTCTAAGTATTTGCGAAGCATTTGATTATTAAACATAATAATTTATCTAAGGTGACAAAGGAATGTCAAGGCAACATCAAAATTTGGCATACAAGGATAATAGGAATAACTAATTATTTAAGCAGAATTTGAAATATTTGAATAAAATTATGCATGCAATTAATAATTTAAAAACTGAATTTAATTAACTTTAAAATAATAGGGCAAAATGGTCAAAGTATAACTTGCCTTCGTTGCGATCTGGAAAATCTAAGTCTTGAGAAGTATCAAATTCCCAGGAATCGTCAAAGTCTAAGCGTGAAAATAAGGCAAATCAAATAAAATTCAAATAAAACTCAGAAATACAAAATAAACCAAGTCTAAATATAATAATTTTATTTTATTGAGCTAGATAATCAAATTATAAAATTTTAGAAATTTGTTTCACTAAATTTGGAGTTAGGATTCAATTATTATGAATTTTACAAATTTTAATCTTAAATTTGATATTTAAAAATTCAAAATTCTAAAACAGAACTAAAATGGACTCTAAATTGATTTATTATATTTTATTTAGTTAGACAATAATTTTCTAAAATTTTAGCAACTTGAATCATCTAATTTGGAGTTATAATGCAAAAGTTATGAATTTTACAAATTTTAAACTAAATCTGTTATTAAACAATTTTCTCGAATTATTCTCCTAAAGGAAATTCTAATTATTAGCATGCTGGCGTCAGCGATGATTTTCCAGGAATTAAATGAATTAAAATAATTTTTCGACATGTGGGGCCTAAGTGTCATAGACACGGTCTATATGAACTAAGTCCATGTGGCTTTAGGGTTGGGGTTGTGGTGATATGGCGTGTGAGGGTGGCGTGGCGCCACGCAGCATCCACGTCGGATCTGGGCTGAGGTGGCGCCCGCGTTGGCGCTGCGTGGCATAGCCCGTCCGGTTCGATGGGCGAGCTCGGCAACACCCTCGCCGCGCTTCGCACCACGGCGAGGTGTGAATGGGCGCGTTCGAGAGGCGGCGGACGATGCTTACCAAATTAGCGGCGCGCGTGGCCAGGAGACTTCGGCGGCGTTGAGGTTTTAGCGGCGGCGGCGGCTTATGGTGGCGAAGATGTTCTGGCGTTCCGACAAAAGCGGAGATGGCGGCGAGTTAGCGATGAGTCAACGATGATGAAGATGGCGGCCACGAGGACGCGGTGCCAGCAGTCTTGCGGAATCGAAGAAAATTCAAAACTTGGCGCCGGTGAAAAATCTCCAAATTCCTCAAGGTGAGAGCGAGAGAGTGAGTGAGTGGTCGCGTTGGATTGAGGGACAAGCGCACCGTGCTCCTTTATAGGGTTGAGGCGGTCGATAAGACGAGATCGTCGCGTGGCTTCAATGGCGGCGGTGGCGAAGTGGAGATTAAAGAGGTTAAAGAGGGGAAAGCAGGCGGAGTGAGTGCGGAGAGTTGGGTTTGATTCTTGACAGCGAAAAGGGGTAGTAAAGTCTTGGCGTTAAGGCTTGAGTGAAGGGCGGCCATGGCGGCTTGTCTTGTGAGCCTTGAGAAGATGGGCGGGGAAGAAGAAAGGTCTGCCGTTGGATGCGGATCGTGAGGCTTGGAGAGGCGGCGTGTGGCGTGGTCACGTGTTCTTTGTCCGATCTGAAATCGTGCGGTTGATGAGTTAGTTGTGTGGGCAGCCTTGAGAGAGTTGGGCGGAGGCTTTCGCCCAAATCTTTGTTTAGAAGTTTTCTTTTGTTTTCTATTTAATTTAATCACGAAAATTAAAATAGGCTTTAGAATATAACAATTAACATCCAAAATTCTAGAAAAATTCACATAAATTCTTAGAGACATTTTAGACTTAATAAAATTATTTCCAACTTAAACTTGATAATAGATTTTGTAGTTAAATTTATTTTATCTTTAACTAATTAGGAAAAGTTTTAAAAATTTGAAATTTCCACAAAAATAAATAAATTTTAAATTTTCTCTGAAATTGAAATTTTGGGCTGTTACAAACCTTCCCCTTAAAGGAATCTCGACCAGAGATTGATTTGTTTCGACCGGAGATGGGGATACTCTGCCTTAAGATCTTCCTCTCGTTCCCGTGGCTTCACTTTACGGTGGTGGCTCCTTTGGACTTTATATGATCGGATGATCTTGCTCACAGTAACACGCTCTGCGGCGTCTAGAATCTTGATTGGTTGTTCTACATAAGTAAGGTCTTCTTGTAGATCAATACTTTCGAAAGAGTTTGATCTTCGGCACTCGAAGCACTTCTTTAGTTGTGACACATGAAAGGCGTTGTGTCTTTGCAGACAAGGAGGTTGGCGGTTCTAGCGATAAGCGACTTCACCTCTCTTTGCCAAAATTTTGTAAGGGCCCTAAATCTGGGTGCAAGTTTTCCTTTAGTCAGGAACCTTCTTACTCCTCCGAGTGGAGTAACTCGAGATAAACAAAATCTCCTATTTCAAAGGTCAATTCTCTTGACGGTTGTCGGCATAACTTTTACATCGGGTTTGAGCTACTTTCAAGCGTTCTCTTATTGTTTTAACCTTGTTCTCGGCTTCTTTGATTAATTACAGTCCGAAGAATTGGTGCTCTCTACTTCATCCCAAAGGGTGGAGTTCTACATTTTACGCCATATAAAGCCTCAAATGGAGACATCTGTAGACTAGCTTGGTAGCTATTGTTGTGCGAGAATTGCAAAGGCGATTCTTGTCCCAACTTTTCCATAGTCTAAGGCGCACAGGCTCGAAGCATATCTTCAAGAACTTGGTTGGCGCGTTACATCGACCATCCGTCGAGGGTGATAAGGCATCTTGAAGTTAGTCTGGTTCCTAAAGCTTCGTGAAGACTCTTCCAAAATCGGAAGTGAGCGAGAACCTCTATCGGAGACAATCTTCTTAGGTACACCATGTAAACAAACAATCTTGGCCACATATAATTGACTAGTTTGCTACTCGATAAGTGGTCTTATTTGGAATGAAATGGGCCACTTTAGTCAATCATCAATTATCACCCAAATGGAATCACATCTGTTTGGGTCCTAGGAAATCGATAATGAAATCCATACCAATTTCTTCCCACTTCCATTCAGGAATTGGTAATGGTTGTAACAAACCGGTGGTCTTTGATGTTCTGCCTTAACTCGTTGACATACATCTGCAGACAACAAATTCAGCGATTTCTCGCTTCATCTTGACCCACCAATACTTCTCTTTCAGATCTGGTACATTTTGGTACTTAGGGATGAATGGAGTAGGGTGATTCATGTGCTTCTTTCGGAATTGTTGTTTTAATTCCTGGCGATTAGGCACACAGATCACGATTCCGAACCACCTTTGTTCCTTGCTCATCTTGAGAGAATCACGGGGCTTTGCCTCTTCTCATATTCTTTTGATTTCTTTGATGTCTTCGTCTTCTAACTTGTTTTTCTCTAATCGACTCACGAAGAGTGGGTTGAACTTCAAAGCATTGACACATCCTTGATTGACAATCTCTAGATTTAGATGCTTGAGTTCTTCATACAATTAAGGTGATTCTTGAACCAAAATGGTATTGCAATCGCCTTTCTACTCGGGGCATCTGCAACTACATTTGCTTTACGGATGATAATGAATTCCAAGGTCGTAATCTTTTATCGCTCTAGCCATCTTCGTTTATGCGAGGTTGAGTTACATTGAGTAAAAATGTATTTGAGACTCTTATGATCCGTGAAAATCTCACGGCGGTTACCAATGAGATAATGCTTGATTTTGAGCATGCACAATTCTTTGCTAACTCAAGATCATGAGTCGGATAATTTCCTTCGTGTGGTCTTAAGCGGCGAGATGCATAAGCCACTACTTTGCCTTCTTGCATAAGTACACATCAAGTCCTTGACGGGATGCATCATGAAGATTTCAAAGTCCTTATGAATATCGAGGCGATACTAACACCAGTGCGAAACTAATCTCTTTTTGAGTTCTTGGAAACTCTTTTCACGAGCCTCTGTCCATTCAAACTTTTTCTCCTTTTTGAAGTTGAGTCATGGGTCTTGCTATCTTGGAGAACCCTTCAATAAATCTGCGGTAATACCCGCTAATCCAAGAAACTTCTCACCTCTGTAGCCAGACTTGGGTTGTTTCCAACCCATTCGGCTTCAACTTTGGTGGATCTCTGCGACTCCTCCTGTGACACAATATGTCCAAGGAATGCCACTTGACTTAGCCAAAATTCGCACTTGCTAAATTTGGCATAAAAGTGATTCTCTCTGAGTTTTCCCAAAATTATTACGAGATGATCCTCGTGTTCATCTTCATTCTTTGAATAAATGAGAATATCATCGATAAACACAACCACAAACTTATCCAAGAATTCCATGAACACTTTGTTCATCATATTCATAAAGTGGCGGGCGTTTGTCAAACCGAACGACATCCTTTGTGAATTCATCTGATCCATATCTGGTTGTGAATGCGGTCTTGGGATATCTTACGTGCGATCTTGAGTTGGTGATAGCGGATCTCAAGTCAATCTTTGAAAATACACTTGCTCCTTTAATTGATCAAGCAGATCATCTATCCTAGGTAGCGGTACTTATTCTTGATTGTCACTTCATTAAGTGATCGTAATCCACACATTCTCATACTATTGTCTTTCTTCTTGACAAATAATCTGGCGCTCCCCAAGGTGATGAGCTTGGCAGTATATAACCTTCTGTTTTAGTTCCATTATCTGTTTCTTCATCTCTGCCAATTCATTGGCGGCATTCTATAAATTAAGCTTTGAGATTGGGGCGGTCCACAGGACTAAGTCAATTATAAATACTACGTCCTGTCGGGTGGCATCTTGGAGTAGTTCATCGGGAAAAACATCAGGAAATTCTTGTACCATTGGTATATCTTCAAGCTTTAACTCTTTCAAGCTGGTTAGAACTAATCTTTCTCTGGTACTAGTTTTGGGCTTGAATTCAACTGAGATTCCTTGCTCATTGGTAAGAGCAATAGACCTATTGGCACAATTTATTTGTCCTTGATTCTTGGCTAACCAATCCATTCCAAGAATCACATCAAACCTTGAGAATGCAAAACTATCAAATCTGCTAGGAAGGTTACTCGGATATTTCAAGGATAAGGTTTGGGCAAAGACAAGCGGTTCTCATTTACGAGGCAGGGAGTGAATTATCATAGGATTATCTAAAGTAGAGATAGGTAACCCATGTTTTCCCACAAATTTATTGGAAACAAAAGAGTGTGATGCTCAGGAATCAAATAGGACTAAAATTGATCTTGAATTAGCGCGTACCAGGGCGACATCCGGTCTTTGCTTGAGCTTCCTCTGCTGATAGCGTGGTTCACACGTCCCTTAATATCTTTGAATTGCCGGCTTTTGATTGCCAGGTGGCTGGAACTCTGGTGTTGGCCTAGCGGTGGTGCACCTTCAGCTTCTTAGGGCATCTGTTAGCATAATGCCCGTCTCGTTCAGATGAAAACATGTCACTCAGCTGCCGATGAAATCAGATTCTTCTGCTGAGGCCGACCTCCAGTTGAGTTACTCTGGGCTTTGAAGTATTGAGTATTGTGTTGGTCTTTGGAGCTCGAGTGTGGAAGATGAAATCCTCCACTGCTGCGGTGGTGAAATTTGTAACGTGAGGCTTGGGTTGTCCTCCAGCATTGTACTTCTGAGCGGCCATCCTCCGCTTGCGGTTCTCCATCTGCAGATGTTTGGCCTCCTGGCGAAAAGCTTTATTCACCAACTGCTGAAAGTCAATGTAGTCATTGGAGACCAGCTGGACTGAGATCTCATCGTTTAAACCATCCATGAACCTTTCCTGCCTTTCTTCATCACTAGCCACATCTGCTGGGGCATAGCGAGCAAGCTGGTTGAATTTGTGCAGGTATTCACCTTGTCTTGCGGTTGCCTTGTTTGGTAGCGTGGAACTCTTTCTTCTTTAGGGTCATTATCGGTGAGAATATGTGCATGGCGGAAAGCTTGTACAAACTCATCCCAAGTGATAGTTTGTGAATTGGCATGGGTGATGCAGAAGTTGTCCCACCATTCTGAAGCTGAACCATTGAGTTGGTGAGAGGCAAAAAGGACTCTCTCACGATCAGTACACTGAGTGATATCCAGCTTCTTCCCGATAGCGCGGATCCAGTCATCGGCATCCATCGGCTCTGTGCTGCTGGAGAAGGTCGGTGGACGCATACGCATAAATTCTGCCATGGTCAATCTTTGTGCAGGTGGAGGTGGTGGTGGTGCTTGGTGGTCTTTGCTTGGTTGATGTTAATGGTGAGCTAGCGAGTCTATCGAGATGTGTCGATTGGCCATCATCTGGCGCCAATCGTGCCCTTCTGGTGGTGGAGGTGGTTCTTTGGGCGGGGTTTTCTGTGTCTGCGTTTGGATTTCCTTGGCCTTGGCGCTACCACTTGGCGGCGTGTGGTAACCATCTGTGGAATCTTCTAAAGACTTCGAGAATAGAGTATAGAAATAAAGTTCTAAGGAATAATATTTTTAACACCCAAGAACTAACAAGCACAAGACAAAAGAACCAAATTTTGCCAAAATAGTCCTTTTATTATTTTATTTTATTGTTTGATTATGGCTATCACAAGAGACATTGATAGCTCATAATTAGCATCTAACGATCATATGAGATCTGACTAAGGTGTAAGAGGGTATAATCTGGCTGCATAAGTACTACCCTCTCTGCCTTGTATATAGCCATGACTCTTCTTCCGCTTTCGGCCTTTCTTCGCATCTAGCGAGTGCTTACGAGTATTACTCGGTTCATCGAGAGTGTTCCGTAGGCATAATCCATTGCCTTAGACAGGTCCACTTGGTGAGTAAGCTCAGGAGAGTCCTCATACTCAGCAGGACGAAAGGTGCTATCCAGCCGAGTCGGAATGTGCATGGGGTGGTAGTGAAACTCGGAGTCCTCAAAATAATTGTTGTAAATATGGCGTGGCGGCGTGTTGCCTCTCTGCTGCATCTGAAGTCCATCAACGAAATTATCACGTCTCACTGGGGCGTCGAAGATGTGGTGGTTTGTGTTTGGTTGAAGGTTGGCGTAGAGGATTACTTCAAGTCTCCAACGCTCTTGGTTCCCCACTTTATACATGTACCCTTGATAAGTTGGTCTCTGGTTGTAACCTAAGTGTTGCATCATCTTCCATAGAAGTGCGACCCGTTGTCCGTGAAAATTCCATGGAAATCCGGGTTGGTTGTTGACCATCTACAATTTAAAGAATAAGATGAGTTGATAACCATTTTAAAAAGAAGTGTTGAAGACTCTTGAATAGACTCAAAATATGTTTAGTTTTTGAAAAATAAATCCTTAAGAAAATTCTAAGGCCCGTCCTCTGATCGATATGGCTCGATACCACTTTTGTCGAACCCGGGGCGAAGGATCCCGAATTCTCTGTGTTCATACATTAGTCGGGATAGCTAATGTACAGATCAAACAAAAGTGATAATCAAAACATATCACGCATTTTATTAATATTTATTCAGAGATTATTACAAAGAGCACGAGGCCAAATAAAGTAAAACACAATGAGCGAATAATAGTAGTAGACCCAGCGATTAGCCACGAGGCAATAAATGCAGAAGCGCGACCTAAGCGTCAAGATCCTCACCGTCTGGTAGATATCTTCTCTGAATAAAGATTATTCAGCAAGAGTGAGCACAACTACCGTGCTGCTTAAGTTACACCAATATGGAATTGATATGCATGCATAAGGTAGACAAAGGATCTTGGCAAGGTTATTTTATGTAAGCGGCGGTTTTAATTTAAATAATCATATTAGATTTCAAAGCCATTTCATACAATAATCTAAATCTCCATTTTAAATGACAATAGTTTATTGTGGATAACCTCCATAAAAGATGATGGATATCCTCCAATCACAATGGCTACCCCAATTTTCCCACAGGGACTATCCATCCCGAAACTATCTGTTGAAATCATTTTAAAACCAAAAACAAATCTAACTCTGAGTGGCTTTGCTAGCATGTCCATGACATGACGCCAGACTATTGAATAGTTTTACACTCTGCGAGTTTGTACAACTTTACCCACACGAGATATTATACTCTTTGTGTCGGCCAATCCACGCTTCCTAAGGCGTGTGTGAACAAACATCACAAGGCCGTTACAATGTTCTACCTCAAAGTACTTGTGCCCGCTAAGGTTTAAGCTTCCATTGGGTGGCCAGTCCTCAAAACCCCTCTTGCGCGATGGGAAAAGCTGTCTGCAGACACCCATACATACAACATAGCACAAATAACTAAGAGGTATTACAAATTATTTAGCGAGTCCTGCCCATACAGGACATGTGGTTGTCTGATAAGGCATAACAAAATGCGCTCAAAGACCGGTCCTCAATTGACTTGGGCGTCATTCAATTTAAACCACAGGTCTTAATCTTAACGAGACTAAGCAGGTGCATAAACTCGCACCCACCATTCATCCTTTTAGCCCAAGTCCAAACCCTTTTGATTTTATTTCTATAAAACCATCTTTACAATTTCTCTATGGTAAAACAATACCATAGTTTTAATTTTCAACAAATTTTATTGAGTTGGCTAAAATTCTCCCAAAACATAAATCATGGTCTAAGTATTTGCGAAGCATTTGATTATTAAACATAATAATTTATCTAAGGTGACAAAGGAATGTCAAGGCAACATCAAAATTTGGCATACAAGGATAATAGGAATAACTAATTATTTAAGCAGAATTTGAAATATTTGAATAAAATTATGCATGCAATTAATAATTTAAAAACTGAATTTAATTAACTTTAAAATAATAGGGGCAAAATGGTCAAAGTATAACTTGCCTTCGTTGCGATCTGGAAAATCTAAGTCTTGAGAAGTATCAAATTCCAGGAATCGTCAAAGTCTAAGCGTGAAAATAAGGCAAATCAAATAAAATTCAAATAAAACTCAGAAATACAAAATAAACCAAGTCTAAATATAATAATTTTATTTTATTGAGCTAGATAATCAAATTATAAAATTTTAGAAATTTGTTTCACTAAATTTGGAGTTAGGATTCAATTATTATGAATTTTACAAATTTTAATCTTAAATTTGATATTTAAAAGAATTCAAAATTCTAAAACAGAACTAAAATGGACTCTAAATTGATTTATTATATTTTATTTAGTTAGACAATAATTTTCTAAAATTTTAGCAACTTGAATCATCTAATTTGGAGTTATAATGCAAAAGTTATGAATTTTACAAATTTTAAACTAAATCTGTTATTAAACAATTTTCTCGAATTATTCTCCTAAAGGAAATTCTAATTATTGCATCTGCTGCGTCAGCGATGATTTTCCAGGAATTAAATGAATTAAAATAATTTTTTACGACATGTGGGGCCTAAGTGTCATAGACACGGTCTATATGAACTAAGTCCATGTGGCTTTAGGGTTGGGGTTGTGGTGATATGGCGTGTGAGGTGGCGTGGCGCCACGCAGCATCCACGTCGGATCTGGGCTGAGGTGGCGCCGCGTTGGCGCTTGCGTGGCATGGCCACGTCGGTTCGATGGGCGAACTCGGCAACACCTCGCGACGCCTTCGCACCACGGCGAGGTGTGAATGGGCGCGTTCGAGAGAGGCGGCGGACACGATGCTTACCAAATTAGCGGCGCGTGGCCGGAGACTCGGCGGCGTTGAGGTTTTAGCGGCGGCGGCGGCTTATGGTGGCGAAGATGTTCTGGCGTTAAACAAAAGCGGAGATGGCGGCGAGTTCGCGATGAGTCGCGATGATGAAGATGGCGGCCCACGAGGGCGGTGCCAACGAGTCGCGGAATCGAAGAAAATTCAAAACTTGCGCCGGTGAAAAATCTCCAAATTCCTCAAGGTGAGAGCGAGAGAGTGAGTGAGTGGTCGCGTTGGATTGAGGGAGCAAGCGCACGGTGCTCCTTTATATAGGGTCAGGCGATCGATAAGACGAGATCGTCGTGGCTTCAATGGCGGTGGCGAAGTGGAGATTAAAGAGGGTTAAAGAAGCAAAGCGGCGGAGTGAGTCTTGGCGAGCCTTGAGTTTGATTAACGCCTGACAGCGAAAAGGGGTAGTAAAGTCTTGGCGTTAAGGCTTGAGTGAAGGCGGCCATGGCGGCGGTCTTGTGCAGCGACGCGAGGAAGATGGGCGGGGAAGAAGAAAGGTCACAAGCCGTTGGATGCGGATCGTGAGGCTTGGAGAGGCGTGTGGCGTGGTCACGTGTTCTTTGTCCGTCTGAATCGTGCGGTTGATGAGTTAGTTGTGTGGGCAGCGCTGAGAGGAGTTGGTAGGAGCTTTCATTTAAATCTTTGTTTAGAAGTTTTCTTTTGTTTTCTATTTAATTTAATCCTGAAAATTAAAATAGGCTTTAGAATATAACAATTAACATCCAAAAATTCTAGAAAAATTCACATAAATTCTTAGAGACATTTTAGACTTAATAAAATTATTTCCAACTTAAACTTGATAATAGATTTTGTAGTTAAATTTATTTTATCTTTAACTAATTAGGAAAAGTTTTAAAAATTTCAAATTTCCACAAAAATAAATAAATTTTAAATTTTCTCTGAAATTGAAATTTTGGGTTATTACAGGGCGTGCTCTCACGTTTAACAGTGCTGCTCAATCCTTCTTCATTTGCTCTGTGTATGCAGGTGGTAACGATCTGTGATCATCTACTTGCTTGGCTTCCTAGTTTGCGTGGTAGAAATTTTGATTTGTAGCTATTGTAGCCTACCCGTGGCCCAACAATGTCAATCTGTATCAGTGTTAATTAGTGCCCTGAGTTTCGACACATAACCTAGCGGGGGCATTTGAGTTATTTAGGATCATATTCAGAGGTTGGTCCAATTAGAGAAAAGTTAGATAATCTCGTTAGCTTTCTAGGAAGATCTAGATCATTATAATCGAATTAGAGAGAGTGAAAAGTTACAATGTGGTGATAACTTGAATAATGTAGAACATTTTGAGTTTCCAGAACTGGTATTGTTCATATATTTTCAAGTTTTAGAATAAAAAATATAAAATTGTGAAGCGAGCTGTCCTAACAGATTCTGAGACAGTCTTCGGAGAAAGCTATAGGGCATAAAACAGTAGAATCAAAGATACGTCATAACTAGGAAGTTGTAGATTTTTTTTCTGATGATTCCAGAAAGTCTTGGTTGGTTGGATTTGGAGTTTGGATGAATAAGTTAGAGCCATTTTACTACTGGGACAGCGGGTAGTGTGTCCGGTGGTTTTTGGCTAATTGGGTTGGTTTGGCGTAAACATTGGACGAAGATTATAATAAAGTGGTGGTGCTATGATGTTATAATTTTGATATGTATTTTGAATTATTTATCCAGGGAATGTGGCCTCTAGTATCCTACCGCCACTTCACTATCCAGCTCTAAGGGGATAAAGAGGCAAGTGCATGGTAAACAATGATCATTGGTGGATCGATGTATTCTTTATCACTCATTACCATTATATTTTTTATTATTTCATCTTATTTAATTGCAAACAATATGAATGTCATAATATTAATTGAATGGATGAATCTAAGATTGTTGGATGATGGTATACTTGATGAACATATGAATATTGTGCATTCATAAGCATCATTGCATAAGAGAAGGTGATCATGGTGATCACACATCTACCTTGATGGTAGAGACTCCTGTGAGTGCAGGAGGTCCCCAATCCTTTTGGAGGATGGGCTTGAGAGTAAACATTGTCGCGAGTGTTCACTCATGCTATACCGGTATACGCGAAAACAATTGTATGTCGATATGTTGTGTAGGGATACCTTGCATTTAATGAAAGGAGAATTTGATGATTGAGTATGAGAATAAAGAAAAGAAAACAGTTGATGTTGATGGTGATATTGTTTATAATTGATTAATCATTGTTTATTATGTATTATTGTGCTTGTTGAGTCGTGGACTCACCCTTGCTCTATTGTTGTTTTTAGATGACCGTTGACGATGTTGCCCATGGGAAGGGCTAGTATACTTGGAACTACACCATACATTCAATTATATGAAACATTGGCCATGTGATGATTTATAATTTGGATTTGATATTATTGCTTAGCCTTAGTGGATAGGTTTGATTTCATTATTCATTCAATATACTTGATTTGATCGGTTCTTGTAACAGCCCGAAATCTGGGCTTATTTTCAAAAATATAAAAATGTGAACTTTTTAAAAACTTTTGATGGATTTTATTGAACATTTGCTTTTGGGTTCTGCCTTTTTGAAAATCTTGTGTTGGTTTTAAAAATAAAACTTGAGTTTCTTTGGGTGCTAAAAAGGAAATAGATAGAACAAAGTAATTTTTTTTTAAGTAGGAGAATGGTTTCGGGCTTTTTATCCCTGTAATCATTCAACAAAATTTCTATATGAAATTTTGCTTAGAAAAATATTTACATCCTCTTAGGAATAGCAACTTGTTTGAATTTTTGTAGAAGTTTAGGTAAGGTGTTATCCTCTAAAAATTTTACTGTAGAAACTACTTAAGCTCAGTAGTCTACACAAAAATTTTCATAAATTTTGGACTTTGTTTGGGTGGTGAATTAAATCAGCAAATAAATCAGCTGATGATTCAAAAACCCTAATGCTTGTACTGTTCCTTGGGCTCGAGTCTAACCCGTATGGTCGAACCAGACCATCTCCATAAGTGGATCGGGCCCAGTGTTTCCGAACCGTTGGATTTAAAATCAACAGTCCAGATCAAATGAAACGTCCGGACCGTCCGAACCACACAATCAATATGAGCCGTTGGATTTGAAACCAAGCGTCCAGATCCAATGTAACGTTCGGACCGTCCGAATGAATGCGTAATCTGGGCCATTCATTTTTTATTGGGCCACCCAGCAAACACACGTGCGCATCGTTAGATCCCTATTGGACGGATTAGATCAAAAGTGTAGTTCGGACCGTCCGAACAGCACGATTCATCTGAACTGTTGATTTCAAAATAGACGGACCAGATTGACTGAAATGTTCAGACCGTCCGAACAAATATTTTCATCTGAGCCATTCATTTTTAATCGGACCGTCAAGGTTAAATCTCTCAACCTCTCAGCCAATTTTCAAAAAAATCAGGAAATGGAAATTCCTTTCTTCTCCAACCGACTAGTGGGTCCCTTTGGCAGACCTTCTCCAACGCATCAGGGCAACACTATTTCACCCAGCTCATGCCGTGGACACGCGCCCGTGTGCTTGCGCACGCTACCTTGAGCTGTGCCACGCCACCGCAGCTTCGCCTGTGGTTTCCTCCCCTTGCCCACGGTTTTGCCACTGAGTCAAGCCCATCACACCAGCTCATCGCCCCTACCGCATTGACCCCATCGGTCGAGCTGCATGCATGCCACACACCCGAGCTTGCCGCCACGACATCCACGCAAGCTTCCCTGCGAAGCTCCGCCCGTCGCCTATATAGGCCAGAGCTCGAGCTAACCTGGCCTCCTTGCTGCCATTCCCCAATTTCCTCCCCTCTCCTTCAAGCCCAAACTCAGCTCCACTTAAGCTCGAGCTCCGAATGTCGACCGCGCTGCCTCCTAGCAATCTGGCCACTCCGGCTAACCCCGGCCAACCCCAAGTGCGTCACGACAAGTCCTAGCTCCCCAGGAGACTTTCCCCTCCATCAATTTGGGGAATACTCCACTGGGAGGCAGCGCACCCGATTTCTTCCCCATGACCGGCCAAATGCGTCGCCTCCATTGCAGCTTCTTCTCTCGCGATCCCCGGATCAATTCCTACCTCTGTGAGCTTCCTTAGGCCTTCTCCTACCCTACCCCATCACTCACTTGTGCCCTCTTCCTCTCGGTCTCGGCACGGTGATCTTTGTTGGATTAATTTCCGTTATGTGGACCCACATGAGTTTAAATAAATATCAGCTACCTATTTTGGTTGGCTCAAATATATAAAGTGATCAATTAATATTATTAAGAGCCAGAGTATCTATTAAGGAAAATAAGGACTTGGATTTTAAATCTGTGTAGAGACCTATTTGGAATCTATCTCTAATTTATGGGATGGGATAGGATTCCATACCAAAGGATATAAATAAGGGCCAGGTCCTCCCAGCAGGGTAACTCATGCCATACCACCTATCCCCATCTGTAGTTGGAGTTTGTGGCTTACCTCTTGCTGGGAAAGACCAAACCCTAGGTAGATTGAGTACTAGTTCATCTACTGCTTCAGATTAAATCTACAACGAACAATGGCATCATCATCAGGTACGCTTCCGCGTTTATAGATTATATGGGTGTTGCAATTACTGCATATGCGATCCTGTTAGTTTTGATCATCAGGTTTAGATCAGAATTAATTCTAACAATTGGTATCAGAGCATCCATATGTGTTTTGCAACCCGTTCTGGTATTCATAAGATCGAATCAGATTGGATTGTTTTTTCCCATCGGTTCTGTTCTATCATCGGCGCATTAGATCGGATCGCTGTTCTTTCCAGAGCTTCGGTTCATCAGATTGTTTTTTTTTGGCTTCTTGCCCCTCTTCTGCCTTCGCGTCTGCTATGCACCGAGTGCCTCTCCGGGACTTTGAGTGGCCTCCGGCTTCTACCGCCTGCATGAAGCTCTGCACCCTCAGGCTCGCGCCGCCTCCGAGAGCGCCGCCTTCGGCTTCTACCGTCTCCTCGCGCCACTCGCCCGCCGGCCTCTGCATCCGCCGGCGAAGTCTGTTGCTCCTTCGCATCTGGTCTCCCCACGCTGTCGTTGCCTCACAGTCTCCTGCCGTGTGCGCCTCAGGAATCCTCGCCTGGCGCCCTCTGCCTTCTTTGCTGCTTGTCTGGCGAACTCTGGTAGCTTCGCATCGAGCAAGTCTCCGGTTCTTTTTCTATCTTTAGATCGGTTCGTTTTGGTTTTTTCGTCCCTCTGCGATCCTCTGGGCACCCGCACCACCTCCTCGTGTAGCTGAGAACCCTTCGGTTCCCCCGCCTCCATGTGGTTGTCTTGTAGTCTCTCGGCTCATGCTGCGCACCCTCAAGCTTCATGGCCTCGCGTGGTCAACTCACCCCTCCCATGCTTCGTTGCCGCGCGCTCATCGGCGCTCGGGCTCTCCGCCCGCCTCGCGCGCCTGCCTCCTCCTGCTAGGTTACAGGCTGCCTCCATAAATGGCCGTGCGCCATCGAGTTTACCTTTGCCCGCACTAGTTCTCTCATCCCTCCGGTCTCTACTACCCGTGCGCCATGGACATGGAGCGCAGGTGCCGTATGCACGAGGCGGCTGCGTCGGATTCAGCGAGATTCAATCTCTATGTTTTGGGGCTGGTTGTCTTCTGGTTCTGGTATTATGCGTACGTATTGGTATACCTGTCAAGTGCAATAATTGTGCAAATTGGCAGAATCAGTCATATGCAATTTTGTGAATTTCGGTTATGATTCTTAGACATTGTCTGATGTGCAATCTGGTATTGATTGAGCAATTAGGTTATATTAAGTCTTCAGATTAGCCTTTTCTGGTTCTACATTAATGCTAAATTGTCTGATTTGCAATTTTGTTATAATCGATCAATTGTTCTCGATGTGAAAAATTGTTTATGTTCTATGATTTGATAATTCTTGCCTCTGCTATTATCAATCAACTTCAGATTAGCTCATTTTCTACATCAGAAATTATCAATTAAATGCAATTTGTTCTGTGCTTTTGAGAATTGCATCATGGTATAAATTGTGGATTTTTATAAATTGTCATCTTTAAAGATGATGTATTGATTCAAATTTGGCGGCTAGTGTTACGCATAGATTAATTGAAGTTTCATGTTGCCAAAGCAACCTCACATTATGTAGGTTAATTTATTGAGAACAACTAGGCATTTTTTTGTATGTATAATTCATGCATCTATGGGTAGCCCAAAGGAAAGTCAATATTTGGCGAATTATATATGCAATCGTGACAATAAATCATGTAACAGTCATCAAGTTTCCATGTGAACAATAAGTCGGACCAAAGTAAGGCATATTGTTTGGCGAGATTCTTGTTAGTATTTGTTTGCTACATCAAGGTTACCACTTGCAAGTTAATATTTCTGTCCAAAGACTAAATATTAATGGAGCGCTAGGTATCTTGCATGATGGTATATACCAAATTTTGAATCAAGCTTTAAGTTTATCATTCATGTCTTGATGTGAGCATTTAATTTCTTTCAGCTGCAAATCCTACTTCCAATATTTCTGCTAGCATCAATTCCATACCTATGCTTACTAGTGCAAATTTTAAAGAATGGAAAGAGAACATTTTGATTGTTCTTGGGGTAATGGATCTAGACCTCACGCTTCGTAAAGAACAACCCGCTACTCTTGTGGCTAACAGCTCCATTAAGGAAAAGAAGGAGTATGAGAAGTGGGATCGTTCAAATCGCATGAGTCTTATGATCATGAGGCGTGCTGTTTCGGAAGTTTTTCGGGATAGCACATCGGAACAAGCCACTACAGCTAAGGGTTTCCTTGACAGTCTTGAGCAAAGGCTTGCCAAAAATAAAAAGGCTGAAACAAGTACGCTTTTGGCAAAACTTATCTCAATGAAGTATAAGGGTAAAGGAAACATAAGGGAGTACATAATGGAAATGTCTCATCTTGTTTCGAAATTAAAGGCACTCAAGTTAGAGCTATCTGAGGATTTGCTCATGCATTTAATTTTGATATCCCTTCCTGCACACTTTAATCAGTTCAAGGTGAGCTATAACTGTCAAAGGGACAAGTGGTCCCTTAATGAGCTCATCTCCTATTGTGTGCAAGAGGAGGATAGATGGAAACAAGATAGAACAAAAAGTGCTCATTTGGCTATGACCCCTAAAGTCAAAAATAACAAGAGGAAGAGCAAAGAAGCTGCAAGTATGCCATCCATAAAGAAGAAACAAGGGCCTGAATTGGCTTGTTTCTTTTGTAAGAAGGATGGTCACGTAAAGAAGGATTGTGCCAAATATCACACATGGCGTGCTAAGAAAGGTACAATTCTTGCTATGGTTAGCTCTGAGGTTAACTTAACTTCTGTGCCTGAACACACTTGGTGGTTAGACTCCGGTGTAACATCTAACATCAGTGTGTCCATGCAGGGTTGCCTGAACTACCGAAAGCCAAATGATCTTTGAAAGATTCATCTATGTGGCGATGGCAAGAAGGTGGAAGTTGAGGCTATAGGCACATTTAGGTTGTTGTTAAAGACATGATACTATCTGGATTTGAAAGAGACTTATATTGTCTTAGTCTTTTAGGCGAAATTTGGTTTCTATTTACGTATTGGACAAATCGAGGTTATAATTGTTCTTTCAGAAATGTTTTATTTAGTCTTTTCATAATTCCAATAAAGTTGGTACCGGTTCTTTAATTTGGCATGACAACCTATATTTTCTTGATACTATTGCCTCATATAATGAAGTCACTGCATACGGTTTCTCGTGGTATAAAGAAAAATTTACTAATGAAAATCAAGTTCCTTGTGCACAAGCGTTTAGGTCATATCTCCATGCGAGAGAATTAAGAGACTTGTGTCGGAAGAAATTTTGGATCCTGGATTTCCTGATTTCGACATTTGTGTTAATTGTATAAAGGAAACAAACAAACATAAGGAAGTTAAGTGCTAATAGACTTTGGATGTCTTAGAAGCGATACATACGGATATCTGCGGCCCATTCCTCGGCTGGAATGGCCAAAGGTATTTTATCACGTTCATAGAGCGACTTCTTGAGATATGGTTATATTTATCTTATTCATGAGAAGTCACGGTCCTGGATGTGTTCAAAAATTTTAAGTGAGGTGGAAAACCAACTTGGCAAAAGAATTAAGCCGTTCGATCGGTAGTGGTGAAGAATACTATGGCGAAATGGCGGATCGGTGAACAACGTCCGGGACCTTTGCTAAATTCCTAGAGGAATGCGGATCGTCCCTCGGTATACCATGCAGTTCTCCTAGCATGAGCGGTGTTCTTTGAGAGGCGAAACAAGACTCTTAAGGATATGGTGAGGAGTATGATTAGTCATTCTACCTTACCAGAGTCTCTCCAGGGAGAAGCATTGAAAACTGCAGCTTATTTACTCAACAGAGTACCAACTAAAGCGAATAAAAAAACCCCGTACGAAAAATGGATAGGCAAAAAGCCTAGCATTAGGCATATACGTATGTGGGGATGTCCATCTGAGGCAAGGCCGTACAGGCCTAACGAAAGAAAATTGGACTCAAGAACTGTTAGTAGCTATTTTGTTGGATATTCTGAAAGATCAAGGGGTTACAAATTCTATGATCCCACTACTAAGACAATTTTGAAGCGGAAATGCGGTTTTTGAGGATGTTGAGTTTGAAGGGGAGATATGGTTAGGAACATTCACTACTACAAAAGCAGGCTATAGTAGGCGCCCCATCACGAGACGGTTCCTTTGGGCACGTACGTATTAAATCGTCCCACTTTCAGTGGCGGCGGAACAACTATCACAGAGCGGTATTTTAGAGAAATGCATGCGCGATAGTCATCTATCCTGAGCGGTTGAGAAATAGAGCCGTCGGTGAATTATCCTGAGCGGTTCTATTCACAAACCGTCATGATAATCCCCTAATCCTGAGCGGTTTTACATTACAACGAAATGCGTAGTAGTATCCTGACGGTTTTACATTACAGCGAATGCGTGTGCAGTATCCTGAGCGGTTCTTGTTTAGAACGTGCGTGATCTGAATTATCCTGAGCGGTTCTTATTAGAAGCGTGCGTGATATCCCCTTTATCGATCCTCTCTGCGCCGCTGCGTCAGGTCCCTTTGCCGCACGCGCGATGGGCCTTTAGCCTCTCTCGCCCTTCTTTGCGATTGGAGCAACCCGGCCGGCCCCCTTGCATCGGCTCCGGATCAACATACCTGCACACTTGATGCAGATGGGATGAGGAGCTCTTACTATGGGCAAATAGATATAGTAACTTCACCTCCAAACTTTTTTTTTTCATTTTGGAATTTTCATATATATAGCCAAACAACGTGGCGATTAAACACAAAAGATTAAAAACTAGAAACCTATCTAGTGGCGGAGGTAGGCTGCTATCTCCGTCTTCAATACTTAAGTGGCGGCGTTGAGGCGGGCGGTTCATGATCGAGCGAAGCACGAAATCGTCCACGGTGGCCTTTCGTTCGAGTGTGTCGAAGACCCTCGGATTTGTTGAACCAAGAAGAATTGAGCCCATAGGCTCTCTTCTCTTGCTTGAGGGTCTCGGCACAGTCGACTCGATCGCTTTCTTTGCCTCGATTAAGCGATCCAAGTGACGACAAGCCTCACAGAGGCGTGAAAGCGTCATTTTGGAGGACCACGTCGGCGACACGTAAGCTTCGCCGGCGATGGGAGATCTCCGGAAGACACGGCGGAGGAGAATGTCAAGGCGGCGGAAGGTGGCGTCACCGCTCCGGCAAATTCTCGGACGAGGGTGAAGACATTGTTGAAATAGTGTTCTTCCGCGCATGATTCAGCGTCTGTGAGAGAGGTGCGCGTCTGATGCATGTCTGAAGAGGAGGCAGACCATTTACTGTTTTTGTGGAGAAAGGGGATCAAGGAGGTTGTGTGAAATACATTGTAGAAGGGACACATCTATATATAGAACAAGTTCTAAAGCCGGAGCAGGAGGCGAAGAGATATTTGGGGAGCTGTGGCGGCGTTGGAAAATGAAGAGATGAAGCCGTGCCGTGTGATTGTGAGGCGAAGAGACACATGCGGGAAAATGAAAGCGAAGAGACCGCAGGGAAAATGAAGAGAGTTATCACGAGACGGTTCGTAGTATAACCGTTTGTGAAAAGAATCCTGAGCGGTTCTATTGAAAACCGTCACGTGATACAAAATATCACGAGCGGTTCTATTTAAAAACCGTGCGTGATCGTTCCATATCCTGAGCAGTTCTATTATAGAACCGTCAGTGATATTATATCCTGAGCGGTTCTCGTCGAAACCGTACGTGATATACTATATAAGCGGGAAGCGCTAGGGTTTTGCTCTCACTTGTCACTTCCTCTCCCACGCCCTTAGGCTCTCGCTCGTTCACCTCCTCTAGGGTTTAGGGCTCGCTCGTAGTTCACCGCCGACTTCGACCTCGGCCCGCCGCCCGACATTGGCGCCCCGACCTCGGTGCCGCCGCCCCCAACCTCGGCGCCCCGACCTCGGCGCCTTCAACCTCGGTGCCGCCGCCCAGACCTCGGCGCCCCGAC
Organism: Phyllostachys edulis; assembly: GCA_036346405.1. Lineage (NCBI taxonomy): Eukaryota > Viridiplantae > Streptophyta > Magnoliopsida > Poales > Poaceae > Phyllostachys > Phyllostachys edulis. The sequence goes on along the minus strand of JAYEVD010000041.1, from coordinate 45,623 downwards.
CTCGGTGCCTGCCGACCTCGGTGCCGCCACCCAGACCTTGGCGCCCTGTTCACCTCCCTCGCTTGCGTAAGCCCGGCGTCGCCGCCTCCGACCTCGGCCGCCGTCCTCCTCCCCGTGTGGGCCTCCTCCCTCTGCACCGGCCTTCTCCCCACGCCGTCCTCCTCCCTCTGCACCGGCCTTCTCCCCGCGCCGTCCTCCTCCCCGTGTGGGCCTCCTCCTTGCACCGTGAGTTCTTGTGCGGCATCCTCTCTGTGAGTATTGCTCCTCTGTGGTAGTTCGGCTTTGTTGATCAGTGGGCTTTGTTGACATACTCTGTGATGAACTACATCTTATCTGAGATTGAATGTGATAGTTAGTTCATACTTGAGCTCTATTGTATTACTTGCTCTGTCAATATGATCTCTTATTAATTGGTTACTTTCGGTTGAGCTCATAGTTACATTGCAAATTGATCGATGGGCTTTGTTGACATGCTCTGTGATGAACTACATCTTATCTCTGAGATTGAATGTGATAGTTAGTTCATACTTGAGCTCTATTGTATTACTTACTCTGTCAATATGATATACTGTTAATTGGTTACTTTCGGTTGAGCGCATAGTTCTGTTGCAAATTGATCAGTGGGCTTTGTTGACATGCTCTGTGATGAACTACGCCTTATCTTTGAGATTGAATGTGATAGTTAGTTCATACTTGAGCTCTATTGTATTACTTGCTACTATCAATATGATGTACTGTTAATTGGTTACTTTCGGTTGAGCTCATAGTTCTATTGCAAATTGATTAGTTCTATTAACTAGTTTGTGATTCTTCTAGTTGTCTGTATGAGCTCATTCAACTTTTCATTTGCCATCTTGATCTCTCTGTAGTCAACCTCTGTTTGTTGGAAGTTTAATATGTTTTCGATTATGAGTTGAGATCGTTTGTGAGTTAAGCAAAGTATTGTTTAGAGCTCATAGTTTGAATTTATATTATCATATTCATTTAATGAAGAGTATAGACAATAGGATTGAGATGACAAAGACTTGTTCTTTAGCTACTCTCCTTCGAGAAGCACGTAATATCATCAATCCGTAAAGAAAGTTTTACTTGATTCTATTTTGTTTCTATGTCTTCATTAAAGGCTAGTCTTACTGTACATGAAGCATTAAACCTTTGCCGTGGATTGAGGAGTGTTAGGAGTGTTAGAATAGGAGCAGGGGGCGGCGAGCCCTACTGAGGATTAAACATTTGCTTAGCATTTCCTTCGTCGATCTTGACACACTTGAGTGTACCTTTCATTTCGTGCCAATCCTCCAAGGCACGAAGCAGATGAATACTCCTCGGTGTCTCGACCTCGACCTCAATAGTAGGCTCGAGCAAATATGGGCTCGAGCAAAGTTTTATTTGATTCTATTTTGTTTCTATGTCTTCATTAAAGGCTAGTCTTACGTACATGAAGCATTAAACCTTTGCTTCGTGGATTAAGGAGTGTTAGAATAGGAGGCGGGGGAGGCGGCGAGCCTAAAAGGATTAAACCTTTGCTTAGCATTTCCTTCGTCGATCCAGACACACTTGAGTGTACCTGCATTTCGTGCCAATCCTCCAAGATGCAAAACAAATGGTACACTCGGTGTCATCGACCTCGATGAAGAGTATAGACAATAGGATTGAGATGGCAAAGACTTGTTCTTTAGCTACTCTCCTTCCGAGAGCACATAATAGGAGGCGGGAGGCGGCGAGCCCTCTGAGGATTAAACCTTTGCTTAGCATTTCCTTCGTCGATCTGACACACTTGAGTGTACCTTTGTTTCATGCAGGTCCTCCCGGCATGAAACAAATGGCACTCTCCAAAGTGTGTCGGCCTCGATAAGTAGGCTTCCTTAGAGAAGCTAGTGGATTAAGGAATGTTAGTACTCTGTGTGAGCTCATTCAACTTTTTATTTGCCATCTTGATCTCTATAGTCAACCTCTGTACTTCTTCACGAGATTAATTGTTTCATATTTATCTTTGGAATTATTTATGATTATTTGCTAATATTGCACATGTTGAGCATATTATTAAGTTTAAATGTATATGTTAATTTGGGACACTTGCAATCCATTTTATTGCATATGTAACTTATATAGATAGCAAGTGGCGAGATGGCGGAGACCTTTGTCTTACTTGCCGTCACCAAGCCTTGTGAGATGGAAGAAGCCGCCAAGCGGTCACGACACCGCCGCCGATGGAAGAAGCGCCCGGCGGCCGCCGTCACCGTCGGCGATAATGACACTAAGCGAGATGGCGGAGGACAATCGAAAATGCCTCGGGCGGTGGTCATCCGGAGTCGGTGACTTTGGGGTCCCTCTGAGTCCCAAGAGATCGTGGCGAGATTCCGGACCATCTGCGGGATACTTGCAAGGAGCGGGTCCTCATCCCACACCAGCGTGGAAGGACTGACGAAAGAAGCGAAAAGCGTGTGGACGAACATTCGAGAGAAGTTCACTATTCCAAGAGCACATGTGCACGCATGCGGCGGACGGCGATGCTCATGATGGGTAAATCGTGGAGGACCTTCAAGAGCATTCTTGTCACGGCAATCGTGAACACGGGTCAAGCGCCCTTCAAGCGCGATACAAATTCTTGGCGGGAAGCATGGGACACCTTGTGGCTATAAAGCGGCGGCGAATTTAAGGAGCAAAGTCACGGCGCACAAAGCTCTCGGACACGAAAACACTCACCGCTGACAGACTTCGGCCGATGCAGCGGGTAAATACAGGAATGGGCGGCGAAGAAGAGAACCCGTTTCACGATGTCACGGACCGCGTTCCCTAAAATGGTTAAGCGAGGCACAAGTCTCGTCTTGAGCGATATCTCCTTCACAAACCCGGCGAGACGGAAGTGTCCTAGCGTGTGGTAAATATGTCGAACTACTAAGTTGTTAATAAGTCCATAACTTCATAGTGCCTATAATAACATGATGACCTCTTGCGGCGTGACTTGGTCGCCCAAGCTTCCCAGGCTCCTTCCATGCGAGCGGGGAGAATGATATACTATCTCTGACCTTGGGAAATAAGGAGCACCGGTGCGCGCGCGAGCCTTGGGGTTAACGTGCCTTGGAGTCATGGATTCGCGGGACGACTCTGCGTATAGGACTAGGAAGAGATCCAAGGCCGAACCCGACAACGGTTAGTACAGATGATTACTAACCAATTTCAAGTAGAGATGGCAGCATTGCGAGTCAAATGGATATACTCATGAGCGGTGATGCATAAGCCCTAGCTAATTCGGGAGGCGGTCCTCCTCGGCGTCGAGATAGCGTCGGCGTCAGCGCATAATTGTGAACATGGCGGCGTCCGATTCGAGATAGAGCGACATCAAGGTAGCGTACATCTATGGAATGCACCAAAGATAGACCTATAGGGCGCCTTAGCTAATTAGTGTCGTTTGTAGGAGCCGACGCCTGTAAGCTCCAAGTGAGGATGGATGGGTCCTTTGTATTGAGGCTGCGCAGGGATGGTGTATCCATACGAGGAAGAGCGGTCGCTGACATGGTGCCAGGTGGCGCCTGATTACGCCCGGTCAGTGGATATGGTACATGTCAATTTCGAGCCGTCCGTGAAGATTTTCCGAGCGAAGAGATCACAACACTAAGGGATGCCGTCCTCTCTTTTATCCGATGGCCCAAGAAGGACGCCATCGCAGACCCAGCGGTGCCACGATCTGAACCACGACCATTCCTCTCCAGCGGGACCCTCGATGACTCCACCTCATGTTTAGCCTCATAAGGCCACCTCTTGATTCCGTGGAGAAAGGCGAAGGAAAACAAAAGCGTGCCGTCGTATCCGTTCCGAGTCATCTCACAAGAAGAGCTGCGCAATCGCTAAGGCCAAATCGAAATCCACAAGCGTTAAAGGCGCCTCCCAAGTCCGGAAGTCCGCGATCTGGAACTACATCATCGGAAAACCATTGTGCTCGGCCGATATTAATGCTGCCGCTGGATATGCTTGTCAAGCTTTGCATGCACGGTATGGCGAACCCAAAAGAAGGGTGCGATCTTTGGAATCACCGTCGGATACGAGGACAAGCATTTCTTCAGCGGACGAGGTACTTCGTCGTGGGCTTCAATGACTTATTTGAACTATTCAACCTCGTTGGCCTCGGCGTCTTGCTTCTCGATGTTGGACCTTTGTAAGTGCGTACAATCAAGTTCTACATTCATGTAATACCAATAAATATCACAACTCATTGCTTATGTATAGATACATCTTTGAAAAATGTCAGGGAATGGAAAGAACCCGATTGGGTTTCCTCGACCCACATGTGGTATCGTTGCAAACCATCCAACAAGACTCATCCTTAGATAGAAATACATAACGAGGTCATTGCTTCGTAAGACGAACATGAAGTACATAGTGGTGCCCTACAACCGAGGGTAAGTGTCACTACTTGCTATACAAATTTCATTTGTACTTTATACGCAGCACGAACTTAGGTTTAATGACTATAGCGACATACATGAGTAGGTACCACTGGATCCTTTTAGTTATTATACCCAAGAGGAACCATGTGATATACCTTGATTCCCTAAACCGCAACAAGCACGACTTCAGCACTCTAAGAGGAATACTCGAGAGGTATGCTCATTTCCTCCTTACATAACTCTATTGTAGTCTTCATTCGTTTGAAATGGCCGAGGATAACCTTTTCGAATCATGTAGGTCGTTCATCAATTATGTTGCCAACAAAGGAATATACAATGGAAAGAGCGCCCAACTAACACACAGGATGGATTTTCCGGTACGCGCTACAACACGATAATCCTATATCATACTTCATAATAACGCGTCTCGAACTGACTATACCTATATATGTAATTCTATTTTTGCAGTGCCGCCAGCAAAAAGATGATGAGTTATGTGCAATCTACGTCTGCTATCATATGCAGCTAATCCTTATAACTAGGAAGAAGGATCCTGAGGTTTGTCAATCTCGAAATAATTATTTCCTAATTATAAATTTAAATATATATATCTTACCACTTTACTCTTGCTAGCGGCAGGCCTTGAATTTACAATGTGATTCACTCGTTGCGGAAGAGATCAAGGACATTCGAGGAAGCTCTCGCCTTTATCAACACGAAATCATTAACGACAGCGGAGAGTTTCACTCCGTCGCCAACCCGAGCATCACCCCACTAAAACCTCTCAGCGCAAACAATTGTAATCTAGTTGTAACTATAGCGACAATACTTGAACAAATCGATCTTTTGTAATTTATTTTGAGTAATGATCACTTTGAGTTGTCATGGTTTGCTTGAATCTGTTTTTGTGAATGCTTGAATACATTTTACGTGAATGCTTGTTTTTAGAGGCATGGCTAGCAATTCACGAGGCTAGCCAGAAAACAACAAATTGTGGGCAGGGGTATGAGCTATCACAGATGGTTTTTTGTTAAAACCGTCTGTGAAGGCAATTATCACAGACGGTTTCAGCGCAAACAAATGCGTGATCGGATAGGAAATATCACAGAGCGGTTCTCTGAAAAGCCGTGCGTGATATTCAAAATCCTGAGCGGTTTTATTTAGAACCGAAATGCGTGATATTCTCTATCCTGACGGTTTTCTTTAGAACCGCTCGCGATATTCTCGAATCATGAGCGGTTTTAGATGAAACCGTCGTGATACTTGACTTCACATACGGTTTTTAATAAAACCATCTGTGATATTTTCGTATCTAAAACAGATTTTTGTACCGTCGTGATAATATCACGTTATCACAGACCAACAAACATAGGCGGTTCGGAAGCAAATGCGATGATGGTTCGGAACAAATGCGTGATGTCGGTTCTGTAGTAGTGATTATTTTTGAAGAAGTTTACGAAGGATTTATTTCCTCTTCCTTTGGTTATTCCCAATAATGATCGGGATCGAGTTATTTTACTTGGTATTATTGAGGAAAATACAATTCAAAATAATGTCCATGAGGTTCCTCCACCAAATGATGTTCTCTGAAGAACAAACTCATCAACCTCAAGAACCAATGCCATTAAGGAGATCCACTAGAGAAGAAGAAGTGCAATCTCGATGGTTACATTATCTTTCTTCGGAGAATGAGGCTTGTAGTGAAATTTTGGGAGAAGATCCTATCAATCTCCAAAATGCCTGCAAAGCCCAAATTCGATTAATTGGATCAATGCCATGAATGAAGAGTTAAAATCCATGAAGGACAATGACGTTTGGGATCTTGTCCCATTGCTAGAAAGAAAGAAATCCATTGGTTGCAAATGGATATTTAAGACCAAACGGGATTCAAAAGGCAATGTGGAAAGATATAAGGCTCATCTTGTTGCTAAAGGATATACTCAAAAGGAAGGCATAGACTATAAAGAGACTTTCTCTCCGATTTCCTCAAAAGACTCTTTTAGGGTCATTATGGCACTTGTGGCATTTTTTGATCTTGAGCTTCATCAGATGGATGTAAAAGCAGCGTTTCTAAATGGAAACATTGATGAGGCGATTTATATGGTGCAACGAGAAAACTTTGTGGTCGGTGACGAAGCAAATGGTATGCAAATTAAAGAAATCCATCTATGGGCTCAAACAGGCTTCCGCAATGGTACCACAAATTTCATGAGGTTATTATCTCTTTTGGTTTTGAGGTAAATCTGAGTTGAGGATTGTGTGTATCATAAATTTAGTGGAGTAAGTTCATATTTTTGGTTACGTATGTTGATGACATATTGCTTGCTTGTAACGATATAGGCTTGTTGCATGAAACCAAGAAATTTCTCGCTAAAAATTTCAAGATGAAGGATCTTTGTGATGCCTCTTTTGTATTAGGAATTCAAATATACTGAGATCGCTCTCAAGGTGTACTTGGATTATCATAAAGAACTATATCGATAAGGTATTGCAAAGATTTGGCATGCGATCTGTAAACCTTTAGATACCCCTGTGGCCAAAGGTGAAAAATTCAGTCTTAGCCAATGTGCTAAGAATGATTTTGAGGCTAAGAAAATGCAGAACATCCCCTATTCATCTTTGATAGGGAGCTTGATGTATGCTCAAGTTTGCACTAGACCAGATATAGCATATATTGTTGGAATGCTAAGCGGTATTTAAGCAATCGAGGGAATGGATCATTGGGTTCTTGACAAAAGCGGGTGTTGCGGTATTTGCAAAAGACGAAGGATTTCATGCTCACATATAGGAAATTGGATCAGTTGGAGATCATTGGGTATTCTAATTCTGATTTTGCTAGTTGCCAAGATACTCGCAAATCCACTTCAGGTTACATCTATCTACTTGGTGGAGGTGCTGTTTCATGGAAAAGTGCTAAGCAGTCACTCGTTGCTCCGTCCACAATGGCAGCTGAGTATGTTGCTTGCTATGAGGCTTCAAATCATGGGATATGGTTGCAAAACTTTGTCACAGGGCTGCGAATTTTGGATCAGGTCGACAGACCACTAAAGTTGTATTGTGACAACAAGTGCAGTAGTTATGTATTCTAACAACAACGAGGCTCGTCAAAGTCTAAGCATATAGACATCAAGTTCCTAGTTGTGAAAGAAAGAATTCGGAGTGGCAAATTGTCAATTGAGCATATAGGTATAGACTCCATGATTGCGGATCGGTTCACTAAAGGCTTGACACCTAAAGTGTTCCATGAGCATGTTGCTCATATGGGTATGGTTTCACTTATGGAATTCAGTTCAAGTGGGAGTTTGTAATTTGTTTCTTATGCTCATGAGACAATATCAGTTTAGTATAAAGACCTTCAGTTATATTCTCTAGAGAAATAAAGTTTATGTTCTTTTACTCTGAATTCATATCATCTCATTTGGTTCTGAGAAGATGTTTTGATCTCATAAGGTATAAAGTTGGACTAGTTAAAAATAGGCATGTTATGATCACATCTCATGTAATTCCCATGCTACACATCCATATTTGATCCATGTCGTTCTTTTATGTTGACATATGTGACCATTGATGGGTTTAGTTACGCTTTAAAGTGACGAAGACCGCTTTGATCCTATGTTGATATAATTGATGGACCGGATTGGTTTAAAGATGCTCATGACATAGATAGCAATTTTGGAGCTCATAAAGTTTTGATATGTATTTACTCATTTGATCCAAGTGGGAGATTGTTGGATTAATTTCCGTTATGTGGACCCACATGAGTTTAAATAAATATCGACTATCTATTTTGGTTGGCTCAAATATATAAAGTGATCAATTAATATTATTAAGAGCCAGAGAATCTAAGGAAAATATGGACTTGGATTTTAAATCTGTGTAGAGACCTATTTGGAATCTATCTCTAATTATGGGACGGGATAGGATTCCATACCAAAGGCTATAAATAAGGGTCAGGTCCTCCCAGCAGGGTAACTCATGCCATACCACCTATCCCCATCTATAGATTGAGTATCAATTCATCTACTACTTCAGATTAAATCTATGACGAACAATGGCATCATCATCAGGTACGCTTCCGCGTTTACAGATTATATGGGTGTTGCAATTACTGCATATGCGATCCTGTTAGTTTTGATCATCAGGTTTAGATCAGAATTAATTCTAACAGAAGCACCCGCGCCGCCCGTGGTCTACGCCACTAGCCCACCTCCGGCCACCGCGTCTCCCTCCGACCACACCGACGTACTCCAGGTATCCCATGGATGTCCATGCTCCCTCTAGTTCGCTCCTTACTTCACCCTCTGTTTGTCGCCCCTTTTAGCCTCCATGGCGACCACGAGTGTGCATTTGCGCGCCACCCTAGCCTCCTTGTTCGGGGCATTCCATTTTAGTAATCGCCGTTGCCTCCGCCCGCTCCTTGTCGGCCGACGCGCCAGCTCCCTCTATCCCAAGCCTTCCCTGTAACTGCTTGTCTCTGCTATTTCTTGTACATGAACTGAAATTAAGGAACCACCGCTCTGTTAGATGATTAGTACCTTAAGCTATGTGTTATGACTAGTTAACCGATCACTCAAATGCTTTAACCAATTTGAGGTTTGGATCTTGAAGGGAGTTTGAGTTAGCAATTAGAAGTCTAAATTGAAGGGAGTCTAGATTAGTATTTTAGTCAGTTGTTCTTTGAGCTAGCAGTAGTAAACAAATCTGAAAATCAGCATTGAGTATGAGTCTAGATTAGTATTTTAGTCACTTGTTCTTTGAGCTAGCAGTAGTAACCAAATCTGAAACTCAGTATTGAGTATGAACTTTCAGATTTTTCTGTTGTCGGTTGAGTTGAGCTTAGATGTTTGGAAATGTTAGTGAGCCTGCCCTTTAGGTGTTTCTAGTCCAAATACTAGTCACTAGGTTTGACCACCACAGGAGTTTTCAAAACTGCAAATAATGACTAAGTCTAGTGAGTGAACCTGTTGACAATACTCAATCAACTCGAACAGTCAAACTAGTAGAGAAGAGAAAGTGTTTGGATGAAATCTGCTAATGACAGTAGAGCCATTCTAGTTAAGTTGTATAGACTTGACATTAGGCCAAACCAGTCCAATGACTAATTTGATTACTCAAAAGCATTGTTTAAGCGAGTATTCAAGTTAGTTAATCATCACTCATACTCAGATTTGAATCATCACTCTGATCTGGCTGTTTGAACAGAAGAGTGTTTTGATGAAAATCTGAATGGACAATAGGACATTAGACCTTGTAGCCATCTTTAGGCCACTCAAATAGGTTGACAAATCTGAAGCTTTTAGGTAGTATCACTTCTTCTCAGCAATACTTTGTATTGTCTGTTGAAAGACTGCAAGTATTCAGATCTGACAATAGGCTTGTAACCTTCCACTACAAGTACTTAGGAAGTTAGTGATTCCTTTAACTCTCAGTGTTGTGAGTAGCTTTGTGTGTATGAATGGCTTTTGGCGATTAGCTAAGTAATTAGAAGGTCAGTTAAGTTGTACATGATTAACTGACAGTGGGTCCACCTATGCAAATTAGGGTTGTTTAGCAGTTGAATGACAGTAGATTCCTTGTTTGGGATAGTTAATAATTAATATAGGTATTTAGTCAAGCCTTAGCCATGATTCTACTTCTCTGTAGTACTTGTCGTGTATGTTTACTTGTGGTTGGCTGACGGTGAACCCCTTCGATTTAGTGGTTGGTTAGTGAGGATTAGTAGAAGTGATTAGTGTTTAGTTAGCTAGATAGTGCCATGTCAGCAGGGTCATCTCAGTAAGCTTTTTGGTAGTTAGCAAAGCATGGTTAAGTTAGTCATTAGTGAGCAATAAGCTCCTTTGGATTAGTTAGTGTCGCTGACTTTGGGAGCCACACGGATTAGTTAGCTATTTTAGAACACATCCAGTGGGTTAAATAGTTAGTTAACCTCGATTATATGAGTGCGCCACTAGCTAATTGCAACCCGCAGTTAATAGATGTGCACACAATCGCCATCAAAGCCTGCTGAAGGAGGAAAGCATATAGGAGGATTGATTTTGACTATATGATCATCGTAGATGTATACATAGAATGCCTGAAGAGAGTGTTTGTGAGTACTAGGTAGCCTGTTAAGGAAAACAACATCACCTAGGCTCTAGATGTCGTTCGTTGTCATCCGTCCCTCGTGATCGGATGATTAGTGATCCGAAAGTAGATCTAAAGAGTATTGCTTAACCAGGTAATCCCTCCCACCTAGATAGCCAGTGAGGAATGTTCCTGGGAACATTCTTTCTCCATGGGATTTAGCTACCTCTGTTAGTAGTATTTCCTTCGTCAGCTTCTTTAGATACACTTTGGTCTGAAGAATTTCCTTCATCAACCCCTCCGATATACTTTGTCTGTAGTATTTCCTTCATCAGCTCCAGATGAGCATGTTTTGATTTCATCTAAATTACTCCCTTCTCTCAAGATGCCGATAAATATGTTTAGTCTTATTTGAAGTGTTTTATTTGGTTTGAATATGTTTTTGTTGGATTTCATTTGGTTATTTTCAGATGCTCTTGGATTTAATCGTAATCTATGTAGTTAGACTCTGCCGCTGTGATGGGATAACCCTCCCAACAGGATCGAGATTATCAGACATTAAACAAGATCAAGGTTATCTGAACAACATAAGCAAAAGCAAGGTAAGCACCCCCTTTGATCATGTTGATCCCAGTATTTTACTTATTGTACTATGTTTTGCAAATCCTATTATACATGCGTGTATGTTTGTATAAAAATGCTATTATTGGGAAATTGGTAGTTGTAATCCTACTTGCTGCATACGTCTCCTTGAAATATTGATCCCTTACTGTTGTAACCTTTAGAATATGGATTAGGTAATAGATAATGTCAAATGGGAATTTTTTGAAATGCGATTATGGTACAAATGCAATTAGAGCAATAGAATTTACGAAAATTGATTAAAGGACACTATGTTAATTTGTGAGTTTGGGATTAGTTTGAAAAATGTCGAGAGATGTTATCTCTGTTATTTTATGAAAATAAAATGAAAACTTTAGTCTTTAGATGAGGGCGAGTTATAATGTATTCTGATAAAGTGAGGATTTTGACTCACTAGTAGATAGGGTGGAGTTCTGCTTAGTAGTCAATTAAAGGCTGAAACCCGACAAATCGGGACTAAGACCTAATCGTACAACCATATGTGTTAGGGTGGGGTAGCCGTAGCTAACTAAGTTATCGAAATCTTAGCCTTACATGATAGTAGGCAGAAGTAGTGCGCACATTGCCGGGGTATCGGTAATGCCGACACAACTGCGAATGGCTCACTTCATCGGGTTTCTATCCGAGTAAAGTGAAAGACTCACCTGACGGGTTTCTATCCGTTAAGTGAGGGACTCCTTATCGGGTTTCTATCCGGTATGTGAGGACTCCTCATACTTCGGGTTTCTATCCAAGTAATTGGGGATAATCATTCGCAGGGCTAGTGCAAGGTTAGGACTAGGTAATGTAAAGGCTGGGTCACAAACTCTAGACTGCTTACCTTCGGAAGTGAGCGGTGGCATCGACGGATGCCGAACAAACTAGAGATATTCCAGGCAACTAGAGTACCACGTACTATGGGTAAAGTTGTACAACTCTGCGGAGTGATAAACTATTCGAATAACTATGCTCACGGTCATGAGCATGCTTAGTGCGGCTGGTATGGTGGTAGCTTTTGTTTTCCAAAAACTGTTTTGTCACAAAAGATTGGGTAATGACATGGGGTTTTTCATTTGTTGAGTTAACTGCTATTTCTATGGTTTTGTTGCTATGTCTATAGCGAGTTGTCATTTCTATGACTGTTTTGCTATTTCTATAGCAGTATTGTCATGTCTATGGTTGAACATGAACATGTTAGTGCCATTTCTATGGCAAAACCTGATTATATTTTTGCTTACAACCGAGTAGGTTTGTGAGTGTTTGTTGTTACTGGTTCAGTTACTTTATTTACTGTCATGTATTTATTTTTTCATAAACTGCTCTTTTCAAATTTCGTTGCAAATTATTACTTATGATTATTGCAAATAAACTTGGCTTTGAGCAAAAGAACTTGTAGATTAGAGCCATACATTTGACAGCCTTGCATCTAATATAAATTTGTGATACACTACAAGTCTTGCTGAGTACACAAGTACTCAATCTTGCTATTATTATTGGTTTAGAATTTGTAGATAAGCCAGCATAAGCGATGAGTTCTTACTGGCTTGAGGGTTCGATTGACGGGTCTACTTAGGCCTTGTTCCTTGTAGGTTGCCTGCGGGATCGGATGGGCACACCGCTGGATTCTTGCTACTACTATTATGTCTTCCACTGCTATTTATTTTGTTTACTCTAATATTTGTTATTATTATTTCGTTGTTGTAACAACTATTGTAATAGCTTAAGTAGATTACACCCTTTTGCTTTACTTTAGTATGTGATTGTATGGAAATGATGCCAAATGTTGTGAATGTGTGTGTTAGCTTTTAATCCTGTGACTAGCACAGTATACACATAAGATCCACGGGTATTCCACACCCGGGGGTCTGACAGTTTTGCTTTGATCTTGGTTTATTACATTGCCATGCTTTTATGAATTAATTATCCATGATTACCACATCGTTATGCTTGTGTCAATGTGACCCATGAATGGGTTTTGCCATTGATATGATTGCTGTAATTTAGTGCTAACTGATGTTAAAATTGATAGTATAGTTTAGTGGTGATACGGGCTCAAAGTGTTTGTAACACCACGGCCCAAAATCCGCTCAATGCCCGACCACCGTGGGGCCGACCAGCGCACACATAGCACCCACTTACACTTTAGTCCTCGCCGTGTAAAAGGGTTAACCGGTGCTATGTTTGGACTAACGAGCATTATATACTAGTACAACTCACTTTAGACAAGCAATGTGGGACTAATCCCATCACACAACTCCTCATGGGCCACATAGAGCACGCATCTGAGTAAGCCGAGGTATTACAGGTGTTGGGCGGGTGTTACGGTTTATGATATAAACCTCATTGCATAACATTTATTAATTTAGTGAAGAAATTCTAATTGACCTGCTTGCACAATACATTTTCTTCTTAAGTAAGTTTACCTTTTGTTTGAATGCTTATTATTTGGCACAAACATGAATAGTGTAGAGACTAGAGAGCACTCATCCAATAACACATTACTAAACTTAATTCCCCATGGAAAGCGCCTCCTCCGGCACGTACGTCGTCAAAAATAGCGCCCGTCTGATCGCTCCTCGCCCACACTCATGACGCCGGATCCCTGCGCTTCGCTTCCATGCGAGCGTTTGCCGCTCGCATAGCCCACGTCTCTGCGTCGCGAACTTCGCTTGAGCCCCGTCGCTGAAAGCCAATCCTCATCCCTGAGAAGCCAATCCTCATCCTCATCCTCATTCCGCTCCTCCTCTCGCGCTCCTTCCCGCGCCACCACTCCCTCTCCATCCTACGCCGCCTGTTCCATCTCCTTCCCAAGCCGCCCGCTGCCCTCCCGGCTCCTCTCGCGCTCCGTCCCGCGCAGCCGCTCCCTCTCCATCCTGCGCCGCCTGCTCCTCTCCTTCCCTCTCCCTTCACCCCTCCTCATCCTCATTCCGCTCCTCCTCTCGCGCTCCGTCCCGTGTCGCCGCTCCCTCTGCGTCCTGCACCGCCTGCTCCATCTCCTTCGCCAGCCGCTGCCCTCTCGGCTCCTCTCGCTTCGTCCCTTGTGCCCGCTCCCTCTCATCTGCGCCTTTGCTCCTTTCCTTCCCTCTCCCTTCGCCCCTCTCCTGCAATCGCCCTGCGTCCCTCTTCCTACCCGTGCTGGGTCCTCCTCCAGCTCCACAGCGTCCAGCCCTCTCCCTCTCTGACTCCCGTTCATCTCCCTCTCCGTCTCTAACTCCCGTTCATCTCCCTCTCCCTTCTCCGTCCCTCTCTGCCAGCGTCGCGGCCTACTTGGAAACCACGCCCCGCTCTTTGCGCCTTGCGTCGCCCTCTTAAAATAAGCTGCTGAGAAAGGTGGGTATTCATTTCGTGATTGATTGTTCTATGTTTCTACATCGATGACGGGGGGAAATTTGGTCCTCCCTCCAGCTCATGTGCCATGAAATTTGGGCACTCGGCGCCTCCGTCGTCGCCTCTGCTTACTGGGTGGCCGATCCACTCTTCACCCGCCGACACAGGGCAGCACCGCCACTCGACCGCCTCTCGCCGCCTCAGCCACTGGGTGGGTTCATCGGTATGTTTATCATTGCTATTGTTGATTACGGATCTATTTTACCAAGTTTGTTGCTCTGCGGTCATGTGAAAAACAATGGAGTTGTGATGGAAGAAGTTCTAGGAAATAACACCCTTTTGAGCGGCAGTTGGCGTGGTACTGTAGTACAAGTTTCGATGTTTATCATTGCTATTGTTCAATTCGGTTGTGGGTATATGCAATATTTGATCATAGCTCACATAATCTCTCCATGAGTTTTACTATTTAGTGTGTAGCCATATTCGGTGCTAAAATTATTGTTTTGAGATATTAGTTAGATATGTACAATGCACTCTATCTTTGGATTTGTTTTAGCCAAGTTTGTTGCTCTGCGATAATGTCTAAAGGCATTGGAGTTGCGATGGAAGAAGTTCGAAGAAATGCCGCCCTTTTGAGCGGCAGTTGGCGTGGTACAAGTACTACGTTTACGATGTTTATCATGGATTTTTCTACAAGATTATGGTTTTCTTATCCATCGCTGGAATTAGTTAGTCTGAGAGTTCTACCACTTTTGCATTGTATTGAAGGTTCCATGAGCACAGGGCAAAAAAGTATCGATGAGTTCATCGATGTAGGTTATAATAAGGTTCTCAGTTCCTTTTGCATTGTATTGAAGGTTCCATGAGCACAGGGCAAAAAGGTATCAGTGAGTTCATCAATGTAGATTATAATAATAAAGTTCTATCAGTTGAGGTGAGTCTCTTTCTCAAAATTTCCTTTAATGTTTACCTCAATGTGCATGTAACCCAGAAGTTGCATTTTAGGGTGCGCCCTACTGAAACGTCCCGTTTCTCTTAAGTTCTTGCCTGGTTTTCAAAATAAAAGTAACCATTTGGCTTTATTGAGAACCCAAAGCTTAACCTGATATTTTGAAAATTTGGATAGTTCAACTGGAATTAATCAAACCATAACTAAGCTCTTTGTTGGGGTTCCTTGCGGTTGTGGCTCTCTTTGTGTCTTTCTTTGCCCTTGAACATTGTCGGTCCTCAAAGCTTCTCTGTGTGCCTTTGGTTTGTCTCTTCTCTTTTAACTTCCTTTGTTGGCTTGATCTCTTTGAGATCTAGATCTCTCTCTTATCTCCCCTCTGTTGGGACCTCTCCCGGTGCTTGGATTTTTTCTTGTTAAGGACCCGGCTTGGGTTTTTGTTTCAAACCCTTTTGATTCCCTGTGCCCTCTCGGACCTTCCCGTGGACCTCCCACCTCTCTTTGGACCCTCCACAGAGTTCACTTGGGCGCTCGAGTTGATTTGGACCTCCCGTGCCCTTTTGGAACCTCCCTCGCTTTCCCTTCCAGCCCCATCGGACCTCCTCGAGTCCCTTCCAGGCCTTCCTTTGCCCTCTGAGACCTCCTTGTTGAGATCTGGCCGTTAGGACCTCCTCTCTGGAGATCCTAGCCGCCTGAACCTCCTTGTTGAGATCTGGCCGTTAGGACCTCCTCTTTGGAGATCCTAGCCCTGAGACCTCCCACTTGTTGAGATCGGCCGTTAGGACCTCCTCTCTGAGAGATCCTAGCCGCCTGAGACCTCCCCTTGTTGAGATCTGGCCATTAGGACCTCCTCTTTGGAGATCTTAGCCGTCGAGTCCTCCCTTCGTTGGATCAAGGTCCGAGACCTCCTTAGCGCTTGAACCCATCTTTGACTCTTGTGGGCATTTGTATCGCTTGAGGCTTTGCCTCCCTCACCTAGAGACGTCCGTCTTTGTTGGATGGCCCGATCCTAAAACACGTTAGCTTGGTCGACGTCCCCTTTCCTCCTAAGCCGTCCGATTTATCGAGCGGCCTAGTCTTATTGGATGCATTCGCTCGGTCGAGCGGCCCCTTTGTTTCGCCATTTGATGCGGATCGGCGGCTCAACAGCGAGTAACGTTTGGATGGTCGAGCGTTCCTTTCCTTCTGGACCGCCGATTTACGATCGAGCGGCTCTGCTTTCTTTGTCGTTTACCTTTGTTCCCGGACCTCTCCTGGTTGGTTTACAAAGACCACCTCCTCGATCCTTCTTTGTTCTTTTGTAAAGACCACCCTCCTAAACGAGAATATCCCAGTTGGTCAGGACCTCCCCTGCACCCTTTGATCTGGACCATTGATGTCCTCCCCTTTGAGATCTTCACCGTTAGATCTCCCTTTTGGAGATCTACTCGTCGGGACCTCCTTGCACCCTTTGATCTGGACCGTTGAGGTCCTCCCCTTTGAGATCTTGACCGTTAGATCTCCCTTTTGAGATCTACTCGTCGGGACCTCCCTCGCACCCTTTGATTTGGACCGTGAGGTCCTCCCTTTGAGATCTTGACCCTTAGACTTCCCTTGTGCGTGTCCGAGTGTCGGGGACCTCCTCGTTGTGAGCTTTGAGGACCTCTTGTCCGGGACCTCCTCTTGAGTCCTTGGACCTCTGTCGAGACCTCCCCTCTGAGTGTCTTGGACCTCTTGCCCGGAGACCTCCACAGTGGTCTTTGGCGGAGATGACCCTTGCGGTGGGGCCACCTCCTTGACCCGGTGGTGCACCCTTTGGTAGGCCCCCTTGCCCGGCCTCTCTCGCCTTGTAATTATTACTCTTGCCTCGAACTCATGCGCATTTAATTGGTGTCGGGTCACATTAAATGTAGTCACATCTGAGTACTATTCAATTCTTTTAGGGCAAGCCACGCCCTAGTTGCCCGATTGCCAACCGTCACACCTTCCTTGTGGTGCACTCCACCAACTCGGCTATATATAGCTTTGGCGGGCAAGCCTTTGTAACTTTGTTGCTCATTTCTTCCTTGTCTCCCCTTTGGTTTCCTTCTTCATAAGACCTCCCGGGGAGCTCGTTGAGGTGTCGCGGAGTTTCTTGGTTTTCCTTTCTTCTTGAGTTGGTTTGTGTTCCTTGGAGTTTTTGAAGTTCTTTGGCTTAGGGTGGTTTTGCTTATTTGGTTTTCTTCTTGACGTGTAGATCACGAGTTTGAGGAGATCTTGGACCCGCTCTCTCTCTGAAGGCTCTCCTTTGCTTGACCAAGGCAAGCCACAGACCTCCTTTGATCATTTTGAACCTAGTTTTGCTAATGTATTTGGTTTTTACTTTATCATGCATGGCTATGTTTATAAGAAAATGGTTTGGGCTGTAGTTACTTGCCTACTTGTTGTTATGCCTCCTTCATACTTTGTCCCTATCATGTTGTTATGTTCACCTTGTGAGCCTTAGGGTGGATATTTAGTTGGTGTTCTTTGTTATTTGCCAACTTTGAAACAGTAGGTCTTTATAGCTTTGCTTAAGCGTGGTTCGGCGTATCATGCTTCATCTCTAACAATCTTGACGAATGACTTATGAAATGTGTGGTTGGTGCCTTGTTGAGCGACTATGGCGAGGATGCCTAAGCTGTGTTGACTATGGTGTGAGACCACTTGGTTAAAATTATTGTGCCAAGGCGGGTGGTCTTTTGGCATGGGTTAATACAAATTGTTTCTTGAGGCAAGAAGGCGGGGAGTGAGTAGTGGGTCTTGTGCACGATTGGTTGTGGAAGTCTTGCCTTAGCACAATTAAGGACTTCACTTTGTGTCTGAACTAGGCCAAACAGGTGCAACCACAAGATCATTTTATGGGAATGAGTGCAGGCTGAATAATTAGCAATGAGATGGCTTGGGGCTGTTTTGGTTGGCGTGTGATTCGTTGGCGCAAGAGGGGCACCCCATAACTCGTGGATTTCTAGACCACAGGAGGGATTCTGAAACCTTGGCGGGCGGCAGGTCAGTCGATCAAAGCTTTGTAAAGGCCTTGCCGCTCTCTAGACTACTCACCTTAGGAAGTGAGCAAGGGTGATCGGAACAGTCCGCTAGAGATGGTGGATTGTGGGTAAAGTTGTACACCTCTGCAGTGTAAAATCTATTCGAATAGCCAAGTCCTTGGTCATGGACATGCTTTCGATGAAAATGGTGCAAGGGGTAGTTGTTTCAAAATTTGTGCCCTTTGGACACTTGGTGAGATGCCTTGGCTTTGCCTCGAAGAGACCTTGGCCGGCTCGGAGGGGTCGAGGTTGGCTCGGGTGGTGGTCGAGTGGTTCGGACCTCTGGAGTGGGTGCTCTAGAGTGGGTTTGGGTGAGGACACAGCCTTTGGTGTGACCAGACCTCCCCATTGTTGTTGTGGATGTGAGTTGGTGCTCACTCCACATTTTCTTCATCAAATGTATTATGTACTATTGTTTTTCCTTCTTGCTCTTCAATCTATTACTATTATTATTGTCCAAATCGGCTGCATAAAACTAACCATCTGACTCTCAATTGGTAAGCCCTTGCATGAATATTATTGCATAATTGCTCTCTGTGACTTCTTGAGTACATTCAAAGTACTCATGGCTTAAGCCCCGTGTCAAAGCGAGACTATGAAGATGATCAAGTGCGAGGCGGTCTGAGACCTCTTTGAGGAGGAGTTCTTGATGACTAAAAATGCCTAGGGCGTCCTCCACCCGACAACTGTGGTGCTTGTTGGATGGCTGTGCTCGCTTTTGGTGTTGGAGCCTTAGAGCTCCTTGTTGCCGGTTGTAAGTCCTTCTTTGGTTTTGTAAGCCCTCGTTGGCGGACCTCTTGTTAACAATCTTGACCATAAGGTCTGTTATATAAAGTTTAATTTATGCCTTCATCTTTGTTCGACCTCGTGGTTGTGATATTAGATTGTGTTCTTGTGTGAGCTAGCTCTGTTGTCTGGGACTAGCTCCGATGCAGGCGGGACCTCCGGGATGTCCTATGGGACTTAACACAGGAGGTCTGTGGGACCTCTCTTGTGATGTACACGGAGGTGCTCTGGGGGTTCTTGGCCAAGACCTCTAGGAGGACTTAAAGACCTCCTGGGACGTCAGTGGCGGGCCAAGACCTCCAGGAGGTCCTGAAGACCTCTTGGGAGGTCCTGGCAGACCTCCTCGGGAATGCATCGTGTAGTGCTACCACTCCTTTCCGTGGTGGCTCCGCAGCGCAAAAAAAAATGGTCCTCCCGGACCTCCTACGGTGCATCACAGGGTGGGACGTCACACCTACTGCCCTTATGAAATTTTTTAGACTTCTCCATATTTTTAACTCTATATTATCGGTACTGTACTTAGAAGGTTTAGTTCGAATCATGATCGTACAAATAAGGGTTGTGATTTTGTACCAAGTCTGAATATTGACTAGAATTTGTATCTATTGTTCGATTCTGGTTGTGGGTATATCAGTATATGCAATATTTGATCATAGATTGCATAATGTCTCAAGTAGTTTTTAGTATTTAGTGTATACGCATATTGGTGCTAAAATTGTTGTTTTAGATATCGATTAGATATGTACAATGCACTCTATATTGGATCTATTTTCAACCAAGTTTTTTGCTCTGCGAGTCATGTCAAAAGGCATTGGAGTTGCGATGGAAGAAGTTCGAGAGAAATGCCGCCCTTTTGAAATGACGATTGGCGTGGTATAGTACAAGTTTCGAGATGTTTATCATCAATTTTTCTACAAGATTATGATTTTCTTATCCATCATTTGGAATTAGTTAGTCACGAGAGTTCTACCACTTTTGCATTGTATTGAAGGTTCAATGAGCACCTAGGGAAGAGATTATCGAGATCACGCAAACTATAATGGAAGCAACACCTTTATCTCAATCAACCAACCATTTGTGAAATTTTAGAGACTTTGAGCATAACAGAGAAACAAAATGGAGATGTAAGCATGTCAATAGGTTTTTGCATTCATGATCTGGAGATAACAATAGATATATACATGATTTCATTTTATTATGTGTTGTTCAGCACTAATAGCTTTTAGTAAAATACTACAGAAACTCCCTAATCAACATGATGAGAGAACTCTGTTGGTGACTTTCTTTAGTGGGCACCCTTTGGTGAAGAGCGAACTACATGACTTTTTCATGAGGTACCATTATCATTAAATGTTTGTATTTCTATAAATTTCCTAATTCTTTATTACGAGATGTATATATATATTGAGAAATAGCATATTAGAATGTAAATGCTTGATCTTTCTTTTCGTTTTGTTTTACTTTACGTATGAGAATGTTTATAGTTGTCCATTTGTGGTGAGTCTTAAGAAGAATTTAACTGTTGTGCAACTTCATTGTAAGCACCAAAATGAGGTGCTTGATCTTTCTTCGTCGTTTTGTTTTACTTTCTGTATGAGAGAATATTTAGAGTTGTCCATTTGTGGTGAGTCTTAATGCATTCCTTTTACCGTATTGTTACAGTTCCGAGGTTTGGCAGACCAAATATTTAGTAATCCTAACTATCAGAGATTATATGATCCATCTCCCTCTCCGAATACCGTTCCCCTCCCTCTCTCTTCACCGCCTCCACCCCTCTCCGCGGTTTGAGGCCGGGCCAGCAGGCTGCCAGCTCTTCGTCCCCTTACTCCTCGTCCACCCCTCGACCTCCCTCCGTCTTATTCCCCTTCCTTTTCCCCTTCGCGTCCTGTCCCTACCTCCGCCGCCAATCCCCCCTCCAACGCCGCGCAGCCACTACCTTCTCCCTATCCAACTCACCTTCCCCTCCCTCTCCACCTGCCGCCCCCTATGTCTCCCTCAGGTAAAATTAGGATTCATAGAATTCTATTTTTCAGTGGTAGCTACGCCAAGCAAATAGTGAGTTTGCCTAAAAAAAAGGTGTTTACATTATATGCTTAGGTTGTTCATTTCAGAGCTTGCAGAGCTTCGTCAATTTTATACAACAAAAGAAAATTGGTGGAGTGTTTTTATTTGTAGCTAAATGGTTCAACCGATATCTCATTTGTAGCAAGTCTTTTCACTTTATATTTTAGTTATCATATTTGTTGTGCTGAACTTACGTTCATATGCATATCGTGACTGACTTTTTTGATGCAATGTGAGTCACTTGCGCATCTGGTGGCAGGTTACATTTTTTTTGTATGATAGGTATCTCAGAAGTACCTATTATGGCTGTTACATTGCTATAGCCGATATACTCTGACACCAACATTTCGTCTTGTTGCTTGGTGTTTTCCTTTGCTATGTTAATTAGCTTTCTTTGTCCTCCTTTATTAGATCGGTAAGATGTTGACCATCCTCGAGCCATACCACTTTTAGCGGAAAAGCGCCTTTTATGGTACATTACATTGTGCGGTATTTAACGCCTACTCATATCTTATAGATGTTTGATAGTTAAAGGCGTGCAAAAGGATCGAGAAAACAAATTTTAGCCTTTTGTGATTTGTCTTGGTTAATCTGTCTAGTATTTGAGCCACCAAAGTGAGCGATATTCTAGCATACCATGCCAACATTTCTCTAATTTTATAAGATCATGTTTAGATTATGCGGGGGCTCGGTGACAATCATAGTCATAATCATGAATAGACGATGATTAAGGACTGCTTAATGAAGGGCCGTATGGTTTTTTTTATTAGAATTCCTTGAATTTCTATCTTCCTTACTAAGCTTTTAGCCACGCATGATGATCTTTTCTTCTGTAGATCTAGATGAACCGTCTATGCAAAATTATGAGTAGCTTGCTCTCATATGCAAAGACTTAGCTTGCAGATTTTCTTTAAGCTAATTTTTATGAAGGTTTTTGATCCTACAAATGTTTTTTTTATTTTGTAGCCATAGTTACAATTGATATGGAGTGCGTGCATGAGGACCCAAAGAAAACAGTTCCATCATGGACACCCATGTATCTTGAGCTTAGGTAATTATAATTTCTATTATTCCATTCCGAATCTCTTTGCCTCCTACCTCTTGATCAATAATTGTTTGATGCGTAGTATTCTTGAGGTAGCATGGTGCTTTGCTTATGAAAAATAGACATTTTCTTCAATGAAATAACCAGGTTTATTTGTTTGTTTTGTACATCCTTTCCCACGAACACGTTCTTAGATTTTTGCTCCTGTATACAACCTGGCTTTAATTCTCGAGAATACACTACAGATGTTTTTTTTGGCGAACAACTACATTCATCGCTTACTGCAACGTCCTCCTAGCAAACAGATATCGGAGATGCATCATGCCTCATCAAGACATCTCTCAAATTGATCTTGAGTTCTGAACAACTTGTGCCAAACATATGCACAACTCAAAACACCTCTGTTGCGAGCATCAAGAACACTCAACTACTTTAGAGGTAACATAGAAGCTGTTTTTACGCTTTTACATTAGACTACTATTAGTTTGCTTCCATCGTAGCTTCGTAATGTGTATACTATGAACTGCATGAACATCCTACGAAAATCCTTTCATATTATCGTTGTATGAGTTACACGGAGTCATGATTTTTTAACTAGCTTGGTTTATGCATCATGCCTATTGTATCTATCGTGTGTAAGACATAGAGACTAAATTCCTGACAAATGTTTAGCACAGATGCCGTGGCTGTTATCTCATCGTTTTTTTTTCCAGCTTTGCCATACATGTTCTTGAGATAATTGGCATCATCGTACTTATATTGACAAAGTAGATGTGTTATGTACAATGTATACATAATTTAGATGCCAATTTCTGCCATTTGACCGAATTGAACCCGAACTACTAAGCAATTTTTAGATCCCACATGTGATTATCTTATTGATTAGGTTTGCTGTCATATTTTCTTACAGGTTCTTGAGATAATTACTCAGTACGATGATGCATGTGTGCAAGTTAGCATGACTGATAGCAAACTTGCCTACATCTAGAACTGTAGCATATCTAAAGAGTGCATAGGAACTCTCCAGTAATGTCGCTTAATGTCCTAGGGATTTGCTCATAATGTTTAAAAATTCTAACTAGTTGCTACTTTATCTGAGGCTTTATATACTGACTTTTGAAGGCATATAACAATCGCTACTTTCCGAGAATAGATTGTACTTGACAACTGTGCTTTTGTCCAACCGTTTTATCACACTCTATCGATATTGTACATTTCAAAGACGCTTTAGAGCTGTGTTACTACTCTTCTGAGAACCTATTTTGTAAACAATTTTACCTCACCTAGAACCAAGGCGCCTTGATTTATATGTACATATACTTTCACTACTTGCTTCCTTTGTTTTGTAAGCATACTATTTCCATTCTCTCCTTTGTAATCATTTACAACTCACTTACATCCATCCTTGAATGCGTTTATATATACATATCCTTTCATTAATCTCTTGCTCTTCGTGATGATGATAGAAATAGTAACTGCACGTAACTACATTTCAAATTACATAACTATCTAATTTAACTCTATTTAAACTCACTATTAAATTATCTACCAATCTATTACCTTGGTACCATTTGGCGCGGTGAACTTTCTAGTTTTTTAAAGAACAATAACACATAGCTATGTGAATGAAGGGTTAATGGGAGATTTCACTAACATAGAAAAAACAATGAGCAAACACATTGATGTCACAACACATCAGTCAATGTTTTGCCAATGAATATTTTTTAACAAAATGTCCGCAGAATATTACTGACAGTTTAAATGATCACAGATTTTTTCTTGAACTTCCCCATGCAGCATAGCAGATCGATAGCGCACACAAATTTAGGATCCGTTTAAAATTGATTAAGCAATGTACAATACCATTACAACGCATTTCACGCAACCCTGGAGATTATTGAGATGAAGCGTGCTTAAATCACATGAGGCCTTAGGACCAGTTACAACTTATTAGTCTGGGTCGAGATCCTTGCATAGAAATACATACATTTAAGCACTGTTTTATGGAAACACATACATCTATACGCACCATAGTTTACACATATAGCAAGCAGCCAAGCATACACAGTTGTAAACACGCACTCACGGATGATGGACAAACTGGCTCATGTAGTTCTTGTAATCATTGGCAGTCATTGTTGGAACAAACCCGAAGAGACACACTCGCGCTCTTGAAAACTGACGTTTCGTACTTCTTTTCTATTGCATTGCTTCTTCACGTTACAATATTTCTTCAGACTAATCAGCCCCTTATAAAGGCTGTGTAACTCAATATCAAACCCAGACTCGGCCAGCGAAGCCGACTCGGATACGAAAATAGAAATGGAAAAATACTTCCTAAACAAAAATTATCTAACAATCACTCCCTAATCTTTGTTGTACTTACTTATTAAGTGTACTCGGCTGCCAGTTGGACTTGACTTCAACTTGGCTAGCACAATCGCCCAGAGACGGTGACACAACTCGAACACGTCTTGAACTCTTACTCATTAAGACAGTCAGTCTTAACTATAACTTGCCCAAGTCGTACTCAACTTAGGATGGCAAACACATCTCCTTAATATCCCGGACTCAACTCCACTGACTCGACTCAGGACGGTGAACACAACTCCTCAACGTCCCGGACACAACTCTTCGGACTCGACTCAGGACGGCGAACACATCTCCTCAACGACCCGGACACAACTCTTCAGACTCGACTCAAGACGGCGAATATATCTTTTTAATGTCCCTTCGATGATCGAGTCTCCCACTCGGCGTGAGTTAACAGTAGGTCCTCATCTTCGCTGCTGCTAGATCCTCAGATCCATTCCTCATGCGCCTTCAAGCATTCGATCACCTCCTCGTAATTGCTATCTTGAAATTGATTTGCAGGTATGGCTTGCGACCATGGTGGTTTGGTGGCATTTGGATTCTTTGGACCCGGTGGTCGGCCTTGCCGACATCGCCGACGGCTATCGTGTCCCTTGTCGGTTTCGGGGTTGACACGACGGACTTGGGGTGATCTGTCTGCGAACACTAGCGAACATATAGATACTAGACCCACGCTGGGTAGACAGGTTTGTCTGCCAACTATGTCACTTCTTTGTGTCATATGTCCGCTATGTATTTACATTTTTATGCTTTGCAGGCTGAGCCATGCTGGTCTTCTACCTCTCGCGCGGATGGTGGAGACCACCAAAGAGGATGGGTACGTACTGTCCTCTATCTTTACTTCAATCATATTACGGGTCATCCTTTATAAACACTATTTCGAGTCGTAGGCACAGTAAGCACACATGCAGGCCACATGTGTGTACGAGCACTTCGTCGACCAGCTCGACTGCCTCACCGCTGACGACATACGTTGGGAGCCGTACTCTAGTCAAGCTAGAGGGTTTGGCTGGGCACGTGGCTACCCACAGCCGCCGCCACCGGTCCAGGCTGGAGGGTCCGGGTGGGCACGTGGCTACGCACCGCCATCGCAACTGCTGTCGTTCTAGGACCCCTAGCCAACAGCGCTAGTATGGGGACACCCGGGTTATACACAAGACCGAGGCCTTCCCAATCTTATGGGAATAACTCTAAGCCTCCGATAAATGGAATCCAACTTAACTCCATCTAAGTGAGAGGTCTTGCCCGAACTAGATCGTCGATGATCATGCGTACTGGTCCTCTGCAAGCACTACATGATGATTGGTTCTCTAAATGGTTCAAGACCACACTTAACGAGTTAAAAAGGGAATCCATGAACAGTGAGTATGAGATCATGTTGTCTCCCAAGATCAGATACCAACATGTTCATACTCTCATTCAACGTTGATTACATCCATACAACATTCATACAAAACATAAAGAAAGACATACATCATAATAGTTCAAGTCTACATCAATTACAAAAGGGCCAACCAGCCAAATTCAATTAAACACGTAGAGTGGCAGCAGAAATGATATAAATAAACCAAAAGTCCAGCAAGGTATGCCTATAACCCAAGGCAACCAACTGGGAGTCAAATAATAGCACTACTCGTTAGTGTCGCCTAAATCAACACTAACGAGCTCATCGGGCTCGAAGTCTTCTTCACCTGAATCGTTGCAGCCAGGTTAAGTACAAAATGTATTCAGAAGTCTTACACAAAGATAAAATTAGTGATGCATAATGGACATTCAAAGGATAGCATTAGTGGCTTTAATTTTGCGAAAGACGCAACAATTTTCAACCTACACATACTAGTTTTTCAAAAGCCATTTCAAAATCAGATTTGAAGTAGAAGTAAATCATGTGATAAAGTAATACATTAATAAACAAATGAATCAAACAAAAACCAAAGTGGAAGCCCACTTTGATACACTAACATGCATGAACACCCGTTCATGCTGAATACCAAGTTATAACTACCAATTTTAATTTAAAGTCTAACGATAGTGATTCCTGAACTCAAGCAATTGTCCATAACTATGGACATGGCTATTCGAATAGATTTATCTCTGCAAAGGTGTACTACTTTACCCACACGACTCGATTAGCCCGTAAGCCTCCGAATAATGACACACTTCCTTAGGTATGCCGGCGAGGGAGAATCGAGATATGGACATTTTTAGCAAAAAAATCCTATTGAGCTAAGTCCACCTTGCAAGATGTTCCCTTAGTACAAGCGGCAGATAGCACTTGCTAAGCGGCTCACAAGTTGTATTAGAAATGCCGATGCAATGTAAATAATGAAAAATGGTGCTCCCATGCACACTATAGAAAATTACATCTGCTCCTACGGACAAATGATGAAACACAAGTGTCCTCACACCACCTTGGGACTTAACACAATAAAACATTCCCCCTACTTAATTGTACGGTACCCATATTCCGCGTGTGATAGCACGAGTGTTACTTGAATCAACGATGTCACCAAAGTTCGATACTTGTTGGTCCAGACAAGTCTACCACATACCCGATCTCGTGCGTGAAGGCACCCTCACTAGCAACCACTTGTCTAGACCCCAAAACTCTTTTAAAATGACAAAGTTTAACTTTAAGAAACATATATGAAGATCTAGAATACAAAGAAAATAAGAAAATGTGTGTCTCCCATAATTGTTGGGTTATTCCCAACAATCATTCTACCGTATCTAGACTTGCATGGCTAAGCAATCCCGTACAATATATTTCACACAACCTATCTTAAGCATGTATGTACTGGAATAATTCAAGGATAAACACATGATTAGGATTTAACTAACTACACATCACAAAAATAGCGACATAGCAAAAATTAGTCATGCAAGCAATTATCATTGCACTTAACTACACAAAATCTGGGAACAATATGATGCAAAAGAAAGTTAAAATGATGCTTGCCTTACTGGTAGATTAATTTCTCGCTTTCAGTAGCGTACGAGTCAATATCAATGGCTTCAGAATCTATAGAATAAAGATATCGATAAACACCGAGAAATACCTCAAAATTCAAAGCATTCAAAAATGTATGAATTTTCTACAATAGCTAGTTCATGATTTTAGATGAATTTAGGTGAAATCATTATTCCATTTGGAGTTGGTATGTGAAAGTTATGAAGGTTTGAATCTTAGTTTTAAGAAAAATCTAATTTAATTGCTACCCGTTACAGTTCATTCAATTTAATTATTTGGTCAAAATTTGCAGAGTAGTGGAGAGGCAAAGGATTACATAGATAAATAGAGAATAACATTTTAGGCTCAAATTAACTTGGTTCATCTCATTTGGAGTTTTTATGAATTTGTTATGAATTTTCAAAGTTATCAGCTTTTTCTATTGTAAAAATAATAGATTTATGGATCATTTTACAAAACTATATTCATGCTATATAAACATGTTTGAAACCTATTTTAAAATTAAGTTCATTAAAAATGAAAATTACAAACACTGGTTTCATTCATTTTGGAGTTAAGATGAATTAGTTATGGAATTTTGAAGTTAAAAGAATTTTCAGTGGACAAATAATTCTTTTTTGGATTTTCTAAAGCATTTATTACTTTTCTTACCGAGCGCTACGCTAGCTGCAGTCACTGACTGGTGGGGTCCAATTGAACAATGCATTTTTCTTTTATCCTCTGAATTAAACCACGTACTAACATGTGGGGCCCACTCATTAGTGACTCGGTCCATGTAATAGCACGTGGACCGAAGGTCAACACGCACTGTTCACCGGTCCATGGCACAGCGCATAGGGTGTTTAAGTGGCTAGGCCCACATGTCATACACAACGGCGTTTTCACTTATCTTCCAAGATTTCTATGCGTAGTCCCACTTGTAAGCAACTCATTAATTCCTTAAGACAACACTTAAATGCTAATCATTAATACTTAATGCCTAATCGGCTAGCTACAGTACCTGTCTGCGTACGACAATGGGGAGCTCTGTCCCACGCATTTGCCCAGTGGCTTGCTGGTGCTACGTGCCACGACGGAGCCAGCCAAGGCGTGGGATAGCTACACAATAGTACTGCGCACACAATGGGAGTGGTTACAGCAGCTAAGGTGGTCTACACCAACAGCTAGCCGGAGTCGAGTGGTGGCGGTTCTACGGCAAACACACATGCAGCAATAAAGCTCCGTAGCATCTAGAAGAGTGGGTGCCCAAGCATCTAAGGACTCTAAGAAAGCTACCTGAAGCTAGAAGGGTGCTCGGAGAAGCTTGGAGCAGCTCGACATCGGCAATGGCCACAGCGGTGGTTGCGGTTCACGCAGAAGGAAGATCCTGAGCAAAACGAAGAGAAGTGGGTGGTCGGAATAGCTTACAGACCACATAAGGATGCTCTAGTAGCAAGGAATCGACGAATGGTTACCGGATCAAAGTGGGAGATGAACGGTTGTTCTTTGGCTGAAACGGGGCAAAGCTCCAAATTTGCGAGTCCTTGTCGTGCATTGCCCAAATAAGTTTAAGGTTTTTCAATGCCATACTAAAATACAGGAGATGACGCGGAAGTTTTAGGATAAAACTCACCAGTGTGGAAGATGACATGGTGAGGTCCTCGGAGCGCGCTCTGGAAATGGCTGAGAGCATGAAAGATGGTCCAGAGGCTACAAGCGACGAGGAGAACTCACATTAGGCAAAATGGAAACGGTAATGAAGGTAGAAGAGAACGGAACCATTTGACCGAAGCTTACTCGAGAGAGGAGCTGGCAATGGCATCTTCTTTTTCAGCCAGTGAGAGGAAGAATGGCTAGGTAAGGATGGGAACGGGGTGACTTAAGCCCGGGAAAGGGATAGAGAAGAGGCGACGTTACGTGGGGAAGCTCCAGGAGTGGTCAAATGGGGTGGTGGATTGACAGTGTGACGGAGCGCCAACGGCTCGGAGCATAATGGCGCGGCCACGTGGCGAAGAAGTCCTATGTGTGCGCCAGCGAGAGGAAGAAGAAGGCCTCGATAGGCGGGCCCGAGATGTCAGCGGCACAAGCTGGCACGGGCGCGAGTGGATTCGGTCGGTATAGCTAAGTGGTTTGGCTCAGTCAAGTCACTCGGGTCGGTTTCATCTGGACCACACGATCTCGAATGGACGGCCCGATCGCGTGTAGATGTTCGGACTATCCGATCGGGTAGCCCACTTGGACCACACGATCTTGATCGGATGGTCCATCGCGTTCGGCTCCATCCGGTGAAGCTAGGCGGTTGGGTTTGATCAAGTCAAAGCGGTCCGGCTCGGGTCAGTCCAATAGTGCATAGATTGACTAAGATTCAAATTAGTTTCTCTACTTTGACCAGAGGTTTAAAAATAGAAATAAAATTCCTAAAAATCTGAAATAACTCAGAGGGGTTCCTGGGAAGGTCTAGTGTTCATAAAAAATTCTTAAACCTTACTGTTCATGATATATTTGGTATAATTTAAATCCAAACTT
Organism: Phyllostachys edulis; assembly: GCA_036346405.1. NCBI lineage: Eukaryota > Viridiplantae > Streptophyta > Magnoliopsida > Poales > Poaceae > Phyllostachys > Phyllostachys edulis. Next base: position 15,493 of record JAYEVD010000041.1, on the reverse strand, counting down.
AGGGTAGGTCATTGTAATGTGTTTGAATTTTCTGAGGTTTGAAACTAGTCCCATAAATTTGGGAAAAATTATATTTATTCATGATAACTATTATAGTATTTGAATAAATTATTTCTAGAAGATTAACATAAGCTTTTGTTCCTATTTTCTTTTGGGAGTTCAAGTTTGAAGTGTAGGTTTAATTTGAATAAGATTTTCCAAGTGCAATAAATTGTGCAAATGCTTTTAAAACATTATGCATGCTGATGAGATGCATACTAATTATCATTAATTAATTTGGGGATGTGACAGCTAGGGCAGTATCCGTTCTTCCTCGACATCTACGGGTAGTACGGCGAGTATGTCCCTTGGTTGCGCACCATGGCCCACGAGGATGGTACATTTCCTCTCCTCAGGTATGTGAGCATAGATATATTGTAGGAATAAAAAATATTTGTCCTATAGGTTTCGCACTCTACCTGGGAGTTGACCAGCAGGACGTGGACACCTACTTCGTGGACGACCCAGGGAAGTTCAGCGGAGCACCTCAACCTGCACCCGTTGAGGTTCTTACCAGGTTGCAGCTCAGTGGTCCCCCAGTGGGCACATAGACACAGGTGGCGTCGACCCCCAAGGCCTTTGGAGCACGGGTCCATAGGGCTCCTAACCATCTCTCTTTATCATTTGACCCTGACACCCCACTGAGAAGCCAGCGAGGCCGTATGGGTGGGCGCAGACCAGGGGTGGGACATGGTGACGATAGAGGAGGTGCTACAGGTGGTGTAGCGGGTGGCCAGTAGGGGGTCTTCATTGTGCTTTGTGTACTTGTATTAGTTGTTTACGTATTTTACTTTGTAGCTACTATGACATGGTTGTGTATGCATTCTCTCGTGCATTGTAATATAACTTACTGTACTAGTTACCAATCATTTGTACCTCCGCTGCTCAACCATGGACAACTTTGGCAGCCAAAAGTGGTCTAACGGTTGAGAGACTAGTCGATGTGTCGCTCAACCGTTGGGCCACTACTTACTGCCAAGTCGTCGAACGGTTGAACGACTAGTATGAATTCTCTTGCACATCGCAATATCACTTACCTTGCTACTTACGAATCATTGTTACCTCAAATGTCCTCACAAAATTCTTTAGAAATTTACCGCACTACAACATACGATGTTTTTCACAGCTGTCCAGTGACCTTCACCTAGATCAGCTTGGTATCTTCTCGTAACACTTAGAGCATATGATACATCTGGTCGTGTATATAGCATGGCATACATGATAGATCCAACAGCCGAAGCATATGGAATTCTACTCATTTTGTCTCGCTCATCAATGGTCGTAGGACACTGATTCTTGCTAAGATTAATGCCATATGCCATGGGCAAGAAACCTCTCTTGGAATCTTGCATGTTGAACCGTTTCAACACTTTGTCTATATACATATCCTGGCTTAATCCAATTAGCCTCTTAGATCTATCTCTATAGATCCTTATACCAAGAATATATGCTGCATCTCCTAAATCTTTCATTGAGAAACTATTTCTTAATGAAGTTTTAATAGATTCAAGCATTGGAATGTCATTTCCGACTAGTAGTATGTCATCTACATACAAGACCAGAAATACAAGCTTGCTCCCGCTAACCTTTTTGTAAACACAAGGTTCTTCTTTGTTCTTGATGAAGTCAAACCCTTTGACCACTGCATCAAAACGAATGTTCCAACTCCGAGATGCTTGCTTCAATCCATAGATGGACTTATTAAGCTTGCATACCTTTCTAGCTTCCTTTGCATCGACAAAACCCTCAGGTTGTGTCATGTACACATCCTCACTTAGGTTTCCATTAAGGAAAGCCGTTTTGACATCCATCTGCCATATCTCATAGTCGAAATATGCAGCAATAGCTAGAATGATCCGAATAGACTTAAGCATTGCGATAGGAGAGAAGGTTTCATCATAATCAACCCCTTGAATTTCTTTGAAACCCTTTGCAACCAGTCGTGCCTTATAAATGTGAACATTTCCATCTATATCTATCTTTTTCTTAAAGATCCACTTGCACTCAATGGTCTTAATACCATCAGGTGCATCAACCAAGTTCCAAACTTTATTATCATGCATGGACTTTATTTCGGATCTCATGGCCTCATGCCATGACTTAGAGTCTAGGTCCATCATCGCTTCCGCATAAGTTTTAGGCTCATCATTATTCACCAATAATACGTCATGCCCATACCTTATAGGCAATAGACGTGGCCTTTTTGATCTATGTGGGGCTGATGCTTCATCTACAGGTTCAACAACACTTTGTTCATCCTATAGAGGTTCAGTGGGAGTTGAAACATTTTCAGATGGTTCTTGAATCTCTTCGATTTGCACCTTGCTCCCACTGAATCCTTTGGAAAGAAACTCTTTCTCCAAAAAGACACCATTACGGGCAACAAACACTTTGTTATCAACCCGATTATAAAAATAATATCCTTTAGTTTCCTTAAGATACCCCACAAAGAAGCACTTATCGGACTTCGGTGTGAGTTTGTCAGACGTCAAACGTTTAACATAGATATCACATCCCCAAATCTTTAGAAAAGATAAACTAGGACTCTTCCCAGTCCATATCTCATATGGTGTCTTATCTACTGATTTAGATGGTACCCTATTCAAAATGAAAGCAATAGTTTCTATAGCATAACCCCAAAAATACAATGGAAGATCTGATTGGCTCATCATTGATCGAACCATGTCCAACAAGGTCCTATTACGCCGCTCGGACACCTCATTCCATTGTGGAGTGCCCGGTGGTGTAAGCTGTGAAACAATTCCACATTGTTTCAAATGATCACCAAACTCATGGCTCAAAAACTCACCTCCACGATCAGATCGTAAAGATTTGATTGTCTTGCCAAGTTGATTCTGTACCTCATTCTAGAACTCCTTAAACTTTTCAAAGGATTCCAACTTGTTCCTCATTAAATAGATATATCCATATCTACTATAGTCATCGGTGAAAGTAATGAAGTACGGAAAACCACCTCTAGCTGTTGTACTCATTGGTCCACACACATCAATATGTATGAGTGCCAACAGGTCGGATCCCTTTCACTCCGACCAGTGAAAGGTGTCTTGGTCATCTTTCCGACCAAGCAAGTCTCGCATGTTTCAAATGATTCCAAATCAAATGAGTTTAGCATTCCATCACTATGGAGCTTCTTCATGCATTTCTCACTTATGTGACCCAAATGACAATGCCAAATGAAAGTGGAATTCAAATTATTATGCCAAAGCCTCTTTGCATTAATATTATAGACGGGTGCATCATCAAGATTTAAAATATACAACCCATTCAAAACAGGAGCATATCCATAAAACGCTTCATTCAAAAATATAGAACAACCATTGTTCTCTATAATGAATTTATAACCCTCTACCATCAAACATGATGCAGAGATGATGTTTCTACTTATGGCTGGAACATAATAACAATTATTTAGTTCCATAATAAATCCCGATGGCAAAAGTAATGACAAAGTCCCGATGGCTAATGTAGCAACTCTTGCTTTATTCCTAACGCGAAGATCCATCTCACCCTTTGTAATTCTCCTACTCTTTGTTAGACTCTGCATCGAATTGCAAATATGAGCAACTGATCCGGTATCAAATACCCATGAGTTAACAAAAGAGTCAGCAAGAAAAACATCTATAACATTAATACCTGAAGTGGAAGGTTTAGTTCCACCATTCTTTTTCAGATTAGCCATGTATTTCTTGCAGTTCCTTTTCCAGTGGCCTAGTTCCTTGCAGTAAAAGCATTCATTCTCTTGAGTCGGGCTAGACTTGGTCTTGGGTTTAGGCTTGTTAGTTTGGATCTCATCCGAAACTTTCTTGCCTTTACCTTTGACCCCTATTCTTAGCCTTCTTCTTGTAGCTTGTACTCTTTTGCATTATCATCATATGATAGTTGCTTTTCTTAATGCTGTCCTCTGCAGTCTTAAGCATCATATGCAGTTCGATGAGATTCTTGTCTAAGCCATTCATATGGAAGTTCGAATGAGCGCCCATAGCTTGAAGGTAGCGAAGCAAGAATCAAATCTGTAACCAACTCTTGACTAAGTGGAAAACCAAGTTTTCCAAGCTCGTAATGTAACCAACCATTTTGATCACATGAGGGCTCACGGACTTCCCTCACTAGCTTACTACCAAACAATTTCTTTGAGATCTCATATCTCTTAGTGAGCTTGAGTCTCAAACATGCCTTTGGCGCTATGATCATATCGTAAACCTCAATGTTCTCAAAGCTTACGAAGGTCCAGAGTTCATCGCGGCAAGTATGAGGCGAGGTAACATCAAGCGATTCATCACATGCCCTTTTATAGGCAGTTTTAAGAGCAGCAGTAGCATTTTCAGCAAGCACATCTGGAATTGGTTACTCTAGAACATGTTCCTTTTTATCTTGCCTAAGAACAATTCTTAGGTTGCGGGACCAATCCGTAAAATTTGTTCCATTCAGTTTTTCCTTATCAAGTATCGAATGTAATGCAAAACTGGATGTAGGTACAGCAGTTGGTGCCATGATCTACAACATAAATATGCAAAGCTAAGACATATGTCCAAGTAACTTCTATTAAACAATTTAATAAAGATACTCCCACTAAACACCATATCCCTCTTATGACATTTTAGTGATTCAAGATCCATAATCATTTAATCTACTAGTGAGCTTTGGCATCACTGCTAGAAGACTAGTGAAAATGGTAAGCAACTCTTAGCTAATCATATCTCTATATGACTCTTTTTGTTGGGCAGCATCTCCATGCTCCGACACCCAACCCTATGCCCCAAGGTCCATAACCGTTATGATGACCTTGTCAAGTTAAACCAATGCTATGAGTGTAAGTGTCCGACAGAAACCCATCTAGTCAAGTAATATTAATGGCACTCTGCTTTAGCAAGACCTACCATTAAAATAGATGACTTTGGATGGTGCAGCCAATTGAGAGGGCATTAATTTAACTTAATATTATATGAGGGAAATATACTTCTACCATGTTAAAAGCATCTAAAGCATAACATGCATAGAAATAAATGAATAGGAATAAAAAGGGCATTCACAGACAATCAAATTGCATTGTGATATAGTATGACCCTTCCACATGGTGATCTCCATCACCATGCATCCTGTTCGCCATGTCTCCAAGTGGTCGACTCCTCCAAGTACTCCCACTAAGCCATTACTCCTAACAGCACTAGTAGTAGAATACAAGGAGTAAAGAAGCATCACAAGTCGACACGCAGGCTGTTATACAAATATAAACAGCCTTGGGCTGCAATAAGCATGACACGCAAGTCATGAATATTACACACATACATGCATCTCATACATGATACATTATGGGTCATACTATTCACATCAATCCCTGCAAAAACAAGTTATGCATAGAATCCAATTCTATCGGGCGACATGAATACACACTACCTATAAGCCTGTCACGAATACCCAACATGGCAGTCCTAACCGGTAGGAGTGATATACAGTATGGTTGTGGACAAGCACAATAAACCATCTGGTCCTTATAAGCTCATACCTCCTCGTAAACCCGTCTACTACCACCGTAAAACCGATCGATCTTATCGACCAGGGCCTAGATCATTCCATCTCTATGAACCAATCTTGGTTACCAAACTCGACCAGTAATAGATCCAATCTACTACAACCGCATATCAACTATATGCGACCGATCTAGATCAAAAACCACGCAGGATGGCTCTGATACCACTATTTGGTCATGGGTAGGCTACGATAGCAACAAATCAAAAATTTCTACCATGCAAACCAGGATGCCAAGTAAGTAGATGATCACAGATCATTACCACCAGACGCGCAGAGCAGCGAAAGAAGGGTTGGAGCAGCCTGGTCCAACGTAGAGCACGTTGATGTAGTGGTCGTAGTCAATCGTTCAGCGTTGAGCACGTCGGTGCGATGTTTGTGGTCGATCGTCTCCTCCAACGACCTCTGTAGTTCCTTGTGAAGATCGCAGATCATCCTCAAGCGCAACAGCAACCGCAGTAGTGCCTCTACGGTATCCACATGTCTAGGGAAGGAACAACCATATGCCGGTGTGCTAGCACCAAGTTGCATGGCAGAGCTCTCAGGGAGATGACGGCTTGGGTTTCGATGGAACAACTCAACTCACGACTTTCGTGTGTCTCGTTTGTTATGTTCACCCGTCACCTTCAATAGCCTCATGCATCTCCTTATATAGTGCTCGTACGGATCATATCCGAACACCTTTGATGAATCATATCCGTACTGGTTTTGTTCAAACCCGTTAAGTGTGTGACCCGTTAGGTTCATGCATAATCGGTTATGACTCGGAAACCCTTTCCGATCACGAGTCGTTAGTGGTTCCTAGCAGGACATAACGATTCCCGAATACACACAAATTATATCGGACGAACCTTAATGCAATATGATCTACAACCAGGTCCCCATCACTTATGACCAGGTCTTATCTCTATACGACTAGTTCGTATTTGTCACGACCAGTTCGTAACTCCTTACGACCAGGTTACGACCACTTTGTGATTACGTTCGACCAATTTACGACCAGCTCGTATCTCCATACGACCAGTCCGTAACTGTTCAAACTAAGTGACCTACTCATGTATACTCCCTTTGCCTCACGATGTCTGGTTGAACTCCGGGTGAGATGTTGTGTCATCCATGGACTGTTCAATACTTTCTCGATCACGTGTCGGATAACTTCATGTGGTCGAACACTTCGACTACTAGTGGTATGGCCATGCACTTTCTTTATCAGATCACAATGAGGGGCCCAGAGACATCTTTCCTGTTATGTTAGGAGGGGCAAATCCTATATCCGACCAGTCACATTCCTCCACATCTTTCATAGCAAACCTGAAAGCTACCTTTATAACTACCTAGTTACGAATAGCGATTGGCAACCCCTAAGAGTGCTATTACACATGTAGGAAACCATGCTGATCTCAGGTCTAAGGATTATACATCTGTTGAAAATATGCCCTAGAGGCAATCATAGAGATGATTATATTTCTGTCAACAATCGAGTCGTCGATCTTATGAAATAAAAGAGGAAAATGACATGAAGTATCCTGGGATAGAATGGGGGCCGCTCTTTATTGATATGAACTGGATTTACAAGACACTGCTAGGGACTACCCTTAAATACTGCTTGAATGTGAGGAATGTTAAACTATGTAATCAGCCTTAGAATCTGAGTCTAAAATGAATGCCTTGCTTCTAATTCCACTTGCTTGAAGCTTACGGGTTTGTCGTCTCGTGTTACATTGTTGTTTTTCCACGTTGTCCTTTTGTCTTCTGTGCTCCGCCCTTAAATAACTTCGAAGAGGTGGCGATTACTCCTAGAAAGGCGTCCACTGGTGAAACATTATGGCTGGTCGGAACGGTAAGATAGTTAACAATGTGCCAACTACCTTGCGGTTGTCTATGATATGTACTTAGTAGGGCGATTAATTATCGATGTCTTAGGATTATATCATCGCATGGAATGAAACATATAACACGTGTTCCATTCATCATACGGTAAGAAATGCTAGTTCATAGCTTTTCCGAGAAGCTATCTGGTAGGAGCCTAGGCACAAAGCCTTGTCCGACTAGGGTACCCATCGTGTAACTTCTGGAATCCTCACGACCAGTGAGGTCGTTAGCCTTAGGGGTTACGACCATGAAGACGTATGGTCTTCTATGTATTAAATTGATACATAGAGGTTTTAATCCTTGTAAGCTAGCCCCCGAACTTTAAATGAACAGGTCGTGCATATACCTTCTTCCGATGAAGTCGTATCGGGTAGACCCCCATTTAATATCGTGATATACGAGGTGGTCTGTGTTCACTTTAAAGTTGAGAACTTGCCTTGGGAACCGAAGAGTTTTTCTGTCCGTTGAACAAAAAAGAAGCTTTTGCCCGTTGGACTTTTGTGGGAAACTTCCGATCGTAATTTAAAGATCTGAAGCTATAAAAGCCCCATCGCCAGGCTTTTAGAATTTTTATGCTTTCAGATCCCCTTTTGATCCTTTTCAGCTTCTTACCAAGAAAAATCCTTTAGACCTCTTTCTTGTTCTTTCGACCACAAAGCCTCCTACGACCACTACTCATCCATGAGGATTTTCATCATGTCGGAGCAAATCACGAAGTAGTTGCCTTCGGAATTGAGCAAGAAAAAGCTTGAGGTGTTGGAGAAAATCAAGATGCTCCCAGACAAGAATCTGATCAAATGGAGATCAGCGATCGGAGAGCACTTTCCAAGCCGTGAAGATGGGGAAATCCCTATTTTCCTCGCCTACATCGAATGTGGGCTGAGGTTGCCGGTACACAAATTTCTCCTCCACATTTTTGAGTATCACGGGGTGGGCCTGTAAATTTGGCTCTGAATTCCATCGCCAATATCGATATTTTCACTTATTTGTGTGAGGCATACCAGGGAGTGCCACCAAATTTGAGGCTCTTCAGGTATTTCTACCGAATGGTGATGGGAAGATCCACGGCGACTCCCAGAGAATGTACATTGCGTCTTCACAATGGGAAGGTCGACGAGTACATCCACATGTACTCGAAATCCTCGTGGTCGTCATGGAAGAAGAACTAGTTCTACATGACGATTATGAGAGACGATGGCCTCTACTTCGTTGGAATTAGAGCAAATGAAAATCCCAAGTGGAGGAAGACTGTGGAGAAGGCAGGGGTGGTCGGAAGATGGGTGGATGCCATCTATGACCTGAGAGTCAAGGGCTTGACTTCCTGGCATGTGGTAAGGGATTAGCGTCAGATTAGCCCTCTGAAGCTGCGGACTCATTCCCTGCTTTGGTCCATTGGTCGCGATGATGCTATCTCAAGAGGTGGTAAGTCTTTGAGAAAAGCTCCGACTAGTATATTTTATTTGATTATCGTAATGCCTTAAAATCCGCCATTATTTCCTTTTCTTGTAAAGCCCTTTCTCCTGAGGAAGTCAGAGAGCGGATCAGACTGATCTGCGCTGGGGAGCCTGGTGAAAAGGCTACATTCCCCGAGATCTTGGCAATAATTTCTGCTGAAGAAAAACTGGCAAGGCTTTAAGGTAAACAATCAAAATTTCTTTTATCATGTATACATATTCTCCGATTAGATTTTTTATCATACTCTATTTTTGTAGTGGTGGGATTGCGAATCCACAAGCTGGTGAGGATAAACATCCCAGTGGTTCCAACCGACTCGTGCCGAATGCACTAGAAGAAGATGAATCTCCGAGGTAATAGGCGTTTTATATGTACTTTAGATAAAAGATTTCATCACCCAATCAAATTCATTTTTTGATTTAGGTGGAGAAAATTTGAAGGCACATGAAAGCGTAGCTATGGAGGTAGTAGACTCTAAATTTTGGTTGTTCATGACCTTATAGTTATTCTTGAAACAACTAATCTTGAGGTTAATGAAACTACTCCTCAGGCCGATGGTCAAGAATGCAATCCTTGATGAACTAATCGAGGACATTGCTTCCGACATCTTGTTGGAGGATGTGAGTGGTTTAATCAACCTTGCCGGTTCGGAACCGATGAATTTGGTTTAGAAGAAAGGAAAGCTGGCGGTACAGAATTTACTCTACCGCGCTTCAAAGTCAAATCCAGAAAATTAACTAGGTATGTACAAATAAAAGAGGTCATATGTGTGCATACCTTTAATAGTTTTTTGATGATTTGGTGTTTTGAACTCCCCTTCTTTGTTTTGTATAGGTCTTACGGTGTTAGGTTGCTTAGGCGGATCCTTCCTAGAGGATAAAGTGGTCGAAGAAGCCCCGGCGGTGTCAAAGCCAGCGGTCGAGTTGGATCCATTGGTGGTTCTAACTCCTTCTCTGGAGGTAGATGCCCTAAAGGCCCTCAACAGAGTTCAGACCAATGTTGGTAATCCTTCTCAACGACAAGTTCCTTTTCACCCCGATTTATCGAGGATAAGGAGCTTGGCGAGGCATGGGAAAAATATCGATCATCAAATCAAAATGCATCTGATTCAATATTTGGCGGTTATAATGATTTGGCAATCGGGTAAGTATCTCGACGGTTTCATAGTCTCTCTTAAAAGTTTTATCACGGAACTTAAAGAGGAAATGCTATTTGTGTAGCATCTGGTCGAGAACTTTCTTTGTGGTGGGAGGACTAACCCGGTGATTAAAGATTTGGGCGAAACACTCCGAATTGGAAAGTAAGAACTTTCCACTTAACCTTTCTTTCTTCAATACTTTGTCCTTCTTTAATTATTCTCCTCATCGTATTCGATAGATTTGGAGAAAATAAAAGAAGAAATAAATGTAACGATAAAGCGAATAACTCTGCTTGAAGAAGAGAATCAAGCTAAGGACGATTAGATTGCAAGGCATCGACGAGAATGAACACTAAATAAGAGAATTGAAGGTAATAGGTCGTAGACTTGACTTATTATCTCCCTCGATCATGTTGTGCTTTACTACTTGTTTTACTCATGTAGAAACAAGCATAGCGCTGAAACGAAGAACCGAAAGGCTCTGGAATTTGAGCGGGGAAAGGAGGCGACTCTTGTGAAGAATCTTGATGAAAAGATTCATGCTTTGAACATGATGATCTTTGATATGGGATCAGGATCAAGCATGCCTAATTTAAGAGATCCAATAGAAAATGAACTACATGGGCCAACTTCTAGGAGATCTCGGTGGTGCGCTCAAAACTACTCGAGATAATTATGCCCGGACTATGAAAAGAAGGCGTTGCTACTAGAGTTAGTTTTCGCTGGCAAAACGAAGGCTTAAACCCCTCTATTAATCTCCAAGCGGCGAGGATGATTTTAGCGCACACTTTGATGAGGCGACCAAGCTTATGGAAGAACTTAGGCCACTTGGAGACAAAATTATAGAGGAGATGGAGGTCGGATCTCCGTGAAGCAGTAATTAGTCTGGAGATGTTCAAGAGTTGGACATTGTAATATAAGAATTGTAAATAAAACTTACCTTTGTGTCATCAACAATCATCTTTTTATCCCGTTGACTTTTTTTTGAAATTCTCGTATACTTCCTAGCCCCCAACTGCTTTGTAGTAGAAGAGCTTTACTAAACAAGCAGTTAGCCAAGAAGGAGAAATAAAAAGTCAAAACCATTGTTTTGAGGGTTTATACTGATCACAAGACAAAACTGATCGTAACTATACTAGTAAATCATTTTGGTCGGAACCAGTGTATGATTTCGACTAGTTATAGATCTTTTGTTTATCATAATCAAAATTCCAAACAAAATTGTTTATGGTCGGAAAAAAGATTTGTTGTATTGACAAAAGTAGAAATGCAAGAATGCATGCAAAAAATGATAAGTGATCGTATTTATATATACGACCCAAAACTGGTCGGAAAATACTCCTAAGAATAGAATATTGTGAGACCCTCAAATATTGGACCGTGCCGAATTATAAATTATACTGGTAGCATAATTCTTAATTAAGGAACAGGGTAATGTCCTTAATAAAGATCATACTAGAAGCATAATCATAATAAGTAACAATCCAACATTTAGGTTCCCGGATATATGCCATGCAATAGTTCCCAGGATTAGTGACTATTGCACATATATCCTTAATCAACATTGCATTAATCACATACAAGTCATACATTCATATAATTATACATCATATTACATCTCCAATTTCGGTTGCTACGGTGTCAAGTCTGCTACAGTGGCCGAAACATATCTAGAACAAATGACCTTGGGTCATTAACAAAAAAAACGACAGTGAAACAAAAACATAAAAGCAAAACCACCAATGGCCCCATCATCCCATTGAGGCTATTGCGTGGAGGCTAGAACTAGCATCACTCGTTAGCGTCACCCGGATCGGCTAACGGGCATTTCATAAAGATATCCATCCTCACACAACAAGAGGTCATAAAACCACGAGTACGAAAGGTACTCGACCAAGTCTTACACAAACTAATAAAAGAAAGTGTTTGTTAGAACCTATACAAAGGAATAGAATTTTATATGCATAAGGTTATCAGCAGGGAGGCTTAATTGGTTCAATTTTGCATAAAGCGATACATCTTAACCTACAATTGCTATGTTTTGACAAAGCAATTTTAATAAATGGATTTGGACTAAAGCAGTGAATAAATGTAATTATAAGCATAAGCAGTAACAAGAGTAAATAACAACTCACAATTAAATGTGCATGACAACCATCATCTTAGAACCAATTCCAAAACCAAACTTAGAGCAAAATCTATACAGGTGACATTAATTCAAGTGTCGTCATAAAGTAACAGTGGACACGCTATTGAATAGTTTTATATCCTTGCAAGGGTGTACATCTTTACCCACATGACTTAGTTAGCCGTAAGCCTCAGGAATAATAACACTGCTTGCCTTTGGTGTGTCGTAGGAGTAAACTAAGATTTGGTATTTTCAACAAGTTGACATTATTGAGTTGGATGACCCATGTGAGGTGATCCTTAAATAACGTGATAGCATATATTCAGCGAGGCTCACATATTGTATGCGAGGAATGCCGACCCAGTCAATTAAATGCAAACTCGTGTTAGCCACATATTACCGCATGATCGGGGCCACGAAGGAGCGTACATGCGATGTAACACATCTCGCCTTACCTTTCTAGAACATCGATATCAATATAAGCTCCACATGGCATACGACACGGCGAAGACTTAAGCATCTATGCCATATGAAATCAATACACATGTCCTTACTCTCGATTATCCAACTCAATAATATTAACCCTTTACTAACCAAGCAGCGCCCATACACTGCGTGTGGAAATGCGTTGGGACTTGAATTAAATTATCGAGTTCAGTCCTTAATCAACCGACACAAGACATCCACATTTCCCAAATCTAGTGCACAAAGGCACCATCACTAGCATCCACTTGTCGATTTGAATTAATTGATACTTGAGTTTAGAAGCATTTCCAAATCAAATAAACTGAACAAGGATCAAAGATAAATACAAATTATTTGTTGTTCCCGGGTTTGACAAGATAATCTTGTCAAACACTACCGTTCTATGGATTGCGGGGCTAAGCAAAGTTAAAATTTAGTGTTATAACATCACAGACTACCTTAGGTTGAGTGTATGGTTAAATTAAAGATAAGCCACAAGTTAGGGTATAACTAACTAGGAACAAAGCGAAATAAATTTTAGAAAGTTGCATGCACGCAGTGTCCTTGTATTTTGTAAATCTCACGATTCGAAAGATTAGGCTCAACATGGTGCGAGAGAGGAAGCTTGCCTTGATAGTAGTATATAACCTCTTGCTCGAGGTTCTTGTGGTTCAACAAAAGGTTCAACAAACTCGAAGAACCAGTTATCTAAAGAGAATAAAAGAAATTCCAATGAACACGGAAAAGCAGAGAACAAAATGAAAAGAATGCATGATCAATTGATAATGCATGAGTAACAATATGCTTATGCTATATTTAATTTATCAAAGATAATAACCTATAGGTACCATCTAATACTACTTACTACCCGGCTCTCATATTTAAACTATAGCTCTGATGTCGAGGTTTTGAAAGCTGGAGCAGGACAATTGTAATTAATTTAAGTATTTAGCTTAACTTCATACAAATAAGATCTTTGCATGCTAGTTAAGTGTATAAAAGCTTGTATTGAGAGCTAGCGGTCATTTATTACTTAGTAATAACAATTTAAGATTTTGAATTTGAAATTGTTTTGAGGCATCGGTTTGACCGACAACCAAAAGCGATAAAAGACAAGATTACCTTTTTGGTTGGATTAGAAGATTACCCAACATGGAAACTTAAATGGAAGTTAGAGCTAGCGAGAGGTATTTAATAGCATAACTACCAATACTAACCCCCCAACCGTACGGTTTAAAAGACAAAGGACAGATTGAACATTTGTCGGTTTTAGACCAAACAATAAGTTAACAGAGAAAGAGTTTGTCTTCTTGACCAAATTGGTAACTTAGATAATCACAAGATGGTCTACTAATAGTACTAGGGTTCACTTAAGACCTAAATAAGCTAATATCTTGATAAAAGAAATCTAAAGTTTTTGAAAGCGATATGAAAGACCGAAAAGTTATAATAACAACCTTTCGGTTAAAAGAAGTTTGAAGTATCATATGAACGAGTGAGTGCTATAAGAGGATAACTAAAATTCTTAGAGGCTTAAGCTAACGAGTAAAGGCTAACTCACCGCTAGGGTTTAGAGAAAGCAGATCAGGTTCTTGGTCAACAAAAGAGGTCGGGGGCCTTTCTTTGTCTGACCAACAAGAAATGATGTAACTTAGCTCTAAATATTAGTAGGTGCATTCTTGCTAAAGGAATGATGGAATTTAACTCACCCGGTGAGGTTTTCCAAGATGAAGTTTCACAGGTCAAGATGACAAAGAGAAGAACCACAAGTTCAACCTACAAGAAATGACCAACATCATATTAGCATGAGAGTTAGGCCTTCTTGCGGTTGAATAATGGAAGAAAGACCGAGAGCTTCCTTTGGAAGGAGATGACCAAATGAGAGGACTCCTCTTGTGGTCAACAATGGCGGGAGCTCAAGAACTAGGGTTTATATAGTGGGATGTCCCTAGAGCACACGAGATTACTCTAGAAACAATGAGGTGGCACTAAAGATAGAGATGAAGAGAAAATATCCTCCAAAACCGCATGCTCTACCACCATTTACAGCCTAGCGGTGCTTACGGTGGAAAACAGAAGAAACACTAGTTATATCGGCGCTTGGGCCCCGGGGGTATTCACGCCATCACGATTACGCGGAGAACAAAACGGACCAGCCTTACGGGTCGGGGCTAACCAAGCCATACAACGCACATGACCAACCTCAACGCCTGACCACCGTTCATTCGAGAGATGGCCGGTGATGCGGGGTTTAAAACACGTTGAAGCGGTATGGAAGAAGCGTGGGCCACCGATCTTCGGTGGTTGACCGATCGCGAGGTCTGAAAGTGGTCGAGCGGCCCAAGTCCACGAGTGTCGTCGATCAGGCGTTAAAAATTTGAAGAGATTCGATGGTAATGAAGTGGTCGATCGGCCCACTCAACGAGGCGTCATTCGATACGCCAACAATGACCCAAGATGAAAGCGCGTCTGCGAGGCTCTTGACCCAGGACTCCATCACCGTTAAGCGCAATTCAGCGGCTAAGATTAGGCGACTCAAAGCGGTCTGAACATCCCAAGAAATCTGGGCCACATTGAAATTTTAACGGCCCGAGATGAAGGAGCTGAGCGGTCGACGACACATGCCATCCAGTCGATTCGCGGAAATGGATGGGCGTGATGGTGAAGTTTGGACAGCGTCTTGGCAGTGGGGCGATGTCCGAGCGGGTTAATGCGCCTGGGTTGGGTCCAACCAAGGTAGAGACCGAGCACGCTTCGATGCTAGGCAGAGATTTGACGGATTTAAATCAAAGCTTCAAAGCCTTTGGTAGGACTTCTAAAATAGCAAATAAATTTGTAAATTCATGAAA